>JAGMWG010000010.1:0-1200000 GCA_020744225.1 Paraphoma chrysanthemicola | reverse complement strand
GTTCTTTGGGAGGTCGCGGGGCACCAAGCTCTTCAACACGGTCGGATCGAGGGACGTGAAGGACCCACTGCTTGCGCTCTGCTCACTAACAGGAATTACTGTGGCATCAATCTTGAAGGCCTCATCCTTGTTTATGAAGTTCTTCGGTATCAATCCAGTGTTCTTATGAGCGTAGGCACACTCGGCATCTGTGTTTCTACAGCCGGCTTTGTCCGTGAGCCAGTACAGACATGTCAGTGGTGGCTTGCGGTACTTTGGTGGTAATGATCCGCTTATGTCGCCCACGGGTAGATCACGGCCAAACTTGTCCTGGTTTCGATGCAGGTAATGGCACTTCGCTGGACCGTACGGGCAGTTGTTACTGAGTCTCCAGTGCGGACAGACTAAAGGAGCTTTATCAGCTTCCCAATCTCGTTCAGGCTCTGCATCATCAATAGCCTTGTGCCTCGATTGCTCATCATCAGACTCTTGTATACGGCGCGTGCCTGCTTCACGGCGTCCGTAAGGATTATTGGCAGGTCTTGCTGGCCTGGGCTTGGGTAGGTTTGGAGGTGCGGGACCGACGAATTGTAGCGCTGAAGGGTCAGGCGCGCCCTCGATGCGGGATCTTAATTCAGCTTGACGTCGATACTTCAGCTTACCATACAATTTCTCACTATTCTGCCATCCTCGCACCGGCTCCTTCGGTTTATTGACCATCTTGATTGATGATATGGACCCCGTTCCGCTCTTTTTGATTGCCGTAGAGGTGGTTGACTTCTTAGAGTTTTGCTTTGTCGGAGCTGTGGTAGTGGGAGGCTGAATGGAGGGTGGCATCTTTGCAGATACTTTAGACGAACTGCTACTGCTCAGAGCTTCACCTTTTCGCGAGGTTGATGATACTGCTGTCGGCCTCGTTGCCGTAGGTCCTGTGCTGGCTTGTCCCTCTGCAGTCGGTACAGCAGAAGACGTCGTCGTCCTGGGCAACTTTGGGGCCTGATTTGGGCGCTTTCTCGTCGATGTAGACGGACCAGACAAAGCTAACTCAGACCTTGCAGGAGGCACTGCATCTTGCCTTCGTTGGCTCTTTGGGGACAGGATAGAGTTGCCGAGATTAGGCCCGTTGCTTGATTTTACACCTGTCTTTGTTTTCCCGCGAGCTCTCTTTGACTTCTTTGCCAACTCGCCCAGCAAAGAATCGTCTGTGAGGTCGTTTGAAGACGAATGATAGTCTTCCTCCGTTTCCTCCGTAGATGACTGCTCCAGCGGCGCTTTTCGACCCACAGGACTTTGTTTTGAAGTTGCTCTGGTGTCCTGTTGATCTTGAGTAGATGGAGGCCCAAGAGGATCCTGGTCTTGACTTCCTACGAATAGATCATAGTAATCTTCCTGACTGGCGGAGACGCCTGCCCTTGGAGAAGTCTTCTTTGGAATGGCGCGTCTCTGTTGTATCAGAGGAATGTCTTCTTCGCTATCGTCATCGGCGATGGGGACGGACTTTTTGCGTCTCTTCAACATGTTCGTCCTCTTTTTAGCGCGCTTGCGCTGCCTGAGCTCATGTGCTGCCTCCTCATGTTTGCGTGCAGACTCGAAAGCAGCATTGTTTCTGTCGCACAACTTTTTGAAAGCCTGCTCCCCGCTCCGTGCTTTTTGCTTGTCCCAATCTTCCAACAGGCCAGTGCCAATCAAATGATCTTCTGGTTCCCAGGTGCCTGTAACCATCAGCTATCTTGATGTCGTCGTTAGTATTGCTCCTCCGTCTTACATCTGCTCCTTGATTAGTTTCTAGACAGAGCTTGTGTTCTGGATCATGTACCTGTGCATGCCATATCCTTCCCATTTCACCAAGTACTTCTTGACTCTACTGCCCTGTCGATCTTCGCCCAATCCTTCTGACAGGAGCTCATCAATGTCATAGACCTTATCCTCTCCTGCGTCACTTTCGACAGTAGACGCGAGTGAGATAGTGTCTGTGTCGTAGTCCAGCTCGGATTGTGCCATGCTGCCAGAAGAGTCAACCCGCGCGGTTGCTCGTCTCTGATTGGCTGAATGCGAGCTTCCGCGCTGTGCGGCCCACAGATCGTTTAAAGTGAGCTCTCTTTGAATAGTGCTCTTCACAGTTGATCCTAAGGTAGAAACATTCTTGGGTTCATTCCAAGGTGGATATCCAGTGGAACTTAGTGAAGAGTGGAGGCGCAAACGAGCGGGAAGGTGAGGGTCAAGCGGCTAGCGCCTTGGCAACACATGTGCTTTGTCGGGGGAGGTGCGGTGCTCTCGAGGCAGCCAAACCACACACTCACCTACGGCAAGATATCCCACGAGCCTCCGCCCCTTAGCAGTGAGGTATCTGTCTTAGACGTCCACACCCCGGCTTTATACCCTCAGAAGACGCTACACCCCGCTGCGCGCCGTCCCCCCCGCCTACCCCAACCATGGCGAACGACGAATATGACGTGAGTGCCGCGTGCGACATGTGTGTGCTTGTACCCTGTACTGACTCTTTGCGCATAGTTTCTCTTCAAGGGTATATACTACCACGGCACCGTGCGCTTATCCTGTGCTAACACCCCGCAGTGGTCCTCATCGGAGACTCTGGCGTCGGTAAATCCAACCTGTTGAGTCGTTTCACCCGCAACGAGTTCAATCTCGACTCCAAGTCGACCATCGGCGTCGAATTCGCTACCCGATCGATTCAGGTTGACGCGAAGACCATCAAGGCGCAGATCTGGGACACGGCGGGGCAGGAGCGATACCGCGCCATCACCTCAGCATACTACCGCGGCGCTGTCGGAGCACTTCTTGTGTACGACATCAGCAAGCACCAGACATACGAGAATGTGACAAGGTGGCTGAAGGAGCTACGCGATCACGCCGACTCGAACATTGTAATCATGCTGGTCGGTAACAAGAGCGATTTGAGGCATCTGCGGGCAGTGCCGACAGAGGAGGCGAAGCAGTTTGCGAGTACGTATACCATATCAAACATGGTGGCGCATTGCACATCATGTGGGCATCTTGCTGACGATTGGTTCTGCAGGCGAAAACAACCTCTCCTTCATCGAAACGTCTGCCTTGGACGCCAGCAACGTCGAGCTTGCCTTCCAGAACATCCTTACAGGTGCGTATTGAAGAACACGACACGTCATACTAAGCGAAGCGCATTCACATGCAACATGTCGTGGCCATGCACATTTCCAAGTGGCAATGCGCCTACACCGCCACTTCCGCTCGCGCCGCGTCCATCCACACGCCACAGAAGCTTGCTAACACACTTTACAGAAATCTACCGCATTGTGTCAAGCAAAGCCCTCGACCAAGGCGAAGGCAGCCAGAACGTCCTCGGCGGCGAGCGCAAGGTGCTAGAGATCAGCAAGTCGGCGGACGAGGGGCAGAAGAAGAACGGATGCTGCTAAGCGACCCCAACACATGCACAATTAGACGTGGACAAGCTTGGTACATGGAAGCGAACGGTTCAGCCGTGCTGTGCTGTCGTTTTGAACGGGCTACACGAGTCATGCGAATCATCAAGGCGTCCAGGAAGTCCAACTCTGCGGTCTCTTTAACCCTCCGTTGCTGCACCGTCTCTTGCTTCCCTATACAAGGCGCGCTGGGATCTGGCTTGGCTGACTAGGGAGCCAGCTTCGGGCTTTTGTATGTTGCTTGCTTTCTTTGCATGCTGAGGGTTCCGTCCTTTTTCTTCTTTCGTCTCAACTTACTTGGAAGTGGGTAATGTAGTCATGCGAACTGTATGATTTGATACAATGATAAATGCCTCGTGTCTATTCATCTAGCGTGCGTACTGTATCGTATCTTCTTGTTCAATGTGACGTATAAGAATGTAAGTATACAAGAAAGAAGGCATCAACTCAAGAACGTAAAACAACATCTAATTTCTAGTCGATGACATTCATCATGAAACGCCAATACTCGTCCTACCAGTCATTTCATGTGGTCGCCATGTTTCTTCCGCTTTGGTCCCAGGCGGCAGATAGTTGTGGTTTGCATCGTGTCTCCTGAACCCGGCATCGTCGTCGCGCTTCTCGTCGCGCGACTCAGCTATACTGGGGATTCCGTACGCACCCGTCCCAGCAGACATGCTAGCTGGACTCGCAGTGAATCCACCGCGGGCTTTGACGTCAGTTGCCAGGGGTAGTAGTGTACCAAGCGCTTTCGACTGTATTGCCTTGACGCGCTTGTCGACTTTTGCTGCATCTGATGTCCGGTCGTATAAGTACAGCCCCACGAATGTGAGGAGCAGTCCGAAAGCCTGGACCTTGGTGATGGGTTTGCCGAACCACACGACTGCGAAGACAATGACGAAGACGCGCTTGATCAGACTTGCGACGGAGTATGTGACGGGCGAGACCATTGAGAGTAAGACGAATGCGACAATGTTTTGACCAAAGTGGAATGTGCCGTTGAACAGGAACTCTAAGAGTAGACGGCCATGATCGAATGCATCTGGGCGGTCGGACAGCTCGATTGATGCGTCGTGTAGAAAGTCGCCGAGGAGGGTGAAGCCTTCGGACCAGAGCCAGAGCGGGAGCGTGAAGAGAAATGCTAGGCCAGAGGAGTAGCAGAGTAGATTCAGCTTGTCTGGCTTCGTGAAGCGCGAGGGCGGCAGGCCGTCCTTCTCGGCTGCGGCGGCATCATTGAAGAGTTGCTTGGACACGATGTTTTGTACGACGAAAAGGATCGCGCTGGCGAAGGCGGACAGGAGGCCGATGAAGTTGGCGTTGAAGTCTGCGGAGCATGCGAGGATGACGCCTACTGTCAATGGTATCAGGGACAGGTACGTGGGTATTGAGTACCGCGTGTTTAGGAAGATGCTGTATGCTGCGACTGTGAGTAGCGGGGAAAGGCCCTTGATTGTATGAACGAGGGAGACTGGTATTCTCGATGTCGCATCCGCACTCAGTATGTGTCCTCCGATCTGGAAGCAGGTCAGAGGAAGCGTGGTCATTATGAGCTCTCTCGATGGTGGACGGATGCCGTATTTCAAGAATGGCATTGTCTGCTTCATGCGGGGGAATCGTCGAGCAAATGCGGCGAGCAGCAGACACCACCCTGATACGAAAGCGAATTGGACGGTCGTGAGCGTGACGGGCTGGGGCAGCGCGGTGAGAATAGCCTTCGAGGACATATTCGTGAAGATCGACGTCATGTACCATATACCGCAGAGCATCTGCCCGCATTAGCACTCTCAGTTTCCCCTCCAGAGCGACTTCCAACATACAATGAGCTTCGGAGACAGCGGCGCCTTGAGCGCATCCGCTATTTCGTGCGCATTCTGGCTAACGCTTCCCTTCCTGGTCCTGATTGTCCTGATTGCCTCGCTCAAGCTCTTTTGTCGTCCATGTCTCGTTGCCGACCCGTGCGCCGCGCCATTTGCATGGCCGAACCTCGCCTCCTTGCGCGGCTGCCACCTGTCCGCGGGTATCGGGTTGCCATTTGTTTGCGTGGTGTGCGAGGGGCTTGCAGAGCGCGAGGAGCTGAACGGAAAGTCCTCTTCGGGCATGGGTAGCAAGTCAGGCTGGAAGGCGGGGAATTTGAAGGTCGCGTGCGGACTCGAATCACGATCTGAATTCGGCGCCATAGCGACTGCGTCGGAGGTGGCCGTGGGGAGGAAGAATCGAGGGACTTGGTGGTTACGCCATCGGGGGCAGAAAGGGTGCAGTTGTCTGGGATGGTCGAGCTGGCCCTGTGTCTCCTATTTCTTTCTAGCGCTCCCTGGTGCGCGCAAACGTAGTGCAGGTCCTGTGTCTGTACAGCGTATCTTAGAGTCTCACGAAAAAGGACGAATTTCCATCAGCAGGACAGGGTGTTGAATTGAAGGTTGGTACGTGGTATGCACCCGCCATTAGCGGCAGATCTGATCCGCTTTAAGACGCGTGGTCCATGGCACCAACCAGAGGCTCCGCTTTTAAACGGGGGCGTCATATCACCGCCAAGCCGGCTGCTAGATCGAGGATGGTACCTTCCACTATCGGCAATGCGTGCTTGGTAGGGTTGCTACGAAAGTTAAATGCAATTGCTCTGCACATCCTGTTGCGATGTAGCTCCAAGCCGTAGCGGCTTCAAGATGTCCTATTTTCTTAGCACATCCAGGCTGCGACTTCTGCTCTCCCTATGCGTGTTCCTGCAACTCTCCCAGTCCTCTGCTCAATACGGTTCTCTCATGGCCCCACTAGCAGATCAACCACGTCAATCAAGCTTGTTTTCTTTCAATAGCACATGGCAGGTTCTTGGGCCATTTCAGATTGGTACTAGGGGTACGTCTGTTTGAGAAGAGGCCCGGGCGCCTTGCTGGAGGTATCCAAACCGTGACTGACACTGAATAGAAGCTACCTGGGGCGCGGATCCTTTAGAGTATGTCGGTGGCTTCAGAAATCTCTCTTTTGATGCTGTTGCAACATTTCGGAGCTCATTACCTACCAACGGTTCAGCTACATGGAATATCACCCAGGCCGTGCAGGTCTCGACTAGTGCAAATTCCGCCAATGCCTCGCTAAGCGTGAGCTATTCCAATGTCGACTGGGACTTCTTGAAGACTGTATACGGATGGGCCGCCGTGCAGTATCAGGCATGGGCTCGTGGCGAGCTCATTGTCGGTGGTAACGAAACTCAACATGTCATACTTCACACCGACGCCATCTTGGAGTACTGGGTGGACGACGTACATTACTTTGGAGGCGACTTCTACACCTTCCGTAAGGCTCCTCCTGTCCTACATCTCGAGCCTGGAACCCACCGGATCGATCTTCGCCTTGTGAGGGATGTCCGAGCTTTTGGTGGCATTCTAGAACCCACTATCGATGTTGTGGTGGATGTACGACAAGCCTCTGGTACACTGGAGCTTGTAAAGCCTGGTCTACTTCTGTCTGATGTTGTTGATGGCAAACTTGCCTCCCCGTTCGCCTCTGTGTTCCTGAGAAACAGTGGTCAGCAGGATATCGAGATTATTGGCATTGGACCTTCAAATGTCAGTAAATCCACTCCCCTATATATTCAACAAAGACCCAGTACGCCGGAAAGATTATCAAGACTAAATTGATATTAGGATACGCACTCTTCACTTGGAAAGAACCAGTCACGTATTGTCCTTGCTGCTGGTCAAACCAGGCCAGTCATTCTCCACATCATTCTTCCAAGTCAAAATGCATCGTCGGTAGCATACAACATCACATATCGAAGCATCAACGATGCAGTCCAGTCCACACTTCAAGTGTCACAAGACCTGACTCACCGGTCGATGTATGATCCTCACAAGATCACCTTTGTTCACCCAGGTGGCATGGTCTCATATACGATGTTTCGACCACCAGCGAAGAACGCAACATGCCACAATGGTCACTCGAAAGCCCCGGTCTTGTTAGCCCTCCATGGTGCAGGCCTGGAAGCAGACAATGGAATGGTGACAGCCGCACTTGATCCGGTTTTCGATCTTTGCGCCTTCGTTTTGTTTCCTACCGGTGTCACGCCATGGTCCGGGGACGATTGGCATAACTGGGGCTTCACTGACGTTGAAGCTGCGATCGCCGCCATTCCTGATTGGATCGAGACTGTTGGTTGGAAAGGACCACAAGTTGACATCGACCGCTGGATCGTGTCAGGCCACTCTAACGGGGGCCAAGGCACATGGTACGCGATAACTCATCGTCCGGACAAGATAATTGCTGCTGCGCCTGTATCTGGCTATGCAAGCATACAAAAGTACGTGCCGTACGAGCTATGGCAACCTGCCGATCCGCGAAGGATAGCGGTCGTCAGTGGATCGATCAACAGCTACCGTCACGAAATGCTCATGGCAAATGCCAAGGGAATCACAGTACAACAGCAGCATGGAGAGATAGATGACAACGTGCCTGCGTACAATTCTCGGTTTCTAGCTCAGCAACTGCAATTGGCTGATGCCAATTCAAGCTACAACGAGCTGCCAGATAAAAATCATTACTACGATGGCATTATGACGACCCCGGTACTCACAGACTTTTATTACTCACAAGCTCGAAACGACGTAGTGCTGCCAAGAAAGTTGAAGCAATTCACAATTGTTGTGGCTGACCCTGGCGATATGGGCAGTAAAGGCGGCATACGCGTTTTGCAGCTTCACGATCCTGGTCAGTATGGCAAAGTGAAAGTCAAAGGACGTGTGATCAAGACATCGAACGTCGCGTCACTTGAGTTTGATCCTACACTATGGGACATGCCAGTATTTGTTGATGGACAAGAGATTAATCTTGTGAACGAGCCTACAGAGCCTGGCACGTGGGTCACAGTGCGTAACGTGGACAGCTCCTGGACGGCCAGTGCGACCGACAAAGAGGCTACGATGGGCCAAAGATGCGGCAGACAATTAGGCTCCATGACGGCGATCTTGCGCACTCAAGGCCCTTTCGTCATTCAGCATGCAGGCTCCACTAACACAACGACTTTGGCGCTCCAGATTTCCCGCAACCTCCACCAATACTTCCAGGCCGATGCTTCAATCCACTCGTCTTTATCCGACCCCGCAACAATCAACGCGACTGGCAATATCATTACTCTCGTTGTGAGCGCAAACGATATCAAGACTTTGTCTGACTTCCCCATCAGCATACGCACCGCAGGGCTTTCCGTCACAGACCACCGCAACCGTGTCCAAGAGTACGGGGATGCTGTACGAGGAGCAGCTTTCCTCCGACCAGCTGGAGGGGATCGCCTCGAGTTGGTGATTTGGGGTGTAGATGATGAGGGTTTGCGGCAAGCAGCCCGAATTGTTCCCATGCTGACGGGTGTTGGTCAGCCTGATTTCATCGTCTTCGGCGAGAGTGCAAAATGGCGAGGCATCGAGGGAGCACTGGCGATGGGCTTCTTTGATAGCAACTGGAAGGTTACAGCCTCAAGTGTCATTGAATTAGAATAATATTGGGCAAGGTGAAGACGCACCCATCAGCACACCGTCATTAGTACTTCCCAGTATCTTGCTGGTCACAGCAGAACCCGCGGTGACTCGCAAATTGTGTCCAAGCTAAGCTTCATCCCGTCTTTGAACTCGCTCTTTCCGTTTGCTATTGTTTTGCCATTGTCGCGTCGCGCTCCAACGCGCCTGCCCTTTTCACCGGAGCAGCTTCATCTGCTGTCACCCCACCTTTTCCCAACTTCTCCACCTCCCTTCTTCTTTCCACCGCAGGCACTCCGCTACTGCAGCCTTGATTTCTTCGTCCTTTCCGTTCCGTTGAGCGCCCGCGCGGAGCTGCTGATTTAACGCCATCTGAGCTGCGTCGTCCTTCTTCCTGCATCTACTTTGGCCATATACGTCGCCAAACAAGCATCGTCGAGCTGCTGTGTCTTGCATATTATCTACGCATTTGCCAAGTCACCTACGACCCGCGCATCTCTCGGATCTCTCCCATCTACGAACACGTCCGACGTCACCAAAACCACAATGAGCTTCAATATCACATCCGACGGATCTCCTACTCCGCGCAAGGGCCCTGCAAGGTACCCCATGGCTGCTGGAGATCTCAAGATCGACACGTCACCTGAGGTGCTGGGTTATGCGGTAGGGGGCTTTGGCCAGAACCACAACTCCTATGCCTACCATCGCGCGTTTGGCTCATCATTGACCGCGAACGTGCAGGGTGCGAAGCGTCCTCTGGGAACTTCTACTCTGGGCGGACAGACGATGATGCCGCAGCAGAACGCCTTCGAGAGCTATAAGGTCAGTCTTCCTTCACTCTCAGCACATACTTCCAGTAGCTACACCATGCTCAACCCTCCATGCCGCTCTGTCTCGTAGGGACCCTTCCTTACTGACATCTATAGAAGTCTAAGATGGACGGCCCCGACCAATCCTCAGTCATGGACTCGCTGCTCCAACGTCTCAATGGCCGCTCTTCGCCACCTGATCAATACAACTCATCCAATGGTTCAGTTCCCATCACGCCAGCTACTGACGAGTTCGCCTCCACCCCGCCATCGTCTATGGACAACTCTGTACTACTTGTCGACGCTTTCGAGCTGCAGAAACTCAAGACAGAATTGGAAGAGGCCCGTGGTGAGGTCAACCGCATGAACCAGGAGATGCACAGCCATCACGTAGCCAGATCGACCATGGACCATCTCAGTCAGTCCTCCGAAGGCGACTATAACTACACGGGCGAGGTGACGGAGCAGACGCTCGCACAGCTGCAGAGCAAGTTTAATGCGTCAACACGTACCAACAACGGGTGGGGCAATGAGCCTTCTCGTCCAGCTTACCACAGCAGTAACAGCTTTGGCGCTCCTTCAGCGTATCCCTCTTCCACACGACCACCGAACAATCAGCCAGCCTATCGCCGGAATGAGTATCTGAACGAGCCTACCCACTTCTCACTCAACCAGAGTTTCCGCAGTAGTGGCTTGAGCAGTGGTCTCATGAACGGCATGGGCAACAGCTTCAGTGGTATGGGCAACAACATGAGCAATCCTCCTAGTCGCCCTGGCTCGGCCTTTGAATCGATGTTCAACCAGTACGGCATGCCCCCAATGCAAGGTTCTGGTTATCCTGCACCAGTCGGTGTCATTGGCTCTAGGCTCTCCCCCGATGCAAACGAGTTCAACATCACCGGACTCGGGCCCTCACCCTGGAACTCTCAAGTGAGCACCCCTGAGCTGGCGATTGGTGAGTCGCTAACAACACCGCAGAATCCTAGCGAGGCTGGTGCTCCTCAGTATGTACCTCCCGTTGAGCCAATGAACTACCGCCGGTTGCTAGATCGCAACATGAGCTGCAACTGGAAGTACATCGTCGACAAGATCATCTGCAGCAACGACCAGCAAGCCTCAATCTTTTTGCAGCAGAAATTGAAGGTTGGCACGTCTGAGCAGAAGTACGAGATTGTGGAAGCCATCATCTCGCAGGCCTATCCCCTCATGATCAACCGTTTCGGCAACTTCTTGGTCCAGCGTTGCTTCGAGCATGGCACTGCCGATCAGATCATCGCAATCGCACAAGCTATCCGTGGCAATACTCTTGCTCTCAGCATGGACGCGTTCGGATGTCACGTCATTCAGAAGGCTTTCGACTGTGTCCCAGAAGAGTACAAGGCCACCATGGTTCACGAACTTCTTCGTCGCATTCCAGAGACAGTCATTCACCGCTATGCTTGCCACGTTTGGCAGAAGTTGTTCGAGCTTCGCTGGAGCGACTCCCCACCACAGATCATGCGCTATGTCAACGAGGCACTACGTGGTATGTGGCACGAGGTCGCTCTTGGTGAGACTGGTAGTTTGGTGGTGCAGAACATCTTCGAGAACTGTCTCGAAGAGGACAAGGCACGTAATTCCTGGTGCTGAACCAATGCCACTTCTAACATGTGTTAGCGTCCTTGCATCAACGAAGTCCTTGCCAGCATCGATGTTATCGCCCATGGACAATTCGGCAATTGGTGCATCCAGCATATCTGCGAGCATGGTGCCCCGCCCGACCGAAGCCGCGCCATTGACCACATCCTCCGCTTTGCTACAGAATACAGCATGGATCAGTACGCCTCCAAGGTCATCGAGAAGTGCTTGAAGATTGGCGGTAATGAGTTCTTGGACCGATACTTGGAGCGTGTATGCGAAGGCCGCCAGGATCGTCCGCGCATGCCCCTCATTGACAGTATGTGACCTGGAGACACATGGGCGTTATGCAAATGCTGACTTTCTTCAGTTGCTGGCGACCAGTTCGGTAATTATCTTATCCAGTACATCTTGACCAACAGCAGCCCCCAGCATCGCGAGATTGTTGGTAGCCACATCCGGAAGCATATGGTCTCTCTTCGTGGCTCCAAGTACGGCTCCCGCGTCGCGATGCTTTGTTGCAACCCTGCTCTTGCTACTCGCCCAGGACCTCCTACTGGCATGGTCCCTCGCTACAACAACCCCATGCCTCGTACCACGACCACGTTCGGCACGTTTCGCTGAACGCTCCTTCAGTCTCTTCTACTTGTCTTCAACATAGTCAGTATTGGGTATAGCCATGGAGCGCTCGTTCCTAATGTCGATCTCGAAGAAGTAATCACGATATGCCTGAAATACAGTCATGTCGCATCGTCGAACCCGTTGGGATAAGACAAAAACCATGCATCACTTACTGCCGGTTGGAAGAATATCGTTGCTTGGACAGACCGATACTTCCGACATGTTTCCCTTTGGTTATAACACCTTTTCTTTTATTGCACGATGGCCAACTTCTGATGTCGATACATAGCCGACTGGCTGGCACGTGTCGGTTTATGGATGGAGGGCTGCCCACAACATACTTATTCTTCTTATTAAAAGCAGATTGATCAAAAAGGGGATATGGTTACTATGCGGGCATTCAGCAGGTGTAGGTATTTCCCTACAAATGCAACACATCTTGGCCGATCACTTCATCTTGCTCATGTGTGGTGCGTCCAGACTCGCAACGTGTAGTACGAGATGTTCACTTCATTTCGAGCGATTATGATGGCGACATATCGTAGCCAACACACGTAAACAACTTTTAGTCACAGTGTCTAGTTCGTCGTGTGAAGTTTGGAGCATGCTTGGAGTTGTGGCGGAGCTTCGGGGCAGGCGTGGACACTTTGCGGGTTCCCTCGGTGGCAACTCGGGAGGCCTCGCAATGCTAGAATTCGAAGCAGAGCGACTTCAGAAAAGTTGAAATGGATAATATTGGGAATTGCTCAGCTGTGCGCGCCTCGAAGCACACTTTGCAAAACTCTGAGCGAGGCGTGCGCAGCTCAAATGTTGTTACGGCAGCGTCGCGGCAAGCGGCACGCCCACAGATGCCGCTCGGCTTCAGCCAACGGTTCCGAAGAACATGCGATGTGACCGAGACAGGAAGAAACCGGGGTGGGTGCTTACAGAACGGCTTACTTAGCGGCGGCATGAATGAGAAATGTAAGCCATGAAGATGCATCTCCATGGAATGTTGAGAGTGCCCTTTCCAGTTCTGACACAAAACACAAGGGCTCATTTTCGAGCTCAAGGGCAAGCTAGATGTTTGAATGCTGCTGTTGCCTCGATGACTTGGTTGGCCGTGTGAAAAACCAAACGGGGTCAACTCAATCATAGAAAATGAGTATAGTTTTTGAGAATCACGCTGCACACAAGACGGCATATTGTCATGCTGCCATGGCCTGATCCGGGGGCAGGAATTGTAAGAATGGTCGGGCTGGGCAGGGTCTCGCCGGGCTTTACCTCATCGCCCACATCCACTGGACGCTAGTAAGCGGCGCCGGAAGTTCGGCGACGTCACCATGGTGTAGTTTTGTATCGGCGAGTGCGTTATCTTTTATAATGCCCGCGTGCGCCTCCGTGGAGCCATCATTGCACTTGAACATTTGAACACGATCCCACTTACTGTCTACTACACGCCTCTACACAAGCACTCAACATCCACGTCACGCGACTACCTACGTTAGCACATTCGAGCTTCAGAAGTTTTCTTTGAGACAACATGAAGGTCCTCACCAAGGAAGAGGAGGCAGCGCATTACAAGTGCGTACACCAACCTGCAGAGTTCCAACGATTAGATTTGCTAACAGCGCGTCAGTGCCACGATCAAGGGCGGCTCAATCGGTGGTGTTGTCGGAACCGCAATCGGTGCCGCAGCGGTTGCGGGCGCAAGCCGAAGATACGCCTCTTTCAGAGCTCTCACAGTACCTTTTCGGGCCTTTCTAGTCGCATCGACAGGAACGTTTATCGGTATGCATACGTCATATTGCTCCAAATAGCATCAATAACTGACACCGCACCCAGCCGTTATCGCCGCTGACCGCGCCTCCGCCGCCTACGATATCGAACACACACCTGAGAAGAAGCGCGCAGTCGAGCGCGAAAAGGAACGCGAAGCACTCCTCGAAGCCAACAAATCCATCGTTCAACGCTCAAAAGAATGGGCTTCGGAGAACAGATATCCGCTGCTCTTCGGCTTCTGGATCGCCTCCATGGCTGGCTCATGGCAGATGGTCAACCGCAACCGATACCTGAGCGGGTCGCAGAAGCTGGTGCAAGCGCGTATGTATGCGCAGGGCGCGACGCTGGGGGCTCTACTTACGAGCTTTGCGTTTGAGGGCACAGACGCGGCGAAGGGACGGGGCAGGTGGGAGACGATCAAGGTGCTGGACCCCAATGATCCGGAGCACAAGCACATGATTGAGAAGAGGATACATCATGAGAGTTACCCTGGCGAGGACCAGTGGAGAGGTACGTCGATATACACTTCCTCTCTTGCTTCAATTCGATCATGCGAGTCTGGTGAGCGACGTCCTGGGATATTGGCACTATGGCACCTCGCATGATCACAGTAGCAGGATGGATTTTCGACAACAAATACTGACCTTTTCGCAGAAATGATCGAGGCTGAAGAAGAGCGACTCAAGGAGCGCGAGAAGGCCAAGGACCAAGCCAAGAAGACACAGAAGGCAGAGGAAAAGGCCACGAAGAAGCAGGCTGAGGCCTCAACACAATAGACCATCGAACTTTGACAGCCACAATTCTCTCAACACCTCTCACCGAACTGGACTCGCTTGCGACACTACTATGACATCCTTTCTTAATCCACATTTCTCGGCGTTTAGCGGCAGCATGCGATCATATTGCAGTTGTACAAATACTTTTCTTGCTGGATGCAAAAGCGGCACATGCACTGTAGATATAGACGCTGAAAAGAGCGTTCATAGTTCCTACAATAACGATTGCGAAGTTCTAAATACGTCAATGCTCAGAATACACCGACTGTATCACAAATTCACAGCACAGTCGCAAGCAACTTCCTTTAGCTCGTTCTTTAGACTTATCGAATTGTAGCTTGAACGCCGAGTATAACTCTAGCGTTTGGTAGAGACGTTGTCCGTGCAGGGTTCATCATGACGTGTGCATTTCGAGCCATAAAGGTAGATTACAGCCCGTCACATGCTCGCACAACAAAGACCAAAACCAATTTCATACTTCATGTCCAAGTATCAATCTGCTCTGAGAGCATTGTCATCACGACCAAGAACACTCCAACGCCTCACACCCAATCTCACCATCCGTTCTCAATCGTCGACACAAACAACATCACCATCATCGTCAACATCACCATCAACAACAACATCAGAAAATCTCCCTGAATACACCTCCTTCTCCAATCCCAAAGCCCAAAGCGCCTGGGGCCGCAAACCCACCATGCCGGAACCACACACCCTCACCTCTCTCAGCAAAAAGCTCCTCCCGGCAAACCGCAACACCTACTCGCCGCAACACTCCACCTTCCCAACCCTTACAGCCGAAATCTCAAACCTCCAGCTCCACCCTACCATTGAAGCCGCACTGCACATTGCCAACGCAGATCTGCCCTCTGCGCATTTCTTAGTCCGACACATGCAAGCCCCACCCGCAGTTGAGGGCATGTTACTTCACGGCATATTGCACCGCGCGGAAGGCGACTTCGACAACGCGCGTGCGTGGATGTCCGATGTACGTGATGCATGTGAGGGTTTCGTTCCGAAGCGGAAAGACCGGGGCGAGAAGTTGAGTCTGGATGTATTTGGGAAAGTCGGGATGGAGGGGGAGACGAGGAGTTTGGTGGCGTTTGTGTATGGGACGGAGCAAGGGGAACGAGGTGGAATGGAGGGTTTGGTGAGTAGGGTAGAGAGGCTACGGAAGGCGGAAGGCAAAGATGGGGGGGAGGAGAGGAGAAAGGAGGAATATGAGGTTGGGGTGAAGATTGTGGATGAGTTGGAACGTGTGTTGGAGTGGTGTAAGAGGAAATTTGGGGAGGGAAAGTGGGAGGATGCGAGGAGTGCGTGGGTGAAGAATAGCGAGGAGGTTAATGAGATTAGCGAGAAGATGACGAGTGGGGGAGAGGGCTTTAGAAAATTTTGAAGATGGATTGAGTTGAATTGAAGTTGCTTCGCTGTACCAAGATCGGCGTGTGTGGTGTTTCCAGTCACGCACACCCAGGAAGCCAGGCAGCCATATTTGACTGGACTACGTCCTTGGTAAATCTATCTTGGAGATGAATGACTGACCAGCACCGAGGATGCTGGGGCTAGGAAGTGACCTCGTGACAGGATCATGTTACTGTGGACTACTTACACGAACAGATGCCAAGACATTGTTGCGACTACCTTTGTCTTGCAACGTGCCCTGCTGCCCTGTTCAAATAGCCGCCACGAGATGGCTGCACGCGGCAAGTGCGTACCCAAATCCTGGCACCAGCCGAGTGAATGACGGCTCTGGACCGTCATGAGCCCATGGCAACCACCCTGCTCACTTAGGCGAGCCGCAGCAGCGAATGAGGTCGAAGCGCGCTCAACGGCTCTAGCCTGTGACATCAACGCGGCCACCTTTCCCCTAACAATTCAACTTATTCTTCCCGCACCACGTGCAGCAGGCGCCGGGTGCATACACAAAAAGATGGCGTCAGAACACTTGTCCGTCAACGGACAGAGCCGCCCTGGCACCGTCCGACACCCTACCGCGCCCTCGATGATGATGAACTCGCACTTTGCGGGAGTTGGCGACGATGTCTCCAAGGAGGCGTACGAACATGGCATCCAAGTTATCGACGAGGACAAGGTGTTCAAGTACGTGAAGCGGCTGTGTAGCGAGTCGTATGGGTGGTGTACAATGCTAATAAGTGTGCGCAATGCAGCCAGAACATCTCAACATACCTCAACATCGAGAAAGTCATACCCGCCGGCTTCAACTACCACCTCATATCCGTCTTCGGCTCGCAGTCGACAGGCAAGTCGACGCTGCTCAACTACCTCTTTGGCACGCAATTCGGCGTCATGGCCGAGCAGGAGCGCCGTCAGACCACTAAGGGCATATGGATGAGCAAGAACAAGCGGCCCGAGGGCGGCGCCGGAATGGCTGAGAACATCCTCGTCATGGATGTTGAAGGCACAGACGGACGCGAGCGAGGAGAGGACCAGGACTTTGAGCGTAAGAGCGCCCTGTTTGCGCTTGCGACCAGCGAGGTCCTGATTGTCAATATCTGGGAGCACCAAGTCGGCCTATACCAGGGCGCGAACATGGGCTTGCTAAAGACGGTGTTTGAGGTCAATCTGCAGCTGTTCATCAAGGACAGCCAGTGCGTCTTCCATCCATCCTTGGTAACATGCAATGCTGACAATGCACAGAACCATCCCTAAATCCCTCCTATTCTTCGTCATTCGCGACCATCTTGGAACAACACCCCTCAAGAACCTACAGAACACACTTATCCAAGACCTGTCGAAACTATGGTCAACGATTTCGAAACCGAAAGGTCTCGAGACCTCGCGGATAGAAGACTACTTCGACTTCGCATTCGTTGCGCTACCACACAAAATCCTACAACCCGAGAAGTTTGAGGAGGCGGTCGTAAAGCTGAGCCAGAGGTTCAAGGAAGGTTACAATGACCCAAAGAAGAGTGGGTTGATTGACGAGTCGCAACTACCCATTTTCCTCCCACAGTATCACCGACGGATACCCGCGGATGGTTTCCCAGCATACGCTGAGGGCATCTGGGATCAGATTGTGCACAACAAGGACTTGGATCTGCCGACACAACAAGAGCTCCTGGCACAGTTCAGATGCGACGAGATCTCTCGAGAAGTTCTGGTCGCCTTCGACGAGACGATCACGCCACTGGAAGACAGGCAGGCAGAAGATACAAGATTAGGGAAGCCTTCAGTCATTGCGGATCTTGGTCCGGCGATGAATGCAGCACGAGCGAAGGTTTTCAAGGATTTCGAGACCAGTGCGAGTCGTTACCACAAGGGTGTTTACAAGCGCAAGCAGGCAGAGCTAGAAGGCAAGGTCGACACACGTCTCAAGGCATTATCTCAGAAGCAGCTCAATGCCGCACATAAGTCCGGTGTGGAGAGCTTCAGCGACGCTGTCAGCGCGACTGTCAAGAGCGGGCAAAAGAAGGGTGCCTCGTACGACTTTGCGCAAATCGTAGATTCAGAAAAGAAGAAGGCGCTAGCTAAATTCGACGAGGATGCGAAGAGCATTGTCATCGAAGGCGCGCCATGGAGCAGCTTCGAGCACGAACTCAAGGTCTACCGGAAAGACTTGGATGAGGTGTCTAGTCGCTTGCGAAAAGACGAAATGCGACGACTGGCAACAAGAATCGAGCGCTGGGTGCGATCACGCCTCGATGAGTCTGTTGGTCTCGAGTTCAACAAGCTCGGATCCGGACGAGGAGGTTCTGGCGCACCTGAACACGGCGAGCGACCACCAAGCGAGAAGGACCTGTGGGATCGCATCTGGGCCATTTTCACAGAGACTGTTTCAAGCGCAGAAAAGCGCTTCACCGACCGCGCACAAAGCTTCGACGCTAGCCCCGAAGAAGTGGAAGTTGGTTTGTGGAGACTGCGCCGCAAGTCGTGGGGTGTGCTACGTGCAAAGATTGACGAAGAGGTCATGGAAGGCAACATCCTGCTCAAGCTTAGGGAGAACTTTGAGGACAAGTTCCGCTACGACGAGGCTGGTGTACCGCGGATATGGCGACCCACCGACGACATCGAGGGAGTATATACAAAGGCTCGCGAGTCGACGATCACCGTGATCCCGCTGCTCGCGCGCTTCAAGCTGTCAAAAACTTCGGCACCGCCACCGCTCGATGCGTGGATCGGCGATGCGCCAGCGTCAGTCTCGCCTGCCGACGAGGAAGATCTTGCGCCCATCGGTGGTGTCGACGAAGAAGAAGGCAAGAGCCTGGAAGAAGAAATGACAGTTCTGTCAGATGCCAAACAAGCCGATCTCCTCATTCGATTCAAAAAGACAGCAGACGGCGTGTACGTCGAAGCCAAGCGTAGTGCGATTGGCGGCATCACCCAAGTCCCATTGTACTTCTATGGCTTATTATTAGCACTCGGATGGAACGAAATAGTAGCCGGTAAGTTTTCTCCAACCCAACCCACCACATTCCAGCTCTCCCACATCGAACAAACTAACATGCCATCAATACAGTCCTCCGTAACCCTGTCTACTTCATCTTCCTCATCCTCAGCGCCGTCGGCGCATACGTCACCTACACGCTCAACCTCTGGGGCCCAATGGCACGCATGGCCAACGCGGCGTCTGCACAGGCCCTTGAAGTTGGCAAGGAGCGGTTGCGCGACTTCCTCGAGTCGAGTGAGTCTGGGCGCCAGGCCATGGCGATGAGTGGGAACCAGCCAAGGGGCGAGAGCGTGAGGATGGATAGGCTGAATGGGGATGGAAAGAAGAAGGTCGAAGAGGAGGATTTGGATGATATTTGATCGTATTGGGGCTGTTGATTGGATTAGGTCGGGTTGGAACGGTTTTGAGCTGCGGTGAATTGGGAAGTGGGGTTTGGGTACCAGTGTATGTACGAGTACGGGAATGATGACTGGAAAAGGACGGCATGGCTCGGATGGGAGGATTAGGGTATTGATAGAAATCCTAGATGTTACTTTATCTCTAGTGTGAGTAATGATGGAGGAAAAGTTACCCAGAAAATCACGTTGACCTCGAGTTCCTCCTCACTTATTCAAAAACATTGCAAAACATGATCATACAAGCTTTTTACTTTTTTGGGAACTTTTATTCTACAGCGCATGTACCCCAACACTAGCTTCCTTCTGCACAACCGTCGTCCGAACCATAATCCCCTCATGCCCGCACCCCCGCCCATACCCAACTCCCACCCCCTCATCCTCAGCCTCCTCTTCCCCATCCCCCGCCCTCAAATCCTCACGACTGCTATGCACATCCGCCCAATGCGAGTCCGGCCTCTGCAAGCCCAATTTCTGATTCCTTTCCCTCGTACTCATGGACCCAATTGTGCGCAGAGCTACATCTCCTCCGCCGCTTTTGCTGTGGCTGTTGCTCTCTGTTTGTTTGCGGTAGCCGCGCGAGTCGTAGGTTGATTTTGTGCGGAAGGCGTTAATGAGGATGGCAAAGGCGGGACAGGTGCCGATTACGACGGCTGGAGAGATGTTAGTTCTGATATGTATGTTGGGTGGAAGTAAGGCGTGGTCTTGGTGGTGAGTGAAGAGGGGAGGATGTAGCATCATGTATGGAGTATAGTATGATGTTGGTAATGCATGAAAGTGCGGGTAGGGTAGATTGGAAATGAAATTGTGGAGACGTACCGATTGAACACTCGACCATACCCCAGATGGCCAGCCATGTGGGGTCCAGAGGTTGAGCGTCCGCTTCGGGTTTTGCGGCATTGATGGCGACTTGTGCGACGCGGAGACAGGCGAAGAGGATGCAGACGAAGCCACTTGCGAAGAGGAGGAGGATGGCATTCTTTTTGCTTCGGGGCATTTGGAGGCTCCAAGTGAGTTTGATGGGTAGTGCCATGACTGCAGAGTGAATTAATAGCCGACAAAATGCGATGTGGGAGGCTCGAATCGTACTTACTCATAAGATTGGTCGAAGTGTCTACTGTGAAGGAGTAGTACAGACTGGCGAGCTGCGCATTCTTCGCTGGGTTGCCACTACATCCTCCCGTCCAAAAGCCAGATATCGTCCCGCAACTGCGAAAGTACATGATGTAGTTGCCGGCGAAAGTCTTTCAGAATTTAGCACATTCTCTGCTCCAGGGATGATGATTTACTTACGACTACGCAGATTGCTAAGATGCTCCACCAGATTATTGTGTAGCGTCTTGCTATACCCGTCAAGAGCCTTCGGTACAGAAGTAGCAGCGATATTTTGATGGACCATAGCGTCAACCAGAACATACATGGCGCCGCGAAGATCATCTTTGTCATGATGATTGTGTCTTCTGCCATTTCGGGATATGGTGGTATCTCCTCGTTGAGGACTCCGTACACTTTGTGCATGTACGGCGATACTGAGATGTATAAGGCGCACATGGTCGCATAGAAGGCAAAGGCAAGGAAGACGAAGTAATCCGAGGCGATCAAGCTCTTCGGTCTGAGGATGTTGAGGCCAATTCTCGCAAGTATGACAGCACTTGTCAAACCGAGCATCGAGTACGCCACCTTCAGGACTGTGCCTTGCGCGAAGCCGTTGGTCAAGGACGACATGACTGCCAAAAGTGGAGGAGCAATGGATGAGATGGCATCGAAGATGGCGTCAAAATTGGCGACGACGATGTGACAGACACGAGCAGAGTCTGGGGATATTGGGGTGCCTTACGTCGATGCATTCAAGGAGGAGACAAGGCTGTTGCTTGCTCCCGTTGCATCCTAACGACTGACCAAGTACTGACTTGGTCCATGACTGGGCTGGGCCATGATGGATTCCTTTGGGAACCAGCTGCAATCTAGCATATCCTTCCTAAGACTACCTCAAAATACACTACCAGGATTACTTGCCATGTTCGGCGCACGGTCCGATTCGTCTATACTGCTCGAAAAGACGTGCATTGAGACCTGTCGTCGGATTAATTCCTTAGAGACAAACTGACACTGCCTGGAGTTGACAACGGCCCGGATGTTCCTCATGCTGTCTCCGGGAGCCGGGTGGCCGTTTCCGAGGTACCGGACTCCAGTGGCGGGTGATGTTCCCAGCTAGCGTGTTGAGAGGGTTCCAGGGTCTGCGATCCTACCTGGGCATTCCTTCAAGTCTCACACCAGCAAAGGCTTTTCGTCCCGCGTTGTCTACGGAGGTTCGTCGTATTGTTGCGAGAGTGAACTAGGTATGATGGCTCTATTGAAGCTCATGTATTGTACAAGATGCTTCTAGAGCCTGAAACTGGGAAACTTCATGTCAGTTTCGGGAGACGTGTAGGACGGCGGTTGGCGTTGCGGCAGGAGAAATCGACGGCACGTTTTAGTGGCTCGGCAAGTGGCTCCCACGTCAACCTTTCTCGACCATCGCTCGAGTTGCCTGCATACATATCCTGGTCTCCAAGGAATGTAACTGGGGCGCCTTGTCTGTAACTCGCGTGGAGCAAGACAAAGCCCGTCTCTCTTCAATGCATGGCAGCTGCCGAGGTGCAAAGCGTCCTCGGTGCTTCATCGTACCCTCCCAATGTGTGCCTACATTTGAGCCTTTGGCCAACTGCACAGTCCGTAACATGTACTGCATCAACTCAAGATTCTCAGGAATACCGGCTGTATGTCACGGAGGTTTTGAGCTTTGGCATTGGCGTACCTGCATCTCGCCTCGTCTAACGAAAACCCCGAGGCAGCGTCGCGGCCACTCGGACTAATTCAGTGCCAACCCAGCTTCTTCGGGTATCTTAGATTGCAATAGTATGCATCCAAGACGCACTACATCCATGGAGTGCTTCTAGGCATCATGGAACGCTCCATCGCTTGCTCCTAAAAGCCGTAAAGTAAGAAGGTGGCTTATCGACAACCACTTTGTCCAGGGGAAAACGTTGGTCCAAGCCTTTGCGACATCAATAAGAAACCTCGGAGCGACAAGCCTCTCATCAGGCACCTGCATCTCTCGATCGCATTCCCGGTCGCTCGGATTCCAACGGCTGCTTGTGTCTCATACCCCAGTCCAACGAGTACGAAATACTTGGCGCAGCATGAGATCCCATCTAGCTGTGTCGCTGGGTGCGCTCATCGTCGGCGCCCTGTCGCAGGATGTTTTTGAGCCCACAGATTTCAATATTACTGAGGCTCTTCTTGGGAATGGCGTCAACGTTTCGGCCCTTCCCGAGCTTGATGGTTTGAGTGAGAAGCGGTCTCTTATCAGCCCTTGCTCTGCGGCGGTATGTGATCTTTTCCATCGTAGATGTGGAGTAACTGCTAACAATACCCGCAGTGTAACTCACTCAAGCTACTCTTTGGCAGCAGCGTGTTGAGGGCAGGATCTGAGTACGATGCTTTCACGGGTGCATACTGGTCAACACAGGCTGCCACAGTCAACCCGTACTGCATCTTCAAGCCTACAAAGTCACTCGATGTGTCGACCGTTGTTTTACTGTCTCGTTTGACACAGTGCCCCTTCGCTATCAAAGGTGGGGGTCATACTGCGTTTCCTGGCGCATCCACCATTGAGGGCGGCATCACAGTGGCGCTCGAGAAATTGAACGAGATCACTCTGTCATCAGACAAGAAGATTGCATCAATAGGCCCCGGAAACCGATGGGGGGCTGTCTATACGAAGCTTGCAGAACAAGACCTTGTTGTCGTTGGCGGGCGGGCGTCCGATGTGGGAACTGGCCTCGTCTTGGGAGGTGGCGTTTCGCATCACTCAAACTTATACGGCTTCGCTTGCGAGTAAGTCTATGGAATACCTCATTAAACAAGAGTTGTACTAATCACATCCAGCAACGTTGCTTCCTTTGAAGTCGTAACTGCCTCAGGTATCATACTTACTGTGTCACCGACTCGTTTCCCAGATCTATACTGGGCTCTACGTGGAGGAGGTAACAATTTCGGGGTGGTCACAAAGTTCAACCTAGAGACAAAGCCCCAGGGGAAGATAATGTGGGGCGGAACGCGCATCCATCTTACACCAGATTATCCAGCCTTGGTCAATGCTTTCGCGACCATGGTCGAGAGCGCTCCCCAGGATCCCAAGGCTGTGCAAATCCTCTCGTTCGCTGTGACAGCTGGGAATCCGGCCGCGCAAATTCAGCTCGAATATCTCGAGCCTGTCGACGAGACCAATCCTCCGGCCATTCTCAAGGAATATCTTTCCATTCCGGCAGTCATAACTGCTACTCTCAATCGCACTCTTGCATCTGATACCGACATGCTCAACGCACAGATGCCTGCCGGCCACCGCTATTCCTTCTGGGCGGGTACTTTCAAGCTCGACCGCGACTTCATGGCTTGGATGCAGGCCCTGCACCAGAGCACTGTAGGACCCTTACCTGACCAGGGCTCGTTGACATTTCAAGCCTTCACCGTACCGGCTCTCAGCCAAATGAGTAAGAAGGGTGGTAACGCACTAGGCCTCGACCCCAAGGACGGCCCGCTCTTCCATTGCCTGCTGTACATGGTCTGGGACGATGCGTCTAAGGACGCGCAGCTCAATAAAGCTGCGCTTGACTTCATGAACGCTGCCAAAGCGGAGGCGAAGAGAAGGGGCGTATACAACAGGTATATCTACATGAATTACGCCGGGCCTTACCAAAATGTCGTGCCGAGCTATGGAGAAGCCAACTTGGCTAAGCTGAAGAGCATCGCGAAGAAGTACGACCCGAGTGCTGTGTTTCAGAAGTTACAGCCTGGTGGCTATAAGTTGGAAGGTGCTCCATATGGTGAGACTATATAGGTTATCGAAACGAATGCTATTGCTGTCGATGATCCGTACGATGACCACCTGAATCTAAGGACGGGCATAAGATTTCAGCTAGTCAGATGTTTTTCTGGGGTCCCGTCTTTGTATACACCCATGCACAATGCTTGAAATACCATCGGCCACAGTTCTGCTTCCATGCAAAGGTGGAGAAAGGATCGACGCTCAAGCTGACTGCAAATATAGGTGGGATTTGGCGATGCGGGTCGCGAGCAATGCGAACGGTCTGTATTGTTGTTGCCTGACTTAGCGCTTACGCCCTTTTATTTAGGGCAAGTGACTCATGTACTGCGAAAATATATATTCGTCGTCCATCGCTGTATTTTGACCTGTAATGGACGGCTAGGTTCCACCGTCTCCGAATGGAAGAGAACCACCTCACGCATTCATTACAACGAGATTTACGAGCGTCTGTCCAAGTACACTTCTGGCTCCGGGGCGACGCGTTCTCTCTACATCTCAAGATTAACATATGCTGCTTAAGACCTGGCGAAGGCGATGGAAATCACGCCATGTGAGGTGCGTATTCGTCCATTGAATAACGCCGACAATGCGAGCTCAGGCTCGAAGGTTTGTGAACAAAATCAGAAAGAGACGCGCAAGCACATGTACGGGACAGAAGCTAGGAAAACAAGCGCATTTCGCGCGAGGTGGGGAGAAAGGTAGGAAATAGCGTAAGCACTAACTGTAACTGCAAGCGCGATGCGTATCGACTTCAAGCACGTGGATGACGACCTTCACAACGACCTGAAATATTATGTTCTTCGACGCTCGAAACAGTCCGCTGAATAAGAGTCGATTGATAAGGCCTCAAAGGACGACGCTGACGCCAATGTCCCGGGACTTCCAGGGTGCCAGGGCCGACAGCCAACACACCAAGGTGGTTCTCCGGCAGATTCTCTAAGCCTACCTCGTCCAAAAAGCCGACGGCCTATCTACCACGCAATCTACGAGCTTCGCGATACGCCAGTAGCTGTGGCGGATGTTGTTGTTCCCGAAGGAGAAGGTGGATGGCGTCTTCGCCGCGTGAACGAACTAGCTGGGCGCTTCCGAAGGGTCTTTCATGCTGAGCTGGCTTGATCAGCACAAGCTCGGCCTAACGAAGCCACCCCGCTTGGCAATGCTTCTTGCTGTATGCCACCAACGTCGCAACACTAAGAGCCGTTCTGTCCGAGATGGAGGGCTATCTAATTGCGGCGCAGCAACCAACATCCCTAGCCAGATTACGCTGCAGCGAGTAGCGACATCAATCTCCAACACGATTGGTGGCACTGTGTGAATCGGTAACGCGTCGGACAGAAGCCAGGGCCCCTCGGCAAGTGCACACACTCGTTCGTGACTCGGGGACATCTCCGGGTTGATGTGCTTGGACTGTGCCAGCAGCGGTGGCACGCGGCCAGTAATGCTTGCTACAGCACGTAGTTTGGGAATGGCAATGGCCCGGGCATTTGGCAGTCCTCCTGGGGTTGACAATCGCCATGTAATCGTGCACCATGCCACTGGGGAAAGAAGGGATACAACACGCCATCCCACAGAGTCTTCCCATGTCTGACCAC
Source organism: Paraphoma chrysanthemicola (assembly GCA_020744225.1). Classification (NCBI taxonomy): domain Eukaryota; kingdom Fungi; phylum Ascomycota; class Dothideomycetes; order Pleosporales; family Phaeosphaeriaceae; genus Paraphoma; species Paraphoma chrysanthemicola. The sequence goes on along the minus strand of JAGMWG010000010.1, from coordinate 1,174,291 downwards.
GCCTACAACCACGGTATTGGAATCCTCCACCTGCACAAGCTTTTCCAGAAGACGCGATCACTACTCAGTAGGCGATTCCTGCAGCCGTAGTTCCCAGACATGCATGCTTCCAGAAGGAGCATGCGATAACCCTGCGATAGCGCCATATGGTCCAACACTGCGCTGTGCTTCAATTGGACCGTTGTATAGCAGCCCCGACTTTGAACGCTGCCCACCTTCCCGTTCACACTTAGGCAATAACGCAAGTTCGCCGTCACAGGATCCGTGTCTTATCTGGACGTGCAAACTCGCGCAGTCCTGCAATCTGGACCTGCCTTTGCGTGCACCATCGCCGTGAACGCACTATCTGGGGCAGATAGCGTGCTCGCACCAGGACCGGCAGCAGCAATATATTTGTCCTCTCACCTCGATAGTCGCCAGCCACGACCCAAGCACCACCCGCGACATGGCCTCCAATCCTCTTGGTGATGGACTCATCCTCGGCGCTCCGGGTGTCGAAGGCAAGGTCGCCAACCTTCCGAGCCACGCGGCAATCAACGCATTTAGCGATGAGAAACGACGTCTTTCTATCGCCGGCGATGATCTCGACAAGAAGGGCGCGCTTGATCCCGAGATCAAGGCAGCCCTTCCCGAATACGATGGTTCCGAACGCGACGACGACGAACACATTATCATCACGGGAGCTGATGCTGCTGCCCATTTGCTGCCCATGCGAGATGACTTCGACCCAGCTTTGACCTTTCGGAGTCTTTTCCTGGCTACCGGACTCTCAGCTTTCCAAGCCGTCATGTACCAGATTTACCAAGTGAGTCAGCGCAATTGAGCGTCAAATCCTCCATCATGCTAATGCATACCTCAGTTCAAGCCCACTCTCATCACGATTCAAGGGACCTTCATCGTGCTTATCGCCTATTTCATCGGTAACGCGTGGGCTAAGATACTGCCTCGTGGAGACAAGTTCGAGGCTCGCTGGAGGGCGAAGGGCGGCGAGGGCAAGGCTCCTCTTTACATCAGGCTCATTTCCTTCTTCAACCATGGTCCTTGGAGCTTGAAGGAGCATGCCATCACCGCCATCACAGCCACGTCGGCATCGATTGCTGCGCCCGCCAGTCAAGTCTTCGCTGCACAAGAGATCTTCTACGGCATGACGTTGAGTCCCGTGACCGTCATCTTCAGTACCATCTCGATTGGATTGTTCGGCTACGGTATCTGCGGTATACTACGTCCAATCTGTGTTTGGCATGTTGATTCGGTCTACTGGAGCAGTCTTCCAACGGTCAAAGTACTTCAAGGTCTTCACTGGCAGTCAGTGAAGGACTCCAAGCCTCTACGATGGTTTTGGATCGCTTTCACTGGCATGTTTGTGTACGAGTTCTTCCCTGCATACATCTTTCCATGGCTCAACTCGATCTCGATCCCATGCTTAGCAGCAATGCATGCCACTGGGGCAAAAGCAGCCGTGCTGACAAACCTATTCGGAGGAGCAACCAATAACGAGGGATTGGGCTGGTTTAGCATATCTTTGGATTGGCAATATGTAAGCTCCACCAAAGCAGAATGTGTACTCGGATGACGCTGACTTAACTCCCAGATCACATCCTTCCAGACATCTTTGCCGCTCAAACTTCAGCTGCATCAGACCGCGGGTCTTGTGGTCTGCATGTTCGTAATGCTTGGGATCTACTACGGAAATGCCTGGAATGCAAAGTCGCTCCCTTTCATGTCAACGCGTCTCTTGACCCCGGAAGGCAAGCGATACCCCAGCGCAAGTGTCTTCGTCAATGGAGTGCTAGATCACAGTGCTTTGGCGAAGTATGGTGCACCTGTACTGACTGGCACGTTTGCGTATGCAATGTTCATGGCAAATGCCGCTGTAAGTCCTCTCAACATTGGACTTCGTCATTTGCTAAGTCGTTTCAGATTGGTGCCCTACTCACCCACATCGTTGTGTTCTGGGGTGGTGACGTGGTCAGGGCATTCAAAGCAGCAAAGGCAGGGAAATTCGACGATCCTCACCACGCCCACATGGCAAAACATTACAAAGAAGCTCCATGGTGGTGGTACATCATTGTACTGGTTGCCAGCTTCGTTCTTGGTCTTGTTGTCGTCATTAAGGAGAACATCACCCTTCCGGTGTGGGCATACATTGTCGCACTACTGATGGGCTGTATCATCGCACCTTTCGTAAGTACAGCCCCCATGCATCGCTCGATGAGAACCAATACTAATCAGAGTCTAGAGCACCTTGCTCTATGCACGCTTTGGTAATGGTATTGCGACGAACAATCTCTCCAAGATCATTGCTGGCCTGATGCTACCCGGACGACCCATTGGGAATATGTACTTCGCAGCCTGGTCGCATAACGTGATCAACGGCGCAGTTCAGCTCAGTCAGGACCTCAAGATGGGTGAATATCGTAAGAACATTGATGTTACTGCTGATAGCTTCTGGCTAACACCTCGTAGTCAAAATCCCACCGCGCGTCATGTTCTTGACGCAAGTCTACGGTACTGTCCTCGGAGGCTTCATCAACTACGCAGTCATGATCTCCATTGTCACCGGCAACAAGGAGCTCTTGGCGGATAGCAATGGTAACTCATCCTGGAGTGGCGCCACGATTCAGTCATACAACACGAATGCCACGACCTGGGCTCTTGCTGCCTACCTCTACAAGCAGGGCAAGGAGTATTCGATTGTACCAATCGGCCTGGCTGTTGGTGCGGCTATCGTTATCGCGCACCGCATCGTTGTTCGGGTACGCAATTCATCTTCCGTTGATCTCCTCAATGTTCTTTCCTTACTAACTCCCGTCGCAGTTCGTTCCCCGTATCGGCAAGTTCTCTCTCGCTGAGATCAACTTCCCTCAGTTCATCCAGTACGCGGGCTACATTCCGTACAACCAGTCGCAAACCTGCGTCCTGCTCAGCTGGACCATTGCTGGCTTCTTCGTGCAGTTCTACCTGCGAAACTACCGCCCGCGCATCTTCAGGGACTACTCGTACCTTATCACTGGCGCTTTCGATGGCGCGAGTCTTACGTGCTTGTTTATCCTGTCATTTGCGGTGTTCGGCGCTGGAGGACCTGCGATACCCTTCCCACAGTGGTGGGGCAACAATGTTGCGGGCAATTATGATCATTGTCCTATTGCGGAGTAGGCGAGTGTCAAGTTCTCGAAGGCCTGAGCTATGTGCGATTAGAGACTGCCCAGGAGAGGTCGCAGTGAAGACTCCCTTATTGAGGCGAATGCAATCGAACATATTACCATGACATGCCCTTTTTGGACGTCAATTGCAACTGTAAAAGCTTCCTGAACTTATCCTCCGCATAGCTGCGACTTCGAAACACCCACGCTGCTTGATACACTTTTCGTGCGAGGAGGACGTTAGGCCACATGATCTTTCATAGGTCCCATGTGACTACCGGTCCTGTTAAATTGACCTCAACTGCAACCACACTGCAGACATCGCCATTCCACTCAGGTCCAAGGCACAAGAAGCGTTTGCATATGCTTATGTACTTGGCGAAAGTACGCGGGCTATCGCACAAAAAGGGTGAAAATTAAGCGCAAGTAGCAGCACCACATCACGGAGCGACTTTGCACACGTGACCATGTAACGTGCAGCTTTTTTCCCATCACAGTGCAAGACGATGCATGCCGTTTCAAAAACCCGCACCATGAACCTCCGAACCCGAATCCGACATTCCCAAAAAGGACCCTCCGCACCCCTGCACCACATCAACGATCACCACAACCATCTCGACCCCGCGCTCTTACAAACCCACATAAGGAAAACCAAACACAAACCTCGCCCATTGCATACCAGCCTCGGCCCCGTCTCGCCGGGTGCCGCAGGTTTTCATTTAGTGCGAAACCTGTTTGAAGATCGCCTTTTTGTGTCGTTTGGTGAAACGCTAGACTGCGTCGCGAACATTGTCGTCGCGGGTTTGGTTTTGCATGCGGAGGAGGCACTGTAGCATCGCACAGCGGGGGGACTTATATTTGGAAACATGCATTGACGCGGGCTTGGCTGGGTTTGCTTGTTGGGGCTTGGGGAGGATCGGTGTTTTGGTGGTGCGATGGATTAGTGTGGTAAGCTGGTGTGGTTTGATGTGGAAATATTGGGCTAGCAACTCTGCTAGTAACACATGTTTTCAGACAGCGCTTTAGAGCTACGGAAAGACGTACTGGTTTACACCTGTGCGCATCTATGCGATACTTCTTTCTATATCACGAGGTAATGCCCGCGGTTCGGATATCGGAGCCCTCCAAAACGGATCGTCGTGCACAGTGCATGCATTCACAGCCAAGCCTCGGCTTGTCTAAAGCTTAACTACGACCCACAACACACCGCAACCTTCTGCCAAGCCGTACATGTGTCGTTTCGTGCCCATCGCATTGAACATTTATCGCCTTGGCACCTCAGCCTCCCCAAGGCGCGATCTATGAAACCGCGTTCCGGAACCAGTACCACCACTCACGGTGCTAGAATCTGTGATTCCATCGAGAGCCAAGCGATTAGGGAAACGCGTGCAGGTAGCCAAGCACGTAGCAAGCAGATCTTTGACGCAGGTTGTGGTTTGCACCCTTGAAGATCATGATGTTGCTGTGGAGGATTGATGGGATTCGGCTTGCACCGAGGGTCATGTTGCGGTGGTGGTGAAGTCATTGGAGGCGGAACGGGAGAGGCGTGTCCGAGTTTGTGGTAGTGGTGGTGTTGTATAAGAGGGAGAAGCCATGGCGCCGATGGTAGATATCATCAGCTTCACAACAACAACAACATCTTCCAGCTTCCCTTCTACTTCTTTTACTAATTCTCAGTTTCTTTAGCCTGGTGCTTTTCTCCACTTTCTCTTCACTTACGACTTTCACTACATAGTTCCGAGTTGATCTCGTCGAGTCCTTATCTTACACAATGCATTTCTCACAGCAAATCGTCCTCGTCGCTGCCCTTGCGGCATGCACTTCGGCTCACGGTACCGTGACCAAGATCACTGGTGCCAACGGTGTCGTCATGCCTGGCTTGACGATCCAGGATGGAACTCCTCGTGACTGCTCTTCCAAGTCAGTACTACCTCAATCAGATCACCATTCACTTATACTGATAATTTGTTCAGCGGCTGTGGCTCCCAGGCGGACACTGCCATCATTCGAGACCGCGAAATCGCCAGCGGCAAGGCCACTCCTCTTGGCCGCACTCAGGGCAATGGTCCTGTTGATGCTTCCGTCATGATCGCTGCCTTCATGGGCTCCGGCGCTACTCCCCCTGCGAACAATGGCGCTTCAGGCAGCGTCGGTGTCGAGGACAACATCCAGCAGAAGCGTCAGCTCCTAGGTGGACTTCTCGGTGGCGGCAAGGGCAAGGGTGCTGGCGCCACTGGACTTGGAGGTCTCTTGGGCGGAGGTGGCGCGAAGAGCAACGGTCCTCCTGAGGCCGGCGTCGCAGCTGCTCAGGGCGCGGGTGCCTCCACCGGTCTACCTACTTGTGCCACTGATGGCACCGTCACCATGACTCTCCGCCAGGTAGGATTTACTCTCATACTTGCACCAAACATCAGCTGACCATGAGCAGATCAACCAGGATGGTGCTGGTCCATTCACGGCCGATGTTGATGGCACATCTGGCGGAACCGATGAGGCTGCCATGCAGCCCGCCACTGTCACTCAGGATGTTCCTGGACTCGGCATTCAGGGTCTGTCTCTTGCTACCAACACCGACTTCGAGATGAAGGTCCAGATGCCTGCTGGCATGACCTGTGATGCCACTGTTGGCGGAGCCTCCAATGTCTGCGTCATGCGCGTCCGCAACGGTGCTGGTGCTGGTCCCTTCGGTGGCTCTGTTGCCTTCACCCAGAGCGCCGGTGCCAGGAAGCGCGCGATTGCCTACAGGCTCAAGAAGCGCATGGAGCTTAACCGCAAGCTCTAAATGTGTGCTGCACATGAATGAGAAGTCGATAGAAATTGTTAGAGCATGACCTGGCAGGATCAAGTCATCGCATGATTGCTGTTTTTTAGAGTTGTAAATAGTGGGTTCGAGTAATGGAAGATGTTGTTGTCTATGACCGTTCTTGCCTTGCTGCTTCGTGTGACTTGCAGTTGTTCTGTGAGAGCATTTGAAGAAAATCGTCTTCAAAGCATGGATAAGGGAGAATCAGTAGAACAGTCGATGGAGTCGATGTTGTGGGTTGTTAGCTTGCCGTGCAGCACAAGTCGTGCCAAGGCGACGTGCCAAGATGTCCACTACTTCGTTGAAATCACCAGACGCTGTAGAAGCGTTCACCCCGTGAGATAAGGAAGGGTTTTCCGCCAAGACATGCTCGGAGAGAAAAGTCGGAGATCGTCCACCCTGCCGCAGCGGAGAACGCTAAGCCAAATTGGCTCTAGCAGTGGAGCAAACCCGCCTTCTTCTTGCACCATTATATTATCCAACATGTTTCATTGGACGGCGCCACGGCATTGTGAAGCTACGAAATCTCGCCCGTGGTCTTTCGCTTGCCCATCCTTCGTAGGACCATTTCTTGCGCGTGGCGGTCAGGTCCTCGTCGAACTGTTCCCATCCATTGCTCGCTTAGCGTTATCGCGCGACATGGGGTCCCGAGCACGCCATCTCTGGCCTGTGTCCATGGTTCTTGTCATCAGAGGACCAACCACAGCTGCCAAGAGACGACCAAACCATGCATATAACCATGAGATCCCGCCAGCATTGGTATGGCTATCATTTCGCCTTACTGACTCCGAACTATGGCGCTGTTCGACAATAAAGATCCGGCCGGGCATGCCTCGCCCACGGCCAGCTACGCCAACGATGAGGACTTCCAGCGAATCGACCCCGAATCTGGTGTAAAGCGCGGTCTCAAGACACGACATTTGTCCATGATGGCGCTGGCTGGAATTATCGGCCCAGGTATCCTCGTCGGCACAGGAGGGGCTCTCGCGAATGGTGGCCCTGCTGCTCTCCTCATCGGTTTTGGTATCATCGGCATAATTGCCTTCTCCATCACGCAAAGTTTGGGCGAGATGACGACTCTTTATCCGACAGGCGGCGCATTCGTCACACTCTCGGATCGTTTCGTCGACAAGGCCTTCGGAGTGGCTGTAGGCTGGCAGTATTGGCTCGTTTGGGCCTGCGTCTTGGCCAACGAGTACAATGTCATTTCTTCTCTCATGGTCTTCTGGAGCGACAAAGTCCCCTCTTACGGCTACTTCCTCATCTTCTGGTTCGCGTTCCTCGCGTTTCAGATGATCGGAGTAGAATCCTTCGGCGAAGCAGAATTTTGGCTCGCTCTTATCAAGCTTCTCGGCCTGTGCACATACTTTCTCTTCTCCATCATCTACGTCTCTGGAGGTCTCATCGGACAGACCGAGGCGATCGGCTTCCGGTACTGGAACGATCCTGGAGCGTTCGCAAACGGCTTCCGAGGTGTTGCTCAGGTCTTCGTCTTTGCATCAACATTTTATGCTGGAGTAGAAGCCGTTGCTGTCGCCGCGACAGAAACCCGCAATCCTTCAGTCGCCGTGCCACTTGCGATTAGACAAGTCATCTGGCGAATCTTGTTCGTCTACATGGGTGTTGCCTTCTTCTTCGGCTTGACCTGTCCTTCCGACGCCGATGGCCTCGTCAATGGTTCCAGCCGTGCATTGAAGAGCCCAATGACCATCGCTATCCAAAATGCCGGTTGGGAGGGCGGAGTGCACCTCATCAACGCTTTCATCTTTATCACGGTTCTTTCGGCGGCGAACAGCTCAATTTACATCGGTTCCAGGACCATCTTGTTCATGGCTCAGGAGAAGATGGCACCTAAGTTCCTTGGAAAGACCAATGCGCGAGGTGTTCCATACCCGGCCATCATCTTCACCAATCTGTTCGGCTTTCTGTCGTTGATGAACTTGAGCACCGGCGGCGGCAAGGCATATGGCTACATCATCAATCTCTCCGGTGTCTCGACGTTTTTGGTCTGGGCCGCAATCTCATTTACGCATATTCGTTTCCGGAATGCGTGGGCAGCGCAAGGTCGGACTCCCGATCAGCTGCCATTCAAATCGTTCGCATACCCGTACAACTCATACTTTGGACTGATCGCAAACATCTTCCTTGCGCTTGTCCAGGGCTGGACAACGCTGAGTCCATTCGACGCCGGCACCTTCGTCGATGCGTACATTCTGCTTCCGCTGTTCGGCATCATCTATGCCGGATACAAGTTCTGGTTCAAGACACACTTCTGGCGCGGCCACGAAATTGACCTTGATGCTGGAATGAGGAAGGATCTAGATACAAAGGAAGAAGTCCTCCATGGTGAGCAGCCTACAGGCAGCGGTAGGAAGCAGAGCCTGGTCAAGAGAGCCTGGGCCAATTTCTGATTGAGTCTGAATTAGAAGGCTAGCTAGATTGAAATGCCATATACGGAACAATTCCGTGCTGTTTGCGCAATCGATATATGCTCGTACTCGTACTGTGTGGCTTGAACATTGAAAGATCCTAGATTTAATCTCCTGAGCAGCAGTTGTGGCTGACAAACGGTATGCCGCAGCGTGCCTACGCAATGGCTGCTTTTGAGAAGTGTCTGCGCCTGGCTCAAGCGATGCGCAGCATATTTAAAACGATTGTTGCGTGCCCCGCAAGGGGGATCACGCCCCTGTCTCTTGTACACCGGCTGAAGAGCGGGTCATTCCTCATTGGGCACAGGACAATGCCCCTCGTTGGACGCCTCATCCAACACGACCAAGCACAGCTGCGCCGCAGCTCGTCGCACCCTTCTGCATCGCCATCATGTAAGCCATAAATGCCTGACGCGTCGGCACAACCTCACACGTCGAACGTCATTTGTCTGCTCGTATAGTCATTCGCTTTATCACCACAACTGCGTCGCGCATAGAGCCCTGGAGGTCCTATCCTAACGATGCCCCTGCCTAAAGGCAAGCCGCGCCAAAGAGCGTGGAAACCGAAGAACCGGACTGGATGCAAGACATGCAAGTAAGTGCCTATCACCTATGTCTACTCGGTGCGCGACCGGCCTTGGCTCCCTGGATCGATCAACGGTGCAGCACATCGACCTAGTGTTCATGGGTCTGCACTCTACAACATTAGCACCTCTCCAGTCATTTGCTGACGTTACAGGATCCGCAAGGTCAAATGTGACGAAGAGAAACCGCACTGTAAGCGGTGCACGTCGACTGGCCGTACTTGCGACGGCTATGACCCGAATTTTCGACCCGCATCGCATTCACCACCACCTCATGCACCATCGGGCCTGAGTCCGCCCAGCTCCGGTCGCGAACTTGTGCGATCTGTTTCACCCGTCCCACTGGCTCCAGCGTTGCGTCTAAAAACAGCACAGGAGCGGGATAGCTTCGAATTCTTCACCACCTATGCTGTTTCCTCATTACGAGGATTTCTAGATTCTCCCTTCTGGCAACGGGAGATCCTTCAGGCCGCTCATCAATACGAGTCGATACAGCACTGTATCGTCGCCCTCGGTGCTATGCACCGAAGGTTCTACGAAGGCAGCCAATCCCACATCAACGAAGCAGACATGTCCGACCAGTATCTGCAATTCGCCTTACGGCAGTCTAATCAGGCCATACAAGGCCTTCTGAAAGCTACGGGTCCGGGTACTCGTGCAAACTCAGTCGACAAAGTTACACTGATGACATGCTCCGTGCTATTCAGTAGTATGGCGTGTCTTCAAGGTCACCAGCGAGAGGGACTTCAACACTTACGAAGTGGCATAAGATTGCTGAACGAGCTGGATGAAGAGACCAGCACTAAACCAGAAAGCCATCCAATAGACGTCGACTCTCTCCGCTCCATCTTCGTCGGCCTCGACATGCAAGCTCGCTCCATCATGACCTCGCAAGAAGCAGAACGGTGGGAGCCGCTTCCCCGAACCAAAGCCCCCGCTATCTCAGAAGACGCAGACATCGACGACGCATCCCTCCTAGCTATGCAGCGCTACCTCCAATCACTACTCAACCACTCCCTCGCCTTCCTTCAAGCCACCGTCAAACGTCCCGTCCACGAACGCGAAAGCATCTACCACGAATACTCGCGGCTCCTCTCCCGTCTCGACCATGGCACACTCCTCCTCGATCGCCTCTGCGCAAAAGCAGCATCCATCACCACCCCTACCATCCCCACTACAGACTACACACAGCCCTTACTTGCCCTCCAACTCCTGCACTGCCAACTCGAATCCATGCTCCGCTCGCCACGGTTCGACCTTGAAGACAAATTCCAATTCATGGCCGACCCGTTCCGCGAACCGTTTGACATGGCCGCACACTATACCAAAATGCTCGACCTCGCCGAACGCCTCTTGCCACACCAATCCTCTCTGTCTCCCGTCTTCACAACATCCATGGGCCCGCTGTCCGTGCTCTGGCTCGTCGCAACGCGTGCCCCATCGACATGCACCGCGCTGCGCAAACGCGCCGTGCGGTTGATGCTGAGTTACCCCCGGCGCGAAGGCTTCTGGGATGGTCTTGTCGCGGGGCAAATTGCGCAGGAGTGTTTACGCATTGAGCAGGAAAGTACGCAGGAGGAATTGGGGCTCGTGATGAGTCCGACGCGCGATCTGATTGTGCCTGAGGATTTGCGGATTGTGATTGTCGCGCTCGAGTATGACGAGTTGGATAATCGGAGGGCCAAGGTGACGTATCGGAGTGGGCGGGATATGGCGGAGGGAGAGGCGGGGAGGGTGCAGTTTTTGGCGTGGTAGTGGGAAGTTAGGGGGTGGGAGGGTTGAGATATGATCACAATTAAGTGATAGTTTGGGATGTTGTTTGAGGATCGCAAAATGATAATATTACCACACTTTTATATCATACACACGCCTTCCATGCGCAACATCCATTCGTCCCAACCACGAACGTTTCCTATAAGACACATTCGAACCCCCCTAGACACACACATCTTTCTACGCCATCTAACCCATAACCCTAAAAAACGCCATCCCAATAATCTCCTCATCTACGACGGAGCCTGCCCCGTAGGGAAAACATCAACATACCTCCCCGCCTTCTTCTTCTTCGCCCCAGCGCCCTTCCTTGCCTGCGGCGCGCCGAGTAAATCGTCAATACTGCTTGCATTACTCATTCCCGTTCCAGGGCGTGACGGCGGACCCGATGCCGCGCCAAAGCTCGGGCGTGCGAGTGTTGGAGGCTTGGGACCGCCCTCGGTGTCAGATGGGATACCTGGCGTGGATGCGCGGGACCCGGGAGCGAGCATGGGCGGCGGCATCGAGGAGCTGCGTTGTGGTGCTGATGTTGGTGGTTTCATCAGACCAGCGCTGGAAGGGCCCAAGGGAGGTGGCATTGCGCCGCCACTTGCGCTTCGCGCGCCCATGGGAGGACCTTTGGGCGGGGGAGGAGTGGCCGTTGCGCGCTCTGGCTCGCCGGTTGCCCCGGCTTTCTTGTTGACCCATTTGCCGAGATCCGGGTCGTAGTAGAAGCTGCTTTCTTCGCCGAGTTTGGCTCTGATGGGTCCGGGTGCGGCGTTGGGGTCTTTCTTGAACCAGCCGCTGAGCCAGCCGCCCTTCTTTGCGGCGGCGGCTTCTTTGTCGCGCTTTGCGTCTTGTTCGGCGGCTTTGCGGAAGGCTTCGTCGGCCTTTTTGTCGGCGTCGGATTTGGAGCCCGAGTCAATCTTAAGGCCAGCAGCTCGTGTGACCAGGTCGTCTTCGAAATCGTCGTCCATGAAGGATTTCTTCTTCTTGGGCTTCTCTTCCTCCTTATCTTCCTCGTCTGGGTTGTAAGGTTGGTAGGAGCTGTCTTCAAAGGTACTTGTTGGCGCGTCGAAGCTGGAATGGGATTGTTCGTTAGCTTGAGGTGGGTGATATCCACCGAATGGGGGCGCCGAAGCCGACTCTTCAACAGGAGGAGTCGGCAGATATGGGCTACCATATGAAGGTTGCGACACATTGTGTTCGGCACGAAGCGGAGAATATGATTGGGTTTTGGCCTGAGTGCGTTGACTTGGCGGGCTGAGCTGGGGCTGTGGGCTGTAGGGTGCTGATGCGGGCGTCATCGGCGTCATTGGCATGTAGTTGTCAGACATGGCTCGTTGACTGTCATTAGACTCCATGGAAGGTCGACCGTGTGGCTCATAACGTGTTCGTTGCTGCTCGGAGGATGTCCTCGGAGCATAGTTGTTTGACGGAGCATATCTCGAGTTTGACGAAGCCGCTGGCTGGGCTGGCACACCGTAGCCAGAATATGCGCCGTACAGATCCGCACTTGACTGCGAGGGTGTGATTGATGGACTGTCCCCAGCGATCTTGGCAAAGGGTCCGACTTCGCTTCCAGGAGCTTTGTTCGCTTGGTCGACTTCGTCGTCGCCTGCAATAAAGCTATTGAACTTGGACAGTAGCGATGTACCAACCCTGTCCATGCTTGGTTTTGATATCCAGGATGACGAGCTGTCCTTTGGTGATTGTGACAGGCGCTTTCCTAGATCATCCAAAGTGGCGATGAAGCCAGCATTATAGTATGGAGACATCCGGGTGGTAGCCTTCATAGCAGCAGCGATTGCATCGCAGTATGCTTGAGCCTCGACACGGTAACCATACTCCGCGAGTGAATATGCATGCGCAAGTTTGTAGTTTTGCAGGTGAGGCATTATATGGGAGGCGTTCTGTGCAGAAAGCGACAGAGCGAACTCATAGACTTCAGTCAACAGGATCGGCTCCAGGTCGATCCCGACCTCAGTGGGATGCTGCTTGTGGTCGACACCAATGAGAACTAAATCGGTAGAAGAATCATCCGCGCCGCTAATGTGGGCGACTGATCGTGCGAAGATGAAGCAAATATGAGCCGCTTCGACGCGCCCATATTGCGCCAGGAGTTTTCCAAGAGACAATAGTGCAGAGACATCGCCATCACTCCGATTGTTGAGAATGAGCGCAACTGTTTCCCGCCACTTGTCGAGGCCTTGTTGAGCATTCTGGGCTGCGCCTGCACCGTCCGTGCTCACCATTTGAAAGCCCGCGCGAGCTGACGCAGGTACAAGTTCATCGACGCAGTCTTCGTGGTTGCCAGCGAAGACTTCATACAGGACAGCGAGGGCCTGGTTGTTGCGGCCGACTTTCTTGACTTCTTTGCGCACAAACTCCTGCACTACCTGCTTCCAGACATCTTTGCTAAGAGTGGATGACAGAAGCATGGCATGTCCCCACAGACGCTGGTCGACGGCATGCCATACAGCCTTTTCGCGCTCACCCTTGGCAAGCATCTTCTGAAGGTCTTCGATTGCACGAGCATCGACAGGTTCCGCCGGGAGGTTGGACGTGTTTGACCTAGATCGTCCAATGATGTCTGCTGCAGTGGTGAATGAACCATCGACATCAGCCACGTCCTCAGTATGTGGCGAGAAAAGCTTCTTGACAGCAACGTTGGCAACGTCACCTTCAAGACGTCCGTCATTCTCGACCAAGAAATGCAGGAGCTTGAGCAGCAACGAGCGCTCCTCGAGGCGCGTAGAATCCTCTGGACTCATGGAGTGCTCCAACCCAGGTGCCTTGAGCTGGTTGTCCAGAACCTCGGTTTTCTGGACCAGCCACGACAAGACGTCCTTTTTCTTGCTCTTCGCTTTGAGAGGACCAGGAAATTTTGCCAGATCCTCGGCCAGTGGCAAAACATCTTTGATGCTCTGCAACTTGATCTCTCCTGGGATGCACTTCATCATTGGCGCAGTCATTCCGCCACCAAACCGTGGAATCTGTTTGGGAAAGCTCGTAACGACAGTGCCACCAAGGCCCCACGCAAAGACTGGATAGCCCTTCCACCGTTGCAGCGGATCATGTACGCGATCATCCTCTGGCGCAATTGACTCGTAGTTGAGGGATGCCTGTCGTCGATGTGGTATAGCATTCGTGAAACCCGGCTCGGAGCTAGCTGTGCTGGGAGGAACAGTCGCGGACACTGGTCCGTACGACTGAGATGAATATTTCATGCTTGCTGCGGGCGACTGCGAGAGTGAGCGTGCTGGCGGAGCAGGATTCGTAGATTGATATTGTGGCGTATAGACTCGCTTCCTTGGGGATCCGACCGCTGAAGATGTGGTGCTCAGTGATGGAGGAGTCTCGGATCTTGCGGTCATGGGCGGTCTGGCATCCGAGGCAAAGTCCTGCTCCAGGCCTTCGCTAACCCCTTCCAAGGGACTTCTGAACGGTGCGCGTGGCATGCCATCAGCGGACTGGGAGACATGATGGCCAGTGTGTTGCGAGGCATGCGACTCAGGGACGACAGTGCTAGGTTCCTCGACATGAAGAGGTCCGCTGTGGACAGCTAAGGGACTGGATGTGCGAGGTGCGTAAGTTTGAGAAGGTGGCCTAGCCGGACCAGTTGGTGGCTCGGATGCATACCGAGTATGCGCTTGACCGCCCGGCGGCGCAGGAGAATACCGTGAGTTGGCCGCGCCATGGGCTGTTGGTGGGGCAGGCGAGTAACGCGCATTGGCAGCTGGAGCAGAAGGAGGTGCGGGCGAGTATCTTGAAGAAGGCGGTGCGGGAGCAGATTGCGGGATAGGGAGACTGTTCTGCCGTGCTGGCACAGATGGCTGAGTAGGGAACATGGGCAGCTGTTCGGGCTGCCTGAACTGCGGTGGTGCGCCGACGGATTCCGGAAGTACTTCATTTCGCAAGGACGACCAAGAAGCAGTACGTTCTTTGGGAGGGAGATTGTGAGGCAGATGCGGTGGGCCTTGTAACGACGGACTCTGCGCTGGGATGTTCGGTTGCGGTGTGTAGCGACCTGCGGGCTTTGGCTTCGTCGTGACTGGCAACTCAGCGAAGAAGTCACTCGAGGCTGGCCTCGCAGGAGGTGCTGGCTTGGATGGACCGTTGGGAGGGAGCCCTGTCATCTGCCCCTGTGCAGAGTGGCTGGACGTTGGAGGCGACAGACTTGCGTTCGACAAATTTGACGGTGGCGGTATGGGCCGTGGTGGTCCAGAGCTCGACGACATGCTACTCGTGCGAGGTGGAGGCGCTGTAGACTGCGGTGCCGTCACCGAAGATCTGGGCGCTGGTCTCCGTCGAGTAGTCACGATATCATCTGGCATATCGTAGGGCGAGTGGTAACCAGTTTTCGCCTTGTCGGCGAAGCTCTGCGCGGAGCCGGCCATGGGTGGGCGGGCTGCCTGCTGCTGTTGCTGGTAGGCTACATTCTGTCCATAGCCATTGTATGCTGGGGTAGCTGAGGGCGCACCTCTCTGCTGCGGAGCTGGGGCCACATTGCCGAATTGACCTTGGGGCGCGTACGGGCTAGCAGCTGGTGTTGAAGTGAGCGACGGCTGTGGAGCATATCGACTCGCACTGCTTGCCGACGTCGAGGTCGCTTGCGCAGGCTGTTCGGACACAACTGGCTCGTCGTCCAAGAAGCCTTCATCGTCGCTCAGCTCGAGAATGGGCGCATCCACGCTATCGGGCAGAAAGTCTTCATCTAGGTCGAGATCCAGGTCCCATTCGCTCTTCTCCTGCTTGGGTTCTGGAGCTTCCACAACGTGTGCACCCGGCGACTGAGCTGTAGGCTGCGGCGATTCCACCGTCTTGCTCGCGGTGATGCCAAAGAAGTCCTCCTCCTCTGCCGCGTTGCCCCAGTCAAGCTCATCTCCAGCATTACCGCCAACTCTCGTATTGCCAATCACATTGTCTCCTACAGTCGTCCCGACAGCCTCCGCAATCGGCGTTTCGAGGGGCGGCTCTTGCGGTTGTGCGCCCAAGTCGAATGGGTCGTCCGAATTGCCCCAGTCATCAGCCGAAGGGGTTGCCGCGGTCACCAACGGGACTCTCGCACTCTCGTTCACGGCTTCCTCGAGCGCTGTCGCCTCGCTTTGGTGCTCGTACAGCCCCGGCTGAGGCTGGGCGGGAGCTTCTTCCTCGTCCTCGGAGCTCTCTTCTTCGCTCTCTTCTTCCGATTCAGCCTCCTCACTCGAGTGCTCGGCTACAGGCGCCTGCCCGGTCGGCCCGCCAATGTTCAGCGATTGAGTCGCAGCTACGAGAGCTTCGTCCCCAGTCTGATGGCTGCTCCCTGCACCTGCGTGCGGAATCGATTGCAGAGGTTCTCGGACCTCGTCGGTGCCATTTGATGACGTGACACGTGCTTCGGAAGGCACTGCGGGCACTGATGTCGCAACCGGAGCCACAGTATCCTCTTCACTCTCTTCCTCGTCCTCTTCCTCCTCTTGCTCTTCTTCTTCCTCCTCTTCCTCTTCCGATTCGTCCTCTTCTTCGGACGAGGATTCGGGCTTCGGAGGGGCTGGGGCTTTCGCGCCGGTCGCAGCGTGTTGGGCATTCTCACTGCGCAGCGCCGGGTTCCAGGACGCTGACGCTGGGACTGCCCTAGCCGCGGGTCGGTCGTTGCCGTTCTCCATTATGCGAATTACAAGGCGATATACAATGGGTATCTAGAAGCACTGAGAGAGTAATCAGCGCTAGATCCAGCGTTTGGTAGCGAATGTGTCGAGCCTCGGTAGTGAATAGAGGACGTGTTGCGCTCCATAAAGCTCCGAACTCGTCGCGCTTTGAGGGCAAGTCGAATGCGTAGTCCGCGTTGACATGGACAGCCGCGGCGGTCGCTTTCCCAAGAAAATGCAAAGGAATGCAGCGGAGGGCAGTGGTGCAGCTTCGCGAGAGAAGCGTGGAAAGGAGTAGCGTGTCGTCATCCCTGGGAGCAGGATGACCAGCAGTGCAACTCACATAGAATCAGCGGCTCCTCCGCAATGGCAGGCAACAAAGCTCGGGTATCAAGAAGAAGAGGCGCGTCGGCACAGCATTGCGCGCATGGAAATCAATGAAGGTCCGAGTAAGGACAGATGTTGGAGATTGTACACGGCCGCTTGAACCCTGCCGCTGCCATGTGGCTTCTAACGTGCGCCACTAACGTTAACGTACGCATCCGCACCGCACCCTATTGCGCCGCAACATCTGACATCGCACCTTGATACCGACAGCCCTCATCTGCTCCGACAAACCTCTCCACGTCTATCACCCACCTACAAATACTACCGCCTTCAGTGAACATCGCCCACGCCCTAAACCCTGTGTCGATCTCCTTCCCGCAAGCCTCCATCCGTCACCGCGGACCCCCGAAGGCAGCCGCCAAAGCCAGGACTGCTCCAGACGTGCTTGCATATGGAGCAAACATAGCGAGAGCTGCTATACAACACTCTCTCGCGCCGAGCCTAGCTATATGAGCCATGGCGGCGCCACACCAGTACCACCAGCCAAATGCGCCCGACGAGGATTCAGATCTCGAACTTGACCTGGAGGAGCTCGACCCGCTGGCTTCGCACTCACGCTCCGCACCCACACCCACACCGCCCCGCCGCCAGTCGAAAGAACAGAAGAGACCCTACCATGAGCTGGGCGCAAGAATCCCGCTGCGGAATTTGAGAGTGGGCAGGTTGCGCGCGAACCGGCGCAAGGAAGAGCTCGAGGAAGAGGACCTGCAGGGGCTACTGGACGACGACGAGGGTCGGGACAGGAGCTCTGCTGGCAGCTATAGGCAGTCTGCCGACGACGACGCACCGCTGTTAGCCTCCCGCAGTGGGCGCACCAGAAATGACCGGCAGACGAGCGCGCTGGCACGCATAGGCTCCAACATCCGCCTGCCCAGCTTCCTGTCCCCGCGGCCGGACGGTGGCATACAGCTGGGCGACGATGGCGGTGCAGACGATGGTGAGGAGGAACATGACCCCACCTCGCAGCGGACCATATCTGTCGGCCAGTTGCAGACATCGAGGTTCCCTGCCAACGCAGTGTCCAACGCCAAATACACCCCCTGGAGCTTCCTACCACGCACCTTGTATAACGAATTTTCCTTCTTCATCAACATGTACTTCTTGCTTGTAGCGCTTTCGCAGATTATACCCGCCTTACGACTCGGCTACCTTTCCACGTACATTGCACCGCTGGCGTTTGTCATTTGTATCACACTTGGAAAAGAGGCACTGGATGATATAGCTCGCCGGCGGCGAGATGCCGAGGCGAACTCGGAAGGATACACGGTGCTGAAGTTTGAAGAGAATAGTGTTGGCAACGGAGTAGCCCCAGGCAAGAATTCACAAAGAAAGAAGAAGCTTAGGAAGCAGAAGAAGGAAGCAGGTCGTCTGACAGATATTGAAGATGAAGAGCAACGACTATCGTCAAAAGGCCTAGCCACTTGCACTTACTGGGAAGTCGTGAAGCCTTCAAGAAGTCTCAAGGTGGGAGACGTGGTCAAGCTGGGCAAAGATCAGCGTGTACCTGCAGACATGGTCTTGTTGAAAAGCTACTCCGCCGACGCGACAGCTCCAACGACAACGCAGAATGCAAGTGACAGCTCGCCAACCCTCATCGGAGACGATTTGACCGAGGCTCCCAAGTTCAACCAAGTCGCCGCGACCAATTCTTCAGGAGAGGCCTTCATTCGCACTGATCAACTGGATGGCGAGACGGATTGGAAGCTGCGCTTGACTTCACCCATGACGCAGAATCTTGAGGTAGGAGAGTATACAAGACTGCGTGTCGTGGCTGGCAAGCCAGACAAGAAGGTCAACGAGTTCTACGGTACCGTCGAGTTGGAGCCCAAGCGCCAACATCACTACGACCCGCATGATCAAGAAGCCTCAAATCAAGCCGAGCAGAAGCAGTCGGCACCTCTGGGCATCGATAACACGATATGGGCCAATACTGTAGTTGCCTCGAGCTGCAGTCTCCTTGCAGTCGTCGTCTACACGGGACCTCAGACAAGACAGGCGTTGTCCACATCACCATCACGGTCAAAGACTGGTTTGCTTGAGCTAGAGATCAACAGCCTGACCAAGTGGCTATGTATCTTCACCTTGTCGCTATCTTTCGTTCTCGTTGCTCTTGCCCGGTTCCAGGAGATCGATGGCCGTCAGTGGTATGTCTCCATGATGCGCTTCTTGATTCTCTTCTCCACCATTGTGCCGGTCGGTCTACGTGTCAACCTTGACATGGGCAAGTCCGTGTACGCATGGTTCATAGAGCATGATCAGAGCATCAAAGGCACAATTGTGCGCACTAGCACAATTCCGGAAGACTTGGGCCGAGTCGAGTACCTCTTGAGCGACAAGACGGGTACTTTGACCCAGAATGGTAAGCAGTTGGTTCCCTGGGTGTTACTTTCATTTGCTAATACATCTCAGAAATGGTGATGAAGAAGATTCACGTCGGCACAGTGTCCTATGCAAATGAGGCAATGGACGAAGTATCAACCTACATTCGCCAATGCTTTAACCCTGCTGCAGGGGAGACTCCCATGCTTGTCACGCCATCTTCTGCTTACACCGTGCCACTCACATCAGCTACGCGAACACGAAGAGAGATAGGGTCTCGCGTTCGAGATGTGGTCTTGGCACTGGCCCTCTGTCACAACGTCACTCCTACGACTGAAGAAGAGAATGGCGAAATAGTCACAACGTATCAGGCTTCATCCCCAGATGAAATCGCAATCGTGCGTTGGACTGAAGCTGTGGGTCTAAAGCTTCTGTCTCGAGACCGCGAGTCCATGACTTTGGAGTCGTGCGACAGCGGCAATGTGGTAGTCCGCGTCCGAATCCTGAATGTATTTCCCTTCACATCAGAAGGAAAGCGTATGGGTATAGTGGTCAAGTTCTACCACGGCACCGCATCGTCATCCTCTGACGATGATGGTGAGATCTGGTTCTACCAGAAGGGTGCCGACACTGTCATGACCTCGATCGTCGCCGCCAACGACTGGCTTGACGAAGAGACTGCGAACATGGCTCGTGAAGGTTTAAGAACGCTGGTCGTTGGCCGCAAAAAGCTCTCAGCGCAGTCCTATCAAGATTTCTCGACCAAGCATGCCCAAGCGTCGCTCGCTCTAAGCAACCGCGATACTGCCGTGGCGAATGTGGTTAAGGAGTACCTCGAGAGCGACCTTGAACTACTGGGCGTGACTGGCGTCGAAGACAAGCTCCAAAAAGACGTCAAGCCGTCACTTGAGCTACTCCGTAATGCCGGCATCAAGATCTGGATGCTTACTGGCGACAAAGTCGAGACCGCCCGCTGCGTCGCGGTCTCCTCTAAACTCGTCGCCCGAGGCCAATATGTTCACACCATCGCCAAGCTCAAACGCAAAGACCTCGCCCACTCTTCTCTCGACTTCCTGCGCGGCAAAACAGACGCCTGCTTGCTCATCGACGGCGAATCTCTCGCACTCATGCTCAACCACTACCGCACCGAGTTCATCTCCGTTGCCGTCCAACTTCCCACCGTTGTGGCCTGCCGCTGCTCCCCCACGCAAAAAGCCGACGTCGCACGCCTCATCCGCGAGTTCACCAAAAAGCGCGTATGCTGCATTGGTGACGGCGGGAACGACGTCAGCATGATCCAAGCCGCCGACGTTGGCGTCGGCATCGTTGGCAAAGAAGGCCGTCAAGCTTCTCTCGCCGCCGACTTCTCCATCGAACAATTTTGCTACCTAGTCAAACTGCTCGTCTGGCACGGCCGCAACTCGTACAAACGCAGCGCCAAGCTCTCGCAATTCGTCATCCACCGCGGCCTCATCATCTCCATCTGCCAAACCGTCTACAGCATCGCTTCATCCTTTGAACCCAACGCGCTGTACAAAGACTGGCTTCTCGTCGGCTACTCGACCATCTACACCATGATGCCCGTCTTCTCGCTCGTGCTCGACCGCGACGTCGACGAGAGCGTCGCAAACCTATACCCGGAGCTCTACGCCGAGCTCAAAACAGGTCGCTCCCTCAGCTACAAATCCTTCTTCATCTGGGTCGCCGTCTCCATCTACCAAGGCTCCATGATTCAAGGCCTCTCGCAACTCCTCGTCGGCGTTGGCAGTTCCGAAGCCGAAGACACCGTGTTTCGCAAAATGGTGTCCGTCTCGTTTTCCGTGCTCGTCATGAATGAACTCGTCATGGTCGCCATGGAAGTCACGACCTGGCACTGGATCATGATTGCGTCGATTGTCGGCACCGCGGGCATATATTTCGGGAGCATACCCTTCCTGGATAGGTATTTTGACCTGGCGTATGTTGCGAGCGCGGCGTTTTGGTGGAAGTTTTGCGTCGTCGCGTGTGTGAGCTTGATTCCGCCGTATGCGGTCAAGATTCTGGGGCGCACGTTGAAACCGCCGAGTTATCGCAAGGTGCAGGGTGTGTAAAGAGAAGGTTTTGTTGTAATTTGACGGCAATTATGGAGTTCAAATTTGTTTTGCATAGCGTGGTATATTCTAGAGCGTATTCATTTTATTCCCAAATTACTTACTCATCCTCCTCCACATCCTCCGAAGTGATTTCCAAACTACTACGCTCGAATGATGCAGCTCTTTTGTAATGGAGTGCTCCATAGATTTCCAGCCTGAAGAGTGGCAGCAGTATGGAAGAGCTAACGAGCAATTTTTCCCATGTCACGGCTGCCAGAATTGGACTAGCATAACGGTTTCACACTAATTTATGCAGTCCCAGTAACACAGATCTGCAGATTAGCGGAAGATGCAGTATCAAGCGTGTACCCCTCCTCGGCCAATCGCGCACCAACTTGGAGTATGGCTGAGGTGTCGCCCAGTAGATGTTTCTCACTAATCAGGTTTCGATTGGAGTATGATGCTCGGCCGAGACACTATTGCGTGCTCATTGTGAACGGGACACTACGGGTAGTTGCTCGCATTTTCGGCGTCTGGGGTACACGTGCGGCCCATGTAGCACGTTAGGGTCGACCCGCGCTCCTTGATTAGTGAACGGTTCCGAGGGATGTCAAGCTCTCCGCATTTGTGGCTGATCACTAAATGCTAGCTTCAGATGTTAAGTTGTTGAAGCAAGCCGACCACACAACCGACAGCCGCAAGGTAGCTGCGTAGGTATACTAATCTGTTGCGCATTCCAAGCAAAAAAAGGCCAAATCGCATCCGACAAAAGATCAAACAATCAATCACCAGAAGCCCTTTCCAATTTCCAACACCTCACCATCAAAACTCCCTCAAATATGTCCAAAAACATCGCAAAGAAACCCGTCCTCGCCCTCGTCGGCGCAGGCCCAGGAATTGGCGAAGCCGTCGCCCACCGCTTCGCAAAAGAAGGCTTCACAGTCGCCCTTCTCGCGCGCACAGAAGACAAGCTACAAACCATTGCCGCCACAATCAACGACGACGTAAGCGCCGGCACAGCACACTACTACGTGACCGACCTGCGCATCGAAGATTCGGTCATTTCCGCCTTCCAGCGCATCAAAGCCGACCTCGGCCCCGTCAACGTGCTCGTGTACAATGCCGGCGCACGGCGCGTCAATGGCCGCGCGCTCATCGACACAACCACCGAGGAGTTTGAAAATTTCACAAAGATTAATCTGCATGGCGCGTTCTGGTCTGCGAAACAAGTCATCCCGGATATGCTTGCTGCCGGAAAGGGAACTATCTTGTTCACCAGCGCAACAGGTGCGCTGCGCGGCATGCCTGGCCTCGCATCTTTCTCACCAGGCAAGTTCGGCCTGCGTTCCTTATGCCAGATTATCACGCGCGAGTACCAGGCCAAAGGCATCCACGCGGTAAACATCATTGTCGACGGCCCCGTGGACGGCAAGCTGATTGGCGGCGTGGTCAAGCGGCAATGGGAACGCGCGGGCGAGTCGGACAAGATCAAGGATGTTGATAGTTATCTTGTCCAGCCGGCGGATTTGGCGCATACGTATTGGTTCTTGCATACGCAGCCGCGGAGTACGTGGACGCAGGAGTTGGATGTGAGGGCGATGAAGGAGACGTTGTTTACTAAGCTGTAAGATTTTTGGTAGGTGTAGTATTGGAATATAACAGAGTATTTTTTAGAGAGGCCCTCGGACTTGAAAATTTATCGTTACAAAAGTGTTTCCTGAACATTATTGGAAATCGTGGTTGATCAAATAAAAGTCGACGCAAGTTTGTTTCTATTTATGAATACCACTCACATTTTTAATATCAAGTTCTCAATCAAGCATATGCCACAATGCGCGAAAGAAGCAAAGTTTCTTCTATACCTATATACAGCTACAACTACTTACAAACGCGCCTTCAAGCCCTCCTTCTCTCCCTCGGCCTTCGCCTGCTCCTTAAGCACTCGTCTCAGAATCTTCCCCGCATTACTCTTTGGCACCGCATCTATAAACCTAATGCCACCCCTGAGCTTCTTATGCGGCGATACGCGCTCATTCAGCCATTTATGCAACTCCTCCTCGAGCTTGTTGTCCCCCTTGTGCCCAGCCGCGGGCACGATGTACGCTCTCGGAAGCTCTGTCGTCTTGTCCTTGTTATACACACCAGTGACTGCAACATCTGCGACCGCCGGATGTCCCAGTAACAGATTCTCCAACTGCGCGGGCGCGACTTGGAAGCCGTTATACTTGATAAGTTCCTTCAGACGGTCTGTGATGAAGATGTTACCCCTTTCATCCACTTTTCCAATATCGCCCGTATGGTACCAGCCATCGGCGTCAAAAGCCTCGGCCGTAGCTTGGGGGTTGTTGTAGTATCCCTTGAATACATTTGGGCCTTTGAGACATAGTTCGCCTTCTTCGCCGGTCGGCACTTCCTTGCCATTCATTTCGATTTTTAGAGATAGACTGGGGTACAGACGTCCACTGGTGCCAATGGGATCGTTCCAGTGCTCGATGCGTTGGCTAGCCGCACCTGGTGAAGCTTCGGAAAGGCCGTAGCCTTGACGAATGGGGATTTTGAGGCGGTCGTGGAGAGAAATAATGACTTCGTTTGGTGTTGGGGCTGCGGAGGTGTGCAGATAGCGGAGGGATTTGAGATTGTACTGGTCGATCATAGGGTGCTTGGCTAGGGCGAGGGCGACGGGTGGGACTATGTATGCCATGGTGATCTTGTCGTCTTGCACAGTCTTGCAGAACTTGGCGAGGTCAAAGTTCTGCATGATGTATGTTGTGGTGCCGCGGTCGACAGGGGCGAGCATGAGGACGGCGACGCCTGCAAACGTTAGTGATAGGCCGGCCAGTCAAGCTAGCTAGCTTACCATAAATGTGATACATCGGCAAAAACCCAAGGATTTTGTCCGCCTTCCAGTGCGTTGCCCCCTGGTCCGCGACCGTAGCTTGCGTAGCGTTGGCGACAATGTTCTCATGAGTCAACATGACTCCCTTGGGAAGGCCAGTGGTTCCCGATGAATACACCAGATATGCCAAGTCTTCCTTGGGATTGATGATAACCTTGTCCGTGCTTGGTTTTGTACCTCGCAGGCTAGAAACGAGCTGAAATTCCTTACTTTGGTCGCCATCACCAACCAACAAGATGCGATTGGCCGGTAGACCAACCTTGGCTGCTGCTTTACGGGCGACATCCAGGCAGACAACATTAGTTACTAGTGCTTTGGCTTTGGATGAAGTCAATTGGGTCGCTAGCTCGTCCACTGTATAAAGAAAGTTCAGAGGACAGACTACACCTCCTACGAGTAGGGTACCGAAGGTCGTGGGTATAAGATCGATGTTGTTTGGCGTCATGGTGGCCAGGACATCACCCTTTTGCCAATTAAACTGCTGCTGAAGCCCCCCTCCAAATAGCTGGCTTTGCTTGTATAATTGCTCGAACGTGAGCTTCCTTCCCGCTGCGACCTCCACGAAGAGTACTATTCTGTGTTAGAAGGCTCTAGTTTTGAATTCAACTCACGCACCATGGTCGTCCGGGTACTCGCGAGCATTGTTCTCGAGATAGTATGTCCATACATCGACTTCAGGAACAGTTATAGCTGGATAAGGTGATTCGATAGGCATTTTGGACAAAGCAATTGACGGAACTAGGTGAACAGAATGCTGCAGCCGCTGCCGCGTGACATTTAATGTCCATCAACAACATAATAAAAAAGCTGGGGTAGTTTACGCGCGTAGAGTGATCAGCTATCATTTTGTGATTAGTCTTCCAATCCGGATCCTACAGCCGCGGCTCGGGAAGTCGCGTAGCACGCTAACGGCCCTAGTGTACTCCGCATCACGTCCCACGCTTAAGACCCCACCTGTCAACCACGAGAAAACACGACTGATCAGTAACAACCCTGAAAATCGGCACCATGAGCGCCTCCAAGAATGGCAAGCTCATCATACACATCGACTGCGGTTTGTCTAGCGCCTCACCACTGCGAGTTCGCATGCTAATCAACCAAAGTCTCTCCATATTCATGGTTCGGCTTTACCAACATCAAGAAGTTCCGTCCCAACCTCATCGCCAACGGGATAGAGGTCGAGATTCTCCCCTTCTTTCTCGGAGGAGCACGAGACGCCGTGGGCAATCCTTGGCAACCAACGCCAAAATGGAAAGAAGCCTTCTCAGCACAAGACTCTGAGTTGACTGGAAAAATGCTCGGCATCACCCTTACCCAGCCTGAGATTTTCCCCATTTCGTCTCTCTTTGTAAGATGCTAAATCATGGACACTTTACGATTGGCGAGATGAGCTAACTTCTTAAAAGCCGGTGCGAGTGGCCACCTTTGTGAAAGACAACTACCCAGCCGAGAAATTCGAAGCTACATTCGAAGGTCTCGTGTCTGGCTACTGGGGGAAAGGTATCAATGTCTCAACGCCTGAAGGCATACATAAAGCGCTTGACGGTGTTTTTTCTCCTAAGGAAGTCGATGAAATTATGAAAAAAGCGCTCAGCCCGGAGAACAAGAAACGCGTTATCGACATCACGAAGGGAGCAGGAGCTTTTGGTGCGCCGTGGATTGTAGGGATCAACAAGAACGGAGAGAGGAGAGGTTGGTTTGGCAATGACCGATGGGATCAGGTGTTTTGGCATTTGGGCGTGCCGTTTGAGGGTGTGAAAGTTTTGCCACCTGGAGAAGGGAAGGCGAAATTGTGAAGAGACATTGTGAGCTGTTTGACGTGGTGAATTAATATGTACAGCAGAAATAGATACACTTTTGTCGCGCAAGCTGATCAAGTTCTCCTGCAGCCAAGCTTTCAATCTGTCCCACACGCTTGCTGAGCATCCCCTGCAGCAGTAATTCGACTTCCCCTGCACCGTATACAGGTATCTTAGCATCTCAGGATTGATTTGATTTGATTTGAAATAAGATTGTTCATGCTCTATACTGAATATGTACCTCTAAGTCTCACCTTTGAACGGCTGGATCCTGAACGTCAATTGTCTATAGTCTACTTTTGCCCTCACGAGTTGAGCGAATTGATTTGGTGAGGTTCCCAAGCACTCCATCAGCCTCTCGCTCAATTCTGGCGAACAATTCCGCACAAGTTGGAATATCATGGATCATTCCCATGACCTGTCCAGCGTACCAAACCTACTCGCTCGTTAGCTCACAATCCGGATTCATTTCAGATTGTACTCACCCCATGCTGTATGTCGCCTCCGACAAGGACTTCCCTACCCTTGGCTCCACTGACCGTTGGCGCAATTTCAGCGAACTCCCCTTTCACGCTCTCTTTTTCAATCTTTACCGCCTCCGCCGTCATCTTGTTTGCAAACATGCGACTGGTGTTCTTCCATCTGCGCAAGATGAGCGTGGTCTGATGCTCGTCGGCCTCCACAATCGCTTTCTTGACATTGATATGAATCGGAGCTTCAACAGTCGCCAAAAATCGCGTCCCCATGTTCATTCCCGCGGCCCCGAGACTCAGTGCGCTCATGAGCCCATAGCCATCAGCAAAACCGCCAGATGCTATGAACGGTGTGTCACCGAGTTCCTGACGCGCGCGGCCAAGCAAGATTAGAGATGCGATATCTGATTCGCCGACATGGCCTGCGCACTCAAAGCCGTCGATGGAGAGCACATCGACGCCGAGCTTGATCGCAGCTTTCGCATGGCGGATAGTTGTCGCTTTGTGTATGACGATGATGCCAGCTGCTTTGAGTTGCTTGATGACAGGTCCAGGACTGTTACCCGCAGTTTCGACGATCTGGATCTTCTCTTCCAAAATTACTCTGATGAAAGAGGGGTAGTCCGGAGGGTTCAAAGCTGGGAGCAGCGTGAGGTTGACGCCAAAAGGTTTGTCTGTAAGAGATCGTGTCTTTTTGATTTCCGCCCGCAAATGCTCAGCGTCTGGTTGTGTAAGGGCATTTATGATTCCCAGACCTCCAGCGTTGCTGCGAGAAGACGAGAAGCGAAGTCAGCGTATGTATCACATGCAATTCGTGTGTGCACAATTACCTTACGGCGGCCGCAAGCTCGGCATAGGCAACCCATTGAAGACCCCCTTGTACCACGGGCACGCGAATGCCAAGCAAGCGTGTGAGAGCAGTGTCGAAAACCATTTCGCTAATAGTAACAAATATTATTCCTGTGTAGAGGTAGTTCTGTGGGCTAGGTTCCGTGTTCTCTTGGTGGATCTCAGTATATGTTGTACTTGTGGCTTGTACTCAAGGCATGCTGCCGAACAGCCTCGGGTGAGTAATCAATAATGACCACCTCGCAATTCCACGTTTCCAGAAGACGAAGTGTCGGCACGTATTCTTCGCCCGAGCTATGCATATCCTAAACTAAATTTGGTTGACCTACGCACGTTAGAGCTCTGTCATTCACTATACAGATTAGTATAAGGAGAACGGATTTTTGATCAAATAAGATTTCGGCCCACGGCTATGGATGTTTGTCCACTTTTAGCCGCCGAATGGCCACCGCTAGAGTAGATGAGTAATCCAACGCCTTTTGTAGGGAAGGTCCAGGTCTGTGGGGTACATCCAATAATATATCGTTGTCAAGCACAACGGTCGTTGTTTACAAGCATTTCGACACCGCCCAAATGATGAATCATGCCTCTGAGGGTAGCACTTGAAGTAGACTATCCCTAGAGTTCAGTCAGTTAGCCGAGAGTGGTTTTAAATGGCACCAGAATTTATGCAGCCAGTGCAAGACTGTCAGCGTAGACACGAAGACTTTTGTAGTATGGAGCGCCCAAGGTATGCGAGAGCGTGGACTGTCCGGTCACGCCTGAAAATCACCTATCATCGAGTCAATTCGTGATTCCTCTATCAGTGAATCACCCATCGCCGAGACTTGAGAAGCGGCAGCGGAATTGTGAAGTGAGGGTAAATATGTAGATTTTTAGGCTATGTCGAAAATGCGATATGCGAGCAAGGAGGTCCTCAGCGTCCTGTGATGCACATCTTTCAACCAGAAAACCCAACCGAGAAACTTGAGCTCGCTCTGTCGTGTGCCAATGATGCCCAGTAAAAAAAAAGAGTCGGCCCATAGATAGGACGAGTATAATTCCTATTGCTGCTCTGCCTTCTCTTAGTCGCTGCTGACCACCAGCACTCATATCTTCGTACTCATCGTGAGCTTCTCCGCCCATCTTAACATGAGTACCACTCGAGATATTGCATCTTTGAGGTAAGGAGGCCGTGCAGCTGTGCACACAAGTCAATTTGGCTTCGCTTGTTGACGTGGTTGAAAACCCGCTCTAACTGAATCTGAGCAGTATCAGGAGGAAAGTTGAATGGACCGTCCTTTTTAAGGCCACGAAAGAATGCTCAAAAGTAAATTGTAGCCTGTTCCCATACTTTCGACGCGACTTGACAAGACAAGCGAAGAGAAGGAGTGCGAATAGTGCAACAAGAAAAAGAGCAAGGAGAACTAGACGCGAAAGTCAGTACTACTTAGACTGCAAGCTGATGTCCTAGGTGTGGCCGATGGCCTCCAGGTGTGTCGTAGCCAAGAAGTCAAGGTGCAATAACGTCGAATCCGAGCAAAACGCAAAACGATATGTGGTGGGGTCGAATCAGAGAACATATCATCGCTTGTTACTATCGAAGCTAAGTAACAAGGCACATTTCATGTCAGAAATGATGTCAATGAAAAGGACTGAAGAAAAGCGATCTCCTCACGTAGAAGTTGGGATGACTCTCTAGCCTCTTGGCACCCTTCTCCTCCCTCATTGGCCCACAAAACCCTGCCCACAACCAACTTTGGATAATGCCATCAACCTAAACTCTACCATGGCAGACTCAGACACCCAAGGTCCCGACTACGAAGCCGAACACGTGCACTCCGTCTACGAGGAAATCGCCTCCCACTTCTCGTCAACTCGCTACAAGGTGTGCGTCGCCCCGCTCCTTCCCCAACTACTGCATGACTAACCGCAACCAGCCCTGGCCCATCGTCGAGCGATTCTTGAAAGAACAACCGGATGGTACAATTGGCGCAGATGTGGGCTGTGGGAACGGAAAATATCTCGCCGTGAATAAGAATGTTTTTATCGTTGGATCTGATCGGTAAGTTCAACTCGCACAAATCTAGAATCTATGTGGAATTTTTGAAAGAACATTGATGTTAACCCCAAACCCAGGTCAGCAAATCTAACCACCATTGCAAAACAACACAAACCACACTCCGCCATCGTAGCAGATAATCTCGCTCTGCCACATCCACCAGGGACATTCGACTTCGCCATATCAATAGCAGTCATTCACCATCTCTCCACGCCTGCAAGGCGGATAGAAGCCGTCAAAGCCGTTCTCGAAATCTTGCGGAAACCATCAAGTCCCACCAAGCAGGATGGCGGAAGAGCGTTGATTTATGTCTGGGCGCTGGAGCAGAAGGATAGTCGGAGAGGATGGGACGAGGGACACGAGCAGGATGTTATGGTGCCGTGGGTGCTGAAGCAGAAGAAAGAGAAGAAGCCGAAGCGCAGACAGGGAGGTGGGGACGGGGGTGAGGAGGAGAAGCAAGATGGTGATAAGACTTTTTTGAGGTACTATCATTTGTATAGAAAGGGCGAGCTTGAGGATGATATTCGGGAAGCTGGTGGTGTTGTGCTGGAGTCGGGGTACGAGAAGGACAATTGGTGGGCGATTGCATCCCTGAGCTAACTCTTGGGTTCAATATTGTCGACTTGATCGGAGATTTACTGATGAATGCGTTGTAATTGACTGATGAACATGACAACGAGGGATATGTCTGCCTGGAAAACAACAGGACGCGACAAAAGCACGTTCAGTCTATAAAGAGGCACTGAATTTCAATAGACATATTCATTGTTGAATTGGAATTCGGCACGTTCAGTGCAGTTTCTACCAAGCATGTCTGACTGGCTTCATTACTTTGTGTCAGGGCCAGTGCAAATATTGCTCAACTGAACAGTGACGCCTCCTTCTCCTGTCTTCCAAAACTTACAGGCAGTGCATGCGTGCTTTCAGTTAGAGGGAACAGAAACCAGTAGAAGCCCACGGCTCCAGCAACTAGCACGACATAATAGGCCACCGTCCACAACGGACCCTTTCCCAGGTACGCGGGCGCCTTCTTCTGTCCGTCGTCCCTTTTGTCGACATCCGGAGCTACAATTGGGACGGTAGCGTCGACACCTACACGGCCATAGAAGCGTGGCAGACCCATCCAGTTGCAGAAAGTATGTGCGAGCATGCATGTGTACACATTGCCAGTTCGGAGGTACACGAATGTCGCAAAGAAGCCAAAGAGCGACGTGTACGCGAATTGGAATAGCGAGCGAAGGACGGCGACGAACAGTGGCACCTCGCCATGCGTGATGCGGAACTCGTAGAGGTGGTGCAGGTGTGCAATACCGAAATACAACGGCGTCAGAAAGACGATTTTGTTCCCGGAGAATTGGCCCAGGACGTGCAAAGGCACGATGAAGGATCGCCACACGAGCTCTTCACTGACGGGACCCTGCTTGATGGTTAGTCACTGTCAAAATGCTGGTATGCGACGACGTACAACTACATAGTTGCGATATCCGATCCAGCTACTCAGGGACTCATAGACTCCTCGCAGCTTGACCCAGTCCTTCCAGTCACCGTCTACGACACCGTGCTCGAACAATGGTCCCGCGAAGAGGATCAACACCAGTAGCATCGTCCGCGCAGTGTCAAAGAGCGAGACGGGCCACACACCAAGCAGCTTGAGGATGTCTGTCGCCGGCACATCGTGCTCATAGAGGACGTATGTGGTAAGAATAGCACAAACGAGGGTGGAGAATGTCACGGCCCGAGTCCTGGCGCGTATCGCAGAGGGCGCATCGCGGGTCAGGGTGGGTGAGGGTCGTGTCGCAGAGGACAGATAGAACGGGATTACGTAGATGAAGACATAGGCAGTCTACAGAATGCGTGTGTTAGCATTAAACTTCATGGTGTTTTGTTACAGCGTAAACGATAGGCTGAGAACAATAGTAGTGGTGGTGGGGCATGAAGCTTGAAACATACCGACAGCAGAGCTGCAACGCTGGGAGAGATGGCGGGCGCTTTGGGGGCTGCCCACGCGTTAGACTTCATTGCAATGCTTCCACAGACACGCAGGCCTTGTGGATGTAGGAAGCAGTCCGGTGTGGGTCGCGCAGGCGTCAAAAATGGCCTCCATGCCAAAGGAAGCTTCGAGGCCAATGAAGCGCGACTTACCTCCTCTAAGCAGCGCGTTGAGACTGTCCCTCCAGCCTTTGGTTGGCGGGGCCATGGAAGCGTTCCAGGCGCGCAGTAGCACTCTTCAAGACGCGCAGGCTGCTATAATGGACGGTATTGGGGCAAGGGCAGGTCATATACCTCCCCTCATGTTCGCACGTTCTCGTCAATCAATCGATAACCCCAACGCTCCTCCTCCCACGAACCACGAACAAAGCCCGACCTCCGACATCACGTGCTCTCCAGCCCGCGCGATCCGAATAGGCGCGCCAACATCAGCCCAGCACGTTCACCCGTCGCGTATCCCTGCTCCACGCACACCGCGTCCACGCTGTGGCCAGCCCCGGACCCAGGAGACCGCGCGGAGGCCCGTGGCACGTCGTCACTGGTTCGTTAGCTCCTCCTAAAATAATTGCAATTTCGATAAATCGTCCAACGGCGTGACACGCCTTTTATCGGCTATCGATTAAGGAGATCGCTCGTCAGGTACGAGGGGTTCCTTGAGCGCTCCGTGAAGGCCACTGGACCGGTCCTGCGGCTCATATCAGCGCAGCTGCCAGGCATAACAGCGCGACGAATGCAAATTGACTGCCAGAGGGATACCTCTGCATAGCAAAAAGTCCGCGGCTCGTGCTTGACCGCTGTCCGGGCTGAGCTGGCAATTGGACCGCTGGATAGCACCCTGCAGCGCGAACCTGCAGCTTGCAGCTCCCACGAACCTCATTTGGACGAACTTGCTCCGCCAGCCTTCTTCTCCTGGCGTCCTGGCCGTCCTCACCCACTGTTCCTCTTCAACCTCTCTTTTTCGAAACTCCAAACTTCTTTAATGCCTTCGGGCTTACACTCATTACTTGTCAACTTCTTGTCACTCGTTGGATGAACGCTACGACGCGTCTTTTTTATCGTCTCTTTTTCCCCATATTTCTAGCTTATCCTTAATGTTCGGTTTCACCGCGTTCGCACACGTTCCGTATCCTGGATAGGTCCCACAACCTCCACAAAAACATGTCTTCGGACCTCACAACACACCAACGCACATCTTCACGGCAAACATCGCTATCGTCGCCGCTCGACCAAGCCCCAAAGTTTTCTCCGCCGACTTCGACTTCACGAAACGCATCGCCTGTCAGAAAGCCGCTTCACGACCGTTCAAACTCGCAGACCAATCGACATTCAGGCCCGACCATCCGCATAGTAGAGGATCCTGGAACTGACATTTACGCCAAATATCCTGTACCCAGTGAACCCTCGCATATCCTCTCTCCTCCTCGTCATGCACCGGGATACGGGTTTGAGAGACCAGGGTCTCGCGTTTCAAGTGGGAGCCAGGTCGCCAATACCATCGCGAAGTTTGAGGCCAGCAAGACCCAGCCACAATCACCCCTACAACTCGCACGAAAGAAGAAATTCCGGCACTCGGTGTCAACTAGCACCTCAGAAGCGGATACCCTAGTCGCATCGTCCTTCACGCCATCGTCCCTACGATTTTCACAAGGTAGCACACCCCCGTCTTCACCACCACCTGAAATTAGCGACTTTGAGAAGGGACTCGAGGTACTTCAGGAAGAGCCTTCCCATCCTTCTCAGCGGCCTACCATCCGCGCTGTTCCGCCCTCGTCGTCTGGTGGAGAGTCACTCGAAAGCCGCACGCGCGCATTAACGCCTCAGGCATCTGCTGCATCTTTTGCGTCAACGAATCCCACTGCCTTGCCCGCCCCCATTAGTAATGCCGGAAACTCGACAAGTGTCAACCGATCGTTACCGCAAGGTCACAAGCACAGTCCGTCCGCTGAATCCGAAAAAGGGTGGTCTGCGTACCCTAGTGACACTGACGATCGACAACCTGTACTGAAGGCACAATCTTCTGTAGCTTCTTTCGCATTTTCTGATATTTCTCAAACCAGTATCGAGCCGACTCATAATATCGTCCCTTCGTCTCAACCTTCGCCCACACTTCATGAAGCAAGCACAGCGACGTTTGCGAGCGGAATCCGAATTAATTACCCCGTCGTACGCGCGCCGTCGGCGAGCAGTTATCGCGCAGAATCCCAGAACATACCTAATTTCGCATCACGAATGCAAGACCGCTCGCTCGTACACCAATGGAGCTCACAGCTATCGACAATCCCTTCCGTCTCCGAACGCGACTCGCGATCGTTTGCACGAGGTTCAAGATCCATCACACGGTCACAATCACAAGAGAGCTACAACGGTCATGGTATTGGCCCAAGTAACAGTAATGGACGATCGAACTACCCCAGGAGGAGAGGGCACACAGTTGGCAGCGAACACTCATCGTCCGATAATGTCTCAGAAGGGCACACACAGTTCTCGGCAGTACCCCTGCCACTCTTCTCTCCAGTGTCGGAGCCGTCCTTCGACGAGAAGGACCAACATGGGGAGCATCTCGACACAATCTCCCCACTGCCTTCATCAGTCCCGCTTCGGATGAAGACCTCCGGCTATCTACGTAGGCATAATAGTGATTCAGGCTCAAATACCGAATCACGTCCTGGCTCTGCGCAGTCAGATATATCCACATTCTTCCAGAACTCCATCCCAACATGGGCGAGGTATGCTTGATCCCTCCCCTGAAACTTCGCGTACTCACAATCAGCAGAGTCTACTATCAGAGAGGCGAGCGCATCTCAATGGGCGCACCCGGATCAGAATCGTCTGATAGCCTTCGACTGGGGACTTCGCACAGTGGTCGCACAAACACACCTTCGGAAGGCCATTTCCCTCTGAGCATTTACCGACCCCGCAACCGACCACGAAACCGCATGTCGCAACCAGACACCATATCGTTAGCAGACGACATTCAGTCCATAGATGGAGGTGTCTACGTCCTCGGGCCCAACATGCACCCGCTCAGCGGATACTCTACTCCCCATCTTCGGACTGACCGAAGAGGTGGAACGCGCTACAGCGCATGGAAAGCTCCTTCCCTCGACGATGATCTCAACACCACACTTTTCGGTCGCCAGAACCGACAAATCCTGCTCTTTTGCATCGGCTTTGTCTTCCCGCTCGGTAAGTCTCCACCCCAGTCTCATCACCCATGCGCATGAAGAAGCATACTAATTGGGGTATCAGCATGGATGATAGCATCCTTCCTGCCCCTACCGATCGATCCGAACCTGGTCGAAGCACGGAGCCAGACGGACCTCGAGCAACAGTTCGCGCACAATATTGCAGCGGTTGATGATAAGGCCTTCCAAAAAGCGACATGGTGGCGGAACCTTAACCGTATCATGTCGGGCATCGGAACCCTCCTTGTCAGTTCGCCTCCTCCTTGGTGAAAATCATATCACTGACAGCTATAGATTGGAGTCATCATCGCATTGGCAATTCTGGTGTCGCGAATGTCATGACATTTGACATTCCCTATATCGCCACCACTATCATATCACTACCACCAAACCATCACCTTACCTCGTCTCATCTGTCATCACATCTCCTGCCACAAAAGCTTCCCAACCACTCACACGAGTGTTTCTTTTTGTTATGAATATTCACGACATAATCATGCCATCACGTATGTTAATGTATTATGGCGCACGTGTCACGACATGAACCTCTATTCATCTCAAATGATGTGTCTCGAGAGCTCATGGTCAGGCGCGAACATAGCCACTGCTGTACAACCATTTCCTACTCGTCCTTTCCTTTCAACTAGACGCAGTTGATGTGTCGATTGCATGGCATCGCTTAGCGGGCGTTCTTTTTGATTCTTTAGTACCCGACTTGTTCATTTCGTTGCGCCAGGAATGGCCTTTTGGGAGAAGGGTGGATATGGAGATTTGAAGGGCACAAGGATGCCCTAGAAGACGATCTGGAGGCGCAACACGACCGTGCGCGCGCCATGATAATGTCGCCTTGGACAAGTATATCATGTTTGTAATTATAGTTCATGCGGTCTACGTCAACGATATGATGGGACGCGAATATACAACGATTACCTTCTCATCATTTCATTTCATTTCGTGCGCGTGACCCAGCCATCGCCATTCTTCAAACCAGCAAGGTTGCTTTGGGAAACTTGTCCGAAGCCACTGTTCGAAATCACAATGGAGCCTTGCTTTTCAGTGTGGCTGCGACAGAGCGAGATGAGGCGCTCGGTCAGGACTGGAGCACGGGTCAGTCTTGCGACGCGGTCGGCGCGTGCGACCCTGGTCGAGTTGCGCAAGGCTGGCACGGGGATGGGCCTGAGCGAGAGATGAGGACCCCGGGAGCGTCTCAATGAGAACTGAGCCTCTAACAAAGCCGTGAATGAGTGAATTCGAACTTTTCTTGGCAGCGCAGTGAGTCCTGGAGTGAACAGTCATACTCGCCGAAAGGATTGGTGGCGAAGCTGTTTGGCGTACCGTTGAGAGGTGCACTCAGGATGAGTCGACTGCACAGCAAGCGCTAGAGCCAAACGGGTAGTGGGGCTGAGATGATGTCGGTCTCTACTAAATAGTCCCGCATTCTCACAGTTTTCTGCGCAGCAACCTCAAGCTTCACAACAGTGCGCAACCACCGCTACTTTACACTTTAAACCCCTTCGTTTTACTCACCAGTCCCACTACACAGCGCTACCAAGAAATCGCAATCATGGCTGTCCGCGCACAATTCGAGAACTCGAACGAGTAGGTCGCCATAAGCTCCGCACGAGCTTTCAAAGGGTATCCGATGCTAATACATGGTCGCGCAGAGTCGGTGTCTTCTCAACACTCACAAACGCATATGCGATCGTCGCAGTCGGAGCTTCAGAGAACTTTTACAGGTGCGCAACAATTCTTCATCTCGCCACAACCACCGAACCACCCAAGCATGCCCCCAACATACACACACGACAAGCCACTAACATACTTCCCACAGTGTCTTTGAAGCCGAACTCCAAGACGTCATCCCCATCTG
The DNA here is from genome assembly GCA_020744225.1 of Paraphoma chrysanthemicola. Classification (NCBI taxonomy): domain Eukaryota; kingdom Fungi; phylum Ascomycota; class Dothideomycetes; order Pleosporales; family Phaeosphaeriaceae; genus Paraphoma; species Paraphoma chrysanthemicola. The sequence goes on along the minus strand of JAGMWG010000010.1, from coordinate 1,138,070 downwards.
CCACGCCACCATCGCCGGCACCCGCATCGTCGGCCGCCTAACCGCAGGTAACAAGAAAGGCCTTCTCGTCCCGACCACCACAACCGACCAAGAACTGCAACATCTGCGCAACTCGATACCAGACACGGTCAAGATACAGCGGATAGAAGAGCGCCTCTCTGCTCTGGGCAACGTAATATGTTGCAACGACCACGTCGCCCTCGTACATCCCGACATTGAGCGTGAGACCGAAGAAATAATAGCAGATTCGCTGGGCGTGGAGGTGTTCAGGCAGACAATTGCGGATAACGTGTTGACGGGAAGTTATATGGCGCTGAGCAATCAGGGCGGGATTGTGCATCCCAAGACGAGCATACAGGATCAGGACGAGTTGTCGAGCTTGCTGCAGGTCCCGCTTGTGGCGGGTAGTGTGAACCGTGGTAGTGCGGTTGTTGGCGCAGGAATGGTGGTCAATGACTGGATGGCTGTTACTGGTATGTTTTTTGGTGTTGGGTTGGTGAAGGGATGATTGCTGACAACATCTGAATAGGTCTCGACACAACTGCAACTGAATTATCCGTTGTAGAGAGTGTGTTCAGATTGGGCGAAGGTCAAGCCGGAAACATTAATACGACGCACAAGGATGCCATGGTGGAGTCTTTCTACTAGTTTGTACCTTGGGTGTATGGGTGGAGTTGAGTTGAACACCCCACGGCTATTATGGAGCAAGATGCACAGATTCTTGGCGTTAGGAACATGACTTAAAAGTAGTACAGAGCGTATGATATTGCTCTATGGTCTATGGAATGAATGATACCACGATTCGCTGCATGGCGTCTAAATTCGGCTGAGAGTTTTGGTGCAGTACCACACCAATATAATGCTACGTGATGCCAAATCCGACTATTGAAGTACAGCAGCCCTATTTATCCAGTGATGACCTATTCTTAATTTCGATGTGGAGACTGACAGGCTTGTCCGTGCAACAAAGGCTGATTGTGACATATGCAGGTACATTTTGATAGGGCTGAGGGCGGTGAGAGCGATTCTGCCACGATGAGGCAACGCCAACCACGAAAGTCACTTTGCGCCAACAGTTACTCACAACCACACACTACTTTATTATGCTCGCTGCATGAGCCCCATTTTCCCGGTCTTACGTGGCTACTCCTCTGGCGATATGTTCTAGCCTGGTCCAGTGCTCGCCGTACAGCCTCGACCGCCGCTCCTTGCCCTCCGTCTCGCTGCCCCACGACTTGACAATGTCGTCAACGAACTCGACCGCGCTCACCAAGCGCAGTGCGTCCACAGCACTGATGCCGCCACCAGCGGCGCCTAAACGAATAAAGCGCCCTGCCGTAGTGCTCGAAGAAGATACATATGTTTCTGCTGTCTCGCACATCATCCGTCGCGACTTCTTCCCTGGCCTTGCCGAAGCCGATGCTCAGCGCGAGTACCTGAACGCCGTGGAAAGCAAGAACAGGTCATGGATACGAGAGGCTGGCAAGAAGCTCACGCAAGCCATGACGCCAGTACCCAGCGGCAAGAGGAAGGTCTCGGAGCGCACCAGATTCGACAGACCAGTGGGTAGTGGGGACAAGACACCGAGTGTATGGGGCACGGACACACCAGTAACAGTCGCCGCAACTGAAGATGGAGAAGACGAGGAAGGCTTGGGCAAACTCGACGATGTGGATTTGAATCTGAGTCTGGGTGCTTTCCAAGCCAAGTACACGTCCGAAGATCAGGAAAGCTTCAGCCAGATTATCGACAAGCACAACCAGAAAAAGTTCGAGAAGAACGCGTGGCTACGGGAAGGAAACATGTATGCGAGTAAACAGCGCATAGCACAGCAGAAGGTCATCCAAGCCCGCACAGCAGCCAACGAATCAAAGGAGCTCGTCCTGAGCACACGGCCAAGTCAAGACCTCGCCGACCGCCCTGCTGCGCCTACAGGCCACAAGCATACAGCCTTCAATACTTTTATGTTCGGCCCAGACAGCGTCGAAGCATGGGCACCAACCCGTGCACAACGAGCTGAAGACGCCTCCCTCGCACCACCGAAACAAGTCCTCCACCACAACACCCGTCTGCCCGCGCCCGAAGCCGACCCTCCACGCCCGCCCAGCCCAACTCTGTCCAGCATTCGTGACGCCGTCGCTGGCCGCCCACGCCTCAACCCAAGCGAAGGTGGCTATACAGGCAGCGAAACCCCCCGAGTGAAAGGCTACGCCTTCGTTGACGCGCACCCACCCTCACCAGACAGCGATGACGACGACGCACCCACCGATCTACTCGAACGCTACGGCGTCGACGCAGCCAGTAAGGCCACGCCCTTCACCATCACCGAGTCCTCGGCCCGCGAAAAGATGCACCACAAAATGGTCGAACGAATTGGCACGAAGCGCTCGAATGCCGATACTAGTACAACGATGAAACCACCGGGCAGCGGACTGGGCATCTTCACATCGGAAACTCCGCGCTTCTTGTCGGCCCCGACGCCTCGCGCGGGAGGGCTGGCCGGCGCGCAGACACCCGGTAGAGGCAAGGTCAAAGGTGATTTGACGCCGGCGGCACAAAGGTTGTTTGAGAGGATGGGTGCCGCGACGCCGAAGAATACTGGTGCGGGAGGGTTTGGGGCGCGGAGTGCGAGGGAGAGGGAGTGGACGCCGAAGGGCAGGGTGGGGAGGAAGGCTTGATGTTAGCAAGAAGGGACCGAGGGAAGGAGGAAACAAGTCTGCGCGAAGTGCTCGAGCAGGTTTTGGTAGCTGAATGGCACGAGGATGGAGTAGTGATACCCTTTTGCATTTTAGTACATTCTATCACGATATATGTGTATGCATTCAGCGGAATCGTGATGCACATATGGGAAGATGTGTGGCATATTCACTCACTCGATTGGTTCAAGTCGAAAAAACATATCATACATTCCCAAACGAAAAAACACTAAACTAACCAAAATAAAAAAAATACACTAACAATGCTTACCTTGTTCCAAAAAACTTGTCCGAAGACAAATAGCTACCATATGGCAGACAAAAAGGGCAAACCCAATTCCCGTCCATGGTAATGCGCATTCACCACACACACCACGCATCCAACGACAATGTGATGGTCTGGATACAAAAGCCGCGCTATGCAACGCCATGCCAAAATATAACAATAAAAAGACACACAGTCTCCCGTCCTCCAATGCAAAATGTATCCAAGCAACAATCGAGCAGCATGATGATAAAAAACGAAAAGAGAGAACGACGGGAACACATCCCATGGCCTCAGTCCAACACGATAGGATTCTTCTCCTCGCCAGCACCATCCAGAGGAGGCGTCGGATAAACTAGCTTCTAGCCGCCCCTCCGTCGTCCCTCGCCTGGACCTTGGTAGCTTCTGAACTGCGTGCCCGGCGCGTGGTAGCTACGATATTGTCTGCGGGGACGCTGCTGTGGCTCGGGAGGCCGTTCGCCAGGCTGGCCTTCGCGCTGCGTTTCGTACTGCGGACGAGGCGGCTGGCCTTGTGTTGGCGAGTAGGCTGGTTGTTGCTGAGGCTGTTGACCGACAAAGGTCATTTGTGATCCAGAGTGTGGGGGCGGAGCCATATTTGCTGGGAGAATAGGTTGGCCGCCGTATTGGTGGATCTTGAGTGGTGGGTAAGGTGCGATGCTAGATCCTGGCGGTGGAGGAGGGGCTTGGAAAGAGCCTGGTGGTGGCTGGTACCCTGGCTGGTATGCAGTAGCATAGCCCGAAGGATATTGCGGTGGTCCTAGCTGCGGTGGATGAGATCCCTGAGGGTACGTTGGTGATGGCGGTGGGTACGTCGGTCGAGGTGGGGCTGGATCGTAGTGTGCAAAACGGAAATTGACAGGTGGAGGTGGACCAGGCGGCTTAGGAGGTAGAGGAAGTGAGCCAGCGGGCGGGACGTAAGGACTTTGATGCGCTGATGGGGATGGGTTCGTTCTGCTATGCTCTCCTTGGTGTAGTTGGGGCGGGTTGCTGTACGGTGATTGGGATGGCTGCTGCGGTGCTTGTGACCCGCTCATACGCCTGTCACGCTCCCAGTGACCGTGATCTTGTGATCCTCTGCGCCCTGGCTGCGGGAAGGCAGGGCCCACACTTGGGGAGGCGCCGTAGAGACCGGCTGAAGGACGGGCAGGGTCATACCCTGCGACATCCTGACGGTCTTGAGCAGCTTGCATACTGGAGACGCGCGGGAGAAAAGAGTTGCTAGAACGGTAATGGGATCGGTCTGAAGGTTCTCTGCCATGCTCGCGCGCTTTTCTATCCAGTAGATCCCGAATTTTTTGTAACGGATCCCGTCGACGGGTCGTCTCTTCCGACTCTCGGTGTGGAGGGGCGACACTCTGTCTTTGCCATGGTAGATATGTCTGAGGTGGCGTTGGAGGTGGCTCACTAGGCCTTCCGCCAAGTGCATCCATGAGAGCTTGGTCCACAGGTTTCTCAGTATTGTCACCGGCAGTGTCTGGACGAGGCGCACTCTGAGCTGCAGTATCATGCTGAGCATGTGCAGCCTCACGCCTCGAAGGCGTGCTTGGCTCTGGTGCTGGAGGCTGTAGCTCACGCGAACGAAACACTGGAACGTCTTGGTCGTTGTTTAGAATGTCCATGATTCTGTGCGTGGAGATCCTCGCTGGTGTTGAATTCTTCGCAACCTCTGGGACGCCGTTCGGTTCCGAGTGAGGTGTTTGCTGGGTTGGCTGTACAGCTGGTTGAGTAGCCTTGATCGGGCTACTGTGCGCAGCTTGTGAGGGCATCGGCACTGGAGCATTGATTGGCGAAACCTGTCTTGTGAGCTCCATCTTGATCGTGGGAGTAGCGATCCGAGCTTGAGGCTCTTGCTGATGCTGCGATTGCTGATTGGAGGCTTGAGCATGGTTTGTTGCGAGACCTTGCGAGTGCTGCGCGGAGAGCTCTGCGAGCATCATGAGGTCGAAAGCCTGTGCATTAGGTATGGGCTGCACCTTCGGGATCTCGGGAAGCGGTGTTGGGGTCCGCTCTAGCTCTTCTGCAGCATCTGCCATAGTTGTGATGTTGTAGTGAGCGATTGCTTCGGCGCGATCGGGTCCAGCATATCGCGCGAAACCACTTGCAACGTCACCAATTGAGTCGTCTGCTTCTTCGTCCGCGACTACGAAAGCGGCCCTGGCAAGATCAAACTTCTTTCGTTTCGAGTCATCTTGGAGTTCCCTGTCAGCCTCAACATACGCTCTGCTGCGCGACGCGAACTTTGAGCCAATTCGATCTTCGTCGGCATGGTGTGGCTCATCAGTATAGGTAGGCGGAAGAACATTATCCTTGGAGATGTTAGAAACGTGGCTTCACAATGAAGCGCTGATCGTACCTCGTCGTCTGTTGCATTGGCCTCTTCGCCTTTCATTTCTCGCTCAATTCGCTTCATTCGATGGTAACATTGCAGAAGGAAGTCGTCTTGTAAGTCTCGAAATCGGTTCTGCAACGGTCAGTTGTGCTGATAGTGATAAGCATACACTATTGCAGCTTACAATGTACTGTTCTTTTTGGATGCGCTCCTCTGCTACACGCACGCGCTGCAGCTGCTCCAGGCGATACGTGCGAAAAGCGTCAATCTGATCAACGCGACTATCGCGGCGTTGCTGCAGCAGTGCCATAAGTGGCGCATACTCGGGACATTTCTTGTGGTAATCCGAATCATGTTCCAGGTTTTTGATAGTCCGATTCGACAATTCTTCAAGCAATGTTTTCTGAACCTTAGCCAGACTTCGATAGCTCATCTTCAAATTAAGTTGGCGGCGAAGATCAGTCTCGATGTTGATGTCCGGATGCGGTTGGCGTCGACGGCCGGGCAGGCGTCGGCCGGGTTTCGCAGGGGCATCGCCATTGGTTGGGAGCACGTTTTGCAGGCTTTGACTGCCATCAACATCAGGAAGCTGCTCTGGTGAATTTGGCGCAGTGCTCGCATCGGTCAATTCTGGTGGCTGATCGGCAGATTCGGCAGGGGTTCCAGCTGTTTTGCGCTTCTTTCTGCGCGGTTGTTGTTCAGAGACGTCGCTTTGGGTCCGGGTGAGAACACCATTTGAGCGAGGATTCAATGTTTTGCTCGACTGCGACGAGTTGTCTGATGCGCGCCTCTTCTTCCCAGCCGTCTTTGGTGCCGTTGAAGTCGCATCAGGAACAGGTTTCAGTAGCTCTGGTGTTTGCGTGCCATTCATGGGTGTTTTGTTGTCAAAGGAGCCATTGGACATTTGGGGCGAACCAGAATCGGTGGATGTTCGGCTGCGCTTGGCTGGTCGCTCATCCTCAAAGTCGGATGGCGCCTCCTGGGATTGCGCAACATCATTCAAGGAACTGCGACGGCTGCCAGAGCTTGCGCTTGATGGTCCAGCCGATGCCGTCTTTGCGCCGCGCCGGGTGGTCATCTGAAATGGAACGGATGGGAGAAGACGCGACGTTCTTCCAGAAGTTGCAGCAAGGCTATTGCGACGCACTTGCCCCGGCTTAGTGCCCTCGCTAACCTTATTCCGGGCTTTGCCAAGTTAGTAAAGGATACGAAGCATATGCATGATGGGAGAAATGGCAAAGACGCCGGACGTACGCGGTGTCTTGAGTGGCAAGGCCGTCGCTGTCTTTGTCGCTTTAAATTTGCGTTTTGGTGGCATCGTGGAAGGCGAGACCTGGACGTGGAAGCACTGGTGGTCAGCTCGTGATCGTTCAAGACGCAGCGTTTGAGATCAATTCTCGGCTTTGCATGAGCGTCCAGTAACTTACAGGCTCTGTCAACGAATAGAAGAAGTGCTGTAGTCCTTTGGTACCCGGATTGCTATATGTGATGCGGAGGCTATATGCAAGAGACGTCAGCTTAGAACGCGACAGGTGTCAGAAGAATTTGAGGAAAGCGCATTGACCAGAATAGCGCTATTGTGTCCTGAAAAGTGATAATACGATGATGAGGCGCGGTAAATGTGAGGACTTGCGTGAAGGTGGTGAAAGTGAACGTACTGTGACCAGTGTCTCCTCGTAGCACAATGACTTGCTTGACCGCGTGACAGGAGATATGAAGCAGCGCAAGTCAGGGGACCATCGCTTGTAGTCAGAGATCAAATGTTCGATTTTGGAAATGTCCAAAGTCGTGTTGATAGCTGCTATGCAAATCGCAGTGGCTGGTAGAGGACACAGCCTGCAGGAAGAAATGCTCCGCGCGGCAGCGGATAGGAAAGAAGCAACTGGGTGCACGGAGGCGTCCTTGCAACGGAGATCAAAGGAGAGCGATAACTCAAGCTCGCGGTGCAAGTCTCGAGGATTGTCGTGAGGTGCAAGTAGCGTCTGGCTGAGCGCAAATCGTGGCTCTGGTGCTGAGATCCAGGTCTCAGGGCTCGCGCCTTCCCTGGTTAGTTAATCCTGCAGGGCTGTCCACCAATCAGCGCTCAGCGGTCTTCGTTACCACCGCCACATCCAAGGGAACAACGCACACTCATAACGTCAATAGTTCTGCATAATATAAGCTACTGTACTTCAGAAGTTCCTGTGTGTTTGTTCTTCAACTCATACGTGACTGTATATTTTCGGCCCATCTTATGTGTGAGACAAGAACCGTGCCGAGTCTTGCGAGTACCATCCCAAGGGGGCAACATCGACACATCACCTCATCACAACCCCAGTCCCTTGTACAAACGGCGCCGTCAGCATCTACATCTACACATCGACCATCAACGATTAGCGACATCGCGACTCTCCCACCTTCTCGAAGCTCTGAATTGATTCAACCAAGTTTCAACTTTCGCACGTCATTAGCCGCACAACTACCCGTACCGGGACGATCCCGCCGCAACCGGGCCGCCTCCTTTTGCATGTCATCTCGACAGCTCGCGAATTTCTCATCAGACTTTGCGCTCGCTATGGCAAGATAGTTACCATGAACATCTTTCAAGCGTTCGCACTGCACCTGAAATACTCCTGAATGGCTTCGCACATGTTCATGACCTGAGCGCGAATCCCACAGAGCACTGACGGCTTCCAAGATACTGTACTCGGTACACGACGGGAGCTGCGATCACACGTGGATACATCCGCGCTGCACTCAAATTGACCTTCAGATTTGAAAAGTCACTGCGTGTCTGCGAACATTGAAACATGCCATACATGATTTTAAATGCAAGTCGAGAACATGGCGCTGTGGCCAAGCAGTACACCACCTCACAAATGCAGGCGCCTTGATCTCACTCAACAGTATTCTCGGATATCAAGACAGCTTCAAAGTCAATCCGGCAGAGTCGATACGTCTAAGCAACCTCGGAACCTTCACAAGTACGTTCATGCACTCGCACAGGTCTCTTTTGCACGTAACAACACCATACCACACCATACCACACGCCCTCTAACTTTCACCATCTCGCAAATCTTCATGATAAAGCTCGATCTACATCTGAAAACCGCGCTACTGATATCATCGTTGCTCGAAAATAACGTTTGGACGTTCGTCAAGGTTCATCAAGGTTTGCGGATGGGCGCGTAGAACGCTTCAAAGACGACAGAGCGCCAAAACAGGAAAGCTTATTGTCACACATCGCACGCATCAAGACGAATTCTTAGACATCGATGCTTGAAATGGGCGCGAGGTTGAAACGATGGCAGGAACGAGTTGGCAGCATGGTTCTCGTCGAAAGGAGGGCTAGGCTCTTGACTGAAATGGATTGATTCGCCTGCCATATCACCTTTTTCTTTACCTTGTATATTACTCACATCACCAGATAGAGTTCTTGCGCCGTTGGCTAAAACCGAACGTCGAGAAACGCGCAGCAGTTATACAAGCCGCAAAAGAGACGTGCGCACGTACCCAAATACACCAAGACTTTGGATAGAAACGTGGCAGTATTTCTCATGGCTTCCCCGTCGTAGGTCTACAGTGTATGACATGTTGTGCTGCATGCATACAACCTTACCTTACCTCATCCACAATAGAGCGCATGCATTAAAACATCATATTCGAAATACCGCAGCATAATCAATCTCCCAAGCCTTGAATCCACATCTCTCATCCTCAGCCCCCAATCCACCATTTCCCCACCGCCTCCCTTACTCACCCACCCCAACCATCCAAACCACCCACACTTCCCCATCCTACTCGCCCTCCGTCTCCCCGCCAAGTCCTCCGTTCGCTATACCAATACCAACTATCATGCACTAGAACAACCACGAGATGAGATTTCGAATCTTCGATGCAGCGTTGTCCACGTCGCGGGGAGCAGGGATGTGCCGGTCACGGGATTGACAGGCATGATGCCCGCCTCGCGGAGAAAGGTGGGTCCGCCACGAGGGCGAGAAATGGACAATCTTGGGCGAGGCTGGGCTGTGAGATTACGTATGTGCTCGATTCGTGGTGTGTGCGCAAAAAAAATGCGTGCTTGGAAATCCGGATTCTCCGGAGTTTTCGGCAGACTGAATAGGTACGTGCAATAGGAGCATGGCTGGGACCGAAATCTCCCTCGGTAAACAAGAGGAAAGAGATAAGACATGCTGTGTTCGGGTATTCAAGATATTGGTATTCCAATTCATAAACTAATTTGCCCGTCGTTCGACCGCCCGAACGGCGATTTCGGTAAGTGATACTACGTCTAAAAACTACAACGTCTCAAAGGGGGGAGACCAACCATAAGCAACAGCCGAAGCCAGGTATCTCCGCACACGCAGTACTAGTTGACGCTAAAGAAGCTCGATCAAGCCAGTCAAGGCGAGAGCTGATGACGAAAAGGAAGTTAAAAAAGAGATCCGCGGACCGTCTATGTACACAATGGAATCGTAGCGCATGAAGCGTAGCAGACATTATCCCTATTGAGATGTGCCCACCTTTTCAAAGGAAATGGAAATGAGTAAATGTTGCCACAATTACCGATCAGGCGAATACTGTAGTCGCACCATTCTCGAACCACTCATGCTGCTGCGTGGTGACGAGTTGAGGACGTAGTCCGGGATTGGTGGCGTGAGCTCGCGACTAATAGGACTCGGGCTTCGTGACGATGCTTGTGGACTTGTCGCTCGTCCACGAACGCTCTGAGCGAGTTGACTGTTCGATCTCATGCGGTTGAAAGATCGTGGAGGGCAAGCAATCGCTTGGGTGGCCAACGGGCTCGCAAGAATGCTCGTACCGGGTGTCGCCTCAGGCGGTGGGACTGGAGACTCGGTTCTAAAGAGTGGATGTATGTGCGCCTCACTCACAGCCGGACTCGGCGGCCGTGAGTAGTCGGGCATCATTTTAGGCGGGGGAGTCAATTCCTCGTCTTCCTCCGGAAGTTCGGTGAGAAACGGCCCTTCGAGGGCGCGGGCGGGTGTCGTTGGTCGACTACCAGGAATGGGATCGAGCGTTGTGCCACGCGATGGTGCAGTCTGCATAACGGCATCTCGCGCTTGCAGACTTACGCTGCTTGTGTCCCAGCTGTCGAAGCCGTCCGAGTGTGAAATGTTGTCCACCGACTCGGACTGCGAGTGGATGCTCCTTGCATCGCGAGTGAAGGAGGGTCGACTGATCAAGGTCGTCCGCGACGTGGTTGGGCGCACCACATGACGCAGAGACTCTCGGAACGACTTGAGAGAATGAGATGATCGAGATGAAAAGGTCGGCGAAGGTAGCGCCGCGGCAAGTGGTGACGATGGCTGGGTAGGCTCCATCAAGAACAGGTTTCTGCCTTGTTGCGAGCTGCGGATCTCTGACATGACAGAATCGCGTGGGCCAGAAGTGGCTACGGCCTGCACCTCTGGGGCCCGTCGACGCCAGAACGCCCAGGTATATAGCACGATCTGGCTTATGCAGGAAACGACCCAAATCGCTATCTGCGCAGAGACGCAGTGGTCCCAATCATACACAGGACCCTTTGATACAGCCTGAATAATCTCATCCCAGGTCGACTTGATCATGATGATCAGGGCAAGGCTGAGGATCAAGGCGATGACAGATATGAGCATGGTGCCGCCGATCACAACTCGGGCTTGCGCTGAACGTTCTATCATTCCATCTCTTTGCCGTGCTTCCTGAAACATGTAGAGTCCGATACAACATAGTGACACGACGTCTAGCGCACTTGACGCTGCTGCGGTGTGGATCAGTGGCTTTTGCAGATCCGGGAAAGAGACGGCCTCCAGTATTGTCAATATAGTCTCTGCAGCGGTGCTCGACCATGCGACAACACCGACGAGAGCAACGTAAAATTTGCGAGACTCGACCATGCTGGTAGCAGCTAGGTGCTGGCTCTAGAGAATGGTAAGGTAGCAGCAGATTCTGATGGCGTATATCGACAGCCGGGTCGATTCGCTGGATGCTGGCCCGTTTAGGATGTGGTACAAAGGAGAGGCCACACCTGGCGACAAAACGTGCAATATAGAATTGCGAGCATGAACAGAGTGGCTCGGCCAGCAATGCAAGTCGCCCAGTAAAGGTGCAGGGGATTGAGATTGACTGGTTCGATCGATGGTATCCAGAATGGAGTGAAGACGATGCACTCAATGCAAACGAATGGACCAAATGTATTTGCGGGGTTGCTGTGGAAAGTCGCGAAGCCGTAACAACAAGTCGAGACACAACGCGTCGAGGAGCGAATTAAGATGACGCTCCGCCGTATAGGTATGGTGCACTATAGTAGAGCGCGGCCCAGGTCAACGCGGAGGCTGAATGCGGGTAGCGCGCCGTTAACAAGGCGTGGCGATGTAGGCGAGTGTGGACGTTAGCCGGGTTGTCGGTTCTTGTTGCGTCTTGCAGCTGCGACAGGCTGAAAGTGAATGATTGACGGCGGCGGCAGAATGAGCGAAGTCTTGAGCGAAGGACAGGTCGGCAGCAAAAGAGGGAGATGCGGGGACCCACAGCATGTTAATAATTTTTGGAGCGGGCAGAGGGCTGATTTGAGTCCTTGTGTTGTGGCCGGAGCCCTGCAACACGCGCTACATGGAGGCGTGACGGGGGATCCACGACGGACAAGGTACATGGTGGATTCGCGCAGGCATGTTGCAGTGGAATATCGAGAATCGACGGCTGCACCACCTGAGAAGGCCGCTTACCGAGACGAGTGCGCCAGAATGCCCTTCATGGCACTGCAGGTTGCAGCAAGTGGCCCGCCAGCTGAGGGCAGTGTTTGGAGCAGCTTGCTTGACTCGGAAGAAACCTGAGGCACGAGGAAGGGAATAATCAACAAACCTTCGGGAACAGAGCAGCATGGTCCAATAGCGGCAGTGCAGCGCTGAGCCGCCCAGCATGCAGTTTCGGAGTGTTTGTAGGGGGTCGCCTGTCAAAGTTTGGCATGTGGAGCGCTGCGACGTTAGGCCTTCATTTCTTACGCGTTGTTTGCGCTTTCCTTTTGAGCCGACACAACAAACAACTCACAACAACTGACCTGCACGCTCAGCCGCGTGAGGATACGAAGCGCCGCGCCGCCAGAGTCGCGATGCTGAATTCCGGTGGTGCCACGAGCAATGGCGCGATGACCTGCAGTGAAGATCACAGCATATCAATAATAGCAAACGATAGTCGCACATTCTGCGTGGCCTGCGCTGGAAGCCGGTGTTTGGGATAGCCTTGAAACGCCCACGTCCGAATGGCTGATGGCTGGGGCGTCATGTCTGTGAAACCGCAGGAGACGATGAACGTGCTGGGGCTGGCCGAGCACAGCAGGCCCGACTGCGATGCTGTTGAGTCCCTGGCCCTTGATGCGTGCAGCCCGCGTGCGCTGAGAGATGGTTGGCTTCTCGTTGCGTGCCGCGCCCCGTAAGCAGCTGCGAACGCTAGGATGGGTCGGAAATTAAACGGCCATGCTATGGCGTCAGTCGCAAGGTCGAGATGGTTCAACAGGTCGCTCTATTGATAGCTGGAGCGGGGACGTCCACAGCATGCACGCGTCCAATGGTCTCTGCATTAGCGAGGCGAACTCGCATGCCGTGGTAAAGCGTTCCCGGGTGTTGCAGCGGGCGTTCGTGCCTGGCGACTGCACGCAGGAGATGGTCTCTCAAGTTGATGATTAAGCCGCGGATCAAGGACGCCACTTCTTGACCACTTTGAGCAATGCAGCGCGAAAACACCTCGAGATGGACCTTTCAAGACTCTCAAGAGTTACAGAAGATATGAGACAGGGCCCCCTGAATGTACACGCGCTTTGGTAGAGGTTTGAAACTAAGCTGTTGGGTTATTGTCGCTCTCAAAGAGGCTCTTGAGATGGTGGCTTCAGGGAACAACGTCGGCCCGCACACATCTTACAGCGCCCGCGTCAAGCTGCACCGTTGACGACACAGAGGTCTGCCTAACGCCGCTTCCATAGCCTTCTGCGAGCAAACGATCCATCGCTAAAAGCCTGCCGCCTGCTTGCTCACACCTCGACAAGCGCCTGCTGCCGTATTTATTCTGCCGCCAGCAGAAGCTGTGTTGCCTCTCCCCACCTCGCCCTCGTCACCCCGCCAGCTGCATCTGCAATCCGCAAACACAACCGCCACCATGAAGATCACGTTCAAGGTAACATCCAGCGAAGCCAAGTCCACACAGACGCAGCTCACACATCCAAGGACCTCAAGCAGAACAAGTTCGTCATCGAGGCCGAGCCTTCGGAAACGGTACCAGCACCGCCGCCGCGAACACCTCCCGCAGCACAGCTAACACGACGGACAGATTGGCGCCCTCAAGTCAAAGATCCAGGCAGACAAGGGTTGGGAAGTCGCCCAGCAGAAGCTCATCTACTCGGGTGAGTTTGCCGCCGGCATTGTGCCATGTGACACCTCTGGCCACGGCTGCTGACCCTGAGGAACAGGCAAGATTCTCCAGGATGCGAACACGGTAGAGTCGTACAGCATCGAGGAGAAGGGCTTCATTGTCTGCATGGTCTCCAAGGTCCGGGCCCTGCGCTCTCGCCAAGTTCCTCGCTAACAGCCACCACAGCCAAAGCCTTCCGCCGCCTCGTCAAGTAAAGCCCCGCCGTCCACACCTGCGCCTGCGGCTGCCGCTCCACAGACACCGGCCGCTCCAGCAGCTCCAGCACCTTCGTCCGCGACTACACAGAATGCGCCCGCCACGCCCTCACCCGCGCCGGCTACACAGGCCTCAGGCCCTAGCTTCAACGATCCCTCAGCCTTGACCATGGGTGGCGAGCGCGAGGCCGCCATCGCCAACATGGAGAGCATGGGCTTTGCGAGAACAGATATTGATGCAGCTATGCGCGCCGCCTTCTTCAACCCTGACCGGGCGGTCGAGTATCTGCTCACAGTAAGACACTTGGCGCACTGTCCGATTAAGCCACGTTCTAATGGCTCCTAGGGTATTCCAGACAGCGCACGTCAAGAGCAAGCACAGGCTGCGCAGGCGAACGCCCCGACCTCGCCCCAACCTGCCGCCACCGGCAACACAGGTGCCACTACTGCATCCTCCGGCGGAGATGAGCCGATAAACCTGTTCGAGGCGGCTGCACAGGCGGGTCAAAATCGCGGGGGCTCAGGTGGTGCTACTGCTCGCTCGGGCAGCACTGGCGGGGCTGCTGCTGGCGCGCTCAATGCTAACAGTCTCGAGTTCTTGCGCAACAATCCCCAGTTCCAGCAGTTACGACAGGTTGTACAACAGCAGCCGCAAATGCTTGAGCCCATTCTGCAGCAAGTCGGCGCAGGAAACCCGCAGTTGGCCCAGATGATCGCGCAGAACCCCGAGCAGTTCCTGCAACTCCTTGCCGAAGACGCTGACGAAGATGCGCCGCTTCCCCCGGGTGCCCAGGCCATCTCCGTCACCGAGGAGGAGCGCGAGGCTATTGAACGGCTGTGTCGCCTTGGCTTCGAGCGCGACCTCGTCATCCAAGCGTACTTCGCGTGCGACAAGAACGAGGAGCTGGCAGCCAACTTCCTCTTCGATCAGCCCGAGGACCCTGAAGAGTAGAGTGCCGTGACCTGTGCGACGGTTGTGCGACTTCACCATTCCCGATACCACCACGAACCCGTCTGATGCCATCGTGGCAATGTCACCATTGTATGCTCCGACACGAACGCAACCCTTCGATCACCTACTGCTTGTTCGGGCGAAAGGAGGTGCTTAGGCGCGAAAGGTCACCACCACTGCTTTCAATTATTATGATATCATGATACCTGCCGACTCAGGAGTGAAGTAGTTTTGCGACTCCACGTGAGCGCACAAGACTAGCTTGCTCGAAAGCGAATGAAATAAAATCAGACCACAAAATAATATTCACGTGCGCTGTATGACACAACGACTTCTTGGTCGTCTACGCTATTCGAACATCATGTAGCCTCACCGGGCTTGCTATTTTGCGTGCTCTTCATAGCATTTCTCCAGCACTTTGTTACATCGATCACGTGTCGTAACTACAGGTCTAAAGTCTGCTCAGTGTGCTTGCTGCTCCCGCATCGCGACTTCCATCTGACTTCATGCTTGAATCGAATTTTCTGCCTCGTTCATGACACGGCATAACACATACACCCAGCTGTCTGACACTGACTCTCCATCAATAGGACGCTGCGCCCCAAACATACTGCACGTTCGGATGCTTCTGCGGCCTCCACCGCATCATGCTGATGCCGCTTTGATCTCTCCGGCCGCCTATCATCGCAGATGATAGCTATCTAAAGTTCGTTGGATCAGCCTCACCGCAAGGCTGAAACTTTCGAGTACGCCAATGGCGAGGCTCCATCTGTTGGTGATCTGCGCCTCCACTGATAGAGTGCGGTTCCTTCCTGCCTTGAGAGCCATCTCACGACACTTACTCCACAGCACTCTACAGGTGGGGTCTCTCTGGGCTCTGACACTGGCGCTACCGCCTCAACGATATCGCCCTTTCGTCGAGATACAACGAGACTTGTTCACCTCCTCAACAGCCCTGAAAGTTCTGGTTGCACATTACGGCCAATACGTGCGTCATGGCAGAAGCTCTAGCAATCGTCGGCACTATCGGAGCGGTCTGCAATATTGTCGATGTTATCAGTAAGACTACGGTCTTGATTGAGGATATCCGGTCGAGATGGAAAACAGCAGATCTGGCACTCCTCAGCCTCGCGTCTCAACTGACAGCACTGCGAGCTGCCCTGACTGAGATCCATAGATGGCTAGAACGAAACACGAATGGTATCCATCATCAGCTAACCATGGACCTTGATGTATCGCTGTCCTGTTGCAAGCTACTTACGTCAGAGCTGGAAACCTGCTTTTCACAACTCAACGCAAATGACAATCTTCAGCTTAGCGTTTCGGATAAGATGAAGTTTGTTCTACGGGGCCAGGGAGCAACAGACATTCAGAAGTATATTGAGCATCAGACCAACTCCCTGGCACTCCTCCTCACGGCTTGCAACTGGTAAGTGACGAGCTCGTCGGCTGGGCATACTCTAATTAGCTGTTCGAACAGCACTTCGCTTGCGGATCAAAAAGAGCTGCTCGAAAGACCAAAAACCCGCGAAACACTCGCAATTACTCAGTCGGACTCAGCATCGTTACTAGTCCTTCGAGACAGCGCTTCCTTCGTCAGCAAGTGGACAGATAATCTGTCTAGACTATCCCGCGTCTTTGACTTCGACACTGAAGTCCTGGCGTCTAGAGCCTACGGACGCGTTTTCCGTGAGTCGCTCAAGCATTTGATCAAAAAGCGATCGACAACCAGTTCAGTACCAATGCAGCATATCCTTCTTCTGGGATACAACGACACCCCGAAGATCGAAGTCGAAAGTTTGATTCTCACTAAACTTCAGGCCCAGCCCAGTTGGTAGGCCAAACTACTTGAGTTCACCAGCCCGGAATTGCAAGTATCCTGTGTACAGCTGACTCTGGCGGTCGTCAAAAAACTTTACGGATCCGAAAAGAGCTTTCGCACGAGACACATGGGATATCTGCTAAATGACACCCCATCACTTTTCAGGACTTACCGGCTACACTACCTGCTACATACCATCACTATGTTCTGGTACCATGTATCCTTTAAAACCATGATACATGAACAACGCGAAACCTTTCTGGCAGATGTGGGGCTAAAAGAAGCATATGAGTATGATAGCGGGATGGAAATACGGCAGTCATGATGCTGACTCGAAAAGGTTCATTACATCACAACTTCTCCAAACGAAGGACCGCATGGCACCTCCGTTGTTCGACGGAACTGATCAAACATTGTCCACGCCCACACTTGATCGAATGAGCTATACCTGCATTAAGCACAATAAGCTTACAACCAATCTTTACACATTCTGGGACGCAGACGACTCAGCCATTTCCTTCATCAACGGCCGCCTCATTCCATTGACGATATTCTACGTCTTCGATCTGGAAGCTGTTGCGATACACACGCGTCTCGAGAACCTACTTACGCTGCTGGAGACCCTCCAATCACCAGAGCGCATTTCACTGGGCATAATATTCACATCATTGAGGAACCGGCGCAGCATGATTGCTGAAATTTTCGATCGCATACTTCAAAGTACATCGTTATCGGTAGAAGTTTATGAGTATTGGGGTGCGGATCGCTTGGGTCTGGGCAAGTTCGTGGCCGATGTCATACGACAGGCCGCCCTGAGGCGAGACGCTCCTGAACGAGAACCGACAGGGATTACTCACACAGCAGAAGAGTTGATATATGGTACATGAGGATAACGAGATACGAAGCGCCACTTTGCTCCAATTCAAGAAAGGAGTGCATACAATGGACAAGGCCGATGCAGCCAGATCTGTTCCCATGTGACCATTCCAGGTCATCTGCGCAACTGGACAACTACGCGGATGCGTAAGTGCGGGGAAAGATAGCTGGAGTCCAGACCGCATTCCTTGGTCATTTGTTCATGGTGGAGACTAACTTCCCAAAGTCGGCGTGCTTTTGGGTTATGTAACGATAAAACATCTCGTTGGTGTACAGCCATACCTGTACGTTCACCAATGATACATACGATGGACATTAGGCTGTAGGAGTATCCACTACGAGAAAGCAGCGGGTTTGTGTTGATAGAATCGTACTAGAACCGCCTCGTTCCTTGATTATGGGCGGCATGTTAAGCTCCCTTTCTACACTACCAAAGCAGTTAGTTGTAGTAAAGTAGATTCCAAGTGCAAAACAAATACCCAATAGAACATGACTGATCCCTCCTTCCGTTTCTTACGAATCTTGAGAAAGTCAGAAACGTCACCAATATCCTTTTTTTGACTCTGTTGTCTTTCACTCAGTCTCGAGCGCAAAGGAAAAGCACCGCGAGTTCTTTAGTGAGCATTGCCGTGTCCTACACTTCTTCCACTCTGTGTCGTATGCGAAGTATCAACTTGATAGAAGGCCTTTAGAAGCTGGCGACATGGTAGCCACTATACTCCTTCTCCAGATCACGCGCAGTACGAAACTCCCTCATCGGCCCATTTGGATTCATCAAGCCCACACCTCCAGCAACCCCATTCGATCCACTCCGTCCATCACCCTTACCCAAGGCCACAACTCTAGGCTCTAAAATCTCATCCATCTCTGCATCGATTTGGCCAATCGATTTGACGAGCCCGAAGTCGCCGGCGATGCCACTGGGCTCCTCGTACATCTTGAAAAAAGGCAGGCCATTTTTCTTGTATGTCTTGGCATTGATTGGCTTTGTTGGCGGCGCAGTTTCCGTGACGGCTTTGTACACGGCCGAATTGAGGACTTGGACGTTGAAGACGGTTGTGCGGTCTGCGAGCCACTCGTCACCCTGTCTATCCCGATGAATGACCTGGTGAATCTGCCCGCCAGCTGCAATGCTCATTTCGTGATGTACGCCTCCGCCGCCTCTTAACCTCAACACGAGGTAGATTTGCGTGTTCTTCTCGATGCCGTAATCAGCAAGTGTGCGTAGATCTTCAAGTTCCTTGCCCTCCCAGACAAGGCGCTGCTGATTAGGTGGGATACCTTCCTTTTCCTGGATTCTATACTTGACGATTTCGGTTGTGTCGGTGCGCGATGAGTTGATACTGAGCTGTTGGCCTGTGAGAGTCTTAATAAGTAGCATGTGTCCATCACCGTGTCCGTAGTCCGGTGGAGCGTAGGTGTAAGGCTGATGCACAGGTTGCGGCTTGTATGGCGTGATCTCGATCTGTATGCCGCCCGCCGCGTCTTGGCCTGTGATTTGGTGTTCGACAGAGTGTCCGCTTCCAAATGGCATAGCGACGAACTGACGTACGGTCCCGTTGGAGTTAGCAATACCATCCAGCCACAGCTGACCGGGCACGACGACGTAGTCTTGTAATGACTTGTTCGCGGCTTTGTTCTGCTGGCGATGTAGCTTAGTCGCTGCAGTTTCGATAGCTGGTTCTCCGGAAATGGCGTTTACGCTGCCAACGTAGATCTTGATCATGTAGTCTTGCTGGTGGTGGCACGAGAAGTTAATCCACATCGCCTCTGACTCTGTGGTGTAATTAGTTTGCAACGATAATTGGAATATAACCATGTACCTACGATACATAGGGAAGAACAGGCCGCCTTTGGCGGTCATTGACGAAGTGAGTTTGTTGGCGTACGCTGATACAGGCTTGAGTGGAAAGGTGCCGAGGTCGGGAGGAAGGTACGAGGTTTCTTGATTGTCTGGGACGCGGATGGTGCGGCGGAAGGATATCTTGAGGTCATTATTGACCATGACGACGTCGTTGAGAAGCTTCACGTCAAGAGGTTCAGCCATGGTGGTTGGCATCGATTGTGACGTCCAAAGCTGGTGGATTGTATTGTTGAAGTAGAACGAAGATGGAGGCGACTGATTATGTGACGAGGCGCAGCAGGTGAGGGACACGCCAGGATCTTGGCTTAGTGTCTCGTTAAAAGTGAGTGAAACAGACGAGGCTGAACCCCGCGAGACTGAGCGCAAACATCAGCTTCTAAGCAGCAATGCTACTTGCGGCTGGCTGCAGAGCACCACTGCCGAGAGTGTGGTTGAAATCTGCGTAATGCAATGCGAAGGCTAACCGCCGGGGGCGGTGCATCATGTAGACGCGGGCAGGTGCAACTAGTACTGGGTCTGGCCACGTGACGAACCCCTCTTCGGACGCTTAAGGTGCACCGAAAGGTAGTAGAATTTGCATTATTCTTCGAGCGGAGACGATACAAAGTCGTATATTTTGTGGATTATCGTCCAATATCTTGATATCATACACGAATGGCCTGTGGCGCTCACAAGAGTCCCTTCCTCGCTTCTTTCACACTCTTCAAGCTACTCTTGCAGTCCCCACAATACCCCTTAATCCAAGCTTCGACTTCCTTCTCCTTTCCCTTTCCACTTTCGTGAATTATAGCGCCTATCCGATCGCACTTGTTTGTCTCATCATGCAGCCAGTTCTCATACTCTGCTTCCACCACTTCCTTTTCAATACGATTGACCACGCGCAGCGCAACCAGCAAGTCGTGTCGGTGAGACCCGAGATTCTGCCGCGTTCGGTGAAGGCGGCGAGTGCTGTGTGTGGATGGCCTAAGTGGCGAGGCTGCCGAGGCTGAAGATGAGGGGTCGTGTAGGAGGTGTGTGAATGTTTGATGGCTGGATGGGTTAGCATGTTTGAAGACGGCAAAGATGCACTATCGCTTACCACTTATTGTCAGCACTACTACCAAGCGGTACTGACAACTCGATGCCTGTCTCGTTCGGATTGAGGAAGGATTGCTCAATGTCGCTCAAATAGATGGAGCGGGTCATGCTAGTTGATGGCCCTACTCCTAAGCGTGCCATGTATTTGGAAGCAGCCCGCTCGTTCCACGATGCCCATCCGTCCTTGGAAGTGTAGAAGAAATTGGCACTGCCGCTCAACACCAGCAGTACTACCAACAGCTTATGAGCCGAGATGACAGTAACGAGACCAGCAAAGGCCGCTAGTATCCAGCTCATGATAGTGGACAATATGCTGATAATGATGTTGCCAATAAGTTGTGCGATGAAGGAGCCGGTCGTCTGAGGCCGTAATTTGAATTTTCGAGGCCGATTTGGTGGTGGTATGTCTTGCGCGGTCAATTGCACCGCCTGGGTTTGTATACCGATCAGGCCGAAGATGTTTGTGACTTTCGCCGTGCTGCGATTATGTCCTAGGCGCGCGACTTGGTCATTGACGACGTCTACCATGTCCTGAGCCTCAAGTTCCATGTCCTGTAATCCTTGTCGCTCAATGAGCTTCTTGGCAAAACGAGGATTGCGTTTCCAGTCTATCTTCGAATATATCGCGAGTTTGCATCGCGACTTATGAACGTGTGTGATAACAATTTTGCTATGCAGCACAAATCGTTCGTGCCCTGGCAGATACCACGGCGTCTTCTTGTCGGAGACGACGTAGCACAAGTGATCATTAAGGACTTCAATGATCTGATAGTCATTGATGATGACAGCTCCATTCTTACTGGGCTGTGCCACCTCGTACTCGAAGTCACGGCGTTGCAGACTTTGGTCGTTGGTCACCCAAGGACCTTGCACGACTCGTTGAGCCCATCGTTCCCGATACAACAACTGGAACACCGCGCTCTTATCGCCAAAAAGTATATGGAACAGTCCTTTGGCGCTAAGATCGTACTCTTTCTCGACAGCCACCTGAGTCATACCAGTTGGAGTGAATGCAACTGGCTGCGACGGCAACTTGAACTTGGTTGCGTTCTTGTTGATGTTAGCGGTGGATGGACCAAACAGGTTACCGTCTATGCGAAGGCTGGTCTTGATGTTCTTTCCACCATAGCCTGGATCGATCGGTGTGTCAGGCGAAACTTCTTCCCAGCCATCATCGCCAGATGATTGTTGAGGGTCATCCGATTCCAACTTGATAAGTCGCTTTATAATATCCTCAATACCATACTCTCCCGTTGTTGCGTTCTTGACCAAAAAGTTGAGTCGTCGCAGCACGAGCTTAAGGGGTTCCAAGAAGGTTTTGACTGTAAGTCTAGTCGCTCCATCCTCTCTCGTGCCTGGTTTGAAATGGAGGAAGAGAAAATCACAATCTTTGCCAGCTGCAGCTGTTACCTCATCGATAGAAGACATGCTGATACTGGTGATGAGCACGAGTCCGAGGTGATTGCTGTAGAAGAATATGTCTTTCGCGGTGACATAGACTCGGCCTGGGAACTCCTGCTGCTCTGTGGGATTCCAAACAGCTCGAAACACCAACACTAGCTTTTCAGCACGTGGTACTGTTGGGAACAGCATGCGGAATTGGGCATCTTGCATGCGAAGCGCGGGAGGATAGGAGATTGGGAACTCTTCAGCGCTGACAGCGGCGCGGGTTTGCGAGGCTGTCAGGCCACCCAAGCTCATGGTCTTGCGATGTGCTGCAATAGCTGGTGTACTGGACGTCGTGTCTGCCTCAGGTTGCTCAGAAGATGGAAGCACAGGACTAGGAGGACCGGATTGCGCATGATCGTGACTCAGAGTCTCATCTTCTCGAGCAAGACGATTGACATAGCCCCAGTTGACAGATCCCCACAGGTTGGCCATGAGACCACCAGGCATATTTCCTGAGCGTCCGATGCCTAGCCCCCTCTCTCCGCTTACGGCAACAGCAGCCTTGCTGAGATTCGTTGGAGCGGGTGGATTCGCGAGCGTGGAAGGAGCCAAGCTGGTGTAGGGTAAAGTCTGCCCCATGACGAGTCTAGTATCAGGAAGTCCAGCCGCGGGCGCCGCGATTTGTCCGACCTGTACGATGTTATGACTAGCTGAAGCAAGACTTGCAGAAATGAGGCTGGCAATGCCACCAGAGGCGGAGGAAGGGTTCCCACTGAGCTGAGTGCTCACCGCAGATTTCCGCGTCAGGTCTAGCTTCTCCATGATCCTCGCACGACTGCTCTCGCTGCCAGGCTCGATTGAGGTATTTCTGCGGGTGACATCAAAGCTTCCACGAGCAGCCAGAGCGTCGCCGCCGGGAAGTGCAAGAGTTTCCGTGCGGTCGAGTGTGCCGATGTCGTCGCTAGGATGCGCCGCATGACCCTCGGAAGTCTTCGCAGCAAACTCTGGCGCGACAGGAGGGCTAATGGAGAAAGCTGCGTCCACGGAACCTTGTGCTCCATCCTTTGAAGTGTCTTCCAGAGCCTTGCGCTTTGCCACCTCGAAAGCGGAGATCCACTCGGTGATGTCGCTCTGCGTCTCGGCCTGCAGCAGGATAGTCGTGTCTTTGGTCTTGACGTCGAAGCAGAAGCGACGCTCTTCTTGGAACGCTGGGCGTATACCGCACAGTAGGACGCCAATTTTCTCAGACTCTTCTACTGCGCCGGACCGTGTGCCTTGAGTGAGCCAGCCGAAGATGCCATTCTTGACAAAGAACCATCTTCTCACCCAGTACGTCCTTGCCGGCTTGCCTGTGATGGTGCGCTGGAAGAGCCAGCCCTGTTTCTCTGCCTGTTCATTCGCGGGATCTGGTTTGGCTGGCGACTGGAGGTTCGCAGACGACGGGGCGGTACCGAGATAGGGGACCGTGGACGCGGCGTACGAATCGAGGTCTCGTGAGGGGCGTGCGGCCAGCTCGGCTGCATGCTCGACTTGCTGTCGCGCGAGGTGTAGCTCCCGCTTGAAGACACGCTCGCCATTCTCCATCTCCTTGCTCCAGCCACGCACGCGCTCTACGTCACTAGTCCACGCGGCCAAGGCCTTGCTCGACGTCTCTCTGGCCATCCTCATATCGCGCCATTGCTCGTTGACGACCTTGACCAGGATCTTATCCAAGGTAAGCCGCACCTGGGGCGCCATGATGCAGAAGTTCATGCTGGCCGTGAGGTACGCCCGCCGCGCCTCGTGCAGCTGGAAGGCGTCCTCTCGCAGCGACGACGGCTCCTTGGACTTGACCTGCCCAGCATAGCGCGCAATGGCGCCGTCAAACACGCGCTGGGTCGAGTCGAGGTTCTTGCGGGCCTCCTTCAGTATGCGGAGGTCGTTCTGCAGAAACGCCCTTATCGGCTCGCAGACGGTGCTCTCCGCCCGCTTCATGCTGCGCAGCGTGCTGTTCCAGAACTCGCGTGCGCCCTCGCCGAAGCGCTTGAGCGCCAGCACCGTGTAGTCATGGTCGAGGACGGCTTCCGACAGCTGGAGGGGCGGATGCGACGCCTGAATATAGGCATCTACGAGGGTTTGGACGTTGTTCAGCTCCGTCGTAAGCTTGGAAGCGGCGGCGACATAGGAGCCCAGCCATCGCTCTATCAGCTCGATCTGGTCGCCGAAATGGACGGCGGTTGCGCGGAAGGTGGGGGAGTCGAGGGCGGCTTCCTTGATCACGACGGGACTGCGGGACTATGTTAGCCCTGAGCGATGTACGACGGCCATTAGAGCATACATCAGTGCCAGAGGCTTTGCGACGGGCTCCAGCGCGGGCTGCAGCGCCGTGTCGTCGGCCATGCTGTGTCTCGTGTCTATGCAGGGGCTGCGTGCGCAAAGGAAAATATATACAGAAGCGTAAAGACTATGGATGGGTCATTGGGGACATGTCGAAGGCCCAGGCGAGCATAAGCGTGTCTTGCGCCTGCTCTTTCATCGTCTCACAGCTGCGCGTCGACGGGCGCGGCGTTGGTCGTCCATCCCGGTCGACGTCAGGGTTCGGGACCCACGCGACCGAACTCTTGGCCGCGGCTTCCCAAAATTTTGTGCAACTCGCGCCTGCCTTCCCCAAACCCACGTCCCACGCCCACCATGGCCAAATCCAAGGAGATGCAGTCAACAAATGGTCACAAGCGCGGTCTGCTGGACAACGACCCATTCGCCCTCAAAAGCGCCAAAGAGCGGCCTGCGAAGAAAGCCAAGCTCCTCGACGACAGCGACAGCTCAGACGCCGAGGGCGGCGTCACACTCAAAGTCAACGACGAGTATGCGAAGCGATTCGAGTACAACAAGAAGCGCGAGGAGAAACACAGACGTACGAATCATTTGTTGTTCGTTGTCGAATCTTACTAACAGGCTACAGTCGAAGAAAAGTACGGCAAGGGCAAAGCGCTTCAAAATCCAGCCGACGACTCAGAAGACTCGGAAGAGGGTGTCGAGGAGGATGACGCCGCCGAACTCCTTGACGAAGACCTGGACGAGCAAGTGAATGCCACCCTCCAGGCCCTGCGCGCGAAAGACCCTCGCATCTACAACAAAGAAGCCAAGTTCTACAATGAGGACGACGAGCAAGATGATGGCGCCAACGAGACGGAGAAGGAACAGTCCATGACTCTGCGCCAATACCATACCAAGAACCTGCTCGAGGGCAAGTTTGCTGCCGACGACGAGGACGATGCCCCGCCGAAGACGTACGCGCAGGAGCAGGAGGAAGCGCGGCGGAGCCTTGTCAAGGAGATGCATGCGGCTGCAGAAGAGGACGGCGAGGGCGATGACTTCCTGGTCGCTAAGCCGAAGCCTGCATCGACAAAGAAGGAGCGCGTCAAAATCACAGTAGCGGACGTCGAGCAGGCCGACAAAGACCCCGAGACCTTTTTGTCCAACTTCATGGCCTCACGCGCATGGGTACCGAGTGACAATGCCCGCTTTAAGCCACTCGAGTCGGACGACGACTCTGAAGAGGCTGCTGCAGACGAGTGGGAAGCATCGTACAACCTATACTTTGAAGACACAGCGGGCACAAATGAGAAGATCATGACTTACGCGCGTGACGCCGTCGCGAGCACGACTGTCCGCCGGGATGCCGCAACCGGACGACGGAAGGCGCGCGAAGCTGCGAGAGCGAAGCGTGAGGCTGAGAGACAAGAGAAGGAACAAGAGCTCGCACGGCTGCGGAAGCTTAAGGTCGAGGAGATGGAAGAAAAGATTCAACAAATTCGCAAGATTGGCGGCTTAAGTGGACGGGACTTTCAGATAGACGAGTGGAAGGACGTCTTGGAGGCCGACTGGTCGGATGATCAGTGGGAGGCCGAAATGCAAAAGCGATTCGGAGAAGCCTACTACGATGCCGGCGATGCCGGCTCGGACAGTGAAGATGGCGCGAAGAGCACTAAGAAGAAAGTGAAGAAGCCGAAGTTCGACGACGACATAGACATCAAGGATCTCATTCCTGATTTCAAGGACGACGAAGATGAGCGGCCAGAGATCACATTATCTTCAGACGAAGAAGACGCCGAAGAAGATGTGGGTGAGGATCAAGAGGAGAGCACCACATCGGCGAAGTCGTCGAAAAAGCGGAAGCAAGAACGAGCAGATGCCAAAAGCGCTGCACGCCGCGACCGTCGTCTCATTGAAACCCTCGTCGACTCCAATCTCGAGTACGAAGCAAAGCTCGCCTCCAAACCGAAAGCTCCCACGCGCTTCCGATACCGAGAAACGTCGCCAACTACTTTCGGTCTCACTGCTCGCGATATCCTCCTCGCCGATGACTCGCAGCTCAATGAGTTTGCTGGTTTGAAGAAGCTAGCTGCGTTCCGAGATGCAGACAAGAAGAAGAAAGACAAGAAGCACCTGAGCAAGAAGGCCAGGCTACGACAGTGGCGAAAAGACACTTTCGGTGATGAGGATGGCCCCAAGGGCGGTTTCGAGACGATCCTCGGCGGTGAGGCTGATGAGGCCGCTATGGATCAGAAGGCAACAAATATCATCGAAGGTGACGGCAAAAAGAAGAAGAAGCGAAGCAGGAAGAGGAAAGAGGGAGGAGCGGAAATATGATGTCTGAGCTTGCGATGGTTCGAGCAATGCGTAGATATGCTGAATCACAAATCATTTCTGCTACGAAGGCTGTTGATCACCGGCTAACGACCAATTGACAAGACCTCGTACGCGACAGCACGACATCTTGTCTTTAGGAAGAGCGCTGTTGTATACACAATAGCTACCTACGTACTACACAGAAAAGGCGAAAATGACCGCAAATCCTGCCTTGCCATTTCAAGACTCAAGCCTCATCCTTTCGTAAAGGTGTATATTCCTCTGGAAAAACAAGTTCTATAATGATTCTCGTTCATAGCACATACACCCAGGCAAAACTGTGGTAGGTGAATACATGTTACAGTGACATACCCCAAAAGTGACCCAACCAAAATCCAATTCCGCATTCGAATTTGAGCTTTGACTGTATCAGACTAATCAGTGACTAAGCTTTCCTGACGTGTGTGGCAGCGCAACTGTGAGCTATGAGCAGTGAAGCGTAGTGTCACAGTCATCAAATCTTTGTCTCCTTCTTTTCTTACTTGTCTCGTGATCAGTCGTCGCGGTAAGTTACTCGGCGGAGTATCCGACCCGAGTTGCTGATTCGAATCATTGACGCCACTAATGCTTCACAATCATTGTGTCTAGCAAGGGAAAGCATGAATGAACTTCGCTGCATCTCTTCCACCGCGACTTCCTACCTCAAGTGTCATAACTCGAGCATAACAAACTTCAAGCTGATTATCGTCGTGTTGTGACTCGTGAGTGTTGTGGTAGACTTGAGTTGTTTTTAGTTTCTTCTTGATTTGGAAGAAAGAGTCGCAAATGTTGTCTATGCAGATAGGTATAGTGTTCTAGTAGTTCCCCTTTGGTATAAATCATGGCATCTTCGACCAAAGAACCAATGCAATGATGGTATTATTCGAGGGCAAATATGACGCTTTCTTCTACTCGAGAGGATATCGTACACCACGACATCTTGGGTAATCAGCGTGCCATCTTTTCTCGTGCGCTCATGGACCCAGGTACTGCGGGCGCAAAGTCTTTGGATCGACCTCGCCCGTCGTCCAGAACGTGTCTTTGCCCTATATCTGGCTCAGATATATCGCTTGCCCTAGGAACGTGATGCAATCCGCAATGTCGATAATGGAGTCCCTGTTTATGCGTCGTTTATTGCACGCCAGCCAGCCGTAGGTATCTTTGTTGGACCCGTCGCCGATCTTCAATACGCCCTTGTTGGGGTTGGCCACTATGAGAAGTGTGAGCGAGCGTCTAAAGGACGAAAAATAGGGCAAGGGTAGCTTACATCCGCCAACAGCATGAATCAACTCATGCATCACAGTCTGGGCTAATGGCTTGATGTCCTCAATGCGGGCGTACCGTCCGTCTAAACCGTCCTTGATGATGTCCGGATACCGTCTGAGGTCTCTGGCAGTACCCGAAGGGCGCCGACGTCGGTCAACGACGGTGGGCGAAGCTGCTGAATCCTATCGTCCACCAACGCGTACGAAAAATCCGGCGACTCCGGCGATGGTCCGCGAGCAGCATGCCGCCTCTCTTGCTCAGTCAATCCATCTTCCTTCTCTTGGCCATCACCCGCCTTCTTCGTGCCCCCGCCAGGTTTCTCGCTCTTCGCCGCACGTACTTTATTCTTGAACCACGAGCGATATACGCTCGGCACCGGTGAGTGAGGGCATATACGGCAGCCGAACCACACCGCGCTCGAACACGTCTGACAGTGGTAGCAGTGACAACAGTGATCTGTCAGCTCTTCTGTACAGCCGCACTGTGCGCAGTCATCGAGTCTGCAGGATGTTTCTATGTGGTCGTGCTCTGGGTCCTAAGGGATAGGTAGGTCGGAGGTAGGTCATGCTGAATAGATGCTGGGTTTACCTTGTGCTTGAGATAATTGTTTTCAAGTTGGAGACGGTATGCAAGCATGTTTGGGGAACGGGTGGCTAGAGACTGGAAGAGTTGTTTTAATGCGTTGTTCGTACAGAGGAGATCGGTGTTGAAGATGTACGGTGCCCTCACCAGCACAAGCGATACGTCAGCTCTGGCCTACGGCGCGGATTTGCCACGCCACCGACGCAACGGCCACCGGCCAGGGTGAATAGGCGTCTAGTGGTGAGTCAGCGATATGCGGCGCGGTAGTTGTGTAGGCTGCAGTATTCGAGGGACGCGCCACATTGACCAACTCATAAGCACAATTCTCGAACACATTTCCTTCGACTAGTAACATCCCTCCTTGCCTGCTAGAATACCCGCTAGGCAAGGAAAAACTACGATAATTGTATCTTTTGAACGCGCTAACCTTACTGTCTACATCTATCAAGGTAATAATAAATGTCAATTAGATTTACTCTTCAAGACCCTTTTATGTAACAGAACTACTTAGTGCGCGCATGTTATTAGTACAAATGAACTCATCAGCAGCTGCGTTCTGTTAGCGGTGTTGCGCATTGCGAGAAGGTTCCATCAGACAAAGTACAATAAGTCTAAGAACAGGCGTAGGTTTGCTTGTAAACTGGGATATGAGCTAACCGAATGGGGAAGTCTAGGTCGGTCAGTTTTCACCGACTACTCGCTGAATTACATAATCTGAAAGCCCCCAATTCAATTGACAAGTTCTCTGCTGCCTGCCTTTGTCATCCGTCTCCACACCTTCCTCATCAAGCATAAACATACCGATCAATTTTCTCCAGCGCCCGCGGAAGGATCGCAGAATTGCTGCTAGTGCCCTTCTTTCAGGAGACTTGCCCCGGCAGTATTCCTTTCGCGTACGCGGGTCCTCGGGCCATTCGGCGGCGGCAGCACCTTCCTTGCCAGGGTGTTGGGGGCCTAAAGTGCATGAATCTTGAGAGATGAGAGATATGCGCAACGTGTGCGCAAGTGACTAAATTGTAATGGAGAGATGGAAAGTGCCGTGGAAGAATGCGCGTGCTGGAATGTAAGGAGGTGGACTTGATTGGTGATTTGAGGACTCTCGTCTTCGTCGTGACACGGTCGGCGCACAACTCTTCAGATGGAACCGTGCGCGCAACCATCCCGCTATCAGACCAGATCCTGGGGCATCCCAACCGCTTAGGGGTCCAGATCGTAGCTCTTAGGATTGCGACTCGCAAGCCTCTGCGATTCCTTCGATCCTTCTCTTCGCTGTTGTGCATTCACTAATCCACCAACTTGAGCAACGCACGTCGTTGCTATCCACACGATGCGATATCTGCGTGCACAGCAGATACTGGCTTTGACCATGAGTGTCTCCGCATTCGCCATTCGAGATAGTAAGTCTTGGTTTACGAGCGTTGTCCTGATGTGGAAATCATCTCGTATTTTACCCATCAGCAGAATCACTAACGAGAGCGCCACAGCACCGCTTAACTTGACGACAATCGCGCCATGGGATCCGATAGCGACTGAGACTGAGGTTACACACGAAACACCTTTTTTCAAGCCGCATCTAGAAAGCAAGGTCGATGGCTTCGACAGCCCTACGACAACATCGATTAATCGCAACATTGCCACGAATGCGCCACCAAAGGCTGATATTGGGTCTTTGATTCAGTCATACCTGAGTGTGCCCATCTCAATCGCTTCTCACGCGCCGCATCTCGAAAAATCTGAAGGTGGCTGGGAAATCGTTACTCAGGACCCATCAAGGCCGACTGGCATCCCGAACTCACCCCATGTGGAGGCACCGATCAATGGCCCGAACGGAGCGGTCACTGTCGTTGTACCTTCGGAATACATCCCTCGAGTGACTCCCGCAGGGGTGACACAGCCACGTGTTACGCCGCCGCCAGAGATAACTCAAGGAGGAGTTACTCTTCGGCCTGAGCCTGTAACGAGGGTCAGAGTTGTTACCTACGACGGCAAACCGACGACCGTAGCAACCGCTGTGGGCTATCAATATGTCCTGGGCTCTGACACCATCGCAGTTGGTACCACAACAATCAATAATGTAGTCGTCGCCCTGAGCATCGACTCAGCCGGCTCTACTGTTCTCGTAGCAGGCGGCCAGACGACCACGCTTCCCCCCATTCCCCAGGCAATCCAGGCAGCACAAGCAACAGATGCACCCCAAGCGCTCATGGTCTCAACTACAATTGTCGATGGCACGACAAAGTACGTGCTCGCAGGCCAAACCCTTGCTCCGGGACAAGCCATCACCGTGGGCAATGTTCCAATCTCAATCGGCACTGCTGGTGTGTCTACTGTTCTTGTAGTAGGTGATGTAACAACAACATTGCCTGTAGTGCCATCCACAAAAACGGAATGGGGCGCCGCTGCTTCAGCTACGCCTGGTGTCGTGGGCGGCAATAGCAATACTTATCCAGCCAGCACAAGCGCAAGAGCCGAGGCGGAAAAATCAAGAACAGCATCATGGCTCCTAGCTGCTGCAGTCGGGATAGCAGCGCTCGCGCAGCGCGTAGTCTGAAGACACCCCATGTCCAACGACAATCACATCAAGCAAACGCAAGAGAAGGATGTCAAAAGTTCAAAATGTTCTGATTCTTATATCAACAGTGAACTGAAAGGAGACACAGCTTTTAAAAAGGAAGCTGGTCTATAACCTCGGGTATCTACGAACAAGAGGTTTTACGAAGCGAAACAAAAAGGTCGTTAAAGCGTTGCTCTTCGTCAATCACCAGCACACATCAAGTGCATCTAAGCATCCATCAACAACCGTCCAGCAATGCTCCTCTTGACGGCCTTTCCATCATCCGCACAAAGCGTCATCGCCAAATCCATGCTTCCCATACCGACACCGGGGCACGTGAACACCGGGTCCTGCAGGCCCAGCTTCTGCATGGGGAAATCGACATAGTACGCCTGCGTCGGGCAATACGCGCCCGCAGCACAATGCGCAGTTCCACACTTCGCGCTCGGACTGCTCATCGACAAGCCATCCTTGTGGCCAGGGCAGCTATCCGCCGATTCGCCCGCCGCGCAGTCAACGAAGCTGATGTCGAACCAGACTTGGTTGTCGACGATGCTGTACTCGAATTGCGTCTGCGAGCCGCCGGACAAGGTGGATGTCTTGCTGACTTTGAGAGACGTGCCGCATCCGTTACATGCGTTTTTGAATCCCTCGGAATACTGCGATTGCGCGGGCACGTGGATGGCAGACCCGTAGCTGGATTGGTCGACGGACCAGACCCAGACGTCGTAGTTGCATTGGTTCTTGATGATGGCGTTGCCGCCGGCGAGGGCGAGGCTGGCTTGCAGCGCGGTCGCAAGGAGGGTGAGTTTGGCGAACATGTTTGAAAAATTTGGAAGGATTGTGTTGTTTTGAAACTCGAAAGAGTATGTGTGTGTGATCTTGATATCGATCTGAAGGATAGTGTCTTGTTCGTTTGGACTGGTGGGTGGGCCGTGGTAGTTGGGTTCAAAAAGAAGGGACAGGAATGAAGGACGTTTGAGACAAAGTCTTTCGTAAAGGGAGTGTAAAGATGCGAACAAAGAATCTCTCTTGGAGCTTCAAGCTGCAACAAGTCAAACACAAAGGAGTGTGTGTATAGAACAATGGCTTATCGAACACAAGATCGACGAACACCTACGCTCTTTATCTATTCCACACAGTCCTCCCCCCAGTCCGAACAGGCTGACCCAGACTGCCCTTAGCCAGGTACGCCGCAGGTACGAGTGTCTCCACCATGCGCGTGGGGACCCATTTTTCGAAACAAAATTCTTGCAAACGCGGCGGCAGATGCTACGGCGTTGGGGCGATGGAACATGGGCGCCTCGGACCGTGGTTGGTCAAATGCGGCGAATTGGGGCCGCAAGTGGTTCCTGGTTGGATGTTTACTGGATAAAAGTGGGGATGGAGTAAGACAACTGAACGGCGCCTGTGAGGGATTTTTCTGGGCAGAAGCGCTGGTTAGTTGTTTATGTGGGACTAGTAAGGTTTGGTTGAAAACCAGGATAAGGATTTTCTTGGGTTCTGCGTTGGCCCTCAGCCCGACGTGCACGTTGTAAGGTATTGCGGCGCAGTTGCGGTGATGGTGAGTACGTGTTCCTTGATAAGGAAAGTCGTGGCTGTGATGCTGAGCCAGTGAGATATGTTCGCCGCCCTCCCAAAGGACATCTTGAAACTATTGTGTATGCGGTGTACACACATAGACTTTTGGCATGTCAGAGTGTTTACAGCGCTGAATCAGTAATCCTCGGCGACATGACAAGGCGCTTTCGCATTTCGTCCACGCATGCAGCGCCATCTGTCAACCAACAAGTCACATTGGAGACTACAAGTCAACCGCATGCGTAGTCAGGTCAAGCGTTGACAACCCGGCGGCGTACACGTGTAGGCTTGCATACCCGAAATGAGCATATGTGCCTGACCACCAATGATGCTGTTCGTTCACGTGTGCCGGAGAGACTAGGCGTCGGGGAACAGCCGAAGGCGTGAAAAACGACAGTGGTTGAAGACAAGGAAGGGAGACGTCATCTTGATGACGAAGCGATCCGGCAGAACTTGCATGGTCGAGACTCGGTGGGAATAAGAAAGGCAACATGTGAACAAAAAGGTCATTGGCTCTGCCCAGTAATCGCACCACAGCGGCAAAAGGCTCGGAGGCTTCCATCAGGTTCCCCGATTTAATTGACCGTCCAACTTACGTTTGCGGTTGATGGCGCAGATGCAGTGGAGCATGTCTGCAGATTTTGCTCTGGCTGAATGTTGAGTCAATGCCCAGATATCCAGCATGCGCGGTGTTTAGGCATTTGTTTCTGAAGCACATGTGAGCAGAAAGAGCACGCGCTGCTCCGCAGGAAACACGACAGCTCGAGTGCGGAGAGGACATGTGGAAGACGGAGTGTGTGCAGATCATGTGTGTCGGGAAGAGGTGCCGGCGATGAGCGGCGATGGCGCAACGCTACTGCAGGCACTCAATCTTATCGATAGGGAAGTTTCTCCACCTGTGTTTTTCGAAGGTTGCCGCCTCTGTTTGCGACGGCAACATTACCCACCACAACCAACGGCGTATCGATCTACAACACCAGTGCAGTCCAGAACGGAGGTTGTCGATCCGGGTACTGGCGGTGTTGAGCCCAACGGCCCCGGGCATGTCAGGGTCAGATCGCGATGGCCGCCGAGGAAGATGGGCGTCAGTCAGCATGCTGCAGCGGGGAAGACGGTTGGAAAAAGGTGCAGAAGATTTCGGAGCGCCGCAAAATGGTACAACGTGATAGGTCTGAATATTGAAAAATCGCAGGTTTGTGGGACGTGTGCAGGACTTTGAAACAAGAAGGTCGTCAACGCCGCAACTCTGCCGAAGGGACACGCAAGCACCTTCTTGTACGACTCAACATGACGGACACAAAGGCGTCCAGACCAATGTGTGGATTCTCAACGCTTCTCATCTCGCGGTCTGAAGCACGGCTGACAAGCTTCTCGGTGCTTCATCTCGTATGAGATGAGGTCGGAATAAACAAGATGATGAGACAGCGGGCGGCAGATTACTCCGCGATGGGGTTCCATGCCTCAGCCGTGCTTGTCACCACTATTCATTCCCTTCATCCTGGTCATTCTCAGGTCGAGAGATGACGTATCTCGCAGCAATCCCTCGGTTGTGGAGAAGACCTTCGGAAGTGACAGTCCACATCAAGACAACAGCGCAGTTGAAACATCTGCATTACACGTGGCGACCACGGGTTTGGAAGACAGTGGTGACACGACGGGTCTGAAGCCGAGTGTCATCAAGCGCGCTGTCGTGGTTATCGTCCGCCTGTCGATCAGAGGCGGCGGCAGCAGCCTGAGGGACGTCGAGGCTCCACGTACCTCCACCCACTTCCCCGTTGCACGTTACATACAGGATCACCGTTTTTGATCGTGCCGCCGTTTCAGCGATGAGGCTCTCCCGTCTTTAATTCTGCGAAGCTCCACAGTCGAAGACCACCCCGCGAGTCTCGATCCTTTGACATGGGCGCACATCATCTCGGAAGCGTGCGGTCATTGTGCTCAGATCAATGAGCTGCTGAAGCACCGTGGCTGAAACCGTAAACGGACTGAGCGCGGCTTTCGTCGCGTAGGTGCACAAGCTGCGGCGCGGGAGGATAAAGTTGTGCAGCAAAAGACATCTGAAACGTGGCCCTGTCGGACCGTGCAGGGGTGTATCTCTGGCCAATGGGCAGAATGCGTATGTCGGATTGTTTTGACGTCTTGCCAGATCAGGCACTAATCCGTCGTCTAGACTACCGAAAGCGGGCGGTTAGTGACCTCGACCCCTGCAGTAGTAAAGTGATCATCTGTGTTTACCCCTGACACCCGTCCTTGTCTCGAGGCACGCCCACCAAGACAAATCGAAGCGCTGTGGGAAACGCACAAAGCACTGCATTTGAGAGAGCGCATGATAAACAAAGAACGAAGCGAGTTCGTTGCAGTTGATGTGTCTACCAATGGCGGTGGGTTTCCTCTCAGGCTTCAAAACGGTACACAGTCAGGCGCACATCGAGGGTCACAGCCAAAGGAAATGAAAGGATTCAATCTGGCTACCAAGAGCTTGGTTGGGATAGAAATTTCGCCTAAGGCTCGCTAGCGCAGCATCTAAGCACATGTGCGGAGGATGGGGCCGTGGCGGGCGCTATGGCTCTCGCTTTCATTTCCCTCCTGCGAGGCGCTGCGAGGCGCTCATGTGCCTAAATCGGTATATAGGCCCTCGTTCCCATCTCTTTCATCTACTCTCTCGGATTCAGGTCTGCGACTTCCAGGTTTCGACATCCAGTCATTCTCTACCCACAGTCATTCACTGACACCCACGTTCTCTACCGCCCATCGGCATACATCGTTCTTTGACAGCAACTCCCAAAAACTCGAAAACTCTTCCGTCGAACCAAACCAGTCAATCACTTCCCACCCAAACCAAACAAACAAACATATCCACTATCAAGATGCGCACCACTTTCACTCTCGCAGCCCTTGCTGGCTCTGCCATCGCTCTTCCAGGCTACGGCTGGGGAGGAAAGCCTCAGAAGGAGGTTAAGAATGTCCACGTCGTCGTCGAGACTGTTGTCCACACCGTCTACGTGACTGAGGGCTACGAGGTCCCCAAGCCAACTCCTTCCCCCGAGCCCGTCTATGAGGCACCCGCAGTTACCACCGTTGTCTACGAGGAGCCAACCAGCAAGTACGAGGCTCCCGTAGTCGTCACCCCGACTCCTACCCCAACCCCCGAACCCGTCTACGAGGCTCCGGCCCCTGCACCACCAGTCTCCTCCGCCGCACCTGCCCCCGCACCCGTAGCCGACGGCTACATGGGTGTCGTCGCTGAGTGGCGCGAGAAGCTCGGCCTCAAGGCCCTCGCCCAGGACTCCAAGCTCGAGTCCAACGCCATGGACACTGTTGTTGCCGGTAACGGCCAGATGGTCCACAAGCTCAACTCTGGCACTTTCGGTCAGACCCTTGCTCCAGGCCCGGACACTGTCGAGGGCTTCAAGAAGGTCTTCGTTGGTGGTTGGCTCTGCGAGATCCCCACTCTTCCTGGTCTCGATGGCGTCTGCAAGACCATGTCCGAGGGCTGGTCGTACGAGGGCCAAACTGGCCACGCCGAGATCCTCACCTCGCCCAACTACTCCAAGATTGGATGCGCATGCCACAAGGACATCTGGTCTTGCGACTTCGCATAAACGAATCAAGGCAAAGGGGTGGAGTTGGGGGCTTCTTGATCAACGGGTTGGCTTGAGGAAAATCGCATTGGGTGCGCTGGAATTGTTTCGCTTCTTCTCTGTATCGTACGTTGCTTGTACGGCTTCTTTTCCCCTGTTCAATACTAGGGACTGCATCTTCTGTTGCAATTAACGCATTCACGAATTCACTATCCCAAACCTTGCGTCCATTGGTTGCTTCGTGATGTCTTACCATACCCATCACCATACCCTACCATACTATGGACTGGGGTGTGTATGGCCAGCTAACTGCAATCACACATCTACGCAATTCGCACCCACAGTTAGTAACATTACCCATCAAACAGCATTCTTACCTGCGCCAAATAAAAGAGGGCCATGGACCCTCCCCTGATCACACTGAGCACGGGCGGTTGCGGAGATGAGGCGTCAGCAACCGCGGTCCAAGCACAGTCCGACTCGTGCCCCCAGCCAAGCCCACTCGTTCCTGAACGCCGCGCCCGCCTCCAATACTCGCTGCGAAACTACCTACTTTCCGGGCACGTTCAGCTGCGGCGTCGACGAGCGGCGCAAGTGCCCACGCGAGTCGCAAATAAGGTTGGACGATCAGCTCGTGGAGTGGAAATGCAAATGAGTCGCTGGCGCAAGCCTGGCTTGTGTGATGTTGCGCGCGTGGTTTGTCGCACACGGAGCACGACCCTGCTTAACCTATTTCCGGGACAAAGGCTATTGTTGCAATCTGGTGCATGCGCCGGACGCGACCTCATCGCGGAAAGACCCTGGCTGGTCGTTTGCACATCGCAATTCTAATGTCCGGGTGAGGGTGATGAAGGTGGCTGGGAAGCGGTGATCAGAGCGTCTGGATCGTTTGCGCAATTTTGGCTCGTAGTGCTGGGCGTTTGGAGCTGAGGTCACTTTGTCGCAGCGATGATCTTGTGGTGGGACGGGGCGAAAGCCTGACCTGCAACAATAGCTTTGATGTCATGGTCAAGTGACCATGGAAGAGATGGGACGAAACTGATGTGATAATTTGATTCAACAGCGTGCTGCTCTTTGCAGACTGTCTCTGCGAAAACCTGCGGGTGTTCCACAAGTACTACCAAATCCTTGCGACTCCTGCTCGTGGTTCAGTGACAAGAATTCGACGCACGTCAATCGACTTCACGTCTAGAATGAAAAATGATGGGTCTCATGATCACATAAGATCTTCACAGATGAACGTCACCTTATAACAATTGACCCATTGGATTGCATCCTGGACTGAAGTTTCGTTGTCAGCAGCAGTGAGAAATGTTATGTATGCGTGGTACTGGTTCACTCCTTCTAGAAAGTAAGAAGCAAAGAATACCATGGTCGAAGTCTCACTCATTAAACACTTTATTCCGGCTGCCGATGGCGCTCTTAACCATGCAACCTGCTGGCGTAAGAAGATTCGCGGGGTTTTGAACCCTCCGTTATGCACCGTTCTCAGGTTGCGACTCGCTCTGCCCTAGTCGCTACTGGTTTGGGTCGCTCCACTACCCCACCAAAACCCCCAGGTTTCGACATCAGCGTAAACGATTCCGTCCCTCGGGTACGAGTCACAATGGAGGGTTCATGGACAACACTGAAATCATCCGTATGACGCCTACCTTGCATGTCGCTACTAGCAGGGCGTTAGCTTTGCCGCCTTTGATTGGGTTCGATGCTACTGTGTGGCACCTCTGACACTGGCTTTGAAGTGGGGAAGCTACTACGATGAGCAAGATACCGCGGCTTTAGAAGTTCCTTGACTTCCTAATGAAGTCTTGCTTGCGGCAATGTTCTTACATATAGTGTGCCCGAGCTTTGTCCACGACTTTCTCAAGAAGTACCCACACTTCCAATCTCTATTCATCTTCAACAGTAAAGGACATCATGGCGACGCTAGGCCCCATTCCACCCACCGAGGTAGCAGAAGTACCAATCCCGCAAGTGGAGAAGTCGCCAGTCGATATCAAAGTCGGAGAGATAGCACAGGGCGATACACTTCCTTTCGACCCGTCGGCGCTCAAAGCGAAGTATCTTGAGGAGCGAGACAAGCGTCTGGCACGCAATCAAGGTGTCGAACAATACATCGTCCTTGATGGCTCGCTGTCGCGCTACCTGAAAGATCCTTGGATAGACCCAGGATTTACACGAGATCCCATAGAAGAAGAGGTGGATGTTGTCATTGTGGGGGGAGGTTATGGCGCTCAGGTCGTTGCCGTACGACTGATTGAGGCTGGTGTCAACAACTTTAGGATCATTGAAAAAGCCGGCGACTTTGGTGGCACATGGTATGTCTGAAGTTCCGGAAAAGAGTATACTCCATGTTGACTATATCAACAGGTACTGGAATCGCTATCCGGGAGCGCAATGCGATATCGAATCGTACATCTACATGCCATTGCTCGAAGAGGTTGGCTATATGCCAACTGAGAAGTACGCACGTGCTAAAGAGCTGCTCAAGCACTCGCGTATGATTGGCGAGAAGTTCGACCTTTACTCGCGAGCGCTGTTCCAGACCGAGACAAACGAGATGCGGTGGAATGAGGAGGAGGGCAAGTGGACGACTCACACCGTGAGGGGCGATAAGATCAAATCACGCTTCATCATTCCGGCCGCTGGACCGCTTCATCGACCGAAATTCCTTGGGGTACCAGGCATCGAAGACTTCAAGGGGCACTCATTCCACTCCTCGCGATGGGACTTTGACTATACTGGAGGCGATCCGTCAGGCGGTCTAGAGAAGCTCAAAGACAAGCGAGTAGGGATAATTGGCACAGGCGCAACCGCGGTGCAAATCGTCCCTCATCTCGGAGAATGGGCAAAGCAATTGTACGTCTTCCAACGAACACCATCTTCGATTGACGTTCGTGGCAACCGTCCAACCGACCAAGAGTGGGCAAAGTCGCTCAAGAAAGGATGGCAGAAGGAGAGGATGGACAATTTCGACAGTATTGTTAATGGTGGCTTTGAGAAAGAAGATATGGTTGCCGATCGCTGGACTGACATCATTCGCGAACTCATTACCGCTGGCGTGGATCCCAACAACCCCATCGAAGCCGCGGCAAAGCGACAATTGGCCGACTTCAAGAAGATGGAGTCGATCAGAGCTCGCACGGATGAGATTGTCAAAGATAAAGACACCGCAGATGGCCTCAAGCCATGGTATAATCAGTTCTGCAAGCGACCCTGCTTCCACGACGAGTATCTTGACACTTTCAACCGTCCCAACGTGAAGCTCGTCGATACAAAAGGACAAGGTGTGGAGCGGATCACCGAGAAAGGTGTTGTTGCCAACGGTGAAGAATTCGAGATTGATTGCCTGATCTACGCAACTGGTTTCGAGCTCGCGAACGAATGGGCGCACAAGACTGGCATGGAAATCTACGGTCGCGACGGCATGACGACTACCGAGAAGTGGAAGGACGGCGCTTCCACTCTGCACGGATGGTCGAGTCGGCAGTTCCCGAATTGTTTCTGGGTCTCTGTCGTGCAAGCGGCACTAACGCCAAACTTTATGCACGTCACCGGCGAACAGGCGCGACACTTTGCATACGTGATTTCAGAGTGCAAGAAGCGCGATATCAGAACGATCGAGCCAACGCAAGAAGCTGAGGAAGCGTGGTGCGACACAATCGTCAAGGGAACAGCTATTCGCGGTGATTTCTTCAAGGAATGCACACCCGGGTACTATAACAATGAGGGCAAGCCTTCAATTAATGCTGCACGCAATGCCACGTACGGATATGGGAGTCCGGCATTCATCAAGATCCTAACCGAGTGGCGCAAAGCCAATGATCTTGCGGGCTTGGATATCAAGTATAATTCCAAGGACGGTGAGCAGCCTGCTACAAATGGCGTCAGCGTCGCTGAGACAGCACCGCAGGAGGAGAAAGTCGAAACAAGCGCTACAACGCAGAAGGAAGTGAAGGAAATAAAGCGAGACGAAAGAGCACTGTCTCAGCGGTACTCTGATTTGCAGGCGAAGCATCAGGCCGAGGTGAATGATTTGCTTAGGCGGCAGAGGGGCGAAGTGGAGAGGTTGCTTAAGGAGTCAGCAAAGGGCCATGCGAAGCAGGATTCTGGCGTTGATGTTGTGAACGGTGTTCATTAGATATTCGACAATGAAGAATGCTCAGACATTTTCCCATGCGCCTTTTACGTTCCTGGTGAAGCGAATCCTAGAATTACACAACAAACATGTGTTTGCACCTGTTCACGCAACCTGCCCATCTCACATTTCATACTCCCTTCCCAACGCAACCTCGCCCACAAAAGTCGGTTGAATCTCCCCTTCCTCCGGCGGTGTATCTGGCGTCCTTCCTTGCAAGCTCCCGGCCGTACTCAAACATATACTCCCTTTCCTCACACTGTAATCATCAAATCGCATCCTCTTGCTCCCCCTTTCCAGCTCTTCTCTCAATGTCCCAACTTCTTCTTCCTTCTCTTTCCACAAGTTGAGAACTGCTTGACGCTCGCTTTCGAGTCTGCGGTCGTTGTCTTGTTTCTCTTTTTGTATGAGTGTGAGAACGGCGTCGCGGCCAGCTTGTGCGGTGGCTTCGTCTTGGTGCGGCGAGCCGGATGAGCAGGCGATTGCGCCGAGAATGTTGTTGGTGTTGGAAGGAGAGTATATCGGAATGCCGACGCCGATAGAGTAGGGCTTCTTAGATGTGGTTGGAATTGAAGAATCGAGATTGGAGGATTCTTGGTCTACGCAAGCGGCTCAGTAATGTTTGAGGGTCAGAATGGAAGGGGAAACGAACATGTTGGTGTTGCTTGCCGGTCGCCGGCCGCCGTGGCTGCTAAGTCGATGGCTCTTTTTATTGACGTAATATTCGCCCCGTCCATGCGTGTAAAAGCGAGGAGATGTGTATGCGCATCGACAACTGCTATGCTCCTGTTCAATGTGAGCTGTCGAGACTCATAATTCAGACATTCAGACGTTCAGACGTACAATGGCACACCGATTTCGAGCGCATGTTGCTCAGCCGCTTGTAAGGCGACTTTTGCTCCGTTTTGCGTTAAAGATGGCAATGCCACGGTTGCGGCTACAGATGCGGCCATGAGTTACAAGTTTCTACCTCGAATGAAATATGACAGTTGTGGAGATGAAATAGTTGAGGTGGTCCCGTCGTGTGTATTCAAGAGCGCAATTGCAATTAACAGGTCGCCGTGTAATGTGAGTCTACCGGTTGCAAGAAGAAGCACCTGAGAAATTGGACGTCCTTAGATGACAGCGACACATCTTATTACTGGTAGACAGTGGCGGAGCAGATGCATGGATTGGACATGGTAATTACCAAGAGACGGCTCCCGTGCGCGGGTTCCCACACCAAGTGGAGTAAAACGGCACGCCAAATCCGCATTATGGGGTTCGCAATGTCCAATACACGTTCCTATCCGGCACAGTATCTCTGATCCCTAGCAAGATCCGAACTGGCGCCATGCTGCCCACGTGTGGGCAAGGTAAAGTCCGAGGCTCAGGGTCTTTTGGCCAGAATAGGCAATACATGTGAGATGGTAGTTTGTGGGGAAACTTGGGCATATCGGCTCCTTCAGCCGCATGCATGTGAGTCTTTAAATGTGAAGCATACTGAAAGATCCCATTTGTCGGATATCTCGATGATTGACAGCCTGTTTCGTGCCATATTAAGGCCTCAGTGAAATGCGTCTGGTCCGTCGGCTGTAGCACGCGAGCATCGAGAGAGGATCTCGTTACATGCTGAATATTGCCAGACCATCTTTGGACTCGTGATGCATCGACTATTGTTTGGATGCATTGCATTATGGTGAGATAGCACTCGCAATGCGCACCGCTGAAGTCTTGTGGGAGGCCTCTGGAGCTAGACTGAAAACGGGTTTAGTCCCAGTCGCAGTGAACCCGCTCCGGAGGTCGGACATTCTGCCTCCATCGCGCATCGCGCAGTCGAGCAGTGTCGCGGCGCAACAGGACCATATCTATGCTTCACGTTACATACAGGTCACTGCAGGTACTGGATGGTGCACATCCTGCTGAGCTTACGAACAGACTGTTGCCACTGCAACGCTGTACCTTCTTCGGAATGTAGGTATATGCACACTCTTTTACTCACTGGTAACGATACAGAAAGCTCGTTGAAGCATCAACTCCTCTCTCCGTGCCATCGGAAGATTTAGCACTTCATACTGATGCATCCCGGCGACGTGACATCGCATGCCCTTCGGATTTGGAGAGAATTTCTCGCTCTGACCAGGTCAACAACCAGTCGCCTTGTCTCAAGCGCCTGGTCGAGGAACGATGCTTCTTGAGTCTGATGTAGGAAGCTTGTAGAAATCTGGATTGGACTTCGATACATCCAAGAATTTCGAACCAGCATCATCTGTGGTGACCAATGCTTGAGGTGTCATAAGCAGTAACGCATTTGGATATTCATCCGTGAACATCAACGGTCAGCTTCGTGCGACTGCAACAAGTCTATCCGTTGCACACACCAAGCCCAAGACGGCGTATGCATACACCCGGCTATATCGACTCCTAATCCGTGAGCGTGCATTACTGCCACTCCATTCCCATACTGCAGTCGCGGCCACCCCGAAAATCAGCATCAGTCACATCGCACGATATCCCGGCATCGCCCCATCAGCGTTCCAGATTGCTCGCGTTGCTGAGCAAGAGTGCCATTTGATCATGCGCTTATCCCTGTTGACGAAGCGAACAAAATTTTGACCGTGGCGCTACTTGGCATTATACATCCTTCACCATATATTTCTCAACGGTCCAATCAAGATCTTCATCTAATCTTATCAGATCCACAAGGCGCGACGCCACTAGATATTCCTTCTTCACACACTTACTCGCGGCTGGTTCACGAGCATCGTAAACGGCCTTGGCCGATCCAAAACCCTGCAGACCTCGGTGCGGTAGCTGCGGGTCTTGTTGATCGCCGCGACCGACCCGAAAATCTGGTTTCGCTATTTAGGTTCGCATCGCCATCGTTTGAGACCACGCCATCTTATCAGATCGACTTTGAAGATGTCCGCTCACGACTTCGAAGATACTGCGAAAGCTCCCGTCGATGTCGACGTCAAAGCTGGGGGCGCGACTCCTGGCTCGGAGCTGCTCACCGGTGCAAAGTCGCCCGGTGTCGCCAGGATCGAGGCTCTGAATGCGCATACTTCTCTCGTTAACCGCTGCTGCATCTTCTTTGGCCTTTTCCTCATAGCGTATGCTTACGGCCTGGACGGTAGCTTGCGTTATGTTTACCAGCCTTATGCAACGGCTGGCTATCAAGAACATTCCACGCTCGCCACGATCAACGTTCTCAGAAGCGTCATTGCTGCGGCTGCGCAGCCTACTGCTGCCAAGATTGGTAATGAAATGGCTTATTGAAGTCTTGAACAGCAATGCTGACACATGTATAGCTGATGTTTTTGGTCGCGTTGAGGTTGTTGTGATCTCAGTCGTATTCTACCTCCTGGGCACCATAGTCGAAGCTACCAGTAACAATGTTGCATCCTTCTGTGCTGGTGCTGTACTGTACCAGGTCGGATACACAGTCGTCATTGTCCTCATTGAGATCAGTATGTCGCCCCTTCACACATGTGCTAGTTTGAAGCAGCTACTGATTCGTTTTACTTCGAATTAGTCATTGCCGACATTACATCGCTACGCTCGCGTCTGCTCTTCTCATACGTACCCGCGATTCCTTTCCTCATCAACACATGGATTGGCGGCGATGTTAGTGAAGCTGTGATTGGGGCCACTACTTGGCGCTGGGGTGTGGGCATGTGGGCGATCATCTACTTTGTGTGCGCCCTTCCCTTGATCATGAGTCTGATGTGGTCAAACCGCAAGGCCCGACTCGCCGGCGCTCTTGACAGCTTCAAGACGCCTTATCAGATCTACGGGCCAAGGAGGCTAGTCCAAGGACTCTTCTGGCAGCTCGATATCCCCGGCATTTTACTCATGATCGCAGTTTTTGGTTGTATCTTAACGGTAAGATGGCCGTCTCTACCGATGTGACTTTGGCTAATTCACAACAGCCTTTCACCATTGCGGGCGGTGTCAGTTCGCAGTGGAGGACAGCCAAGGTCATCGCTCCTTTGGTCATTGGTATCCTATGCATCCCAGTCTTCATTTTCTGGGAGCGCAAAGCACCACATCCTATGCTGCCATTCCACGTAAGTCGGACCTCATCGACCACGAGAGTATGAACTAACGTTACGATAGCTGCTCAAAGATCGCGCAGTGTGGGGTGCGCTTGGAATCGCCTGCACCCTTAACTTCGGTAAACTTCATTTATGCCTTTCCTCATCTGTTAGCTAACCTCCCCCTAGCATGGTATATGCAGGGCGACTTCTTATATACTGTACTTGTCGTCGCATTCGATGAGTCTATCAAGTCTGCAACGCGAATCTCATCGCTTTACAGTTTCAGCTCTGTCTTGACAGGCCTGGCGCTCGGCGCCATCGTCTTCAAAGTGCGACGACTGAAGCCGTTCATTGTTGCAGGCACATGTCTCTTCA
Source organism: Paraphoma chrysanthemicola (assembly GCA_020744225.1). Lineage (NCBI taxonomy): Eukaryota > Fungi > Ascomycota > Dothideomycetes > Pleosporales > Phaeosphaeriaceae > Paraphoma > Paraphoma chrysanthemicola. The sequence goes on along the minus strand of JAGMWG010000010.1, from coordinate 1,093,442 downwards.
TGGTCGCTTTCGGACTTCTCATCCACTACCGGGGCGGGACAGGAGGCGCATCCCATTCTGGTATCATTGGGGCGCAGATATGCTTGGGAATAGCTGGTGGAATGTTTCCGTACCCAGCTCAAGCAAGCATTCAGGCGGCCACGAAACACGAACGTAAGTGCCTTATCACGTCCTTCGATCTTCATGCTAATTACTCTGTGTTAGACGTGGCCATTGTTACCGGTGTCTACCTCGCGACGTACAATATTGGCTCTGCCTTCGGCAACACAGTCTCTGGTGCCATGTGGCAGAACATCATTCCCGCCGAGCTCACGCGTCAGACCGGAAACTCCAGCCTTGCTGCGACTGTCTATGCCGATCCGTTCACTTTCGCACTTTCGTATCCCGTTGGTACACCGGAGCGCGATGCCGTGATACAGGCTTATCGACATGTTCAAAGGCTTCTGTGTATCGCTGGTATTTGTCTCTCGATCTTGCTCATCAGCTTTTCATTGGCAATCCGTAATCCCAAATTGGGCAAAGAGCAGAGCCTCGAGCACGCAGAATCGATGGACACGACAGATGCAGCAAAAGAGCAACAGGAAAAGAGGACCATCTGGGGTTGGCTGAAGAGTTGAAGGAGTTGGAGCTGGGTGTCCACGGGGGTGCGAAACTATATGCAACCTTGGTTTGGCACCACATAAAGTCCATAAGGCAGTATGGGGCCGCATTTGGCTTTTGCAGTGAGCGTTTTCAAGTACTGCAGGCTGTCTCCGTTGCCACAATTGGATGTCCTGGTTGCGCTCAGGAATTGTTGTTCACAGTCTCGACGCATTGAAGTAAACTTGTCATTTGCGCAACCAGCCAACACAGCTTATGTTCAAGCCGCTTAGAAATCACTTCCAGTCATCGAAGCCATCATTTGCGCAAGTCTTGTATCGGCATAGGCTATGAATCCTGACGATGCTGAGGACGGAGCTTGGCGTGTTGGTCTTTGTTTTCACCTTCACTTCATTGTTGTCTTTTAAGGCACAATAGGTACTAATTAGACTTTTGAATCGCCATTGTTGCTATTATTGACTGAATCTCATTGTGCTAACGAATGCTGGACGACGTCTTTGTTTTCGCAAAACTCACAAACACAGCTGCGCTCCTTTGACACCATTTGCCAGTACCAACACCCCATGCGCAGCTACAGAACAACATCCAGCGCGAACCGGTGAGCCGCCATAATCATGGATATCGTACAGCACCTCGTGAACAACGATCTCTTCTGGGGTCTCGGACTTGGCTCAGCTCTCGCATGGCCAAGCTTGACGAAGCACATACTGGCAGTCGTCCATCCTTTCCGACCGACTACGAATGAAGCCAATCCACAGTTCACCTCTCCAGATAGCATTGGCGCCTTCTTCGGAAGAAGTTACTCGACGATCACGGTTTCTATGACCAAGACAATTACCGACGCGAAGAAAACTTCTACCAAATGGACAACCACGACGAAGGAGAAAACAGCTTGGCGCACAAAGACTACGACTGAAACAACGGAGAAACTGGTGACAAGTACTGTCTTGCAGCCAACGACGATGACTGAAACGAGTTTTGCCACGAACTATATAACAAGCACCGAGTGGTCAAGGACACTGACTTTGACCACGCCACACACCACGACATCTTGGCTTCCGTCTGCAACTGTGACCGAAGTGGAGTGGAAGGAGCTTCGGGTCACGGAATACATCACGCCTCGACCTGCCGTCGAAACCGTCTTCAGCGACTGGGGTCGACCAAAGTCAACCTTTTCTTTCGATCTCGTCCGTGGCACGCTGATGGTTGCTCTTCTCATTCATTCCGCAATCTTGAGCCTCTTGGTGATCGCTCTCATCTTGAGGGTCAAAGAGCTATACTCAGAAGATTGGTACCAATCACAGCGGTCATTGATGAAGAAGTGCAAGAATGAAAAGATTGTCGCCGAGAAAGCGCTCAAGGACGAGAAAGAAGCGCGGAAGAAAGACAATGAGAACAACATCGCTTTAAGAGTGGATCATGTCATCAGGGGCAACATCATCAAGGAGAAGGACTTCACCATCCAACGCATCCGCGATCAGATTGTCGACATGGAGGAGTACCCACCGGAGAAGATGTTGGCCGCGTACTTTGAGCACGATGAGCTGTTCAAAGAGATAGTCGAGGATTGGAAGGAGCATCGAAAGAGAAAACGCGGGGATCTCATCCACCAGACTCGGCTCGACACGATAAACATGATGCACACCTGAGATTACAGTGGTTCACACGAGACACTTCTGGCCCGCTTCCAAGAATTGCGCAAAGAACTGAACGGCACGGACGGGTCATATATCAACTCGCTTCAGCAGAAGATCTCAACACTGGATGCCCATGTGGAAGCGCTGCCTACTCGTATTGAAGAATTGGAGGGACTGGGGACCAGTGATGGCGCACAGGGCGAGAGTACTGGGACTTCTTAGTAGTGCAAGCTTTGTTTTAGTCATGTCTCTGGATGACAAGTACTGAGCGATTCCGGCGATCCGGAGCTAACGGGAACTTTTCAGCGATTGCTGATATTGTTTGTTTGTATAACACCGCTTGTTTCACTCTGTTTGCAGTCCGTGCCACAAGCGGTGTCACCCAATGTACTTTCACTCTCACGACATTCTTGTTATATTTCCGTGCCTTATAGAATAAAATCAGCGTTCAAGAGAGCACTTTTACACGCAATTTCCCTTTCAATTGCCTTGATTCAACTCTGCTTGCTGAAATCGACCCAAAATTACCGATCCGAGACTCAATCTCAACTCTCAACGTGGTATTTGACAGGCGAACACACCTGCCATTTCGAACCGACCTTTCGAAATGGCTACCTGCCATCCCATCCATTCTTCAGTCGCGATCCCCGGTGTAGGCCCTATGCGAGAAACGACGATCCAGGTCGCGCCTGGTCTCTTTGCTGCGGATCACAAGGCGGAACGGCGGTACTACGAGGAGCAAGCATTCCGGATGCAGACATTCGCGACCAGCGCAGCTGTCAAACAAGATTTGTTGACCGCTCTCATTGAGTCAGACAATGTGAAGGCTTCCGCGGACGACGCCACTGCGCAGTGGATTGAAATCTCACCAACAACAACCACTGGTCCTGTGGTAGGATCGAGCCAAGACGATCCTTCCGCGAAGTTTCCCGAAGCTGCTGTTTACCGTATTTCCCAGCTCGAGCACGACCTTAGCGCACGAGATGCAAATTTGAGCGGACTTGTGAAGGCCGCTGCTCGTCGGGAACTTCAGTATAAGAATAACATAAGTCGATTCGCTAAGACTGTAGCGGATCTGGATAACACTACTAGTCAAGCAGGGTTTCTCGTGGATAAGGCAACGGCGAATTGTAACGAGATGCAGTCCAATATTGAAGCGGCTGATGCTGCCGCCGTGGAAATTACCGAAAAGTATCGTGTCTGCTCTCACGAACTCGATCGTCTCAAGATCGAGAAAGAAACCTCACGGCGCAAGATTGAGTCTCTTATGAAGGCCGATACAACACACCTGGGGGAGATTGATGACCTGCGAGCACAGGTTGAAACGTTGGCTGAAGCACTCATTCTAGAGCAGACGCAACATGCCGCCACTCGAGATGACCTAAAGGAGCATGCCAAAGCCATGGAAATTGCCCAGAGCGACGCTGAAGATCTTCGCTCGCATAATGACGACCTGATTGCGGAACGCAATGAAGACTCCAAGGTCGAGGAAAAGTTGGCGAATCTAGAGTTCGATCACGATGAGTTGCAGCAGAAGCTTGCGACTCTTGCTAGAAAGGCCTTTTCTCTTGGCTGCTCTAGCGATCATCACAAGAAGGAATGCGATCGCCTCCAGGAACTACTTGAAGCTCAAGGTCAGACCGTGGCAAACCAAGCGAACGCGATATACGAGATCAACAAGAAGCTTCAAGCTGCATTGAAGAAGATCGAAGAGCTTGAGAGACTTCAAGATGCTACGAGCGGTGACGTGGAGGCCGAACTTTCCCAGGAAGCTGTGGGTACTCCTGATGTGTGCGTTGCGAAGGGTCAATGTCACCCAACTGACACTGACAAGCAGCAGATTGCAGAATTCGCATCGCCGACACCACCATCATTTCCAATTACCGGTTCCATCGACGAGGAAACATCTCCATTTAGTACTCCGAATTCAATCGCAACTGGGACTTCGCCGCTTACGACAGAAGCCAGATCGGTCGTATCATCCTCAATCTGCGTTTCCGAACAGTCCGGATGCACGATCTTCGACTTCAAAAACATGCCCTTTGATGTCCGTAAACCGTTCTCAAAACTCGTACACCCTCCCACGGTGGCTGAGAAGGACGCCGGTGCGGTGCCTCATGCGGGTGATACGGCATCTGCCATGAACAACGAGGAGACGTCTACTCCACCTGACAATCAATCAAATGATCATGCAATAATAGCAGGTGATTTTGAGGGCACAAACACGCCACCCGAGCCGCCCATCACACCTGCATCAGCGGAAGTAGCGGAAGCAACAGTCAAACCAAAAACTCTCATGCTTGCATCGACATCCTGGCAACCAACTGCATGGAACTTCGAGACGAATACTCTCGCACCAAATTGTGGCTTTAGGGCTTCGGAGGAGAAACAAACACGATCGCAGAACGCAATATTGGGCTGTATCGCTCCAGAAACTGAAGGCAAAGGTGTGACCGCACCCATTGACGAAGCGGCCATGTCAGCATCACCACTTGACGCAAAGGTAGAGGAGGTGCGGGATGAGCCTGGGGTTACCAAATCGGATAGCGACGAGCAATTCCTAAAAAAGGGCCGTTCGCCGCAAATTGAGGGGGAGTCCGAGGAAGGCGAACTTGCCGACGAGCAGGCAGCCGAAGAGGTATCACTCCCTGACAAAGGTAATTATAGAAGCTTCAGCGATCTCATTGCGACCGCGCGGGCTGAGCGCGAAGAAGTGGGCCTGGCCTTCAAAGACGATAACACGGATGAAGATGAGTTCGAAGACATATCTGCGGAAGGCCAATCTCTGTCTGTTGATAATCCAGAGGATATATGTTCGTTCGAAGAGATCACGCACGAAAAGGTATCTCAGAATCACGGTATCACGGACGTGGATTCTGAGGGAGAGGCCACCCAGGAAGATGAGTCGCAAAACCATATGATCATGTATGAGGGTTCCAAGGTGGAGGATTCCAAGGACGATGTCATGAATGGGCTCGCCGGGAGCTCGGCAGTGGAGGGCAAGCTGACTGCCGGTGTGCTGCCCGAGAATAAGCTTGCCAAGGACGACTCATCGCCAGCAGAATCACCTCAGGTGATTGAGGCATCAATCGACGATTCACTCAAAGAAGCATTGACTTACCCGACAGTTACCGTGGAAGAACACCATGTTCAGATCTCGAATTCTTCGCCAGTGCATGTTCCGGAGCTTCCGCAACAGCCTTAGGGTCGAACGACTTGCTCAACAGTCGTTGTGAGCCGAACGACGCGAAAGCTGTGAGTGATACATCGACCCAATCGTATGCTACCGCTTCGCAGTCGAACGAGGGCCGCAACAACAGCCCCGGCAGGACACCCTCAAAACCAGGTATAGGCCGGGATCGCTACGGCGGCTTAGGAGGACGTCGCAACAAGCACACGCTGCGCCGTTAGAAGTGTGGAGACGAACTGAGATACGCGGAGAGGTTTTCTCTTTTTGCGTGGTTTAGACATGTGTGAGTAAAATAGAGGTCCGGAGCTGATGAAATGAAAGGATGGTGATCGATCGGGCGGGAAATGTTGGTCATTCTCAGTTTACGCCATATGAAGCGGACGAATGGGGAAATTCAGAATTTACATTTGAAGTTAGACCAAAACTTCCTGCGTGGTTGTACTGTGTAGAGAGTACATGAGATTTGGCATCTGAGACTTCCCCACTAGCTCGTATGCGTGCTAGTGCGATCGCGTCGCGTGGGGCCAGGCCGACCACCGAACCTCATTACAGACGTGCTCACTTCAATGCATCAATGCTGAACTAGCAAATTTTGTTTCTCAAATCATTCATTGTATAGAAGAAGAAGAATGTCTAGATGCCATAGTCAGCCAAGCCATGTTTATGCCGCCGACGTCAATCATGGCGCTACCAAGGCCCCGCCGCGTCTTGACCTAGGCAGTGCGTCTAATAATGTCGCCTTCCAAGAGCCAGCCCGACCATGATCATCCGCAGCACCTTCTCAGCACCGTCCTTGATCAGAGTGTCGGTCTGCACAATTGCTTCTTCCAGGGTCGATGGCCCTCTCAGAATGCTTGTGAAGGCTTTGATACCAGCGCCGTAAGTCGCGTCCGCTCCTTCTCCGATGGTTCCAGCCAGCGCAACGACTTGCGCGCCCTTCCGTTTCGCTCGACGAGCAACCTCTGTCGTCATCTTTCCTTGTGTGCTTTGACCATCCAGGCTACCTTCCGCGGTTATGACGAAATCCCACTGCTTGTCGAAAACGTTGTCAAATTCAAAGTACTCGTCGATGGCCCCAGACCGCTCGCGCAGGCGGCCGCCAAGCATCATCAGTCCCGCCCCCAAACCTCCGCTCGCACCGCTACCGGGCGCACGTGAGATGTCCTTGTGGAGCGTAGTCTGGGCAACTAGTGCAAGACGGTCTAACGCTGCTGCGAGAAGTTCGACTTGTGCTGGCGTGGCTCCTTTTTGAGGCCCATATACTCGCGCGACACCTTTGGGCCCGCAAAGTACGTTCTTGATGTTGCAACAGGCTTCGATCTGGACTTTCTCTGCTATGAAAGAGTCAGTTGCGTCATGGCACAGCACTCATGCTTTGACTTACCAGCATCCCCACGCAATCGTGGGTGAACGTTGTCCCAGTCAATCCTGTCTAGGCGTGCTAGGGACCGACCACCAGCCGCTCTTGGCAGCTCCTGGCCTTCTGCGTCCAAGAGGCGGACGCCAAGTGCTTGAAGCATACCAGCGCCGCCATCAGATGTCCCGGAATCGCCGCATCCAATGATGATTCTGGTAGACCCTGCGTCAAGTGCTTCCGATATGAGCTGTCCTACGCCGTAGGTCGTTGTGATAGTCGGATCGCGTGCCTCCTTTGGCACAAGGCGGAGACCTGCAGCAGCGGCCATGTCTAACACGGCGGTTTTCTTGTTCTCGCCGACGAAGCCCAGGTGCGACTCGACCGGAAGGCCTATCGGACCCGTCACCGACTTCTCTAGGACCACTCCACCCTGTGCCGCAACTAGGGCTCGAGCAAAGCCCTCTCCGCCATCGTGCAGAGGGAGCTTGCGCAGTATGACGGATCTCTCGTCTAAGACCCTGCGGACTCCTGCTTCGATAGCGTCTGCCACATGCTCCGGTCCCAGACTTTCCTTGAAGCCCGAAGGGGCAATCAGGATCCGAAGCGGATGGCCTCCAAGAATTTCGGAGGTTGGTGTTGGAAGAAGCGAGGATGCGGACATCAAAACCTCATCTACTTGCGCCTGTGGAAGATTGAAGGTCTTCAGGGTGCGAAGTCTGGGCATCTTTGGGCGTGTATCAGAGGTAGGGTGCATTGGTTGAATTGTGGGAGAATGCTGCTTTGGCATCGTCGCGGCTGAGTCTGGAACTGAGATTGGAGTGCCAATCTCGACAGACGTCGGAAGCATCGTGAGCATGTTTGAATCGTAAAGTATAAGTGAAGGGAGGTCGCTCGACTGTGTGATGGGGCGAGCTGGTCTGATCGTTGAACAGCCAGATCTCAAGAGATGTTTGTTGTTGAAGAGAAAGAAATCTGTATGAATGTTTGATATTTCCTTAAACCTGAGCACGCGACATACTTATATTAAATGGTAGCTTCAAGATATTTTTGAAGTTGCCGTCGACCAAGATGCACTTCCGGCCACACAGCCTAACGACAACCATGGCATTACGGACAAGCGTGGTCTACACTGCCTGACCATGTTGCCGAAAGCCTTAGGACAACGAAAACAATCAAACCCAAAACAGCACTAAGCAATACTGCACCAGCCGCTGATGTCTACCATTCGGAGATTATGGCATGCATGCACAGCCAAAGGTTACGACGACGGCGACATAGCCCGAGGACCAAGATTTCTGGAAGGCCCAGCTTTCTCACGCAGATTGTTCATCGTCCCAGTTTTGCAGGCTGCGATGGACGATCATCACGCCAGTCCAAGGTTCTTGAGGCTCTTCGTCCAGTGCGGTACGACCAATCACGTGTGCTCCCCACGAGCACTAGCCGAGACCCAAGCTATCCGCCCTCCTGGTACTATCTTGGCAGGAAATCTAGCACAGCCAGGTTTGGTGACGTTTACACACAAGGCTGGCACCAAGGGTTCATCTCCACCCTTCTAACGCTTTTTAGCGACATCCGGCATTCCGATTGGTTCCGCTATCTACACATAGATCTTTGCCACGAAAGCACACGACACGTTTCTATTCTTGATTCAGCACACACTAGTCCATCTTGTCACAGCCTGAAAGCCCAATGACCAAGCGGCGTTAACATGGTCCAGCGGTGCATGGCACCACAAGGGTTCGAGAGAGGAGGGCTTGTTTCGAATCTTGGTTCGCCCTAGTTACAACCAACCTCGTGGCCCGATATGAACAGCCTCGCTTGACGATGGTCCCACGAAGACACTGCCTCAAACGCTTTACATTGGCAAATTTGCTCCACCAGTTATATGACCACGCAGTTTGTCCTGAGGAGCCCGACCACTTACCGCAACGAGTTGTACCATAACCCATCATCGCGCGACTGTACACATTACGCTCTTTGCAACCTCTCGTTTATTCTTTCAACATGAACTTCAAAGACAGATTGCTGCGACGGCCTTCAGTCGATGATCACAGTGCGCGCAGCTCCGTCGCTCTACCCAGATTCAGTTTCGAGAGTGACGACCGACCGCTGGTCAGCACCGAACGTCTCTTCCGGCAGTGGCAGGATGAGGAGACACAGTACGACCCAGGATTTCAACGTGTGGTAGACGATGCTCTAAGAAAAGAACAAGATATCATTGTGTGTACTTCCCGACTGACCGGTAGTGAAACGCTGACGAGTTCTGCAGATCTCTTGGGACGGGCCACACGACCCACGCAACCCATTGAACTGGTCGCAGAAGAGAAAGTGGGTCGTTACTATTCTTGTATCACTGTTCACTTTCATCTCGCCTTTCTCATCGACCATGGTCACTCCCGCCCTACCGGCCATTGCAGATGACTTCGACATTCCTGAAGGCTTCATGCGACAACTAGTCATGACTATCTTCTTGCTTGGATATGCTCAAGGTCCTTTCGTACTAGCACCGCTGTCAGAGATCTATGGCAGAGTCACTGTCTTACAGTATGCCAACCTCATCTACCTTGTCTTCAACACGGCTTGCGGGTTTGCACGAACACGGGATCAGATGCTTGCTTTTCGATTCCTCAGTGGCATCGGTGGAGCGGCCCCTCAAGCAGTAAGTCTACCCCTTTCCTGTACCGCTCTACACCTATCACGAACAACCACTGACTCAAGATAGCTGTGCAACGGCGTCCTAGCTGACACATGGCGCAAAGAAGAACGCGGTAAAGGTCAAGCCATCTACGGTATGCTGACCTGGATCGCGCCTTGCGTAGCTCCCATCTGCGGTGCATACATTTCGGAAGGTGTCAGCTGGCGCTGGATCTTTTTCGCAACATCCATCTTCACCGTCATGGTGCAAGTCACTGCTCTTTTCTTCCTTGCCGAAACGTTCGCGCCAGCAATTCTTGCCAAAAAGGCGAAGGTCATTCGCAAAGCGATGAAAGGCATCCGACCTGATATCGTCGTGCGCACCGAGTACGAGACCGGCGACCGATTCAGCAAGATCCTACGGAAGCGACTCGTCTTGCCATTCATCATGATGTTTACACATCCTGCTACTCAAGCACCTTCGATTTATCGCGCATACCTTTACGGCGTCATGTATCTCATGCTTTCGACTTTCCCGATGGTTTTCGAAGAGGTCTACGATATGTCGGTCGGAACTGCATCGCTCAACTATCTTTCACTATGTCTGGGCTTCATGATCGGGCTGCAGATCTCGCACCCTCTCATGGATGGTGTAAGTCTTTCCATACACCACTTTTATGGTGAAGTACTGACACATGACAGCTCTACGCCCGTATGAAGACATACTATGGTCTCGAAGAAGGACTTCCAGAATTTCGCGTCCCACCAATGCTCATCGCCGGCATCCTTTGCCCGATCGGACTATTCATATACGGCTGGACTGCACACTACGGCGCTCATTGGATTGCTCCAAACATCGGCAGCGTCATCATTGCCATCGGTCTGATCATTGGCTTCCAGTGCAGTCAGGCATATACCACAGATGCATATGAGGCGAAGTACGCTGCGTCGGCCGCTTCGGTGGGCGCATTCATGCGCACGATGATGGGCTTCAGTTTCCCATTGTTCGCGCCGAAGATGTACCAAACCATGGGCTTGGGATGGGGCAATAGCTTGTTGGCTTTCTTGACGTTGTTTCTGGCGCTCATTAGCCCGGTGTTGTTGTGGTTCTACGGGCCAAAGCTACGGGCCATGAGCACAAGAGGATTGATATAATGTAGAGGCTTTAGTGATTGTGCGGGATACGGACTTTACGATTGACGATACTTCATGCCATAGCGAGGCGTTCAGGGCCATAGAATTGTGTATAGTATACAATATTAGCACACGCCACAGGATCATCACTTCTTTTGCCGAGTCTGTTGATCCTCTGTCATAAGTGCTTTCCTCCCTAGGAGTGTGAGAATCCTCAATCATCCCAGAACGTCCATCTCAGGCCGTCCGCCCCACGCCTGGCTTCATTGCGACGGCAACTGGAGCGCAATGCGCAGCTGAGTTTCAATATGGAGCTATGAAGCCGGGCTGATGGGTGCGTCAAGCCAGCCGCGGCTTCGAACTTCGGCAGTGTGCTCGGTACCGCCAGATCTTGGTGCTTCCCCACAAGTCAGCGCGAGGACGCGCTACGACAGTCGAGACTTTTTGCAATGTGTTTTATATCTCAGTAATTTCTTCTTCAGGGATCTGATCTCGAAAAAGTGCAATTGCGACTTTGCGAAAGATGCCGTTTCTCGAACATCAACCAAAGATCATTATCGCAGGTGCCGGTATCGGAGGTCTCTCCGCTGCTCTTGCGCTGCACTCTTCGGGCTTTACTAACATCGAAATCTTCGAAGCGAGCTCGACGCTCACAACTTTGGGAGTCGGAATCAATGTCCAGCCGTCTGCAGTGTTGATCCTGCGGAATTTGGGATTGCTGGATGCGCTCGAGAAGACTGGGATCAAGACGCAGGAGCTAAACTTCTACAATCGACATGGCGACAGCATACTGAGTGAAAAGCGCGGAGTCGCGGCTGGCTATGCAGTGCCGCAATTCAGTATTCACCGCGGCGAGTTTCAGATGCTGTTGTTAAGCGCTGTAAAAGAGCGACTTGGCAACGAAGTCTTGCACCTCAACCACGCCCTTACCGGATTCGAGCAGAACGAGAAGAGCATCACAGCAAAGTTCTCACAGCGCAGAGATGGTGCGTCAGCAGAGCTGTCAGATGTGGTTGGCGACGTTTTGATCGCCGCGGACGGCATCAACTCAACAGCGCGAAGCGTTCTGTATCCCAATGAAGGCCCGCCGAAATTCTCCGGACGCATGCTCTGGCGTGGTTGCATCGAGCGCTCTCCGTATTTGACTGGCGCAAGCATGGTCTGGGCCGGTCACGCCGACCAGAAGTTCATCGCATATCCAATCTCACAACGCTCAGCAGACAAGGGCAAATCCCTCGTAAACTGGATAGCAGAGCTTCGCATCCGAGGCAAGGACGATGCGGACCTAACACCACCGAAGACAGACTGGACGAAAGCGGTCGACAAGGAAATCTTCGCTGGACCGTTCGCCACTTGGAGATGTGGAGGCCTGGAGATGAAAGAGCTGATCGATAGCACACACAAGGTGTTTGAGTTCCCCATGTCAGACCGTGATCCGGTTGAGCACTGGTCGTTTGGTCGCCTCACGCTGCTTGGTGATGCAGCACACGCCATGTACCCCATCGGCTCGAACGGCGCGTCTCAAGCTATCATAGACGCTGAGACACTGGCTAAGCATCTATCCTCCACCACACCTTCGTCAACTTCAATTGAAGAAGCGTTGAAAGCTTACGAACAAGAGCGTTTGCCGCCAACAGCTAAGATTGTCATGGCTAATCGTGCAAACGGTCCGGACCATGTCCTGCAGCTTGCGGAGGAACGATCACCGGATGGATTCAAGAACGTGTATGATATTATCCCGAAGGAGGAATTGGAGGACATTGGGAGAGTATATAAGAAGGTCGCGGGATTTGAGATGGAAAGTGTAAATGAGAAGGCAAGGGCGACCGAAGGCGAGGCCGCGCGGTTAGGGTTGACGAGCCCCAAAGACTGGATCTGAGAGGCGGTAATATAGTGAAGCGCGCGCAATGATGAATGAGTCGATGCTCAAGGTGTGAGTCCAAGTGAATCCAGAGGTTCGGTGTATTCTCAGTTTGGTCCGCACCAACGAAGCGAGAATATGGTTCGGCTCCACGTTGCGTGCTTAGCGTACCTAAAGTGCTGCTGTCGGGGAAGTTACAACCACGACCCACCTCGTCACATCAACCACAACTTGATCCTGAGCGCGGAAAACTTGACCTGGTAAGCAAATAGGGTGGGCGCAAAAGCTGAGCAAGGGCGCAGGAAAGTCTCGCGACCGTCTTCGACCTTCCTCCGACCTATCCACTCACTTGTGTCGCTGTTTGTCGAGCGACAACGGTTTGCTCTCATGATGAACTACGCAAATAGCGAGCAGCCTTCCAGAAATGGTGCAGCCGTGCCAGATGAGCCTGCTAAAGGTAAGTCTTAGGGCCCATATAGTACTCACCGATTAGTACTAATGTCGCGATCAGAAGGCCCGCCCTTTCGCCCTCGTCTTCCAAACGAAGTCCAATCGTACACATCTAAGCTTGACCAACACAACATCTCGTTGCGTACAACATCTGATGGCAACCTCGTCGACGAAGATACAGGCGGCTGGCTGATTCTTGAGACGCCTCCGCACGACAAAGAAGATCGCGAGATCGTCTTCAAGAGCAAGACTGAAGCAAAAGGACCATTAATAGGTCTTCCGGAGTCCAAGAACGGAGCGACTGGGCTCGATCATCCCCGTGCTCGTAAGCCGCTTGGTCGGCTTTTACGCAACAAATGGCATCACTTTGACCGTCTATCTCCTGAAAATGAACATCCGCAGACCTTGGCACGGGAGCAGTTGCAGCGCGACGTGTCTACGCTTCTGCAGCATGCGAATCCTGCGGTCGACATAGGAGTTTTGAGCGAGATTCAGATGCATCATGGACAGCGTATCGGTAAGAAAGTCGGTGGAGATTGTTTCGAGCATGCTTTGAACGACCGCGACTTCTGGCAGCATGTACTTGTCGAAGCGTTGGAGACAGATAAGGGACAGCTGGGGGCTGAGGTGTGAGCGTGGCGTGTGCGTGGAGGAAGCGGGCAGTGCTTCTATTTAGAGCGCGGGCGTCAACGTCCCACCTTGTATGGAGATCTAACGGCCAGAGAACCGCAGGCTGATACCTGGATAGGCTGTCGAAGGTTTGGGTTTGGGAAACAAGACGCGTCGTGCACGTGTCAAAGGTCCGCGTGCTTAGTCACTAGCGTCGTCGGGAGGTTTTGCTACTGCGCTGGCGGCTTTCCGGTTCCGCTCCTCTACCGCAGTCAGCATCCTTACGCGGAATTCCAACCTTACCTTGTCAAATCTTGCACAAGCTCGTCGATCTGGTTGTCGTGCAATTCTGTGACCGACTTATGACTTACGTATGCATTTGTTGAGTTGTCATCGTTCACCCCATGGCGAAGGCTGTGAATTCTCTATGTACCAAGGTATCGTCAGCCGCAACTGACAGCCTGGTCGGCAAAATCTCAATCAGCCGCATAAGTGCATCAGCTGCCGTAACAGGCAATTTTCTGGGGCCAAGAGCTTATAATGGCAACAAGCTACAACGCTGCAAATAAGAAACTTGTGTGGGCTTACCCATTTGTCCAGCCCTCCACGACGCGGTAAGCTCTGATGAAACTCGATCCACTTGGCGCAAGATCCCAAAGTCATCACGCTGAAGGGTCCAGGAAGCGGCGAAATGTTTTGGCTAACTTTGGCCTTGACTTATTTGGAGAGGTCAGGTAGTGCATCCATACACACATTGAGTGCCAGCTCGAAATTTCCCCTAGCCGTTGTAACCTCGCATCGTCCCATCTTAGCATAGATGCATTATGGAGAAGGCATTCCATGCCAATCCAGATTCATTCCGGATATTGCTTCAGCATCGCAATTATCGCCGCTGCTGTCGCAGATTCAATTGTTCTGCAAGTGCTGACGCTGGAGGCTGTGCACATGCGGGGCGGGATGCATTCCGCCTTATGGCAGCATCGAACCGCAAGCGAATAGAAACGGATTCGCGTACATCTGTGCGACCATAAGCTGGGTCGGAAGGCGTCTGTATGGGCCAAATCGATCTGTGTATAAATTGCGGCAACTTCCCGCTGTTGTGCAGGACGTATTTTCCAACACCACAACTCTACCAACTCGAACTCGCTCTTCAAGATGTCGGAGTACTTTCACCTCATCAACAATGAAGTAAACGATCCTTCAATTTACGCTTCAAGAGGATGCAACTAACATCACTAGCTCGTCGCAGGATCGTCAGACGAGAAATATACCGTCTATAACCCAGCAAATGATGCCTTGGTTGGCGAGATTAACTTAGCTGGACCTGCCGAGGTCGATGCTGCGGTGTCTGCTGCGCGCGAAGCCTTCGAGACAGGCCCATGGAGTACATTCACTGGCGCCCAACGCGCGGCGCTGATGAACAAGCTCGCCGACCTTGTTGATGCCAACGGCGAAGAGATTGCTAAGGCTGAGGTGCAGGCTATGGGCCAACCCATCGCTGTGACCAAAGGGTGGATTGTGCCAGCGGTGTCGGCTGCATGGCGGCACTATGCTGGTAAGTCGTTTGAAAAAGTTCTACTTTCGAGTCAAAACTAATCTTTACGTTCCATGCTACAGGCTGGGCGGACAAGATTGAGGGTCAAACTTTTCCAGAAGAAGGAGGCTACTTCAGGATGACTCAGTACCAGCCGTACGGCGTGTGTGCTGGTATTGGTCCTTGGAACGTCACTTTGTTGTAAGAGATGCCCAGAACACCTCTTCCAGGAGTTGAATAATCTAATGGAATAGGACCATGGCCTGGAAGATGGCACCGGCACTGGCAGCAGGAAACACCTTTGTATACAAAGGCTCAGAAAAATCACCATATGCTATCATCGTACTTGCTCGCCTCTTCAAAGAGGCTGGCTTCCCCGCCGGTGTTGTCAACCTTTTGACGGGCGCTGGTCGAACCGGAGCGCTCCTGTCATCCCACATGGACATTGATAAGATCAGTTTTACCGGTTCAAATGCATCAGGCCGCAAAGTGGTCGATGCGGCTAGCAAGAGCAACAGCAAGAAGGTCACACTAGAGCTCGGAGGCAAGTCGCCATCGCTCGTCTTTAATGACGCAGATGTTGAGCTAGCCATCCGAGGGAACTCGCAGGGCTTCTTATTCAACTCCGGCCAAGCTTGTGTTGCTGCGTCTCGGCTCTTCGTACAGTCCGGTATCGCTGACACATTCATCGAAACACTGAAAGGCCACTTCCAGGGAGCGCAGGGCATTATGGGTGACCCAAGCGAAGAGTCAACAATGCTTGGCCCACTGGCCGACAAGGCACAGCTCAAGAGCGTACTAGGCTTCATCGAGACTGGCAAGACAGAAGCTGAGCTTCTCGTCGGTGGCGAACGCAAAGGTGACAAGGGTGCTTTTGTCACACCCACAATCTTCTTGAACCCTAGCAAAGACAGCACGATTTACCGACAAGAGATTTTTGGGCCTGTGCTGACCGTATCTACGTTTGAGACGGAGGAGGAGGGCATCAAGCTTGCAAATGACACATCCTATGGTTTGTCTGGTAAGTGTTCACACCCATGTCACTGTAATGATTATATGTACTAATGTTCGTAGCTGGTGTGTACACTAGCAATATTGCTCGTGCTCTTCGCGTGTCCTCGAAGATCAAAGCGGGCACCATTGGCGTCAACGGTGCGTACCTGCCAGACAACAATCTAGCATTCGGTGGCTGGAAGCAGAGCGGAACCGGTAGAGAACTGGGTAAGGAGGGTTTGATGGCCTACCTGCAAACGAAGAGTATCAGAATCTACGTAGGTCCGTAGGATGCGTCGCATAATCATGTTTTATGAAGTATCACCTTCACCTCTGATGGCGCTTCTGCACTTTTGTGAGCAATGACAGCGACACTGAGTCTACCACCCGCACTGTAACTTACCTCCAAGTAGATCGACGAAAACCAGGTCATCATCACCGGCTATTAACGTTCCTTCTGTATTTACTTTAGCATCTACGACTGGAATTGATCCGGCTAGACACACTTGTGAAGATCAATTGATACGCTCCACTCTCCTTCTTCGCCGTCACGCGCTGAACCCGCCCTTCACTTTCCGCACTCGCCCTATACCACGACACTTGCTTGGGCCCAAAGCTACGATTTTCCGTCAAGTCACGGCCCATTATCCAGTCTCCAGATCGCAAGACACTGTCCTGAAGGGTGAAGATAGCAGCATCTTTGCCTACCTTTGCTTGTGTATGGTCTGCGGCACTTGTATCGATTTGGGTGATTGGCTTGCCGTTGATTGAGATGGCGAACGATGAGGGGATGGAGTCCATGGGGTGCGCGTGGAAGAGGCCTAGGAACCAAAATACTGAGAGTGCCGATAAGCATAAAACGAGGATCGTGTTTCGGGGTGTGGTTGAGGATGGCATTTGGCAAGGTTTGCAAGAGGCCGCAGTGTCTACAGTCAGGACACTTTCGAAGGCTCGCAGCGTGTAAGTCGCGTGTGGTTATCGTTGTTGAAACTAGCTTCCTCGTGGTTCGGCCCTGCCAGCTCGCTCGCGTGTGCGGAGGTACTTGTGGCAATACCGGATACGACTTCGGTTTTCGGGAGAAGTAGATATCGACAACACCGGTTATGGCAGTTGGTTTCATATACTTTTAGACTATACTCAAAGTGTAGTAGCATACCCCACAAAAGATCGTGCCAAGCCATCGCTCCTGCCTCTTTGGGTGGGCTACCCGACACCGCCGCATCACGTCAAGGACCGGTCCAACTCCATCACCACCATCACACAACACCACCAAGGCATTACTCTGCCAAGACACCGAGATGGCATGCTGCTCCATGTCTTGCATATCGCTTGAGCGCGAGATCCAATGCTTGGTATGCCGGTATTCACAGGTTCACGGCCGGCGCCGTTCATTGTACAGGCACCTTCCCTGGTAATGCCTGATCGTCCTCAGTGCTAACGCTTAGCATCACCCGGTCTGTGAGCTGTATCACCTGCGCAATCTATAGCTCGGTGCCATCAGCAACCGATAACAACAGAGTAAATCAAGATTTGTGGAGCGTTGACCATTCGTTAGTAGGAATGGGTTCACTAATTCAGATACAATCGGCAAGAAGATTGTCTCAAGAATTCAAAGGCAACACCATCATCTTCAGTAGTCCAATTGGCCAATCAAATTACTTCGCTGCTTGCTGGCGGAGACGTCATACCCACAAAAACGGAGAAATTATTGCGAGATAAGCTACCGGACCTCAGGCTCTCGAGGTCTGTTTTGGTTACTCCGCCCGGCCAATCGGAAATTACGCGCGCTACGATATCCATCAGGTACCTAGATACAATCATGATGCTCCGCCAAGCCATACCCTCGTGCGTCTTTCCGGGCCTTCTCATGCTGCACGCAGAACAATACGGATTTACCCTAGTATTACAATGTCTTGGAACTTCTAGTAGCATCTTGGATTGTAGCAGGATAGGAAGGTTGTATACATCAAGGTACACCGAACAAGACCAAAAGAATTTTGCTATTGTATAAGAATGGAGCATTCATCACTGTCTAGAAAGCAGCAAGTCGCTTCACTCCTCAGCTCAACGACCTTCCAGCCCCTCGTTCTCAAAGTTCGCCAGAATGCACGCCAAGTCCATCCTCGTCGCTCTTGCGGCTCCTGCCCTTATCTATGGTGCAGCTATCCCTCAGGATGACCCATTCGGTTGGGACGAGAACTCTGAAGACATCGTCGGTGGAGTGGCTGCTGCGACGGGCGACTTCCCGTTCATCGTCAGCGTTGCGCTCTCCGGATCTCACTTCTGCGGTGGCACACTTCTCAATGCCAACACAGTCGTCAGTGCGGCTCATTGCTACTTCGGTCGTACTGGTTCCTCCTGGAGTATTCGCGCTGGATCTCTTGTATGAATCTTTGCAAATATTGTCGTCTGATACATGAGCTAACCTTAATCGCAGAACCGGGGCTCCGGCGGAGTCGTCTCTACTGTTAATTCTATCCGCATCCATCCCAGCTACAACGATGCCACCTCGGACTACGATATCGCTATCTTGAAGCTGGCGACTCCCGTCGCGACAAGCTCTACCATTGGATATGCTACCATTGCTGCCGCAAACTCTGACCCGGCTGCCGGTTCTACAGTGACCACTGCTGGATGGTAAGCTCATCGAACTACTCCGTTGCATTACATGATTCTGACTCTCATCCAGGGGCGATACCACTGAGGGCGGTACCAGCCCTGCCCTGCTTCGCAAGGTCGATGTTCCCGTCGTTTCTCGCGCCACCTGCCGCAACAACTACTCTGCAGCTGCAGTCACTGACCGCATGTTCTGCGCTGGTCTCGCCGCTGGTGGCAGGGATTCTTGCCAGGGTGACAGCGGCGGCCCGATCGTCAGCTCGTCCAAGGTTCTTCTCGGTATAGTTTCTTGGGGCTTTGGTTGCGCGCAGCCAAACAGCCCCGGTGTGTACTCCAGGGTTGGCGCTCTTACGCCTTTCATCACGAGCAACTTGTAAGAAAATTCTTTTATGGAAGACTAGTACTTAGGAGGCTCACAAGTACGCATGTGGTGCTCAAAGAGATGAGGGGACAAGCGCAGTAGTAGAGCCATTAATAGGAAGCTATTCAATATTTATGGTGTGAAATCTGGTATCCTATGGTGAGGAAATTTTGGGTCGTAGGTGCGCAAAGGGGTGCTTAATGTATTTGATGATATGAACAAGCTAGGGGATTTCTTGTGTTGCTGCGATTGAACATGGATTTCGATGGATAATGTGCTCATTTCCATTTCTCGAGCTGGGTAGTTGTGGACCTGATATTCCGATCGCCCTAATCATTCTTTGAGCAATCAGCAATTACTCCTATAGCTGGTTCAACCACACCGGGACCTCTCTACATGTTGCTCTCGAGCTCCAAGCACATTCATGGACCATGGTACTATCATCAACTAACCGAGAGGTATATGTAAAATCTGCTTCCATGCAGCGGCGAAGCAGTCTCCTTTGTGTATCACCGGGTTCATCCGTCTGTCTCTTCCTCTACTTCCGGTTCTGTGAGGTATTGCAGTGTGGGCAGCTAGTGGTCTGACCAGGCCTCGGCGAATGTATGCTTCATGTTTTGATCTGAACTATCACGAAGCTGGCACTGGTGTGTTGTCTTTTCTCTAGCGCGTCATCAACTGTTCGCAGCATATGGGCCAGAATATTGGTAATAGTTGTGGTCGAGTTCGCCGGCAGGAATCATCTCAGGAAAGCCATGCTGCTCATAAGCCTTTTTGTATAGCACGCCAGATTGAAATTTGAGAAGTAAAGTCTAAGGCACTTTAGAGAAAGTACTGGAAATTTGCTTGCGTCAGATGCCAGCATACCAGCGCGCAGGATGTTTGCAGCATCTAAGAATTGTCCATGCGCGACGTTTGGCGACGTTTGATTGGTATGAACCAGCCATTAGCTTTTGCCAGCCCGTGATCTGAACGCTTCAACAGCATCTCGGAACTGATCGCGAGCTTCAAAATTGGTTAAAAGAAAGAGACATTACGAGCAGCGCTTACGTGGTATCGGCCAATGCAGGTCACTTTGGACTCACTAAGACCTAGAGGAGCGAGATCCGGGACTTCAATGTTCACGTCATTTCCACAATATGATGATGGTCGACTTGATCGAAGATGACAGGGCCAGTACATGTTCGATTGCGCGAAGTTGCGGATGGCTTACCGTAGACACGCATGCATATGCCTGATCGTATTGTACTTAAAACAGTGTGCAAAACCCAAATCAAGGAGACATATAGTCTTAGTTCATGGCGCCATAGTTGCACCAAGATCGGTCGATCTGACAAGGCGACTATTCGAACACACACGATATTTGCAAGTGCTACCCATATCAAATGTAAAAGCAAAAACTCCTTGCGCCAGGAAGCTGGCCTACCGCAGCAGATCCATACTAGAATGGCTGGTGGTCAATACATTAAACACTTCGCTAAATCATCATACTCATAAAAGAAACTATGCAGACACACTGGTGAGACCACCTCTCCAGGTTGATGCACCGTGTCACAGTTGACTGGTATTGCCCTCTATATGCGCCATGTCGATCTGACCGTGTTACTGGGAACGTGGATGCTCCGCTGGGCATTCTGATCGTCCGCCGTCTGTGTTTGGAAGGTCTCTGTGCCAGGTTCGGTGGTTCCACCCCCAACGTTGCGGCCCCGCGAGTACAAGTCTGCTGAAGAGGAATTGCAGTTGCCTAATATCTTGATATAAATAAGCTTGTTTCTATTACTGGTAATAATTTTTAGACTACTATACTAATAGCTAACTTTATTGTAGACAATGTAACTTAGTTACTCTACTATAATCTTTTTTAAATAGTATAAGCTTGATTACTTTGGTGAAACTATCTATATTTATAAGTATTACGTTACATTTCATTGTGTCGTGGAGATCATGCTCTGATCGTCTTAGAGAGACGATCACGAGTGTTTCTCACTGTAGAAGAGAGTAGGCGTGTTCAAGGTATGCCCTTTGAGGAGCAGAGGCTCCGGATCATGGAGTCTCTTTGATCCGAAGTAGTAGTATATAGTCTTAGCTCTTCAGCTTGTCGTTCTTAAGTAGTGATCAATTTATCCTATGTCCATAGCTTGCTTAGCCCTTCAACACATTTTAATAATAGAATTTTAGAACTTTAGTAGTCTTGTAATAAATTTAAGGTCTGCTCACACAATATCCACCGCTGAGCCTTGTCGGCGCGTGGGGAGGATGGCAGCAACAAAATAGGACGCAAACGAAATGCATGGAGGGATGGCGGTGACTAGACCGCCATGGATGGAGGCCTTTTGCACGATTGCTAGAACGCAAAGACAGATACCGCTGAAGGTTAAGGCAAGCAAGATAAAACTAGTCGGTGGTCAGCTGTGCCAAGAGCTGGAATGATACTCCGATGGTAAGTTGAGAGGCCTACAGTTTATCATGTGCTAGCCGCCGGCTCTGGTACGAGAAGTAGACTAAAGTCACAACGGACCAGATACTGAATACACTTTGAAAGGTCAGTATGATTAAGATTAAATGCAGCGACGTGATCACTTACATCCAAGATAATTTTGGCGGAATTGCCGAGTCATTCCGCATCATGAACCACAGAACACTCGAGATACCCATCAAAGGTGCCAAAACTGTCCGAGACTTCGAGCGCAGGAGATCGGCCGTTACGATAGAAATGGCGCCAAATGTTCCCCATTCCACACCAGATGCAATACTGATTAGAGTAGTATCAGTTGCGGTGTGCGACATGACTGCTACGACTTGATCATCCATGGCGATGGCTGGGGAAATAAGGAGCGCGATAGTTGTGGCACTGAAAAGCCGTGCTGTGCTGGGTGATACGAATATCTGTGATAAACCACGTCCTCCAAGGCCATGGGGAAGTGACAGCCAAAGCTGCTCCGGCATAGAGATTATAGTGTCAAAAGTTTGCCCCGTAGCTGCCCTTCGAGCGGCGTTGGTGTCGGTGTGCACCGCTCTGTTCGCATCCATCGGTTGGACGGCCGTGTTGCTCAGCTCACGGTGCCTGTTTGCTGCCATATTTGCGGCGACAGTTCTCATGGGGGAGTAAGGGTACTCTATGGTGAGTAGAGCTGGACGAGATAACAAAGCGTAATGCGTGTGCGGTACCTGATGTGGAGTCCTGGAACACAAAAGTTAATGCGCACCACCCCATTATGAAGGAGTTAGTCGTCTATCGCTCCCTGCCACACTTCTCAGCCTCGACAGGGTTTGTATCCGGTGGTCATTATAAGCGGGGCTTTCAGCGACTTGGTGCTGATGTGTTGGCAGTGTTACAGAAGTGAAGCGGTTATGGCTGCAGGGTTGCACTTGTGATTCGGTGGGGTAGACTGGAGGACCTCGAGAGATAAGGGGCGCAGCGTTTGCCTTTTTGCCTTACATGCGTTGCATAACAATCAAAGCTTTCTACCTGAAGCGTATCATTTTTGCCGTGACAGAGCCGCATGCGTGCCGGAGTATATTGTATGGTTAGCATGGTCTGTGATTTTATCGTTCACCTCAAGTTCAGACTCAACTTTTCGCACCACTTCTGAAGCTTCAGTTCACAGATCCGCAAATCTCTGGAAGCTCTTGTCCAATTTCCCACTAAAGTACGGTGATTATCAGGTATGAAAATTCGTTTCGCGCATGATATGTCACCCATTTCTAAATCTTCCAGCTATGAATGATGATGTACGGAATCCTCGCGAGTCTTTCGACTTCAGACCGTACAGCGGACTCGAAATTCAAAATCACGCACAAATCTTCCATTACAACCTAGATTCTGTGCGCTCAAATTCGTCATCAAGAGCTCCAAACTTGTCTCCACCCGTGAGCATCGCTTGCTGCGACAATAGTTTGAATTTAAGCCATCAAGCGTCATGTCAACATCAGGAACATCAATCCGAATCTTCGAGACCTGAATACGAACCACACGAAAAAGGAAAGATAAAGTTTCCCGAAAGCTCTTCCTCGGACGATCCTGGACGTTTCAATCCTCCAGTAACCAGAAACTACCGCTGGATTGTTTCGGCCTGCCGTATCGGCACCAGCGCACTATGTTCACTGATCGCTGCAAAAAGTACGCAGGAAACAGTGTATCAGACCAATACGAAGAGGTGTACAGACAACATAACCTTGTGGGCAACTCCATGTTACAGTGCCATCATACCGCAATTAAGAATGACAGACTCAACGCGAGCCATCTTGCCAGCCGTTGTATTCACCGCAGCCACGACGGCTTTGTATCACAACCAAGCATGCGATGTTTATCAAGAACGATACTTATTGGGAGGTATAGTCACGGGAATTGTCGTTGGACTGACATTGGACCGGGATCTTGAACGCGCAATGCTGCGTATACTGCCTTGGGCCATTCTTTTGTCGCTGCTCTGCAGCATCTTGGCGCATCGGACAGTGCATCGAGGGTCGCAGAAGAATACACCTGAGATTTTAACGAGTCAACGAACATGTCAAGAGAAAGCGCTACTGCTGAACACTGGATCTGTCGAGTTGCAATGAAGCACCTTGTTTGGCTAGGGTATCCTGGTGCTTCCGTTTCTTTGCGTGCAAACTTAGGTAGTTCGAGTACCTTTGCTTGCAGCATGACTTTTGAATATTGATTATAGATTTGAGCTGCTGTTGGAAGTGTGAACCTGGATTCAAGACAGATCCTACCATTTTTCCTCATGAACGGAGGGTAGCCTAGCAACTCTGATTGATCGTCCAAATTGCGTTTAAGACGTCTGCCGCAAGATGAGAATGCTACAAGACACATAGATAGACATATCTATATTCTAGTTTGAAGTTCAGGCTTCGCTTCCCAGCCTGGTGATATCATCGTGGAGGCAGCTTTGCGTCACCTGACCATTTTCAACCTCCTAAGCTACGTCGAATCGGCGTAGCCACACATAATTTCAGGGATCATCATGCAGTGACTGCGTTGGAAATACTGCACTGCGTTACAATGGGACTGAAACGCCACTCATTTCGAGACCACAGACGATCGATCCAATCAAACCACATATCCGACACCGGTATGCTGCAGTACAGCTTTGAGCAGAGCATGGACAGACATCCCTAGACGTGGACGTGCATATGCCGCAGGATTTGCCTAATTTGCCTGCGACTAGCAACTTCTTGCGTGTGGGCGTCGTAGAGCCGCACTAGCGGGCATGTGGTCCTCCAACGTACCTATTCCGCCAGCGTATATCCTAGGAGTTGCACCCGTATCATTTTGAGAGAACCATAACGCGCCAGTCCAGTCACACAGTCCAAAAGTTGCATTCCCCGCTAGAGTTGGACGATACGTCACTAGCCTTTGGTCTACATAATTGCATCGCCAGAGTTTTGCAGCATCTATTTCGTCGTCTTCCGAGCTTCCTTTGAGCTACCATAAAGCTGTATCAAGTTGTGTGACGCATCACATATCTTCAGCTTACCCAAAGGTCCCGCTTGTGCACAATCAGCGCGCGTGAAACACGTGTGCAAAACGGAAGCCTTATTTTCGCCTAAAACTTACTCTTTTGGCCATAGTCATGCCAGACCCTACACCAGGCGACGAATTACAGGCGCTACCATACGCCACGAACACAACCTACCCCAGCTTACGCATTTACATTGGCTGGATTTTTGCCTTGCTGCTTCTCATAGGAGGTAATGTCGTTGCCTTCTCGTCCACACTTGTGGGACCGCTCATGGGCATTACCAGCTTGCTCTGGCTAATGTTGCGCAATGACCCTGCCATCAGCCCTAAGGCTTCTTGGATGTAAGTAGATCATGCTTTGACCTCTCTGTGCTTATTGATCTAGTGCCTTGGCTGATATATTATGCTCAGGGTATTTGGTGCATGGTCGCTTCTGACACTGGCTTATTTCATGGTCCAATGTCATCGCGTGTCCAATCATCGCATGTAAGTCAAGGTACTTACCCATTTCTGGCCGGTTCTAACTTCTGCAGCTATGTACTTCTGACCATTGCAATGGCGAGTGTCTGTGCATGCTTGATCGCGCTCGTCCAGAAATCTTCGTTACAAAGCGGCTCTGTCGCGATCATTCCGCCCTGCACGTCCTTCGCAGCATACTGCGTTGCCTACTTCTTTCCAAAGCGCCAACTTACCATCTACGACATCGAGACCGGACGCAATTGATGGAGTAGCACATGCTGCTGTCAAGAAGTGGTGGAAGCAGGCAGATCGCAAGTCATGCATGACGGCAGTACGAGGCGTCGAGATACCCGGAGAAGCATAGTTGGGAGATTTACGAGAGGGGCTGCTACTCACCTGCTGCAACTTAGCCATGAGAAAGAGATCAAGCAGTGGCAGTATGAAAAATGAGAGGCGCGAGGCAGAAAAAAGGCCTATATCGGTCAGGAATTAGCTACAAGAATTTCGAATACCTTAACACCATACCCACTTACGCACTGTGTCATCTAGCTCAACAGGTTCCCTTATGAATGCTCGCTTCTTTCTACACTACATTCAGGCCAAGAGTAGAATCATGTCGGGCAAGTTGTCGCGGTGATCAGCGATTTAACATGGGCCCGATCCGGCGTTTCTGATTGGCTGACAATGCCGATCAGGGCACTGGGCTGCTAGTCACCATCCTTCATAGTGATATACGTCGTAAGCAGTGCTACTTGGCCTGGAGTCTTCGCTGGTGAGCCGCCTGACGTGGGTAAATCGAGCGAACCAGATTGTTTCCAGACGTGTCCGCGTCACGATCGGTATATCTCTTCCCGGCATTGTGTTTTGTTGCTGTGGTCTAGGATCTCGCTTCTCGGGCCGTAAAGGTAACTATTATTCTGCCGTGTACGTTTTTCGCAGCCTGTATGGTGGGCATTGCTGTTCCAATCGTGTCTTAGCATAAACCGGGTCGGGCAATCGGCAGTCCCGATTGCTAGCTCTGAAGTCAGTTCTCGGGACAGCATAGTCCAATGGTAAGCTTGGGAAGCAAGGTATGTGCTTCAGGTTTTACGTCATCGGTGGACCCTGGGAAGCAAGGGATCGGGATGCAGACTTCTTGATGCCAAAGTGATTATATTGAGCGCGCAGCACGGTATTATGCGGCCATTCCTCCCGTATATTATGGCAAGTATAGTAGCAGGATGGCCTTCTCAATTTCGGTTGCGGCCCTCTCATGTTCAGCACCAAAGGTTGAAAGCTGGCTCTATTTTTTATGAGCCCGCAATCACCGGTAGTAGATCTTGTATTTCGCCTTCTTGCAAAGTTCTCGATGCAGAGTTTTTGATGGCATCCCCTCCAGCCAGCACTCCTTCTCTTCCTTCCACCTCTTCACCCCGCTCTTGAAGGCCTGTTCCATCGCTGCAATCTCCTCCTCCATCGTCTCCAGGCGCTGAATAAGTCCAACATGTGATGTGTTTGTCGGAATGAGATTCAACGTCTCGAAGAGCCCTGGCTTGACACTCTCTGACGGCGCATAAATGTCGTGCCTCGTCATCAAATGATACTCGGCAAGCGCTCCACCGAATCCAGAATCAAGCGACCAGCTGTACTCGGTGCTGTTGATGTCGTTCATAATCGAAGCTTTGAGTGCTTCAAAAGGATCGGTGATATCAAAGTCGAGAGGAGCAGGTGGTGCTTGGAAACAATGACGACAGAGCCAGAATAGACCTTGTTGATACTTCACGCCGGGTTTCATGACTGGTGCTCCATGATCCCAAATCCATCCAACGAGGTAGTCGGTCGAAAAGGTTGGGTCCAGGGTGCATGTTCGTTTGGGGTGGTAGAGCCAAGAGTAGTCGCGCGGCGGTGCCTCTGTTGCCTTGACCTCAGCCGGGTCAACGTCCGAGATGGGCGGGGAAATCTCATTGTTGATGATTCTGGGATCCAGAGAATCTATTCTGGCTGTTGTTGCTTTTCTGTCTTCGCCATCTTCTGTTGAGGTGCTGGAGCCGGGGCCATCTAATATTGGTTTCGGTGTGTGCCTTGGACTTGGCGGCGCCTCTTGCTTGATAGTGACTTGCAGTTCGGTTCGACAACAGGTCTTGACACGTTTCGATGGTCTCATAGTACCTCTGGATAGGTGACGATGGATTCGATGAGTTGTCTGATGGTGTGAGGTTGACGATGCGGCGCGTTTCGGAGGCTAAGACGCGGCCGCGCCGCTAAGCGGATGCAGACTAAACAGCCTTGGAAAGTGGAGAGCCCCTGTCGTGTCCGTGCACTGCACATGCCTAGATCTGATGGACATCAGAATTTACAGGTGCTCAAAATTGCCTATCCTTGCAAACACGCAACGCATCTTGACGCCACCGATGTGACATTCCTGGAAAGTCCCGCACACATATAGGCATGTAGTGCAAACTTCAGCATTCACCGGAGACCTTCCAGCTACCACATGCACAATGCGAGTGGAGCTCTACCGGGCGCTTAGAATTTTCGCGCTGCGCTCAATTGACTTGCGGGTGTAGTGACGAACTATTTCATCGGCCGCGTTGAGGTTTAGCATACGCTCTCGTCATTGAGCACCGGTTGCCTCCTCTTCATCAAACCACTTCTTATGTGTCTTCAATCTGACTGGGCCAGCTGGACCCCAAACATCCTTCTTTTGACTGTTTCTATTTCTCCGCCATTTTCTGAACCAGTGCAAAGGCCACCTTAGGCCGTCGCAATACGAGGAAGCAGGTGCACCGTCGAGCATGCGACGCACAGCTACGAGTACAACAAGGAAGGCAAACCAAGCAAAAACGAAAACGACCAGTGGAGTGATCATGGAGAACAAAGCTGCAACAAACACAAATGGGATCGCGATGAATGGGCCCAAAGGCACAAGAAGAGCTCGCCGAATAGGGTATGTCCGTGATGGAAGATCGCCAGCAACGTATTCGGCCACCACAGTTGCGCGCTCGGAATCAGCCAGAACTCGGAAAACAGCTAGGAGCTCCGTTTCCTGTGCGTGGACTACCATATAATCGTAGACCTGCCACCGGAGCATGTTTTGCGAAGCTTTGTCCTCGGAAATTTCTTGATCGTGTTCCTTCTTTTCAAAAGCTGATCTGACAGGCTCGTGCCCCCATATTTCGACAATGCTTGGTCGAGGCATGACCGCGTGTGCGGCAAAGGAAGTATGGGCATTGTGCATATTGTATTGAATCAACTGCTGATCCACAGGAGTGAACCAGGGCATATTGATTTCTTCGTCAACACTGCCGCCAGGGATACCTTCGAATCGAAGTGGCTCGGAGAAGAACGGCGTCCAGCGGTCCTCTGAGCCCGATAGATGGTCCTTGTTCCAATCGATGGCATCTCTAGCATGTCTTGTCAAGTTGACACCGAGATACTCGTCGTAATACGCAGTACGCAGCAGGACATCAGAGCCCGAGACGAGAAGGCGCCAATGGATCAACAGGTTTGTGCATCCCGGACACACCCCAGGAAACACAAAGTTTGGAGCTCTGCGCCATGGCATGTAATCGATACTTGTTATGATTGTACTTCCAGATTTCAACTTCCGCTTGATGTACTCATCGCGTTGCTGTGGAAGGACGACGGGCGAGGGTAGGAAGAAGAACAGGCCAAGCATAACAATCCAAGGCAACGTCAGGATCTTGAGGATTTTGCATGGTGACATTCGCGGCATTGCACCAAAATTAGAGAGTGCAGATGAGGTTCATGAAAGAAGCTGTGGCGAATGGAAGCTCATGTACCAAGGTAGCTCTTCTCAGAAGCTTGGAAGCTTGGACCACATCCTGCCTTCATGCGCAGGCAACCACCCCAGCCCGGCATTGGTGATCGCGACATGAAACAAGGCAAAGCCGAGGTTGATTTGATTCATTTGAAGCACGCTCCCACTAACGATGGGAGAAACTCCTAGGCTTCCAGAACTACTCATTACGTTCAGTTTAAGATTTACACATCTATAGGCTACCTCCAATAGCGTTTCGGTAATTTTGCAACTACACTGAAGTCAGTAGGCTCTTTTGCGTCTCATCGCAGACATCGAGGTGCAGCGGCACCTACGAGCACGGACCGAGCCACTGCAGAGTGGTTATCGCGCTTGACGTTTCACACTGGTCAACGGCAAGCCTGGAACCCATCGCCAGTCTCTCGTGTCTCCACTTCTTGCTAGTACTTCCTTACAGCATCATAATTCCTCTCTCTCCTTCATGCGGAGACACGAAGAAGACCAGGGTTACGATCTCTAAGGTCAGGACAAGTTGAAGTATATAGTAGTGTAGGCGCCAGTCCGAGTCTGTCGACCGTGATGTAACTGGGAATGCTACTTGGTCCCTGAGAGGCGATTGTCAGTCAGACGGATGCCTCGTGGGGAGGTGCTGGCTATGGCTGGCGTCGATCGGACAGGAAAGATGTCCTCATGGATTAGAACACGGCGTTTGGTACATAAGCGGTATATTGAACCGCTGAGTCGTAGTTGGCGACTGTTGCTCTTTGCTCGATCTAGTTGGCCGCATGTCACTTTGCCACCTTAGACTTTGTAGGCTTGTGAACCACCTTCTGTTGGCTTGCTTTGCTTGCTACCGATTCTTTATGGCGCTCTGGGCCGTTTCGAGCACGCGGAACTGTATTAAATTGTGGCGCAAGCGGAAAAGGCGATTCAGACCGAGGATTCTTAGGAAGCAATCCGCCACCATGACCTTGGAAGAGACGACGTGCATCGTCCTGACCGACCACCGTGTCCAATTTACCCAGCCACACAGTCCCTAAGCCACGCCAGCAGATCACTGAGCGCGCATTGCCATCGCCGCGAACTCGGAAATCGTTTTGTTCTGTCACAGCGCTCGGGTGGGCGCTTGGATCCTCTCGCCATATCTCGATGCCGTCAAATATCCCGAGTTCAAGCGCACGCTGCGCAACTCGTAGTGCCTGAGGCATGTCTGCGATCTCCAGCAGCACTATCTTTGCCTGCACATCTCGCGCGATTTTGAGCAAGCGTGGGTAGAACATGTCGCCTTGTTGTATGTCGTCCTGGTTGGCATGGGGTGGAGGCACGAGCGCCAGTTTCGGCTCGTAGCCTCGAACAGAGCGTGTTGTGGTCTTCCAGTATTCTGACGGTGATATGTACGGCGGGTTGGATATGAGGATGTCCCAGAACGATGGAAGCCTCTTATAGTCGAGCGCGGCCTTCAAAGGCATATGGCCTGCCAGCTGGTCTGCAAATGGGTCGACCAACACATCTGCCTTGATGAGTTGCACCCGCCCCTTTGCTAGGCTGCCGCTATTCTTATACAATCTCTGTACATTGCGACGGGCTAGGTGAAGGGCTCCATTTGAGACGTCCACACCTAGCGCGCGTACTACGACATCGTCGCGCGCAACGTGTAGTTCGTGTTGGAAGAGGAGGGGAATGCAGCCGGTGCCGGTACAGAGGTCGAGGAGGCGGAGCTCAGTCGGAAGCTTTGTCGCATCGCGCAGTAGTTGTACAAGATGTGTAACTGATGCTGCTGTATCCTGTCTTTCCTGAATATCAGCTGTGTACACGGGCGTCCTAGAGTATCACCACCCACCTTGGGATGAGCACACCAGGCCTGCACCTGATCTCCAATTCGCCAAAGTACTCGGTTCCCAGTATATACTGCAATGGCTTGCCTGAAGCTCTTTCTTTGACAAGTCGGCGTAGCAAGGAGCCTTTAGCTAACGTGTCACCGCGAGCGCGACGCGACTTCGCGACCTTCTTGACGTGCTCGCGCAGCCATCGCAACTCATTTTGCGCGGCGTGGAGGTCTCTACATGGCGCAAGTAGAGGCGGTAGGAATACATCTAGGGTATGCGCTTTACGGAGGAGCGAATTGGGTATCCGCGGCATGACAATGCATGATGGTGGATGTGGAGAGTGATGTCACTAGCGTGAGTAGATGTGCGAGAGAGATGAGTTCACGTCCGGGGCCGAAGCTCGCGAAACCATCTCCAGGATAGACTCGAGGCATTATGGAGTCACCAAACGTGCATCATAGGACTGGTGAATGCAATCAAGATGATGATTGCGATGATTTTATTGTGAGCGTTTCCAAATAATACATCATGTAAATGACGACGGAACACCGACCCTGGATATCTCTGCGACATGGACAACTGATAAGACAACAAAAACCCAATACCAAAGCCAGAAGATCCTCGCAGCACCCGTACATAACAACCAAATAAAAGAGGAAAGGCAAGCCAGAAGTCATTCAGTACATTGAGACTAGGAAACAACACCTGCAACAACAAACAGTACAACACCACCACCACCACGAAGGTGTACAAGAGAAGTACCTCAACCGCCCTTAAACGCTGGGTTTTCCCTTATACACCTCCTTGATGGTGTGTTGCACACCCGAAGCCAGATATTTAGCCTCTTTGGCCTTTCGTTCCTCCGAAGACGATTTGTCGTTGGCTTTGATTTGGGCCTCGAAATTGGCCCAGCCGTTGACCAGAGGTCGAACGGGTCGCTCAGGACGAGGAGCGGGACGAGGAGGGCGGCCAGCAGCTTTGATGATGGTGGTGGCTGCGGCGGCGACGGGAGGATGAGAGTTGGCTTCCTCCTTGACAGGGGGAAGAGCAGCGATCTCCTTGATGATGGCCTTGATGGCCGCGACGATATCTCCTCTAGGAGCAGACATGGTGACGGTAGTATTGGTATTGGTGGTTTGTCTTGAGGAGGTAATTTTGGTATTTGTGGCTTTTTGAGCAAGAGCTTTGTAGAGGAAGTAGAGATGTGGAGTGTGAGGAAGAAGAATCTCAAGAGGGCAAATCTCAGCTTATAAGGAAGCCGTCTTCAAATGCACTAATGGAATGGCAAGAGATATCTGATACTGTACCAGTGTTCTGTACAATGTTCGAGAGGTATTCCCATATCGGAAACCATGGTTCGAGACATTAAGCGAGGTACCTCGCTCCCAGTGATAAACACAACTATGATTGCGCACACACACATGTGGATTTACTCATCTGCTGGTCGGTCTGTTGGCTGCAGGACCACGGTTCGTAGTGCATCGTGCTCCTTGTTCAAACGCCTCCAAGCGATTTCCCGCTTTACTACACCTCTATTGAGGATAGCAATGCAAAATCACTGAATGCACCAGGGATACGCAGACCTCGACTTGAAGATCGCGGTGCTGGAAGTGTTCATCAACATTTGATAAAGTGAGGAAAAGGGAAGGATTGCTCGAGTCGTTGCGGACGGCGAATCCGATGCCCGGAACGCTGAGTGATTCGCATCGCGAGCAGCGCGGCAATGATTTCACCGGACCTATTAGGCCACTGAGTACGATCTAGTATATCTCTTTACGGACTCGATAAGTACAGCTACGCAGGAAGGTGGAAGGGTTGCGTGCAAAATCTTGGTTCGGCCATCGCTGCAGGGCAGTTGCGTCAACGACGGATCATTCTGAACATTGCCTGGGAGGCCTTCTACTGATGAACAACGACTAGCGGGAAGGGGTCTTAAAGGTTCTGAGAGACTAGCTGTTGCAACAAGTACCATGGTTGATGTTGGTGCTGATAGTCAAACGAATACTTTGGGATGGATGCTTCACACAAGCTTTCTTTCCCCGCTTGCGCTTTCCGGCCCCAACTTGCCGCTAACCCTGCACCCCATACTTTTCTCCGACGCGACTGACTCAACGAATACCAAACAAACGCTTCTCGCGAAAGCATTCCCACCAAATCCTTCGGTACCATGGTGCCGACACAAAGCCACCAAATCTAGTCATTATTGGCATGTCGGCAATGTGCTTTCACGCGCGGTGAAGGAGGGCGGTCAAGGCTACTCGCACCGCGTCTATCCACAGTGTACAAGCACAGCCCAAGCAATGGCACCGTTTCGGCCCTTCTGCAACACACCAACCATAAACCTAGATCCATGCGTCTATCAACACTCTATCCTCATAGCAATCATCCAAATCACCAGTCATGCAAATATCTTCTTACGCTCAATCCCACAGGCAGCGCTCCTTCCGCCCCAGACACCTTCCCCACATCCAATCCGTTCAAGTCGCCAAGTCGCCCACGCTCATTGGTCACGGAGCATTTCACAACGTGTGGGGTCATAACAGGTGCAGCTTGGCATGCTGTTCGGCAGATGGGTAAATACGATACCATGCACGCGGGCATTCATCCGTCCTAGGAAGTGATCTGCTTGAGAGGTATAAGGGACCCATGTGTGCGAATGCCAACGTGGGCTGGTTAACAACGATTTGCATTGCGACTTCACGATGACGGACGTTAACAAGGGCGACTCGTGGCGAAGCCATTCGAAGCTGTTTTTGGCGTGCGGGATTGTGATCCTGAGTCCATTTCAGTATGGGTTTGATTTTGGTATGATTGGTGGACTGCAGGCGATGAGGGGATTCCTTCAGGTAGGATTACTGTCTCTGCTCTTGCTTTGAGGATGTACTCACATGCTTCAGGTCTTCGGATATCGCTCGCCCAAGTCGCCCACAGGATGGAATATCACAACCGAACGACAACAGCTCATCTCATCGTTGATGACCCTCGGTGCATTCATGAGCTCTGCGACTGCTGGTATTCCCTCAACACGCTTTGGCCGACGAGCATGTCTCGCACTGGCTTGTGTCACTTGCTTCGTTGCGAACATCATGATGATGGCAACTGAGAACATTGGCGCACTTTACGCAGGCCGTTTCATCATCGGTCTGGCAAATGGCTACTTCATGACCTTTGCCCAACTCTACCTCCAAGAGTCCAGCACGGCTGAGCTTCGTGGTGTTTTCCTGACTGCATTCAACTTCTTCGTCTCCTTTGGCACCCTTATTGGCACAATCGTCGATTGGGCCACTGCAAAGCGTCCCGACAAATCTGCGTATCTGATCCCACTCGGACTTATTTACGTCTTCCCTTTCATCATCATCTGCACAATATGGTTTATCCCGGAGTCACCACGCTGGCTCATCCTCCAAGGCCGCTTCGACGAAGGCGTCAAAGCACTCGTATGGCTGCGACCCAAAACCCACGACAGCCTCGCCGAAGCAACCGCCATCCGCGACGCTATTGAGCGCGAAAAGGAAAGCAGCTCGGGCGTCGGCTGGCTGGATCTCTTCAGCAACCCTGTCGATCGTCGCCGCACTACTCTTGCGGTCTGCGCCGTCTTGCTCCAAGCCGCATCAGGATCTATGTTCATTATTGGTACGCCTCTTCTCCCACTCTTCCCTTTCTCTACAAAACCCGATAACTAACACTACCCAGCATTCAAAGCCTACTTCCTTCAAATGGCCAAAGTCTCCGACCCCTTCGCCATGTCCAACGTCCTCTCCGCAATCTCCATCCTCGCCTTCATCGCAAACTCGTTCATCGTCGTACGCTTCGGCAACCGGCGCGTGCTCCTCATGACCGGCCTGCTCGTCTGCGGATGTCTACAACTCATCATCGCAACCGTGTATCACAAATACCCCGGCGCCAAATCAACAGGCAAAGTCACGGTCGGACTGACGGGCATATACATGTTCAGCTACAACGGCATGATTAGCACGTATGCGTGGCTATGTGGTGGCGAATTACCTACGCAGCGACTGCGATCACATACTTTTGGCCTCGCGGCTGCGGTTGGATTCGCAGGTGCATGGCTTACGACGTTTACTGCGCCGTACTTTATCAACCCTGCGGCACTGAATTGGGGACCCAGGTACGGCTTCATATGGTTCCCAAGCTGTGTCATTGGCGCGACGTGGGTGTTCTTCTTCCTTCCTGAAGTCAAGAACCGCACGCTGGAAGAGATTGACGAGATGTTTGAGCAGCGCTTGCCTGCGCGGAAGTTTGGCAAGTATGTATGCACGGTAGGACTCGGGGATGTGGAGGCCAAGGGAAGGAAGAGTATGGAGACGGAGAAGGAGGTGGATGTTTTGAGGAGCGAGAAGGTTGCGGCTGAGGTTGCTGTAACGAAGGATTAAGTTTGCTCGATGATCTTGAAGGGAGGCGGGTGGAAGGAGTTCAGAGGGATGAAGGGCATGAAGTGGTGTTTGTTGTTAGTTGAAGAAGATTAATGATTCATGAAATGATTTCGTGTTGGGAATACTTTTGACGCTGGGTATCATCGCGCTCTACACATCCTCTTTACTGTGGTCGTACTAGCTGCGCGCTGTACATGCACCGTCCAACTAGACCACCTCACCCAAGTACCTTCTCAACGACCCACCTCCCCACACCCTCCTTCCTCTGCACCACTTTCCTCACCCCCAATCCCCACCCTTGACTCCCCTTCTCTCCCACCAGACTCAACTCAACCTCACACTCCCTCCTCTCCGGCTTGCCTGCCAAATCCACAATCTTGCCCTTCGGTTTCGACGCCGCCAGCAGCGGGGTATTGAGCGCAATATTAATAATCTGTGGCCTCGTGATCGGCGTAAGCGGATGTAATCTCGTCTTTGGTGTTTTGGACCCTTGGATGCTCGATGCCGATGCGCGTTGTAAATGCGAATAGATGATGTAGCCGGGCATTTTTGCTGGAGGCGTACGAGCCAGTACACTGCTTGGATGCAAGTATACATATGGATCGTCGGTACGGTCGGCTTGGGAAGTGAACAGCGTGACGTATGGAACGGCAATAGCGGTCTTGGGCTTGCGATGCAGGTCTGGAGGCACGGGAGCGAGGTCGGCGCGCATGGCGATCTGGTCGATGAAGCCGGCGGCACAGATTTGCGTTAGGAGATTGATGCTGCGATCGGATGGCGCGGGGAGCTTGGGCTTGTATGTGGAGATGGCGGTGGGGCGATGGGCGCGTACGATGTTGGTGAGTTGGTGGCGAAGTTGGGATGCTTCGTGCATCGCTTTGGCGTTCAGGAACATGTCTTCGCAGAAGTCGCGTGAGTCGGACTCGTAGGCATACGCGCAAACTGCATTGCTGAGCTTGATGCAGTCGCTCTGCTTGGCATTGACAGAGAGTTTCGCTTGGGCTGCGTTGTAGGCTTTGCGCATTTGGGAGCGCTCTTCAGCTTCGATGTTGTCCTGTTCTGTGCGAATGGCGTCGGCATCCTGGGTAGGTTCGCGCAGCCCAAGCTTATTCTCTGGAATAAGAAGTTCAGGAACCGAAAGGGCAGCAACAAGTGCAATGGTCTCAGCAGTCAGGCCTTGTGCTACACCCATAGCCACCATACGGGCGAAGCGAGGATTGAGAGGGTAAAGCGAGAGTTCTTGTCCGAGCTTGGTGACCTTGCCGTCAACTGACAGGGCGCCCAAGTACGAAAGGAGGTTCTCGGCCTTTTGCAGGCTCTCGCGATCCGGTGGTGTTGGAAACGGAAAGTTGACTACTGGCGCTCCCATGCTCTTGAGCTGTAGCACAACGCCCTCAAGCGGAGTCCTCGAGATCTCAGGTGCAGCATACTCCTCAAAGTCTCGCTCAAAGACTGCAGAAGAGTAGAGACGATAGCAGTGACCAGGACCTGTACGACCAGCACGGCCAGATCGTTGGTTCGCGCTTGCTTTGCTGATCCACCCGACTTCGAAACTTTGCACACCTGTAATGAGGTCGTATTTCTTCTCCTTTGCTCGCCCACAGTCAAAGACGTAGCGAATACCGGGGATCGTCAAACTCGTTTCTGCAACGTTGGTGGCTAGTACAATCAGACGTGACCCATCCGGAGGTGGGTCAAATACGCGCAACTGCTGGTTTGTCGGTAGCTGCGAGTAAAGTGGCAGGACATGAACATCCAGAACTGTGTCTTCCGGCTTTTCATCCTCAATCTCAAATTCAGTGTCGTCCTCATCATCCAGCCCCAGGATCTCAGAGTCCTCAGAGTCTGATCCATCATCGTCCTCGAAGTTTTGTTCTTTGGTGCCTAGCTCGATGTCTTCAGCTTCCAGTGGCGTCTCCGCTGGGGACACAATAACTTTGCCGGCCTTTGCTTCGTAGCCCTGGGTAGATGTGAACGTTGCTTTCAGTCGCTTCGCAAGGTGTGCGATCTCGTTCTGGCCGGTAAGGAAAACGAGCATACCGCCTCGGGGCAATTTGCGATGTCCTCGAGATACCTTGCGGAACATCTCTTCGGCATAGTCTCTCTGAGTCCGGCGAGCAAAGTGATTCGTGACTGCGTACTGTCGGCCCTCGGCCTTGATGAGCGGTGGCGGTAGACCTCGGAAAAGTCGCTGATTCTCCGTGAAGTCTGAAATGCGCAATGTAGCAGACATGATGACCAGTTTCAAAGGCTTCACTTTGGAATCTTCCTTTGCCATCTGAGACCGGAGGTCCACGATTCTGCTGAGCATACCAATTAAGATATCCGTGTTCACGCTCCGCTCGTGGGCTTCGTCAATGACAATAGCAGAGTACTTGGTCAGCACGAAGTCCTGTGTGATTTCGCGAAGCAGCACACCGTCCGTCATGAACTTGACCGCTGTCTTTGCACTCGTAGTCGTGTCGAAACGGATCTGGTAAGCCACTTTCGATCCGTGATCGCTCAGCTCGTCGCCAACACGCTTTGACATGCTCACTGCAGCGACACGTCGCGGCTGGGTCACTCCAATCATGCCTGGCGTAGGCCCATCTGGAGCACCATATCCTGCCTCGTACAGGAATTGCGGCACCTGAGTAGTCTTTCCACTACCCGTGGCACCCCAGACTACGACGACATCATTGTTATGTATCGCTTCCATGATCTTCTGTTCTTCCGCTACGATTGGCAATTGTAATCGTGAGTCTTGTATCTCTGGCGATCTCTCAACAGTAACGCTGAAAGCTTTTCGTGTCGCGTCCGTCGCGGTATTTGTCTCTAGCTCCGGAGGTAGCGGATCTTGTTCGGGTGCTCTGGGCTTGAAACTGGCGGGTTTGGGGAGAATCGCGTGTGACAAGTTGTTTGTAGGAACAAATCCAATAGCCTCGTTCCTTTGCTGTGTTGCCCACGCCTTGAAGGCTGACGTCTTTTCCTTCTTCGCAGCTTTGCTGTCCTCGTCCGGACTAGTCTCGCTGTCGCTTTCGCTGTCCTCTGTCTCATCCTCGTCCGAACCTTCGATTTCTTCCGACTCAGAGTGTGATGGCTCGTCATCTTCGGATTCGCTGATGTCGCTCTCTATGGCCTCGCTCAGAGAGTCGTCTCTGTCTTCGTCGCCTTCCTCTTCCTCTTCGTTTGAGCTGAAGCCCTCCCACTCCACCTCTTTCTCAATGACTACTGGCTTGTCCTTCCCTTTTCTACGCTTCCGCACTTGTATTATGGGTCTACCAGCATCGTCAACCTCCAGCGGCCGCTTCAATCCTCCGCCGAACAAGCCAGTAGATTGTGGAACTTTGGTAGGCGGCGCGACCGCGGTTGACTCTTCGTCGGCCTCTGATGACGACTCGGAAGGTGAACGTGTACGTTTCGATACATGCGACGATTTCGTAGAAGGATTCGAATCAGGCCGCTGTACGCTTGCGGGTTCCTCGTCGCTCTCAGACACTTCATCCAGCTCAAGCTCTCGTCTTGGTCGCTCTTCAAATAGCAGCCGCTCATTCTTCTCAACGTCAATCCCAGCTTTCCTCTCCGCAAGCGCGCGCCTCAAAGCCTCTCTTTTGGAGTCTGATCCACTCCCAAGCTTCTTCGAGCTCTGGAACAAGCTTGTATCGACCTTGTGCGCAGCCAATTTCTTCAGCAGTGCTAGGTTCTCCTCCTTCTTCAGCTTGGTGTCCACATATTTGTCCAGTCGCTTCTTTTTCTTCCCACTAATCTTGCCTTGCGATTCGCGCATAAGCTCTTCTTTCAAGGCCTTCTTCTTGTCTTCCCGCTCCTGCTGGTCTGCCGGTAAGATCTGTTCAGCGTTTGCTTCGGCGTCATTTTGCTGCGGCTGTGATGATTTTTGGCGCGCGATGACTTTGTGTTTACGCTGACGGGGAACGAATTTGGGCATGTTGGCGCGTGGTTATGTCTCTAGCATCGCAGGCGCGAACTTTGGCAGACCTTGAAATTTTGGCGGAGTTCAGCCACTATCGCCGAAGGCGGTGGCAGAACGCGCCCCACCAGTGAGCTTGTGTTTGGTGCACTACGGTACCAAAGAGCCTCACGAACCTTTCATTGAAGATTCTAGACTGGGACCTCCGCAACTTGTCACTAATTTTAAGTATGGCAACCACCGCGCCAGCTCCGGCAGCTGATTATACCGTTACCCCCGCGCCTTACCCAGCGCGTACGAAAACATCTGCCGCGACAATCAAGGGCCTCGAAACAGTCGCAACAGCAGTCAATTTTGCCGACAAGATACTCATTACTGTCACACAAAATGGTCGTCTGGCGCATTGGGTAAGATCATAGGCAAGTTCTGGCATTGCAAGACTAACTTGTGATTTAGGTACATGTACCGCTAGATATTGCCGCAACAGACGCGTCCATGGCCTCGAACCCTTACCTCGAACGCGAAGACGACGACCCGGATTCCGATCTTCTACCTATGCATCATCTCACGGCGACAAACATACTAGGCGGAACAGTACCTGAACTCGACATACTGGGCCAAACGCTTGCCACACAAATTGCCAGCGCGATCAAGACACGGGATGATAGGGAGACAAGAACTGTAGTGCTTGGGATGGGTCTAGACAAGAGCATGATAGGAAGAGAGGAATTCAGTACACTAGTGGGACTAGTACTTGAGGTCATTTAAGTGCTTTTGTTCTGCAACTTCTTTCGTATACTGCGCGATGCGCAGTGCTTTTCTTCCAGCCAGGGTATCATACCAATTGCGCACAGGCAACTTTAGCCACAGCATGGGGTCCCCACACATCTCAAATTTGAGGTGCATAATCAAGGTACGTTGGCAGCTGCCTCCTCTTACAATTGACCTTTCCAAACTCCAGCTCTATGCTAATCCCTGTTCGCAGCCATGAACGCCAATGAATGCAAATTGTCCAAACCTTATAGGCTGTCGCGGAGCTTGTTGATAAGAATGTCCACGGACTCCATATCATTCGCGTCGAGCTTCTCCTCCGGCTTGAACTCCTTGGGCATGTGTGATAGGACGGCATCGAGGCCGGGCTGGAAATTTCGGGCAGTAGACGACAGCGCGGTGATCGCCTTCTTTCGGACGTCTCTAGGCTGCGAAAGCGTTGTAGCGAGGTGTACCAGATCAGGGATGGCGCCAATTACGAGTATCTGCGTGCTGTTAGCGATGATGTGTAAGCGTTACAGCTATACCAGTGCTTACTCTCTCTTGAGTTCGGATGTTGTTTTGAACCGCAGTGCCGCACGAGTGAGCTGCCCACATTCGCAGCTTTGGGTCTTCGCTCTTGAGCTGTTTGACCAAGCGAGTCCACCTCTCTTTGTTTTCCAAGTTATTCGCGTTGTCGAGCTGTTGGACGATTGTCTCGAAGGTCTTGAATGCCTCGTATTTGCTCTCCGCTACAGCCTCTGGGTCCTCGATAATATCCAGGCTATCGTCCATCACCTCCGCGTCCGATTTGGGCCGCACACCGCTAAGGAGCTGCATCAATGCCGCTTTGTCGACGTCCGACATGGGCTGAGGCGTCGAGGAGGGATCATTTCGGGAGGCCTCCGAGTTTTGAACTCCCCATTTGAGGAGGTTGTTGAGCGACGGATCGTTCATTATTCTATTTGTGCGATCGAAAGTGTGTTCAAGTTGTGGTCGGTTGTTGGTTGGGATGGTGGTTCATATCTGAAATTATTTTGGCGCGCGACGCGGATGACGCAGCCTGGTTGGGACCAGAGGATTCGCGAGGCTTCCATGGCTGGCCACTATCACAGCGCGAGGAATGGGCAACCCCGACAACATGGACAGGTTGCTGCACATGTGTAGAGCCCAGAAGGGACACTGAATTGCAAGACTGAGTCCAATGCGCCAATGCGCGCATCTTGAGATGGGAGGTCGCAGTAAGTGCCCCTCCACAGCACGTGACCTTAGCCTCGTACTCGCCCAGGGGCGCGGGGCGGCTTTAGGAGTTGGCGGTGAAGAGCAGCGGATGGCTGGCATCGCAATGCGGCGCGACTCCTGTCTACCACGAGCA
Source organism: Paraphoma chrysanthemicola (assembly GCA_020744225.1). Taxonomy (NCBI): domain Eukaryota; kingdom Fungi; phylum Ascomycota; class Dothideomycetes; order Pleosporales; family Phaeosphaeriaceae; genus Paraphoma; species Paraphoma chrysanthemicola. The sequence continues at coordinate 1,052,531 of JAGMWG010000010.1, read as the reverse complement.
TAGATGAAACACGTCGTACACAGTGGAGAAAATCTACACCATCTTCGCTTGGCAAGTGCATAATAGCGCTGCCTGGCGGTCTGGTATGACGGCCGACAGTGGTAGCTCCCTCTGCTGTGGCGGGGAGCTTGCGTGGCTACCAAAATAGCAATTGTGTAGCCTAGAGAGGCAGTTGAAGGCGATTATAAAATGCTCAACATGCCGCAAAGCGCAGAGTGAATGCCCAACGCAGAAATTTATGCACACTTCTGTTGGCGCTGTCGTTCGTGCAAAGCCTCCTTCAAGTACACCAACCTCGCAGCTGCCACCCCGCTAGTAAATCTGGGCAAGGCCGGCCCGCTTATTTCAGCACCCACCGCCGACTTGCCTCGCACAACACCTTAACACCAACACCCTCGCCCTGTAAGCTGCCCCGACCTCCGCGCCCTCGCTCAATTGCCAGACCAGCGGCATCTCGAGACATCTCACGCTGACCTCCACTGTCGCAGCCGACACAAATTGCAGCCACCCGCTCCCCTTCGTAACCTCCTAATCTCTACACCTAATCAGTCAACATGGAAGGTAAGCAGCTGAAGCCCAACGCCCCCGACAGTGCTATCCGCATCGCCCGCCGATGCGCCGTCTGTCTCAATGAGCTCCGCTAACATCTATCCCCAACTGCAGAGGAAGTCGCAGCTCTCGTCATCGACAATGGGTGAGGTCATCCCCGAATTCCAACTCTACCCATCCCTGCTGTGGAGGGGCTATCCGCAATGGCCGCGCCCGCGCTTCGCAGAGCCTCAACAACTCCGCAGCAGCAGCGCGACAGGCAGAACTAGCAGAAGGACATGAGCTGACAAGTGCTAGTTCGGGTATGTGCAAGGCCGGTTTCGCCGGTGACGATGCGCCCCGTGCAGTCTTCCGTAAGTTTCTCCACAGCCGCTCGCAAGCTGTAGCAGCAGCATATGCGCTCCTCGGGAGCTGCGAGGATGCTTGCGAATCGATTCTGACTCTGTCGCAGCCTCTATTGTCGGCCGACCGCGCCATCATGGGTACGACAATCCGCCGCAACTGCCACCTAATCCGCGAGCTGACAGCGAGGCAGTATTATGATTGGTATGGGCCAGAAGGACTCCTATGTTGGTGACGAGGCACAGTCGAAGCGTGGTATCCTGACTCTGCGATACCCCATCGAGCACGGTGTCGTTACCAACTGGGATGACATGGAGAAGATCTGGCATCACACCTTCTACAACGAGCTGCGTGTCGCTCCCGAGGAGCACCCCGTCCTGCTCACCGAGGCTCCCATCAACCCCAAGTCCAACCGTGAGAAGATGACACAGATCGTCTTCGAGACCTTCAACGCCCCCGCGTTCTACGTCTCCATCCAAGCCGTCCTGTCCCTGTACGCTTCCGGTCGTACCACCGGTATCGTTCTCGACTCCGGTGATGGTGTCACTCACGTTGTCCCCATCTACGAGGGTTTCGCTCTTCCCCACGCCATCTCGCGTGTTGACATGGCTGGTCGCGATCTGACTGACTACCTCATGAAGATCTTGGCTGAGCGCGGTTACACCTTCTCCACCACCGCCGAGCGTGAAATCGTTCGTGACATCAAGGAGAAGCTTTGCTACGTCGCCCTCGACTTCGAGCAGGAGATTCAGACTGCCAGCCAGAGCTCCAGCTTGGAGAAGTCCTACGAGCTTCCCGATGGTCAGGTCATCACCATTGGCAACGAGCGCTTCCGTGCTCCAGAGGCTCTCTTCCAGCCTTCCGTTCTGGGTCTCGAGAGCGGTGGCATCCACGTCACCACTTTCAACTCCATCATGAAGTGCGACGTCGATGTCAGGAAAGATCTCTACGGCAACATTGTCATGGTATGTAGCGCTCATTACCATGTGGGTACGAACTACGGCTAACAGGATCTAGTCTGGTGGTACCACCATGTACCCCGGTATCTCCGACCGCATGCAGAAGGAGATTACTGCTCTCGCCCCGTCCTCCATGAAGGTCAAGATCATCGCACCTCCGGAGCGCAAGTACTCCGTCTGGATCGGTGGTTCCATTCTCGCCTCGCTCTCCACCTTCCAGCAGATGTGGATCTCAAAGCAGGAGTACGACGAGAGTGGTCCTTCCATCGTCCACCGCAAGTGCTTCTAAAGTAAATACGCCACATTCAATCTGTTGCTTCATAAGCTAACATTGCGCCCACCAGCGATTTCCTGCGTACGATCCTCGACATCTCGACAAGCCTGATAGCGGAGGTATCAATATATTGGCGCTCTGTTACCCCGGGGTTTTACACATAACGGTTGTTCACAAAAGCAAGCCAGCGGTTGGGTGGTAGGTTATGGAGCAAGTCAAGCTACGATGGAGCTCAGTAGGATCTTAAGATTGTAGCTTAGAATTTGGACTCTTTCACATCCCTATCGCTATCGTTCTCCCGTGTTGTCTCACGAGAACTAGTAAAACGTGCTGGCTTGAATCTGGCAAGCACCGATTCCTCGCTAAACGCCGCATATGTTGATTGGTATCAACTAATCACCCCAGCTTTTAGCAGTAACACTAGACCACAAATATTTTGCCTGCCAGCCATATCCATGCTTCCTGCACGACTAGATGGGACCCAATGCGGCTAGCCAGAGGCTAACGTACCACCCGTCGTCCGCCCTTGCTGGAAGCAGCACCACGTTCTCCTATAGCTCGTTCATTCATTTAAATTATCCTTAGCAACACATTGTGCTGGATGGCCTCCGCTTCCGAAACCTCCTCTAGGCGTTCTGCATCGGGGCCATGTGAATCCTGCAATAACGCTACTCTTTCGAATACAATGGAGTCCTTTTGGTAATCAGAAGAAATGAGAGGACGTGTTGACTCAACCTCCCGTAACACAATATAGTACAAACTCTCGCCATAGCCAGTCTCGACTAGTTTCGAGTAGCCGATGAGCTTCAAGCAGAAGATCGTAACTCCAGGTGCGATGCCGCTACCAACACTATTGAAGTTGAAGTCGGGCTTCAGACTGCCGACCGATCGTGAGCCAACAGTCTTCCTGGTTGGTCTGACACGCCATCTTGGACCCTCGGAAGCCTCGAAATCGAGCCTCGCTCTGATTAGAGTACCCTGAAGCGTTATGGAAGCCGATTTTAACTGCCCGGTCGCATCGCTCCCGACTGCCTCCGAGTGTACATTTACAACAGCTGCGTGCAGGGTTGTCCTGAACTCATTGTGCGTCGCATCCAGACCTCGACCAAGGTTACGCATATATCCATAGTCGATACAGGTTCTGTTTCTCATGTCGTCGCCATGAATGACAGAGGCCCACGAAAAGGTCGGCGCCCTCCATTTCTCACATCGTGCAGTCGTCTTCGGCATTGCTGTGATCCATACCAGATCCGTAATGAGGGTCTCCTTCCACATACCCGCAACATATGCCCAACCAGTCGCTTCTTGAATTCGGTGCGCAATACCAGATATCGCCGGGAAAATATCCTCTGGATAGCTTAGCTTCATACCAGAGTAGTCAGCAACAGCGGCCTGCCATGTATCGGACACCCCATTTGGCACGTCTTTCAACACCGACAATGACACAGGGTTCATGCGGCCCTTGGGACCGAGCCACCTCGAACTGTATGCGGCCTCGAAGCTGAGGGTTCCACACTCGCAGACTAAACGTTCCATACATTCCCAAATGAGCTCATTTGGGCCAAAATGTAGGTATCGAGAGCTCAGTAGCCGTTCCTGGAATACCCACCCACGCTTCATCAGTGGCAACTCAGCCGCACTATGCGGTAAGGCTTTCCGTGTACGAACCTTCTCGAGGATGTTCGGAACGGGGTCTCCAGAAAAGGGTCGATCAATATGTACTGGGTCAGCTTCTCGAAACAGTCCTTGGTATGCTCCGGACGACGCTGACCCAGCGATAGTAACAACCGCGTTCTGGTATATTTCTGCCATCAAGGCACTCTGGATCTGCCAATCTTTCGCGTCATCCTGGATTATGCACAAAGAATCTATCCAAATGTACTGTACGCCAACCTTCCTGGTAACTGTGATAGCATCTTGAAATGTCTTTGGTAAATCGTCCCACCTGATTCGCTGCTTGTAGTCCATCAGTGTACCCTTCGGCATGCTAGTCGTTCTAAGTGGTTGTATTTCGCCCCAGCAGTGGCTCAAACAAGCATAAAGTCCGAGTTCGCCTTCTGTCTCCACCAGTCTTACATCGTTTGACCCTGGGACAAGCACATCGATAACGCGGAGAGGAAGCTTTGTTTGCTTGAGAATTGGACAGAGCATCCGATGTTCTTTTACACATGTCTCCAGCCATTGGAGAGCAACACGAAAGCTCTGGTCTGATCCGGTGTTTCCCGATATCTGCGCAGCAACAGGAATAACGGGATCATCGTCAGCTAGATTCACATCAGCTTCACTTCGCAACTTGACTAAGCTAACTTACCATGTACGACAAAAACCTCTACTGACTGCTCGGGCTTATGGGCGGCATATCTCTTCCCCTTTGCAAAATTCAAACCCGAAGTCTTGAACCCCGCAGTCATAAAATCGTCATCTTCTTTTCTGCTATCTAAACGCTGGCTGAAACCCAATGCCGAGTTCTGAGCTACCGCAGCAGTATTTGCCTGCTTGTTCTTCTCAACCTCGCTCACACCTTCAACACACTGACACGCAACATAACACAATGAACATCCACATTCTCGACTCTTACTCAGCCAGCCCTGGGGGTCAGCATAAGGCGTTTTGGGACTCGTCTTCTTCTTTTCTAGATATGTTTTTATCTCTCGACAAATCGACTCGGGCGGATCTTCCATAATGCGAACAACGAAAAAGACGCGCAAAGTACAACTACATTCACATGGCATCTAGAAAAGGCAGATGCATTGCGGCACAGTCGGCAGCCTCGTCCCGTAGCCGCCTGTGTCGCAAGCCTGCAGCGTGGTGCAGGGATTGCGATTGGCTGTGCTTGCGAGTGGCAAGCAGATGGAATGCGGCACAGCATGATGTGGACGCATGGCAAAGCTGCACATTGGTCCGATGTAAAGTGGGATCTTACAAGTCTTTGGACATGTGGCTTCGTCTGGTAGGTTGTGGTGGTGCCCTCGAGAGTTTATTGGTTGTGCGTGGCAGGTGTGGCGATCGCTGTAACGTGGTGGAAAGAGAGGCAGGCTTGTAGTTGGGACTAGGTAGGCTCATGTGCATGTTTCTTGGTGTTTGATTTTGCTATGGGATGTTATTATGTACCGTGAGTCCTTGGATAGATATGGCGCACTACTAAACTTATCTCGTCTTCTCATGTCCTCCAGAATCAACTCCAACAGCACAGTATCGACACTTGCTTGGCCATCTCCTCCACATCTCGTTATTCTTTTCACTGTCCTCCTCACCTGCACATTGCCAATCTTCAGAAAGGCTTGAAGACTCGCTCTGAAGTCGCTCGAAGGGCGCACGTACATGTGGTGTCATGTGTGTCCAGATTGTGAATAGAAGAGTCTCAACCTCATCTCCTGTCCTGGAGCGTTAGTACTTAAATGCAAGACCGGTGTTATAGAAGGTTTTGGCGCGTTCCTGTGATATCAAGTTCGGATTCTAGACGAGTACTCTCAGTTAGGACAAAGAGTTCGCATGCACAAATAACCGATTGACTAGGTTGAGTTTGAAGCTTTGGTTGCTTGAACGAGGAAGCACCTGGTTGATCATTCATTAATTGTCGAGAAGACTGAGATTGTTGGGTAGTTACAGGATCTTCAGGGTAGCGTAGTTGCTGGTTGGCGATAGGTAGATTCGGATGAGCTCAAAGGGTGTGGGATGACGGGAGTTGCGGTGACATTCTGTATGAAGAGGTAGGCAGATGGGGATGCGTTGGGGCGAGGGTGTGCGTGCGGCATGATATAGTGGTGGACGTGGCACGGTGTATGAGCGGAAGAGGTAAGTTTCATGATGCCGTGGTTTACGAATAATAGCGCGTAGCTGCATTTGCTTTGAAATTGGTTGCAGTAATAGTGCTAGGCCGCAGCACACAGGAATACACCGAGATCATGACAAGGCCTGTTTTCACTGTACAGAAGTCCCGTAAAGATTCTTAGAGATAATATGGTTATGTAGTTAAATAAGGCCTCTGATTTGACCATGCACAGTGCCAGCAGACGCAAGTATGTTGAACCAGATGGAACGGTGATATGGGATAGATGTACATGCCTCCAAACACTTGAAGATTGATTTCACTCTCCTAAGCACGACCGTTCTGTGCTTTCTGTGGCTTCCCAGCAACCTTGTCAGGTAACAATCTCAAGAAGCCCAGGAGACCGAGTGCAAGTATGACGTTCAGAAGCCAGAAAAGATGTCCACTGAGGATGTGATACTTCACACCCGTCGCGAATATGCTTGTTGCTAGGGCTGGAGCGATAGCGCGCAGACCACTTTGAATAGCTAAGACGATGGCGTTTAGCGTTCCTAGGGTTTCGTGTGAAGGCGCAATATCGTTCACAGCGAGTTGAACAGCAGCTACTGCGGTCAGTACGGAGAATTGTGTGAAAACATTGGAAACGTACTGAATGCCATGGCAACTCCACTTCCAAGTACAAGAGTTGGCGGTGCCGTTGCCCAAAATGCTGCTCTAAGACCGTGACGCAACAGTGTGTTGAACACAACACTACTAGCGAAAAAGACAGGCCAAGCACAAGCACAGTAGAACAGTACCCGTCCAGTTCCAACACGCTTATGCAGACGTGGAAAGATCAGTAGTAGCCATGTTGCTTGCGATGCTCCTGCTAGCGCTGTGGCAGCAGCAATGAGCTCTGGCGTGAAACTGAGGCCTCCGAGTTCTATTGGAGTGTAGGCAAAGACTGGGTTGACTGCGGTGTATGTGAAAGCTAGTAACATGACGTAGTTGTAGATCAGGACAACGCGTGCGACGCCTGGATAGTTGAATAGTTGCCAGGTAGACATTGGTGGTGCATCGTTCTTATTCTTGTCGCGGTGAATGTGAAGGGTCTGTCGAGATTAGTGATATTCCTAACTTATGCTAAAGATGTACGTACTTCCTTCGCGAAGAAGAGAACCGCCAGTGCTGAAGTCAGCGCGATAGTAGACGTGACAAAACCTGGTAATGCATATGGGTAGTGGTGGAAGAACTGAATCTTGCCAAATGTCCTCGAATACTTGGTAGCTGGTCTTTCCAGAATGCCACCTTGGTTGACTTGTCAGCGAGATTAGGGGGAAATTTGGACGAGCCTGTACCTAGCAGCGGTCCGATGAAGAGGCCAAGATTGCGTGCAAATGCGAAGTAGCTGAACGCTCTCGCCTGCGTATGTTTCGTGCTGTTTTCACTAAATTTTGAAAGCATCGATCAGCAATTGTCCAAGCACAACACCACCATTCTCATTTACCTGAGCATTGCTCGCACAGTAACCACAGTGCCTGCAAAGACACCAGCGAAGCATCGGAACACGATCATCTGCCATAGCGACTGACTCATGCCAAACAGACTGGTTGCAATAGCGACTCCAAATAGTGAACCAACAAGGACCGGCTTTCTCCCGTAGCGATCGGAGGCCTACCAAGTCAGCTTATATGTAAGATTAGAAATGACGCCACATACCTTTCCCCATAGTATCATGACGCACATTTGAGTCGCAGAGAACAAGCTCTCAATTAGACCAGAGTAGAATCCAACATCTTCTTTTTCGACGTTTCCAACCTTCTCAATCATGAAATTAATGTAGGGAAAGATTCCGAAGAACGCGATTGGTTCCACGACAGCCGTATAACAGAGCAGAAATATCTGCCCTCGTGGTAGCGGCTTTTCGTCCTCTTGGTCAATATCGTCGTCTGAAGGAAGCTGTCCATCTTCTTGTGGTTGGGACGCTCCCACCGCAATGGGTGCTGACTCAACGCCGGCAAGGAGGTGCGTGGTCTCATCACTGGCTTTAGTTCCCACCCCTTGGCCTTCATTGATATCTGGAGGCATCGTAAATCTTCCCCAACACCAAAGGAACGATGAAGCAAGATGCTTATAAGTCTGACGTGCTAATGTGAAAGCCGTCCAACGTCCAGAAGCTAAGAAACCGGGCAAAATGTATATGTTCACTACAAGCAAAGTAGGAGATAACCACGCTATCAAAGAGTGCGCATAGAGTCAGCTATTTGACTGAAGCTGAAGTACGAGTGATGCGAAAGGAAGACGCGTCGTTGGCTGCCTTTCGATGTAAGCGGCTCAAGCTTCGCACTAGCAGGGGCTTTTGCCGAATTGGGCATATGCTCACTATTGCGCGATATCTCGTGTCCATCTCAGATCATTGAGCAGAGGTCTTAGACACATGGTTCGAAGGATATCATCGAACTAGGAGAATATCATCGAAACGTTAGAGAGTGCTCGGCCATTTTTCACCAGACGCTGTCACACATTTCGAATGAGATTGAAAACTGGCCAGTGCGTCCGCCGAACCTCATTTTCGTGCACTAAAAGCCAATTTCGTTTCCTCCACAACCACAGAACCGCATGCCGAGCAATCAATAAAGGGCCACTGTCGAAGACATTACCATAATGGCCACTCGTCCAACTCTTTTCCGATTCTGCGCTTCTAATCACGAGGGTGGTGCTGAATGGGATCGTACTTATCCCATTCCCAGCAGCCTCTTTGTCCCCGGATCTCTCCAAAACACGCCGCTGTACAAAGAGCAATTTGACACAACACTCCTGTCTATCGTCCCCACCTTTCAGTCAGAATGCGATTCAAAGGCTGGGACGATCTGTGTCAACTGCAACAATCCGTCGAGCACTTCCAAAATTTCGCCGATATCCTACCTGCACGTGCCAAACGAGCCGTTCATCATGGTCTTCGTGCAGCCAATCTGCTCGAAGCAAGAATGCGAGGTAGCGGCGCAGAAGATCTTAGACGTGACGATGGATCAGGCGACGGAGGAAGCACGCGATATAGATGCGAGAACAAAAAAATGTGACGCTTGCTGGGAGACAGATGGGCTCAAGAAGTGCACAAAATGTAAGAGTGTAGCGTACTGTGGGATCGAATGCCAGAAGAAAGCCTGGAAGCATCACAAGAAGGAATGTGCACAACTGGCGCAGAGGAGGCTTGGTGCACAATAACTCCCACAAAACGTCGTTGCAAGCTTCCGGCGAGATGGTACGCGGCATGAAAAGCGGTGAGAGATGAACCAAAACGTTGACACGGTCGGTCCTTTTAGCACCATACTCCTTCACGACACACTCCCACATCCACCACTTCACCCCAATATGGACACGCGCACTATCCAGCTCCATTTCTCTAGTCAGAAAGTCCCTAATTGGGATCGTACCGCTACAATCCCGGCCTCGCTGCTCAATCGCACTGCATCCGCATCTCGAGAATGGCAAGAACTATATCACGACACCATGCGGGGAATCACGATCCTGCATCAAGCCGAATGCAACGAGAAGAGAGATTCCGATTGCTGCGAGTGTGATTCTCCATCTACAACGACACTACTTTGCCCTGCGTCCTACCTGCATCTGGCAGATGATCCCATGGTATACATCACGGTCGTCCCTGTCTGTGGGGAGCTAGCTTGCGAGCGCGCGGCTCGAGTACACATGGCTGCGATGTGGCGAACCCATGATACTCCAGACGCAAGTCGCATGTACGCATGTGTCGTGTGCGGTCAAACAGACAAGCTGATGAACTGCGCGAGCTGCAAAGTAACGATGTATTGTGGCAAAGAGCACCAGAGGACGGACTGGAAGGCGCATAAGAGGATGTGTCATGCTGCGACCTCTTGAAGTAGTCAAGGGCCAAGTAACATGAGGTAGATGTATATAAAATAGATGTGGTCGCTTCAAGATTGAGTGATGACTTTCAGGACTTCGTTCAGTCCTACAATTTACTGGAAGGGCATTATGGTGCAGCCATCTCGCATATAAAAAAGCGCTTTGTAACTTTGGGGGAAGATGTTAGGTCATGCATGGAGTACCGGCTTAAATCGTGTATTTCCGATCAATTAAACGGCCATCATGGAATCAAATGCATCACCACGAATGCAAAGACGAAGCAGACAGCAAACCAATTTATTAAAGCCAGACCCCGATTCTGCTCTCGCATGTGTTTCGCGTCGGAGGAATCCGCGAAGCCCGAAATCCGCTATGTCCGACCCGCAATCGTCGTCATCCTTCGGAATCTTTCCGAACTCGAGCAAACAAATCACCATCTCGCCCCGTCCAAACCTCACCACGCCCATCCACCATGTCCTTCACATTCGCGCGCCTCTCGCGCTCCCCAGCACCATGTATACGAACCCTCGCATTTCGCAGTCTCTCCACCGCCCGCACCCTCCGCCAACAATCCATACCCACCACCCAAACATGTCCCTCGCCAACATGCACTTGCGCCTCCACTCCTCCCGATCTCGACATTGATCGCAAATCCCCGCTCCTACACACCATGCCCGCGTACGCAGAACAAGTCGTCCTATGCACCGGCAGGGCCGACTGGCACAGCAACATCGAGCAAGACGACGGCGCGACCGGCGCATTTGTCAAAGGTCTCAAATCCGAGATCGGGCGTGGTGGAAAGGGCTTTGATGTTTGTGAGGTCTCTTTCCAAATTCCTTGGAACATGATTCTAATGCAAACGCACAGCCGTTCCATAACGTCGTCATAACCGCATCGTCGTTACCAATTAGTCGAACACCAAACACTACCACTGCGCTCCTGTTCCCCGCGTTCAAACGCATACCCGCGATACCACATACATCCGAGTCTTTCTCGGATTTCGCGACAGCGTACTTGAAAGCCCGAAGCTTGAATCCGATGCACGCCAACCTATCCTCTGAGCAAAAGTCCCACCTTTTACGCAACGACGCCCTCGCCGCGAATCTCCCGCCTGTAGAAGACATTACCACACCAACAGTCCTCATTTGTGGCCACGGCAATCGCGATTCACGCTGCGGCATCTTGGGCCCTATACTACAGTCCTCATTCGAGGCTGAATTCGCGCGACGCGGTATCGAGGCAGATGTAGCGCAAATAAGTCATATTGGCGGACACAAGTATGCCGGCAATGTAATAATATATCTCCCGCCGAGTCTGAAAGGGAACGCGTTGGCGGGCGCAGGGATATGGTATGGCCGTGTGGGGCCAGAGAATGTCGAGGGCGTGGTGGAAGAGACTGTTGTTAGGGGACGCGTGGTGGTGGAGTTGTTGAGGGGTGGGATACTGAAGGGAGGAGGGAATGTGAGCAGGATGGTGGAAGACCAATTGGCTCGGGAAAGAGGAGAAGATGTGACTGGAGAACTGAAGTTGAAAGCGAGGGCGAGGGGCTAAGTTTGGCAAAGGTTTTGCTCATCTACATGTATAAAACCTATACACATACACCCAGAAAAACGAAAACGCCGCTCCATGCAACATATCCAAACGGGTATACACATACTTTTCCGAACACGTTCCTGCTGGTCACACATGTCCTAACCAGTCGCGCCGATCTCCTTCTTCACCCAGTTCTCCAGTCCACCCAGCGCGATAATCTCTTGCACGTTCGGCGGCAACTCGCCAACCTTGACGTTCCACTTTGCGCCATTTGGACCCTCTTGCACAGACACGGTGCTCCTGCGTACATCCCATTCGAGCGTCCAGCCCGTCCGGCGCGTCAATTGCTTCGACTCAGCAGGCTGCGTGGTCGCTGCTGGAGGCGGCGAGTCAAGCGACTCGCTGTTCTGCGAGGGCTCCTTTACAGCTTGTTGGGACGACGTTGGGTTCTTAGAGGAAAAGACTTCGCGCAGACGGTTGGCTAGCTTGGGGACTTCGACGCCCATGAGCGCGTTGTTGATACTGTTCCGACTGAAAATGTTGCCGAAGCTGCCCGCGACGACGAGCGGGATGCCTTTTGCGAGAATGGCGGTGGCGGCTTGTTCTCGACTGCTGCCGCAGCCGAAGTTGAAGCCCGAGACGAGGATGTCACCTGCTTTTGCGGTCTGGCCAAACGTTGGGTCGTAGTTCTCCATGCAGACTTCGGCCATCTTCTCGCGGGTGACGTCGTCTTGGTAGGTGTATTTGCCGGGGTAGATGCCGTCGGTGTTGATGTTATCGGCGTCGCAGAAGACGATTTCGCCACCAATTTTCTCTGGAAAGCCAGGAAGAATCTCGGTCAAGGTATCGGCGTCGGTCTCGGCACTGGGGGCCGCCGGAGGGTTGACTGTTTGTGTTTCTGGTGTTGCGGTGTCGAAGGTACCAATAGCTGCTTCGGCGTCCTTGATTGCTTTCTCGAGCATCTCTTCGATGGTCATCATGCGATCCTCCTCGGCAATACCGTCGCCCTCGCCGCGACGAACGCCCTCGTATCCTTCGGGTACCTCATATCGGCCTGGGCCAGAAATTATGCCCGACAGGGCGCTTGCAGCAACAACCTCTGGGCTGGCGAGATAGGCCTTGGCGTCAGGCGATCCCATACGACCCTTGAAGTTGCGGTTGCTGGCACTGATGCCGACCTCTCCTGGCTCAAGCAGACCAGTGCCAAGTCCTATACACGGTCCGCAGCCAGCAGGCAGAGGTTGTGCACCAGCCTCGAGAAGTGTCTGCCAATCTCCAGCTTCTTCCGCAGCCTTTTGTTCTGGTATTGATGCGGCCGCAATGTAGAAGTTGACCTTATCAGCAATCTTTGGTATCTTGTCGCCGTTTGCAGCAGCGGCATCCTTGAAGACCTTGGCGGCTGCAGCAATATCTGAAGCTCGGGAGTTGGTGCACGAGACGAGGTAGGCCTTGTTGACGGGGATGTTTTGACTTTGAAGCTCTGCAAGAGGTGTCGCGACCTTGACAGAGTTCGGACCGGAAACGTATGGTGACAACGTCGACAGATCGAGGAAGAGTTCTTTAGCGTATATCGCGCCCTTGTCAGCCGCTAGCGAAGGTTTGAAGATATGGCCCAGCTGCTTTCCAACCATGCCAGTAGCGGTGAAAAGCTTATCGATGCGCTCATGCACAAATTGTTGTTGGTGATGGTCCTTTGCTTCGCCCTCTCCCATGGCCGCGAGCGTGGCCCTTGCTCGGAGCCAACCATGAAGAGTTGAGTCGATTGGAAAGAGGCCGGTCAAGGCGCCCCATTCGGTCGTCATGTTGGCAATGGTGAGCCGGTCGTCCACGGGAATGCTACCGAGAGTCTCATCGGTTCCAGTAAACTCAATCGCATGATTCAGAACTTCATCGTTGTTGAAGAGACCTGCCAGAGCCACAATGACATCTTTTCCAGTCACGCCTTGCGGCATTGCGCCAACAAGGTTGACCTTTGCGACTGGTGGGATCTGCCACCATGTTTTGCCAGTAGCCCAGATACTCGCGGCATCTGTTCGTACCACCGGTGTTCCCAAGCATCCGATGCCACCGTACATGTTCGAGTGGCTGTCGGATGCCACAGCCAGAGTTCCCGGCCACGCATAACCCTCTTCGACCATGATCTGATGTCCGATGCCTCGGCCAGCTGGATAGAAGACCACATCCTGCTTCTTGGCGAACTCCTCAATCTGGCTGTATTTCTTCAAGTTCTTCTCCGTCTTGTTCTGAACATCGTGGTCAAGTGTCATTACTATCTGCTTGGGATCGTTGATCCGGGTTGCACCAATGGACATAAATTTGAGTGCAACCGGCCATGAGTTATCGTGTGTCATGCATTTGTGCGGTGCCAGAGTGACATAGTCGCCCGATCTGAGGATCTTGCCCTCTGCGACGCCAACAGCATATCTCTGCACAATCTTTTCGGTGAGAGTCTGAGGCGTCTTCGGAGTCTCTTGGAGGGTTGACAGGAAGTTGGCGGCCGAGCCCTCCTTCAGCGAATGGAAGACATCCGGGCTGTCATTTCGAATCGTGGTTGTGGAGAAGGCGCGAGGGACGACAACATTTGCACGAGTTGCAAGAGGTAGGTGCGATGCAACCCGGGGAAGGCTCGACCGGAGCTAGGTTTCCATTAGACATTGCGCGATAAGAATTCTGAGGTCGACGTACTAAAGCCTGCCTTCGACTCAGCAGTCGTGCAGCCCGCAGTGACATCGCCATAGCTCACAATTGACCTGGGCGTGGCAGTTGTAAGTGAAGGCACATTCCCCAGAATTTCGGTTGCCAAGCCAAATTTTGTCCCCGCCGACTTCGGTCACGGTCATCGGCTCTTCTCCACCTCCCATTGGATGACCACGGAGCACCCATTCCCTTCACCTAATACAATGCCGCGAACGCGCGGGGTGAGGTCAGAATGCTAGCGAGTTATTTATATTGCTTCTGTGTGCATTCGGGGCTTTCGAATTTGCCATGGTAGTAGAGCGGGATCGGACATGCCTGGGCGCAAAAGATTGGTACAAGAGTCATCCCATATGAAGCGAACTCCGACGATGTCATAAGACTCCAAACGCCGCTCCTTTGATCCCCCGCCATTGATTAACTTCACTGGCCTCATTGCTTCCACACTGACCCCAAGCTCCAAACATGGTCAACCGCTCTGACGTCAATTACTTCGGCGCTGGCCCTGCCCCGCTCCCCACCAAGGTGCTGGAGAAGGCCTCCCAGGTCCTCCTCAACTACAAAGACAAGGGCATTGGCCTCTGCGAGATTTCCCACCGCTCGCCCGAAGCCAATGAAATCCTCGCCGATACCAAACAGGCACTGTCCACGCTTCTAGACATCCCTGACGACTACGAGATCCTCTTCCTTCAGAGTGGCGGCAGCGGCGAGTTCAGTGCGACCGTATACAACCTCGTCTCAATATGGGTAGAGAAGAAACGTGCCAAGATTGCTGAAGAGGTGGGCGACAACAAGGATGAGGTGCTCAAGAGGCTACGCAAGGTTGTGGACGAAGAGCTCAAGCTCGACTACCTCGTCACCGGGTCTTGGTCGTTGAAGGCGTCGCAAGAGGCAGCACGTCTTGTAGGCGCCAAGCATGTCAACGTGGCCGTCGACGCGCGAAAAGCAAACGATGGCAAATTTGGCAAGATCCCTTCAGAAGACCAATGGAGCCTCACTCCCCGTTCGGGTGGTGGTCCAGCCTTCGTATACTTCTGCGACAACGAGACGGTTGATGGTGTCGAGTTCCCGTCCTTCCCAACGAGCCTCGAGGGCGACGATGCGCCACTAGTCTGCGCCGACATGTCCTCGAATTTCATTTCCCGCAAAGTAGATGTGCGCAAATACGCCGTCATTTTTGGCGGCGCCCAGAAGAACATCGGAAACACTGGCATCGCGATCGTAATACTGCGGAAGTCACTCCTGCCGCCACATTCAACGCCAGCGTCTCCCGATTTACTTCGGGAGCTCAACCTTTCTGTAGGCCCAGTCGTATTGGATTATCCTACCATCGCCAAGAACAACTCACTTTACAACACGCTTCCCATCTTTGATGTATGGGTAGCTGGTCAGGTAATGTCAGGCCTAGTTGACACTTTTGGTACAAAGCGCATCGGAGGGCAGGAAGAGGTCTCAAACGAGAAAGCGCGCCTGATCTACGAGGCTATTGAGAGATATCCTGATGTGTATCGTGTCGTACCAGACAAGTCCGCCCGCAGTAGGATGAACATCTGCTTCAGGGTGCATGGTGGGGACGCAGACAAAGAGAAGGCTTTCCTCTCAGGCGCCGAGAAGAAGGGTCTACTGGGCTTGAAGGGCCATCGCAGCGTGGGAGGTATTCGTGCCAGCAACTGTAAGTCGACCTTCCGCCCCTGTATTATCGGAGTCTCCACCTGCCATGCTTCAGAACGCTCTGGTACGCATAGGAGAACGATCCACTGCACATATTACCATCGAAGCTTAATACCTCCCCTTGGTTCGGAGCCAGATAGAACTTCCGGAAAAGGCAAGCTAACCAATAACAGACAATGCTGTATCACTAGACGGCGCCAAGCTGCTGGTCTCGTACCTGGAGGAATTCGCAAAGTCCACTTAGGTGCGAGCATACACGAGAGCATGACGAGTATTATGCGCTCAAGATGTTACTCTTCGAAATAATACCCCCACGTATCAGATGCATCTGCGAGGCCTCAACGCACTGCAGAATCGGAATCAATCTGGCCCAGTTGAGAATTTGGCTCGTGCAAGAACCGCAACGTGAAATATCCGTGATACTATTGAAGACTTACTTACGCCCAAGGACGGCCAAGGAACTATTGTGGCACTAGGAGTAGTGTTCTGGAAACTCCTCCCTTGGCCCTATATCACAATGCGTTATTGCGTGGCTGACGAGCCGCTGCAGATCGGTGGCCCACGGCCTTCGTCATAACCGCTCCACGGCTCGAGCTTGGTCTTCGCAGCTCGCAGTGCGGCGGACCGAAAAATCACGGCACGCGGCATGACTTTAGGCTTATGGTCTTCGTGGCCTTGCAGCCGTGATTTTCAGGCTTAGTGACGATCCGGCGTATGGTCAACCAGCCACCTTTTAGCCACAATGGCGTTCCATTTACTGATGGATGGTTGTGCAGGTGACATATGAAACTCTAGTAGGAGAATCAAGCAGAACACCCAAAGCTGTGCTCCCTCGAATTACAACGCTTACGAGGACTCCCTCAACTGCGCAGATGTTGATGCATGCGCCACTTGTGGTCGGATGCCGTTTTGGAGACTGCCCGCACTAGGGAGCAGCACTCCTCGCAGATTTAGCTACATGCAGTATCTTCGTCCTCCGACCCTGGCGTCACGCCGCTTGTTGGAGTCTCTCGTGTTCCGCCACCCGCCATGTCATGCGATGGCCTCGCACGACAAGTTCATCCATGCGCTCGCAAGTGGGCGGCTGTGGCTGACATGGGTTCTGGCGTTCTCAATGTCTCGGACTGGGGTCAAGCGAGAACCTGCGGCACAACCTAAACCCAGCGCGCATCAGAACCTTAGTCGGACCTCCTCGACCTCCAAGATTCTCAACTTTGCGCCACTTCAACCTGGTTGTCGTCAAGCAGTATTTGGCATCGAGAACAAGAGAGGAACAACGTGACAGAAACGAAACCAATGCACCCAGACGAAGCGCTGAGTTTCGATACATTCCTAGCCTTCGATTGCGAGGTCCCAGAATGACTGAAGTTGGAGCAACAGAAGGAAAGACACGAACCATGACGTGCATGCGAATGCCACTTCTTTGGTTTAACCCTGGTATAGGTCCGATGAAGGCCAAATTTCCACATCCAGACTCTGCGGCAGCCCATGAGGTTCTGAGAAGATGGCGCCTGGACGGGTTACGACACTTCCGCCGCCGGGCTACCCAGAGCGTGGGCGGGTTGCATGGTTGAAGCCCCACCTTTGCCCAGTGCGCGAGCATATGGCCTGTAATATGAACACATTTGGAGACTGCCAATGCTGGCCCTCTAGCGAATAGACTAACAGACGCCTCAGGACCGCTGTCCCGAAACCCTGCACCACTGGTGTCTCTAATCGTTTCCTCATATACTGTTTGGCGTCTCATACTCACCCCGTGTCGTACGCTTGACGCCCACGCTCTTTTCCCTCCCTTCGGTCTGCTGGCAGGTTCAGGCATTTTCTTGATTCACGCTGAGCTGGCTCTTTCTCTGTTCGACGTCACCAAAGCAGAATCCATGACTATCTAGACGTTATTCTTTCCCTCAGCCGCTGCTGGTTACCAGCGAAGACCCTTTCGATTCTTTACACCTGATCGCGGGAGCTGGCAACATGGAGGAGACATGGCATACTCACTTCCCCAAGCTGGATGCGCGCTCGCACTTCAACATGACATTGAATGCTTCGGCGGCTCGAGAGGTTCCCTGGACTGCGACCAACACGACCAGGAGACTTATTGCTAGTCTCCAGCTGGAGAAGGTCCAGACGCTGCGAACGATGCACCTCACCATTGGAGCGTTCAGTCTTGCTTTGGCGCTGCTGACCGTCCATCGCATCGTGTCGGACGCCCGGAGAGCAGCCGCTCTGCAAGTCACACTTAAGAAGAGGTGAGTCGAACAGCTTGGACACAGGAGTTGCTATTGACAAAGAGTAGGAAGTTCAATGCCCTCCATAACGTACATCCCGCGGAGACCTTCCCACTAGCGCTGGCCAGCGGTGTGGTCTTACAGCAAACTATATTCGTAGCAGCTCAGAGCACGTCTCTTCATAGTGTATTGTCTAACAACTGCCGAGGGCTATCAATGGTGACATTTCCTGGTATGCGCGCAACACTGCAGCTTTTCCTGTTCCAAACTGACAAAAACAGCCATATTCTTGGTTGGATACATCACGATGGTTTTCGGCTTCGAGACGGCTTGGAGATCAATCAAGTCGGAGCGATTCGCACCACGCGGGAAGTGGAATACGACAATCTGCGTCGCGGTCGTGTCTCTTCTGCTCTTAGCGACATGGCTACCCACGCTCGTCTGGCCGATGTTCAACAGATGCTTCGGCAGCCTCATCTGGTTTTCCATGCGGTACGACCTTCTCACACTGATCCTTCTGTGTGTGTTGGTCTTCATGTGCCTGCTTTTGGCTGCCGTAATCAGCATCCAGCTGATGAGAACTTCTGACATGACCGCGAACGAACGAATTTCGGCATCGCGAATTGTTTACTTTTTGCTTGTCATCTCCTTAATCTACGTAAGTGCATTCCTTGGATGGCGAGTCGCAGTCTAATTATTCCCAGATCCTCGTCATGCCAGTCGAGATCCAATCGCTCCGACGAGACTTCATGGACGCGCTCGCGACAGCTCGAGTTGCCGAAATCTCGCTTTTCTCGACCGGTCTGATCGTGACCTTTTTCCACCTTTTCCTTCGCACAAACGCGATGCGCATGGTTATTCGACCAATGGAGGAGATGAAGGCCCCCAAGAAGCAGCAGCGCCCTAAGATCCGCTTTTTTGGCCCAAGCGACCTGGAAATGAATATCAGCGGGCCCCTCGCTCTTCACGGCGGGCGCCGGCCATCGAGCAGCCAAGGCTTGATTGATGTCGGCCCAGAAAAGAATCGCTCCGACTTTGACGCCGACTACTTCATGCGCCCAGAGCGTGCAATGACGCCGATGTCGCTGAAGTCGCAAAGCCCGATAGACCTCACCAAATGGCCACTTCCTCCAGATGTTGCAGACACCAAGGCCACGACACCTGGTGGCGACCGCAGTACCCGCGGCTACTCCCTTTTCCCTACACGCGCTGACGAAGTTCCTCGCCTGCCCGCGACTGTCTACAACCCAAATGCGACACCAGGGGAGTCAAGAGTGTCGAAACTGGCTCTGCGACGCTTCACACGAAGGAGCTCTGTTACCAATGTTGCCGATGCGTTCGACTTTCTCACAAAGCCACGACCTCTCTTTTCAGAGAAGCATCGCCGGGACCGAAGTACCGATAGCAGCGCAACTGTACAAATTGGCCTTCGATTTTCTGTCGCGCCAGCCACTCTCGCAGCGGCCAAGTACACAATTGCAGAGCGCGACGTAGAAAGTGGCGAGCCCAGCGTACCTCCGCTAAAGCGCAACGAGACCGAGTCGAGCGGTGAATCGATGGGTTTGCCAATCCAAGCACCCTCTACGCAGTCGACAACACCGGAAGACATCCCCAGCCCAAGCCAATTCCCCTCTCCGCCCGCACGCCCACGAATGCCCAGCCCAGCAAGGACACCAGCATTCCCCATCACCCCCGCGAAGAATAGCAGCGCCTATCTGCAAGCCCAGCGCGAGAAGCTCCTTCCCGCCATTCCACCACGCTCCCCACTCGCTGAACCCCCCGCACCGGTTGTCCAGACCGCAACTCGGATGAACCCCCTCCAGGCGAATCCAGTAACGCCAGTCGGAACCCTCACATCTCCCATCGTAACCTCTGCGCCAGCAACACCAAGCGGGCGACAAGCGCCATCCCCAACTGCCCGGATACCTCTCGGCGCAGGCACCATGTCGCGCAGTCCGCCGCCAAACGGATGGATCTGAGGCACCAATCCTCACAAGTCGCGCATTTTGCTATTCATAGACCGGGTCTGGCGTCAGCCGCTGTACGATACGGGAAGGGGGGCTCTTTGGCCAACTTGGCTGGTGTTACGGTTCCAGGGTTACGGGTTTCGGGTTTTGGTTTCAGGACGTTGTGACTACCAACATCCTGGTCACGACGGATCAAAGCGCTTCGAACATGCACTGCATTGCACTGCACTGTGCTTGCGTTGCACACATCGACGCCGCCGATTCGAGTCACATCGGCTACACACACTGCTGATGCTCACGCATCTTGATACGAAGTTCAAAGTCACCCACTCACCAAGTCATTCCTTTTCACGACATATTCACAACTGGTGCTGCGCAGGGAGCACATCCATTCTCTTTATACCCCCAGTCCGATCCGTCATCACATCACACCAACGTCGCTGCCCCCATTGCGCGTTTTTCTTCGCTTCTTCACGACTCGCTTCACCTGTTTTCCCCCTCCGGATAATGCTGCGACGAGAGCTCCGGTTTTGTATGTAGAAATTCTGTTAGCTTGCTTTGGGCGGATGATGTTAGGAACGAGTGCCTTTGTGCAAGTATGTAGCCCCTTGGTGGAAGGTGTTGGGATGATGGGAGTAGAACCAAAGAAAGAAATCTATAGATATCACGAAATTCACTCTGTCTCTCGATTTGATCTGTTGGAGTGTTATTATGCTTGATGTTAGATATGGATACAACACAACAATTCAATTACGCCCTATCTATGAAGAAGACTTGGGAAACCGATATAATCTCAACCCATATCATAACTCCCTCGCACACACAAATAGCTGCATCCCATCACACAAGCTCATAGAACAAATATCCTCCAAACTTCCTTTCCATTCCTTCTTCCTACCCCATCAAACTTACCACCAACATCATAATCCTTTCGATTCCATTTTAAACATTCCAAAACTCAATCTCTACCCAGCCTCCCCCAAAACCCAATCTATAAACCTACCACCACACACGCACCCAACCACCCTCCTCCTTCTCCCACACGAGGACCGCGATACATTCGGGCCTTCCACCACCCCAGCTAGCGACACTACCCTACCCTACCTCCTGACCGTTACGCTTCCTTACTCGCACCCCTGCACCAGCACTGACTCGACCCTGCAATCGTTCGCTGCACCAGCGCGTCGTATATGCCGGGGCTAGATACACCCAGATGTGGGGACTGGAGTGACAAATATCGTGTGGCTGTGCTATAACAAGAACATGGTATGATTTGGCGATTAGGGCTGTCGATGCCCTGGTTTGTACAGTTGTTTAGGGTAGGGTAGGGAAGGGGAAGGGGAAGGGATATCGTGGCCATGTTTGTGCGTGTAATGTGATGAGAGGGTTAGGTGAGTAAGTTCCACGCCGCGCGGGGGGAAGTATTTTTGGATATGGTTTGGTGGAGGAGGGGGTTGGGACTCTTGGTGTTGTGGATGATATTAGAAAGGGATAAGTGAAGGTCCGATTTCTTGACATGTCGTAGTACACCATGATCGTGACTAGTATGCAGCGCAGTACCGGTACGTACACGTACAGGTGAAGGAAGTGACTGAGCCAATATTGCCTCATTATTTCTTTTCCAGTCTTGCAATCGTGAGTACAACTAATTCAAGGGCGTAGGAGCATGTAGTGACGTACACCCCGACCCCGATAAAAATACCTCAGAAATCATGCCACCATGTTTCCCCCTCTTCCAAATCGCCCCTCGTCGCTCAACGGCAACGATTCATCGCACTGGATCCGGGCCTTCTTTCCCCAATTCTCTGATTCTGATTCACAACACCAATATCCAACCAACCAACGAGCATCCCATCTCCAGTCCCTAGTCGCCCACGTCCATGTCCATATATACACCAAGCGGCCAAATCCGCATATCCCGCGCACCGCACAATTCTCCGAGCCCGCACCATACCGCACATCACATCACTCTAAGTAGTCCTGGCTCATTTCGCGGAGCACACTTCCGAGCACTGCCTCCACTACGTGCGCGGCCGGCGTGCTTCGCGCGACGGGGTCCTGGGTTGATGGAGATCATACAGTAGCGGCGGCGTTGTCGGAGACTTTTCGGGGGGGTTGGTGAGGAGCTAGTGAGGGGGCGTGAACGATTGAAGGGGAGGATTTGAATGCGGGTGCCGCGTGGGCGTGACAAATGATATCCTGGATGGCGATCAATCATGGAGGAGTGGTTTGAGTGGGCGGAGGAGGGGGATGACGTGGACTTTTTGCAAGCGATGCGGTATCGTCACACGGGAGAAAACGAATGATGTGCGCAACTTTGTGCGGACTGGAAATCCGGTACGGTACGGTGATTGCGCATATTGCTTTTTGCTCTCGTTGATACAACAGCCCCTTCACATGATCGTCATTATTGACTCCATCTCTTCCAAAACTTCCATCCGACTTTCTCCCCGCTTCCTTCTTCTGGGTGTCTGAATCGCGTCTTTTCTTTCCCTCGCCGTCTGCCCACCCATGCGAACCATATCACCAGTCCCACGACCATAAATGCCACGACTAGGAGCGTTTGTACCGGTTCCGCGAACACGGCGCGCGAGAGTAGGAACAAGCTAACGCAGCAGAATATGATGGGCGTAGTAATCCACGTCTTATAAGGGCGCTCGAGATCCGGTTCACGTACGCGCAGGATGATCAGGCCAAGCACGGTCTGGAAATAGAATGTGTATCCCGCAACACCGTAGAACGTCACTAGGGTATCGAAGGAGCCGATGAGGATGTAGACTGCGGTAAGAGCGGCGTTGAGCACCATGGCGGAGATGGGCGTAAAGAAGAAGCCCGCGTCGGCGTCGGCGAACCAGTCCACTAATTTGCGCGGGATCTTGCTCTTACTCTGGTTTGCATTGAGCGTGTGCAGGCGGATTGCTCTGTGATTCTTTCCGAGACCGATGTTGCCAAAGATGGAGGGGAGGTAGCCTTCTTTGCCTGCGGCGTAAACGAGACGGCCCGAGGTGAAGGTGGTGGCGTTGAGTGCGCCGAAGCAGGATCCGGACACGAATAGGGCGAGTATGAGCGAACCGATGGGGCCGAATACTTGTGAGCCGAAGGCTACCGCGACAGTGTTGGAGGACTCAATGACTGAAGCGGGGAGGACGAGGAAGTACGATACATTAGCCAGCAAGTAGCTGAGGATGACGAGCGGCATGGCCGTGTGGATAACGCGGGGGAGATCGCGAGTGGGGTTCTTGAACTCGGCGGTCACGTAGTTGACCTAGAGTTGTCAGTATATCATATTTTTGATAACGGGGTCCGTCGTACATTGTCCCAGCCGTCAAAGGCCCACAGCCCGGCGTACAATGCTACGGCCCAGTTGCTGATGTTCTTGTTGGTGTCGTCGAACCAGCCGCGGGTTTTCCATTCGACGTTTGCATCGCCTTTGTATGAGAGGCCGGTGACTGCGACGATAATGCCAATGACTGTGACGCCCAAAAGTGCGAAGAATTTCAAAAACATGAAGACATCTGCGCTTCGCGTTCCTAGCTTGGTGGACACACAGTTGAGGAGTGTGACGAGCACCAGTCCCACCAGAGCCACGCCCTTGTTCAACCATGTGCTCGCGTCCACAGCTTCGGCGCCAACCACGGCGCGCACAAGGTACTCTCCGAAGATGATTGCGATGATGGCTGCCGAGCCCGGCTTCAGCACCGTGACAGCACACCAGGTGAATAGAAAGCCTGCCCATTCACCGAAGATTTTGGAGAGATACACCTGCGCGCCGCCATTGAGTGGTATCGCCCCTCCGAGCTCTGCATAGCTGGCCGCGCCCGTCCATGCAAGGATGCCAGCCACCACCCAGACCAGCAGAGACGCGCCCGGCGACCCTGCATTCTTGTTTACTTGCGACGGGGACGAGAAGATGCCGCTTCCTATTATAAGCCCCACTACCAGCGAGAGTCCATTCAGATATGTCAAGCTCTTGTTCCGCTCCAACGAGCCGCCATTAAGCGCATTTGACGGGTCTAGCACGGGATTCGACGGGGCACCCAGCGCAGTGTAGCCCTGTGCAGTGCTTGAAAGCGGGAAGAGGTTTGGCGCAAAGTCAAAGGCCGAGGACACGCTGTAGGAGCGGTTGCGCTGTGGTCGCCCATCGTGGCCGGCCGGGTTCAGTTCGGAGAGCGGGTCCTCGTCGTCAAAGGAGAGGCGGCGCGAGGAAGGCGTGCCCGAGGCCGAAGACTCTTCGGAAGTCCGCCGCGACGTGTGCGAGGAAGATGCCAGCGAAGCCAGCTCGAGCGAGTCGCGAGTCGGCGGCGGGAGGTTCGAGTAGCGGCCGGCCATTGTGCGGAGAGAGAGGTTACCGGCAACGCGAGACGGTCACAGCCATGGACAACGATGTTATTATGCTATAGAGTATAGAGCGAACAGACAACAGGGGCAGTAGCCAGTGCCCCTTTCCAGCAGGCGCGAACAGCAGCGGTGACTGAATGGTGAAGCTCTAATGCCATGTTGAAACCAGCACTTCCCATGTGCCAATCAGGTCGCTATGACGTTGCGGGCCTAGTTCCGTTTTGGCCGTTGGAGCTGCACCAAAATTTACGAGCATGCACTCGAGCCTTGGCGTGAGCTTGACGCGAAGACACCACACCATGAGCTCGTCAATTGCACTCTGTACACGGTATGCGCCCGCGAGCAGGTGATGGTGGGCTTCGTTCTGCAGCGCACGTGCTGGCGGCGCGTCCCACGTCGCCCTATTCCGTCATGCGTCCGGGCTGCGTCACAGTGGGCTGCGTCGGCGGTCGAAAGAAAGCAAAGAGTTGAGGACACCAAGATTGAGACGCTCATAGCGAAATGGCAGCCTCACTGGGACAGACTGGCGCCGCGGTGGGACGAGCTGCGGACCTCAGACAAGGGCAAAGCCTATGTCCTGCCCATGTTTCCCTACCCCTCCGGCACGCTGCATCTCGGCCATCTTCGCGTTTACACCATCTCCGATGTCCTCGCACGCTTCAAGCACATGCAGGGCTACAAGGTCCTGCACCCTATTGGTTGGGATGCCTTCGGACTGCCAGCTGAGAATGCTGCCATCGAGCGAGGGGTGCATCCGGAGAAGTGGACGCTGCAGAACATCGAGGCCATGAAGGCGCAGATGAAGGGCATGGGCGGTCGCTGGGACTGGGATGCTGTATGGGACTCGCATGTGAACGAGGGACGACAGCTGATGGCGTATGTAGGAAATACGAACTTGCGATCCCGACTTCTACAAGCACACCCAGCGCATCTTCCTTATGCTCCATGAACGTGGTCTAGCCTACCAAGCCGAGTCCCTCGTGAACTACGACCCCGTCGATAAGACCGTCCTCGCCAACGAACAGGTGGATGCCAATGGCTGCTCGTGGCGGTCCGGGGCCAAGGTCGAGAAGATTATGCTCAAGCAATGGTTTCTCAAGATCAAGGAGTTCCAGGAGTCTCTCCTCGCCGATCTAGACGCCCTTTCCGAGGATGGCAGGTGGCCTGAGAAGGTGCTTGCCATGCAGAGAAACTGGATTGGGCGGTCCGAGGGCAGTAGACTCCGCTTCAGCATCGAAACAAAGTCTGGTGAAAGCCACTTTGATCCCGTGGACGTCTTCACCACAAGAGCGGACACACTGTTTGGCGTGCAGTATATTGCGCTTTCGCTCACTCACCCAATTGTACAGCACCTTGCTCAGAACGATGCATCGCTGAGCTCTTTCATTGAGAGGGCAGCTCAGCTTCCGCCAGACACCAAAGAAGGCTTTCTGCTTTCCGGCATCCAAGCTCGCAATCCCATTGCCGAGCAAGTTGATGGGGTCGATTCTACCTGCCCTGTATACGTGGCACCCTATGTGCTTGATGACTATGGCTCGGGCGCGGTTATGGGTGTACCTGGGCACGACGCGCGTGACCACGCTTTCTGGCGGGCGAACGTAGGCTCCAAGCCCATCCAAGTTGTTATTGCTTCCGATGCCGATGCTACGACCTCTCCACTCCTCCAAGGGGGCGAAAAGGACGTGCCCATCACAGAGCGAGGCTTTGTTGCGTCTACCTTTGGACCCTTTGCCGGACTGTCGTCCAAAAAGGCTGCGCTCGAGGTGGTCTCTAAACTTCGAGAAGCTGGCAACAATGCCGAAATGACAGTCAACTGGCGCCTCCGCGACTGGCTTATTAGTAGGCAACGATACTGGGGCACTCCGATACCTGTTATACATTGTCCTTCATGTGGCCCGGTCCCCGTGCCCGAACAAGATCTTCCAGTCAAGCTCCCAAACCTTCCAGACAGCTTCTTTGATGGCAAGAAGGGCAATCCGCTGGCTGAAGATGAGACCTGGAAGAAAACAAACTGTCCCAAGTGTGGATCTGCCGCCGAACGGGAGACTGACACCATGGACACATTCATGGACTCATCCTGGTACTTCTTTCGATTCCTAGATCCGAAGAACGACTCTGCTTTAGTCGACTCCGTCAAAGCCAACAAGGGTATGCCCGTAGACTTGTACATTGGAGGAGTCGAGCATGCCATTCTGCATCTACTCTACGCCCGCTTTATCTCAAAGTTCCTCGCAACAACTTCGATTTGGCCAGAGGGAGCACTTGTAAATGGCGAGCCATTCAAGCGCTTGATCACTCAAGGGATGGTGCACGGTGAGACCTTTACTGATCCAGAAAATGGGCGTTTCCTGCGACCCGACGAAGTCAAAATGTCCAAGAAAGGCGTACCAGTCATCAAAGCGACAGGCGCGACTGCACTTGTCAGCTTCGAGAAGATGTCAAAGAGCAAATACAACGGTGTGGACCCCGGTGCCATCATCAAGAAATATGGTGCCGACGCCACTAGAGCCCATATGCTCTTCCAAGCGCCAGTCAGCGATGTCCTCGAATGGGATCAGAAGAAGATTGCGGGTCCACTGCGGTGGCTTCAGCGGATCTTGCGACTCTCGAGCGCCTCCTGGATTCCTGATGAGGAACTTGAACGCTTCGAAGTTCCCGAAAATCCCGATGTGAAGCTTGAAGATATTCTCCCTGCGCTGCTGCGCTTGGGAGTCATCAAGACACCATTCTCAGCATCTGGAGCGGAATTCGCTAAGCTTGTAGTCCTGCTGCAGCCTACGGAGAGGAAACTTTGGGTCCAAACGCAACAGACTATTGCAAGCGTGACAGACTCTTATGCACAAAGCTACTCGCTCAACACCATCGTCAGTGACCTGATGACATTGACGAATACCATAGTGGACACTCCCCATTCTTCGAGCATAACACCCTACCTGAAATGGTATTCCATGGCTCATCTGGTTCGTATGGTAGCGCCAATCGCTCCAAGCGTGGCGGAAGAGACATGGCATAACCTGACAGAAGGTTCAAGTACCACAAAACAATCGCGTCCCAGCGTCTTCGCTACTGGCTTCCCTACAGCAGATCTCAAGGTCATTCCCCAGCTGCGTCCAGACTTCAAATGCATCGTCCAAGTCGACGGCAAGCGCAAATTTGAGGTCCTGCTCGAAGAGAACCTCGACACCGTGACTACCAATCAATCAGACCGGTCACAAACCACGCCTTGGTTGCTGAGCCAGTTGCTCAACACCAGCGAGGGCAGGGAATGGCTTGATCCAGACACGGGCAAGGTGTGGCAGCTCAGCGCGACGAAGAAACCGCATCCGCGATTCGAGCACGTGCCTGAGGATTGGAACGTCGTCATCGTCCGCGATGGACGGCTGTGTAATCTCGTCAGCCCGAAGAATCTGAGGGCACCAAAAGCGACTGAAGGAAATGCCGCCGCTGTAAGTCATAACTATATCAACCGTACTGTAGATCGCGGGATTAATAACCGGCAATAGTAGTTTTGAGTAG
Source organism: Paraphoma chrysanthemicola (assembly GCA_020744225.1). NCBI lineage: Eukaryota > Fungi > Ascomycota > Dothideomycetes > Pleosporales > Phaeosphaeriaceae > Paraphoma > Paraphoma chrysanthemicola. The sequence continues at coordinate 1,024,833 of JAGMWG010000010.1, read as the reverse complement.
ACCGCATTCGCTACAATCACATCATTGTCCTCACCTACTTGTGACTATCTGGGATCTATTGAGGTTCGCATCGACACACTCATGGCCTCTGTTCCCGCTCATTTTCAATCGAAATACCTCCCTCCAGAAATCTTACCCCGTTGACCGGCCCGCCCTCCTGCACGCCTTCACAACACGCAACCCATGAGGATTTGGGAGGGAACTATGGGCTTGTGGAGTGGAAGATGTGCGAGATGATCAAGCTGGGGTGGGTAGAGAGACTGCGTGGGCTGGAAATGAGCACTGTATGATATGACATGGTTATGTCGTGATGTATAAATAGTTGAATCATTCTGGGTTCATGAATGAGATTAAGATGGCAAACCGATGTTAGATACGTTTCAGTCATGAATTATGAAACCCTGCTCACGCTATTTTCTTCTAGACTTTTACCTTTTTGGCATGGATATCTTGTGGTTTGATGCTTGCTGCTTGGTTACTTCCATTTCTATATCCTTTGAAATCCCCTTTCAGTATTCAAGCTACCACGCATTAGATCGTTGTTTACTCCCGGCAAGAGTTTGTGCTCTCATAGCTCGGAAAGCAGTGTCTCTTCCTGGCGTGATGTTGGGCTATTACTATCACTATTACTATCTCTATATACTGCGTTGCGTGGCGCATCAGGCCTTCTTGAAAAATGTTGTTCTCATGGCTTAGAAAGCAATGTCTCTTCCCGGCGTGATGTTGGACAATTACTTTCTCTGTATACTGCTTTTGCGAAGTGCATCAGGCTTCCTCAAGGCAAATGTTTGCCGAGGGATTCTTCGACCGGTGGAAGGAGCACATCAGAGACGGCGGCGGCCACGGCATCACGCTCGTGAGGAGAACTGCCGGGCACTGTGTGCAGCTTGGCATGATACATGCCATCTTTCACAACCACTTGGCCCTTGGTGGCTACGTTTTGGACCGGGAGCATCATGTACTCGAGCAACGATTCACCCTTCCAGATGGTGAGGTATTCGCATTCAACATCTTTGTTGACTCGGCGAAAAAGGCGGACGATCTCAGCGATGACCATGTCGATATAATGGTCATGTGTGTAGTTGGCTATTGGCAAGCATTCTAGGGCAAGAGTCCACATGGGGCGCTTTGCGTCGTCGAGGTGAAGCAAGAATGAGATCTTATGTGGTTTACTGGACTTGGTGTCATTGATCAAAGGATTGAGTGCGATCGCAATGCTCTCGACAACTTGCACCCGTGACCAAGGTTTGAAGTGGTCTGCTGTAAGAGGCACATCGATAATAATGTTGAGGATGTCTGAAGGAGGGCTCTCCGTTGTTCGACTCCACGCGACACAGACATCATAGAAAGGGTCGCTGGATACGGTGGTTCGACGCGGGGTAGCTGTTTCGTATACTTGTGAAAATCGTTCAATACAAGTGAGTATCTGGAGCTCGCAGCGGCCATCTCGTATGGCTTTCAACTGGTGGCCGAAACTTTCTGTCGTTAGATGCATTTTCATTCAGAGGCATGGGAGCCCTGGACTTACAACTTGCACAGAGTCATAGGGGCCAGTTTCATTGGCATAGCACCAGTACTCCACGCATGGATCGTGCTTGTAGGGAGTGGTCCGTCGTACAAGGCCTCGACAAGCGGGTCTTGCCACAGGGCAAGAACGTCATGTGTTATACCCTCCAGAGTAATACTGTGGCCAGATCTGACTTTAGGAGCAATACGGCAGCCCGTTTCGAAAATGGGAATGACTGTCTTCAAGCACTTTGTGATATCGAGACAATCTAGTAGCATGGAGTTATAGCAGGTGTGAATCGCGGATGCTACATCGAATGTAGGGATGCACGCAGTGTCGTCGATCACAGGTACCGAACTGGTCCAGTCCTGTTGTGCGTGTTGCCATCGTCGAAGACCTTTTTTCAACGTTCCTCGAAAGACGCGATGGTAAACACCCGAGGAGAAGATTTCCTGGTCAAAGGTGAAGACAAGCGATAATCTGGACAGATTGTCGCTTGATTGGGTCGTAAACGAAGCAGAGTCTCGATGAACGAGAAGTGATGCAGAGTCGTCTTTCACACGCTGGAGGACCGTGCGACTCCTGGGTCTCTCAAGCAGCTGTCTTTGCTCCGCAAGAGTTTCACTATCATAAGTCAGTTCTCCCCCAGATCCGCCAAATTGTATGCGTACCAATTGCAGGCAGTAAGGAGGAGCGTAAGTGCGCTCGTTTGGCGCTCGACCAAGACCAAGACGTTATCTACGCCTTTTTCACCGAACGTGACTTTCCACCGAGTCATAGCTGCCGCTGGTTTATCCAACAGCTGCTCCCAGTCTTCAAAGATAGCCTCGATACGGCCGATGAGGATTTCACAGAAGGCTAGCGTCTCGTCCAGGTCCATTATCAGCTGGTGATGAGGCTGCATTCTCTCTCTGTCCACCCATACTTGAATCTTTCTGAGAGCAGCTCGAAAAGCGAACAGCTGTGATGCAAGACTGAGCATGGTGATGTCTGCATCCTTCCATCTCGCCTTTATGCCGCTAAGGATTGAAATGACTTTGCTAGTTGCATCGATGATGTTGGCGATTGCCCCTATCGCTCCGACGACAGCTAGGACTTCTGCCATTGCTCTGGTCGGGTTGGCAAGTGATCGTGGATTAATTAATATATTAATCAGAAATATTGTGCTCCGGCAGCCGATGCATGGATTACGGTTGTCTTCAGTGTTGTTGTTAACCTGCTTCCAGGCAGAAAATTTCGAAGAACAACATTGAGGGCAATCGATGTGATCTGAGGCCTCTCAGCCTTGTTGCCTGACACAGCCATGATCATGATTGCAGTGAGCCTCGTTGCTCCCATTTGGATGTGGCGCTCACAAGCGAGTTCCTGCAATTGGATGTGGCACACTGCGATCAGCAGCTCAGAATTTAAGATACGAAAAGGTGATATCGTGCAGTTTGAGCAGAAAAGGTTCGCTATGTGCGTTGCGTCTGCATAGGGGTTCACTAAGGCGGGCTGAAAAGCTCGAAGGAGTCGTGAAAGGAAAGAGTGTAGGGGTGCGACTGTCATTGTCTGGTACCTGCCTGCCCTGGAAGCCGATTGGCTTGTTAGGCATCTGTGCTTTTTCCGCCGCATGGATCTCGCGAATCGCCAAAACTTCCCCTTGGTCGACCTCCCCGTCAGATCTCAAAACGGTCTTTGCACTAACTTTCACGTCGCGCCTTCTGCATCGAATTACATACTTTCTGTCTCCAATCGCATACGGGTGAAGCGCAATTTGTTGCACTTGTTGAGGAGAGGACCGAGCTTCTTAAACAAGTTTCGCATGCTACCAAGGTACTTTGTCGGAGCTTCAATTATCCGTCAGATTGACCACGTTCTATTACACCGTTAGACGGTCCGTCTCAGGGCTCCGTGAGTCCGTGAGACGGTCCAGGTCTCGACAGTCGGTGGTACCCTTATCGTGTCTGCTACAAACACGGGTTTGGTAGGACCGGGAAGAGTGAGTTTGTTCAAAAAGGAGAAAGGAGAGCGTCGACGAACCCCTGCGCGAGCAACCAGCAACCAGCAGCCAACAAGGTGCTATGGCCGCAGTAAGTGTTCATGACAGGTCCTTGGTCTTAGATTACATGCAAGGCTATCCCTATAGCATGTACCGCCACACCGGAGCAGATGTTTCATGCACCAACACATCTGAGAGGAGACACTGCACCAGTATTTCGGCTGCGCAACATACGGAAGAGCATGGCCATGATGGCGAATAGGTGTTATCTGTATTTGCCATGTGAAAGGTATCTTGGCTCATCTCTTAGTCGCGCCTTAAGATGATCCAAACAGAAAATACCTAAGCGTGCCTCCAAATAGGGCCGTGGCGGAAACGCGACGAAAACACAACGCACCCTTCGAGCAACACCTTGAGCACGAGCCGCGGTATGAATTGGGCTTCGAGGACGACAATTGGTTCAGATGGTCATCGAATCCGGAGCCGGACCGTGGCCAAGCCTTGGGGACCGGTTGCTAGTGGACCGGTGGCCACTTTGACCATTTCATGCTCTGGGCCCGAAGACTACTGTACAAAGGCTCCTTAGTGCTTGGCAATAATTGCATAACAATCAAATCACATTCGTCGTCGATCCATTTACGATGATCTCCCGTAGATAGACATTGCGGGGTATCATGGGGTCGATCCTGCACATTTTGGGGCGCCCTGCCGAGCCGGCGCTCAACACCCAAATTTGTCACTTGTCCGTCATGACTGCAACAGAACAAAGCCAGCTGAACGAATAGAATGGCAGCAGCGACCGAGGCAGTTTGTTTTGCATGCGCATGGTGCACATGTGAGCCCTGCCTTGACAGTTAGCTCCATACCGTTTGCTCCTTCATGTGAAATTAGCGCACTTTCACTTGACCTTAAATACATTCAACGCTCACACACGTACCACCTTCACTAGGACCGGCAAGTTGCGCTCGCTTGAGTGTCACCCGTTTCTCTAGTCGTCCTCCCACCAAAAACACATTGTCAAACAGTTCCCGTTATGGAGGCAGACAAAGCCGCAGTAATCCACACCGAAAACATGACAGGTTCCCGCGACTCGGACACCAGATTCTCTTCTGAGGTCGAGAAACAACCTATCGGCGGAATGATGCCAGATGTTAGCAAAGTGGACTCGCAGGATGGAGAATCCAACTTCAGGGTGGGTACTCACTGGTACCAATACCTGAACAGCAGCTAACCACGGGCGACATTAGTTGAACTTCAGAATCATCGGCGCACTCGTCGGTTGCAGTCTCGCATTCGCAGGCTCGCAACTGATTCCACTCTCGTTCTTCACGCTCTACACTTTCATCGCTCGGGACCTTGGAGAGACCAACTTTGTCTGGTTCAAGGCTGCCAATTCAGTCGGCCAAGTCGTAGCTTCGGTTGCTCTAGGACCACTCTCCGATATCCTCGGCCGCAAAGGAATCTTCCTGACAGGAATCAGTCTTGCGATGTTGGGCATGATCGTCTGTGCTTCAACACCTACAGGCGGCGGCTTCATTGCTGGTCAATGTCTTGCTGGATTTGGACTGATGACTGAGGAACTCGTCGCCCTCGCCGTTACATCTGAGCTTGTTCCTGTGAGCAAGCGTCCTGTATATGGAGCAGCCATGATCTCTGGCTTCCTGCCTTGGGCTCCCGGTGCTCTGTATGCTCAACTCCTGGCCATGCGAAACTGGCGCTATATTGCCTGCATGGCGGCGGTCTGGCATGCCCTTGCCCTGGCAGTTGTCACCATTTTCTACAAGCCTCCACCGCAGGTCCGTAGTCCTACAGATGACCCCACGATTTCCATCCTCAAGAAGGTCGATTTTATCGGCATGGCTCTTGGTCTTGCTGGCTTCGTACTGTTCCTCGTAGGTCTCAACTGGGGCGGCCAAACTTACCCATGGAAGTCCTATCAAGTTGGCGTTACCATCGGCATCGGGCTGGGTACTATCGTCGTTTTCATCCTCTGGGAGATTTTCGGCGCTAAACACCCACTCTTCCCTCGCCGCCTGGTCCAGCACAAGATGCCCTTCTGGAGCATTATGTTTGTCATCTTTGCGGCTGGTGTCAACTACGTCCCACTTGCCATCTTCTGGCCTATCCAGTCGATCAGTGTCTACAACTCGAGCCACAGGGAGACCGGTATCAACACTGTTCCTGTTGGCCTCTGCATTCTCGGAGGAGCGATTATTTCCGCTGGCTTGTGTGGAAAGTGGCCCAAGCATACCCGGATCATCATGACTGTGTTCTGCATCATGCAAACAGCTGGTAAGCACACATTCCACACTGTCATGTCTTAGTGCAAAGGTCCTGGAGCTGACAAACTACACAGGCGTTGGCGCAATGGCTGCCGCTGATCCAAACAACATCAAAACCGTGTGGGGTCCTCTCATCATCGGGCTTTTCGGTGTCGGAGGCGTGCTCTTCCCTAACCAGATTATTGTCACAATCATCACTCCTGACGACCTTCTCGCAACTGTTACTTCCCTGACCTTCGTCATCCGCGGTGTCAGTCAAGCTACTGCTCTTACTCTTCTGCAGAATCGCCTCACTGCGCAATTGAGGTCGAAGGCGGTGGGCATCGTTGCGTTGCCGGCGATCCGCGCTGGTGTGACGAGTATCCCAGCCATCACTGCAATGGTCAGCGCGTTGACGGCTGTTCCCTTCAAGGAGTATGTGCCACTGGCGCTACCACAGGTTGCGCGCAACCCAGTTGCGTATGAAACACTAAGGAGGGCCACTGCTCAACTATTCGGAGAGAGCTTCCCACTGCTGTACTACATTGGGCTGGGATTCGGAGTTGCAGGTTGCATCGCCTCGATCTTGGTGGGCGACATGAGCAAGTACATGGACGAGCATGTGGCCGTGAAGATGCACTAGATGGTAGCAGTGGGTGGTTCGCAGATTCGCTAAGACGCCATCAAGTAGCATGACAAAAATTGAAATGGCTTTAATCTTCGAACGATGCGTGTCAAAAGTGATTGCAGGTCTTGCGCCAAAGGTGAATCAAGACAAGATCGACATGTGGTGTCGTGCGGGACGAGTCAGACGTCGTACCTGCCAAAAGTGGTCCACACGCCCAGACCATCAAAAATGCCGTCATCTCGACTTTGGCGAGCTTTCGCACCAACGTTACTGCCCTCATGCACCGCCAACACAGTAGAAGCTCAAGATGTCGTGGCTCAAGCGACGAGCAGGTCCATTGATTATTCTGGGAACGTCCGCAATTGGTGGTGCCGCATACCGCTACGCTCGACCCTCAGATCCGTCCGACGCGTCGCTCAATCCTCACACCTTCACGCCGTACACGCTCGTTGAGAAGCGTACCGTGTCCCCAACGAGCGCCATATTCACGTTGCGTAATCGAGATGGCAAGCCCGAGCCCGACAGCGTGCGCGAGGTGTGGAAGCGCAGTGTGTGGAGCGTGCAAATAAAGCAGCCGCAACTGCAGATTGCAAGGGCATACACGCCATTGCCACCCACATCCGAGGCACACAAGAAAGGGCATGACGAGCCCGCAGACATCCGGCTGCTTATCCGGCAGGAAGAAGGCGGAGAAGTCTCGACATACCTGCACCGGCTGCCGGAGGAGTCAATCATCGAGCTGCGAGGACCGACGCAAGAGCTTGAACTACCCCATGACATCAAAGAGATCATATTTCTGGCGGGCGGGACTGGCATAGCGCCCGCGATGCAAATGGCACAAGCATTGGGCAGGAGGACAGGAAGCAAGCTTCACATACTTTGGGCAAACCGACGGCGCGATGAGTGTGTTGGTGGAGTGAGCGACGATGTGCTGAAAACAGCCGTCGCACGAAACCGCAAAGGATGGTGGCAGAGTCTGATCAGTTCTGATGAGGCCACGACACAACAGTTACCAATAGACGACCCCACGCAGCCGAAAGGCGCTATCGTGAAAGAGCTCGACGCATTGAAAGAGCAGAGTAAAGCGGCAACAAGAGGCCTGAGTGTGCAGTATTATGTAGATGAGGAAAAGAGCTTCATACAGCGCGAAGACCTCGAGAGGAGAATAGCACGCACGCCAGAAGAGAAGGGGTCGAGACTGATCATGGTTTCTGGACCAGACGGCTTCATCGAATACTGGGCTGGTCGCAAGAAGTGGGAGGGCGGAAGAGAGACTCAGGGTCCGCTGCAAGGCGTGCTGGGGAAAATGGATCTTGGAGACTGGAGGGTCTTCAAGCTTTGAAAGCAGAAACTTGACAGGCGATTGCGGCGACCGAGCTTAGCAAATGACTCGCCTACGCCACAGTTGATGCCAAGGCAACACGAAGACGGAAGTTCATCCCTCAGCAGAGTTGATTCCGTGTCTTCTACAAAGATACACGAGATAGCCACGAAATCTTACGCCCCGAGATTGCCCAAGGACTACCTGGAAACTCAAGCGATCGTGTAGGCGGGACGGATCCCTTCAATGGTATCAACTTTTGATTATTGCCGGCTTCCCGCTATTCGAGATTGGCCGATTACCATGAAGGGCCCATTAAAGAAGACGGTGTTGCAGATACGGGGATCACGGAGCGTGCATGCCTCCCTTTCCCCACGGTCGATTAAAAAGAGAAATTACGAAACTACACAGGAATGGCCAAAGTGACACATGACAGAGTCATTTGTGTCAGACCAAACCTATTCTTCTGAGCTACTGGGTCCGCCTGGATACGTTCGAATTGGTCAGCTCTGTTAGACTTGAGGAACGCCAATCCTCTCTCATGTCGGGGAGTTCATTCACGCGCGACTTCGAAACCGTCGTGGTCTTCTTCAGTACACGCCGTAGTCTTGTGTACCATAGTACTTTGGTTCATATTCTGGACGCGGTCTGGTTCCCTCGGGAATGCATGGCAAGCAAAAGGTCAAGTATTAGCCTTGGTGGACAAAGATGTTCTAGAGGTTGCACGGATTGTAACACATGATAAAGTCGAGAAAGTACTGGAAGCTAGTGATTTAATTAGCACTGTGGCCAAGTTAGACTAGATACGCATCGACGGGCGCGAGTAAACAGTCGGTGTCGAGGGGCGGAAATGGACGACATGTACTTGTACGAAGAGAATAGACACGCCGGACTGCGTTGTATATCTCCAAAAACGATCTTTGTTACTTGATTCAATTGCCGCATTACATCGACTTGCTCCTGCGTCAAACAAGAGGAGTCACTCTGGCCAGCAATGTGATGTTTTTGATGCTGTCTCTCTAATGCGAATTTAGGAAATACTATGTCTTAATTGAGTCTAGTGTGGCCGCTTTAACTTTAAATCCGGTGGCCGCACTCTACTCGGCCGACAAATCCGAACCATGGACATATTCCGCACTGATTGATCATACTCGTTCCCTCGACGTTCTTACACTTAATCGAATCCTCCGGCCCGAATCCAGATACCCCACACTATGTATCGCGAGCCCCACACCAATTGACCCAACGCCATTCCTTTTCGGCAACAAACCAAACATCATATGAAGTTCTCGAGCTGCACATTCGCGACAACCCAACACCAACAATGCCGGACAATGACGCCGAATTCGGCACGCCACCGTCTCAACCAATCACATCCAGGGATCCAAATGCTCGACCCGAATGCTTCACGTCGACGATCCAGGAAGTTCTTGTCGTCATGTCGGTCACGATGGCGGTGGCCATGACGAGTTTCCTGACGGGCGCGATTACGGTGATGAGTAGTTTTGCAGGGCGGGATTTGGACATGAGCACTGCGGAGATTACGTGGCTGAACACAGGAATCAGGTGTGTATTTTACCTTGACGACACTTGGTGTCAAGTTAGAGAGTGCAAATAGAATGGAATTGATGATGGGCTAATTGATATGGCTTTAGTCTAACAGCCGGAGCGCTACTTTTGTTCTTCGGGAGTGTGGCAGATTTGTTTGGGCGGAAGAGCATGTTCATCGTATCGATGCTGCTATTCAGCGTATTTAGTCTTGGTGCGGGCTTCTCGCAAGACGGAATCACGCTGGATATCTTGTGTGCTGTGTTAGGCGTATTTTCTGCGAGTGCGGTTCCACCAGCACAGGGGATTTTGGGAGTCATCTACGAGAAACCGAGTCCAAGGAAAAATAAAGGTATGAGACATCTTTACGTTCCAGCACTCATGACGCGCGAGGCGGTACTAATGCGTCCTTAGCATTTGGCTGCTTCTCTGCTGGCAATCCGTTGGGGTTTGTCTTCGGCACGATCCTAGCTGGAGTGTTTACGCAGATTTTCAGCTGGAGAGCTGGATTTTGGCTCCTGGCTATTGTGTACTTCTGCACGACGATTGTGGCGTATTTTACTGTGCCGAGAGATATGACGCCGAAAAAGAAACTGGATGCTGAGACGATCAAGAAGCTGGATCTGCCAGGCACGGCGATGACTATTTTTGGCATTGGCATGTTTTGTGCTGCACTTAGGTACGTTCGCTAAGCTCAAGTTGGTCTTCAGGTCCGCTAACTTTGAATAGTCTCGCGAGTGACGCTCCGCAAGGTTGGAAGACTCCATACATTATTGTGCTTCTTATCCTTGGCATACTACTGATCGCTGGATTTGTGGTGTGGGAGATCAAGTACCCGTTCTCGATGATTGATATGAATATCTGGAAAGACCGCGACTTCTCTTTGGTTAGTGTCACTCACGTATCTCCGCTTCTCCACTGACTATTATGCAGCTCCTCGTCATTCTGTCTCTTGGCTTTCTCGCCTTCCCCGTCTTCTTCTTCTGGATTGCGCTGTACTTCCAGACTGTCCTTGGATATTCCGCCCTAATGACTGGTGTACAAATGCTGCCGATGGCTGTCTTCGGCCTCGCGGCTAATCTATTGGCTGCATTAATCCAGCACAAAGTGTCGAACAAGCTGCTCGTCGGAATTGGTTCCATTGCTTTTATTACATCGTTCGTTTTAGGGGCGGTACAGAGGTACGGAGACTCGTACTGGGCCTTCTCATTCCCTGCATTGTGCTTGTGCGTAATCGGAGCGGACTTTCAGTTCATCGTCGCGAATGTAAGTCATTCTGTCTGACCTCCGACCATGCGACCCTTCTGACATTAGCAGATGTATGTGCTCTCGTCGATGCCAACGAATAAGCAATCGATAGCAGGTTCGCTCCTCCAGACCCTTACACGCCTGTCTACCGCTGTATCATTTGGTGTCGCGACCGCCATCTTCGACGCGGTTCGAGACAAGCCAGCAACCTCGGGATACTATGCCAACAATCCAGCTGGACCCTTCGCCTACGTAGCCTGGTACGCAGCTGGATGCACTTTCGTCGGCTTATTGTTCGTTCCGTTCCTTCGAATCGAGACGCAAGGCCACAAGGGAGACATGGGACGAGTCAAGAGCAGCCCTGAAGGTGGACTAGGAGCGGATGACATGCCTGTACTAGACACGAGCGGAAGGGCCGAGAAGAGCGCGGGAATTTCCTCCGCTCAGGAAGCGCGGTGAATGACAGTCCATGGGCAGCTACTTTGAAAATAGCTTACAAAATGAACCCATCTCTATGGATTTACTTGCGGTCGGCGTTTGATACCGGCTGCCTTCAGCAATCTACCAAGTCAAATTTCAGCCTCAGAGCAACCTTTAGTGCGTTCTGGGTGCGTCCAGACGTCTTTTTCCCCGCGACTCCACATCCTTACACCGTTCGGGCTTACCGAAGGATGGTGCCGATCCCCCAAAGATGCAACCCAAGACGCGGAGAACCTGCACACGTGCTGCAAAAGTCCAGGTGGAGGCAATCCGCGGCGGGATCTTCCACCTTTTTCCCTGAACGGGCAGGTGGTTGGTCCCTTTGACCAATCAGCTCCGCAGAGTTTTAAGCTCCGCACGTTGCACACGACTCAACGCTAGGCTAACGCTTGACACGAGCAAGGCTAGCATCCCCGCAAATTTTTGATGCTTAAAGACTCGTCTCAACTCCTGTCACACAGCACGAGTGACGACAGACCAGGTCCCCGGATTTCCCCAACCCATCTCTTCGTGTCGGCTGTCTTGTTGAGTGGAGCTGTGGAGTACCCAACATCCCACGCCGAAGTCAAGCCGAATCCTCTATCGTCTCGCATCTTTGCGTATTATCTCTTCGTCTGTAGCCAAACATGGCGGAGAAAGACATCTACGCGGCGCCGCCCATGGAGGAGCACGATCACGATGGCGATCACAAACGCGCTGCCGAGCGCGTCATCACTGATGCTCGCAATGCCACGGAAAAAGAGCACAACATGACGCTCCTCCAGGGCATCAAGCTGTACCCAAAAGCCATCGGATGGTCAGTTCTTATCAGCACGTGCATCGTCATGGAAGGCTACGACGTCTGTCTTCTCAACAACTTCTTCGGCTTCCCGCAGTTCAAGCGCAAGTATGGTGAACTGCAGCCCAATGGCTCGTATGAGATTCCTGCGCCGTGGCAGGCCGGGCTGAGTAACGGTGTTATTGTTGGCGAGATCATTGGTTTGTTCCTAAACGGCTGGATCAGTGAGGCGATTGGGTACCGGTATACGGTCATGGGATGTTTGTTCTTGATCATTTGCTTCACGGCGATCTTCTTCACTGCGCAGACGGTGGTGCATCTTTTGATTGCGGAGATTCTGTGTGGTATTCCGTGGGGTGTGTTCCAGACGCTTACGATCACGTACGCGAGTGAAGTCTGCCCGGTTGCGTTGCGTGGATACCGTAAGTCTTACAACCTTCCCTTCCACTGACATGAAGGACGCTAACACCATGCAGTAACAACCTACGTCAACTTCTGCTGGGGTCTTGGCCAAGTCATCGGTATCGGCGTCATCCGCGCCATGCTGTCTCGCGACGACGAATGGTCCTACCGTATTCCGTACGCGCTGCAATGGATGTGGCCCGTCCCGCTTATGATCGGAGTTTTCCTGGCCCCCGAATCACCATGGTGGCTCGTCCGTAAGGGCAAGCTCGAAGAAGCCAAGAAGTCTCTCCTCCGACTGACCAGCTTGAACCGCGAGACAGACTTCGATGCCGAAGAAACGGTCGCCATGATGGTGCACACGACTGCTCTCGAGGAGAAAATCACCCAGGGCGCGTCCTACTTCGACTGCTTCCGCGGTGTCGATCTCCGCCGTACGGAAATTGTCTGCATGGCTTGGGCAATTCAGAATCTCAGCGGCAACGCTTTCTCTGGTTACAGTTCCTACTTCCTGCAACAAGCCGGTCTCCCATCATCAACCTCCTACGACTTCGCCTTGGGCCAATACGGCATCAACATGGCCGGTGTCTTTGGCGCCTGGTATTTGATGAAGCTCGGTATTGGTCGCCGAACACTCTACCTCGTCGGTCTTTGCGGTCTCTGCTCCATGCTGTTCGTCATGGGCTTCCTCGGCATCGGACCAGATTCGCAAAAGAAATCCCGCGCCATGGCCACCGGCGCCATGATGATCGTCTGGGCCATGTTCTATCAGCTCACCGTCGGCACAGTATGCTACTCTCTTGTCGCTGAGTTGTCGTCCCGTCGCTTGCAGATCAAGACCGTGGTGCTTGGACGTAACTTGTATAACGTCATCGGCATTATCACTTCCGTCCTGACGCCGTACATGCTGAACCCGAGCGCATGGAACTGGGGCAACTTCGCCGGCTTCTTCTGGGCGGGATCATGCTTCCTCAGCATCATCTACACGTACTTCCGCATGCCGGAGCCGCGCGGTCGTAGTTTCGCGGAATTGGATCTCTTGTTTGAGAAGCGGGTGTCTGCGAGGAAGTTTGCGAAGACCGAGGTCAATGTGTTTGAGGAGACAAATGTGGAGGGTACGGCTGTGTTCGGAAAGTATGAAGAGAAGGTGTCAGATGCGGTGCGCTCGGAGTCGATTTCTAGGTCGTAGATTGGGTCGAGAACTCGCCGAGGAGACTGGTTTTACTGGTTGATGTGGATTGTGTGGACTCCTGTAGAGTCTTTGTATATAGACATGGAATAGTATCAATGATTTGTCAACTCTTCGATCCCAATCGTAGTGTACTCAATTAATGGGCCATTGACCCTTTGGTCTTTGCGTATTGCGACTCTGTCACTGAGCACGCAATGTCTTTGTTACAGCATTGGATCATTGAGAATGTTCTTTTCACTCAGCATGACGCATAGCGACGGTGCGTGGACGTGATATAGAAAGCTACCGCAGTTCATGAGCACTGGAATACTGAGCTGCATATTTAGGCGCCTCAAATTCTCTATCGTTCCTCGCCCTCTCCGCTTGGAGTGTGCAGAAATGTCCAGAGAATTAAAAGATCGTAGGCTATCTTCATAAGACCTGCACTTCCTAACATGGTGCGCCAGGATCTTTGCGCTGCCAGTAGCCCTGAGGTTCCGATACCACCTGCCTGTGCCAGCGTCTTAACGATATTGATGATACCAAGGATCGCAGTCCTTTCCTGCGGCCTCATGACAGCGGCCAAAAACGCCTGGCGAGGTGCTTGATCCATGCTCTGCGTGCACGCTCTCAGACTCAACAGAGCCATGGAAAGCAGTGTTCCTTGTTTTCCTGGACTTGGAAACGGTATCATTGTAAGAAATATGGCGGACGGAAGGTGCGTGAAAGTCATTGTCCTCAATGGGCCCAGTCGCCGGGCCAGGGGAAGTGCAGCAAAATTGCTTAACGTAGCAAGGATATTTGTAGTAAAGAATAGAGTACCCAAAGCGCCGGGATCGACACTGTGATATGTGGTGAAGAAGTAGGTGAGCCAGGAAGGTGATGCCATGCCCGACGCGAACGAATCCAGCGTGAAAAGAAGGACTAGGCGGAGGAGAGTCACAAGTGATTGCGAGGATATTTGTGGAAGAAGCGAGGAGACTCTTTGAGAAATGCTCGCATCCGAAGATTTGGAGCCTTGCTGAGATCTCGAAATGCTTGATCGAGGAGGTGATTGGCCTCTCACTTCTCCTGCAGCCTGTGGGGAGAGTGGTGGAGAAAGTGCCTCTTCATCGTCGAGCTGAAAGACTTCTTGGTAATCAACTTCTGGTTGCGACAGCTCAACATTGGGACTCAATGCTAACACCAGAAGGAACTTGATAGCGCCTAGTGCAGCGTAGAGAAGAAAGACGATACGGTACGCCATGAGCTCTTTCGCGGAAGAGCCACCCGACAGCACTTGGACCAACCATCCACTCGTAATCGTTCCAGTCGCAGCGCCAGCGGTACCACAAACTGTGTACCATACAAACACATCGGTACGATCGTTCTCTTCGGTCAATTGGGAAAGTATCGATTCTTCAACGGCACGGAAAGGGCCAATCTCATTACCGCTGGGCGAAATGAGTTCAGATAAATCGACACATGTGATGCTAGGCTTACCTTGGACTGATAACTCCTACTACACTGGCAAGAACGAGCACCCAGTAAGTGCTGCTTGATGCAAACACTACGCCGCTCGCTATCATCAATAGCGCTCCAAGAGCCAGGATCTTGCGTCTGCCGATCTGGTCGGTAATCAGCACCAACAGAAAACTGATCAAAGCATCACCCAGCATCGTCAGCGTCATAAACAATCCAGCAAGCTTGTCAGATATTCCGAGCGATGCTAAGTAATGTACGAGGATAAGGAAGGTGGCCCCGTAAGCGAAGAGACGGAAGAACCGTTGTGCGAATAAGAGTTTAACATCGCGCGTCGATTCCAGGACCGTGGTGACACCGGTCCCGTGGAGGAAGTTTGGAACAAAAGTTCGTAAAGTATCCAGCAACGCCATCATTCGCTAATAGTCAACAGCCGAGGAGTAAGACATTGCAACTGCACGATGGAAGTTCGGACTTCTTTATCAGACATGACTGTCATACGTGAGGAAATGCGAGAGAGGCGGGGTATCTCCGAGCCCGGGGTTTGGCAAATCTGATAAGATAACTCCGCGCGCACGTCACTGGGACTCCGCATGCCTTTTGCATTCCCTTCATTCAGTGTCGTTGTCGGATCAAGTGAACAGACTTCATATGCTCCGCCGCGAAGCTCTTCTACCAATATGTCGTTATGGTCAATCCCTCACAAAGTGAGCCTTTGATATCCAGGCAGGACACCAACCGCTAATCCAATTCAGGCACAGTTGCTCATTCTAATGCTAGCCAGACTTACTGACTCTCTGGCTGCGCATTCTATACACGTGAAGCGTACATTTCCATGCTATATGTTACCACTGACGACTCTACCAGTCGTACATGTTCTTTCAGCTTCGCCATTTCGACCCTCAAACTCCAGCCGCTACCATCACAACACAATGTGGGCTATTGGTAGGCGCCAAAACCGGCGCACACGTCTGCACTGGACTTCTCTGGGGCCGACTGGCCGATCAAAGACCAAAGGGTAGAAGGTTTGTTTTAGTCTTCGGTCTACTGGCATCGAGCGCCGCCACTGTGGGCTACGGCTTCGCGACGACCTTTCATCAAGCTATTGGCTGGCAAATGTTCGAAGGCGCCATGAATGCGACTGTGGCGATGGTACGATGCATGACCGCGGAACTTCAGACTGAGAAGAAGTACGCAACTAAGGTTGACTTTTGTCGCCCTGATTAACTGTGGTCCTAGATATCGTGTGCGGGCATTTACCCTGCTGCCGTTGTTTGCAAACATTGGATCAGTAATTGGTCCACTAATAGGCGGCTTCTTGTCGTCTACAAGAACTGCGGACAGCATTGTCCCTGGATATCCTTACGCAATGCCGAACATATGTGTTGCGGCGATCGAAGTTGTGGTCGCTGTTGCCGCAGTGTTTGCTCTCACCGACACATCTCGGCAAGAGCAGAGGAGGATACCTGAGTCCCACTCACCTATTGGAAGGGCAGATTCTGTCATATCTCCTACATGCCAATCTGAGCATGAACCTGACGAGCGAACCGCCCTGCTGCAAAACCACTCCACAGCAAGTGGTGATCTGGGACCTCAGCATACGAGTGACCATTCAGAATCGTTCTCGGCCAAAGAGATTTGGACCCCAAACGTTCTGAAAACCATGTTCGCGCAGTTCGTAGTTGCTGGCCATCTGGGAACCTTTACCACCCTTTGGGCTATGCTGCTCAGCTTGCCAGTCGCATCTCCACATGCACGACCTTCGTTGATCCATTTTTCTGGAGGACTGGGCTTCCAGCCACATGCCGTAGGCGTTGCCATGTCCGCTTTGGGATTCGCGGGCATTATCCTACAGATCCTTGTGTACCCAAGCCTCCAGGAGAGATGGGGAACCGTTCGGGTCTGGAGGGCTGCCCTTTGCCTCTTTCCAATTGTGTATTTTGGTGCTCCTTTCTGCGTGCTCGTTCCATTGCTTGGGCAAGACTTAGAACGTCAACACCTGGCACTATATACGATTCTCAAATGGGCGGCGTTGCTGGGTGTGCTTGTTTCCTTCGTTGCTGCACGGACTGGAGTTGTACCTGCAACTAGTCTACTGATCAACGACTGCACACCTCATTCCAGCGTTCGAGGGACCGTTCATACAGCGGGCGTTATCTGTAGTAATCTCAGCAGGTCTGTATTCCCACCTATGGCGCTAGCAGTAATGGGGTTTGGGCTACACACCGGGTCTGTGGGACTGGGGTTTTGGTTTATCACAATACTGGCAGTGCTGAGCATCCTAGCTAGCTCTCAAGTACGCGAGGGCCCTGATGGCCAGTGAATGGGATGCGTTTTTTGTTAGACTTGGAAAGAATCAGCCCAGCGAGAATGCAGCATATACAGCATCATCTCGCATTTAGTCAAAGCGCAAACATAGCGATCATGTTCAAGGGTACTTGCTACTAGAAGTGGCTTGATTTAAGAACAAGATAAGGACATCCTTGTCCACCATAACGACCTCACAAGTTTCTTCCTCAAGTCGGACCCACAGGGTCTAGCTCAATGAAAAAATTGGTCTGCTGATCGAGTGCCTTGCTCTACAAACATCCTTCGCACCTTGCGCGGAGGGTCAGGAACGGGCTTGACTCAACACCCCATCAGCAGTGCAGTAGGCATAAGCCTCTCAGCGCCATCGCCATATGTTGTTCTCTTTCAAGAAACTCCTCGGATATCACCACTGGCGAACTTGTCGCGAGCGGGCCGAAAAGAGCGTTGTATCTTGGGTGAGACAGGACCAGAGTATTGTCTAGGACAAATGGGCTGCTGCGGTGGTAACCTGGGGAGGTGTCAGTCAGAGCTAGCAAAAGTAGAATAAAGGGACTAGAGCTGATGGGCAGATGAGTATGAGCAGGATTTACTTACGATCACCTATTCGTTCGTGGCGCAGACGGGTCGTCAGTCCCCTTACAGACGATGCCGCACTGGCTCCTCCTCCACTGGTGTGTTCCCGGCGACGTGATCGAAGAACACGCGAGACTTAAAAGTGCACACATGGGCAGATCGCTGCTGCTTTAATAAGGTGTGCAGAGCCACCTGTGGACCCAGACTATTAGCACTGAACATCTAACATGTCGAAAGAGGAGGGGGAAGTGAAGGAGGATTTACAGGCGACGAACTGAGGTGGCCACTCTCTATCCTTTCCACCACACCTGCCCACTTGGGACTTTTTCCGCCGGGCCCCTGTGGCTCCTCACCGCGAGGGACTTTCTTCTCCACCGTACCTACAAGGGACATGGATCAAACCTACCAAGTGCCCTCGTACGTATCATCACCGATGCTCTCATTAGTGACTAGCCATGGACCTTGCGGTCTGTCAGGCGCCGTTACAAGTAACGAGCGCCAATATCGTAGGCATGTACACGCAAGGAGTAGCGACTGTCATAGGGCAGCGGGTCCTCCTTGTCGATCCTGTCCAGGGAGACGACGAGGAGGTGGGATACACCTGACCAGCGCCTCGCTTGGTGTCGAGCTGCAAACCTCCGGCAAGAAGTGCCACTCTACACAAAAGGTTTGGTAGTTGTTTTCCGTTAGATTCCTCAGACCCAGAGGTCCTGGAACGCTGGTGTGAGGATCAGCAGGGCGTGAACTAATCGACCTACGTGCGAAAGGCACCGCGGGTTGTGCGGCGAAGTCGAAATCAAGGTCCATGAGGGCGATGGCGCGGTCGGTAGGCGCGGTTGGTCGGGGTAGCCAGAGTCGATCGCAAGCGATTGCAGGCGGTGGAAGAAAAGAGTAAGGTAGTAGGTCGAAGATGGTGGTCAAAGAAGTCAAGTAGGCGAGGAGGGAGAAGGTGTCGAGGAGAAGGCGAGGTGGGCAACCTTTAAAGCAGCAGACGCAAATTTTTCGCTGCCGAAAAAGGCACGTGTGGGGCTTGGCTAGGCTACAGCGTCCGTTTATGATGGTGAAAAGTCGAAGTGAAGACGAGTTGGCACGTGGCGCATCACTAAGACACTACCGGTGGTGGTGAAAGCGAGGAGCTGTGATTGTTGTGGCTTGGGCGCGAACAACATCACGGATAGGCCAACTCACACACTACTGAAGGCAACAAACGAGGTGTCAGAATATCAAGGGAGCAATTCGTTGCTGTATTTCTATACCGTGCGGTGATCGGGGTGTTATTTGAGAAACTCCCAGAGACGGGACCATCCACAATTTCGTGCCACAATAGCTCACAATACTTGATATCACCTCGAGAGAGGCTTCAAGATGTCCTGTAAGTGCTATCAGAGAGTGTACATAGCGTTGCAGTAGAATTGGGCTTGAACTGTTTTAAGAGCTGCCAAAACCATAACTGCATCCCAAGCTCTGGGCAGTCGTCTACCTCACAAGAAATGCCGTGAAGAGTGTCACTGAACTCGTGTGTACTGAAAATGACTTAGAGCGTGTGCGTATAATTACTTCATGCATAGTACGAAAACATAGCGAGAATCTGTGGCAGATTTTCATGAAACGAGACATAAGATTCGCGTTCTCGACTCGAAGACGAGGTAACAGGACTTTAGACCTGCACCGATGGTATGTATGTATACAATCACCAGTGGGCAAATATGTACCATAGCATCGAAAATGCTTAATTATAACTCCTGTCATTTAGATGGCAAAAACACATCTCACAACCCGCACCTTATCTCCTCCCATCCATCCCTACCAACCACAAGGCCTATTCAACTCCCTCCCCCTCTCCGTGATTAACGACGCTTAACAGTTCCGATTCCTTATTCCACTGAGCATATAGTATTCCCCCTTGCCCCCGCTCTTCCTCCTCCTCTTCCCTCAGCCCGAACTCAAACCTCCATATGGGACTGAACATTCCTCCCCACTCTGCACACCTCTCTGCATCCCAGAAGCAATGCCCAAAACTCTGAAATTGATCCGCGTATACTGTCGCCGACGTGGAATACATATGACTACCGCGCACGGGAAACCAGTACATCCAGCCTATGCTCGGGCGGTGGGCTTCGGGGTGGGTTGGCCAGATCTTAATTGGGAACTGTCTGTACAACTTGGGATCAGCCCAGGGTTTGTGGCGACTAGTTTGTCGGCCGTTCAAGATGGTACAGAAGGGTTCTGGTATAATGCGGCGAATGATAGACCATGGACGTGCAATAAATATTGTTGGTGGATTGGTGTTGTAGAAGGATGCGGACTGGCAATCCAGGCATTCAATTGCAGTGACATTCCGCCACGGCCAATGGTCGATGAACGTGCACTCTTGGTCTTCTGATGGGTGATACTGCAGCGCAAATGTGTACACTGTGCCCATCTCGTCCAGTTCGAATGCGCTCAACCGATCGAAAAAATCGTGATATCCTCCCGAATCCTCGAAATTGAGCTCGAATCGATCGGCATAGTCGTGAAACAGGACTTGGAATAATTTGAGCCGGTAGACCGCGCGCGTCATTCTGTACCTTTCCACCGGAGAGAGTTGTAGAGGAGGTAAAACCACTCCAGGATCCCCGTAATGGTATGCCCGCTCATAAATAGTTTCTGCATAAACCTGCGTCACAAGTGATACTTCCGCGTCGATGGTACAAAGCGTGTGTAAGGCGCCAAGAGCATCCTGATCGATGAGTTCAATGGGTCGGTGATCTTCGGTATCAAGACTGTCCTTTAAAAAGGCTTCCATATTGCCGATAGGTGCATTGGTAAAAAGATCTTCATGGCGGATAGCGCAAACGAGGCTGTACATGGTCAGCAACAGATTGCGGAACTGAGGTTCCATCGTTGCTACCGCACCTTGCAGGATACCGGCTGGGTGGCTCTGATACAGACTCATTATATGTGGAGATGCATATATGATGTTCTGGAGCGTACGGATATCCGCGTTGCTCATCACGAGCATTTGCAAGTCTGCAGGAAGGTCCAAGAATGGGAACCGTGGTTGAGCATGGCGTCTTCGATGCCTTACCATAACGATCGAAAGTCAGCGTCGGTAACGAAGTAAATTACGAGCTGTAATGATCCCATGCACAATGTGATGAGACGCTGAAGAAGAAGAAAGGAAGTACCGTTGGGAACGACCTAGGTACCTTGATCGTGAGGCAGCAATTTGCACGTGACGCTCGGCTGCACTTTCCCTTCTGCCATACACTTTGAGGCCCAGACAACTTACACATGCATCCTTAATGCCGACAAACAACAAAATATGTTCCGAACGTGCTGGCCCAAATCTGACTTATACGGGGGGCTGGATGCCTTCACTACTTTAAAGACTTTAGATCCGCTACTGAAGTGATGCGCGAGCGGAGCGTCGCAATGCCAGAGTTGTGCTGGCCAATATCTGACTTATAAGGGGGGCTGGATGCCTTCACTACTTTAAAGACTTTAGATCCGTTACTTAATTGATGCGCGAGCGGAACGTCGCAATGCCAGAGTCGTGCCGGCCACTACGTCCTAATTTGCGACTTTCCAAGCTCCGTGAGAGGCTCTCACGAACACTGAGCAGTCTGACATTTAGATTATCACGCCACGCTGTGTGAGATTTCTACGTTTCCTGTGAGTTCTGCCTGTGCTGGTGATTAATGCTCGTCCATATCGCATTTTGAGAGTGAAGTGTCGAGCGTGAATACAATGCCTCAAGTCAATTTATAGGCCATTACTAAAGTGTAGTAACGTAGAAAGCTCGGCATCCTGTCCCAAATTCCATCACTCACATTATCGCTAAGGTACATGTCCCCGTCAAAAGTGCAGCTTCGAACAAGGCCACACCATTCAACAATGTTGATCCGATCTGCTTTTCCCTACACCCACATGCGCAGCACGACAGACGCTTACTACTCAGCCTCCACATCACCGTGTGTAGCCCGGTGTCTCCGCATATTGCCCTTGCTCTTAATGACCCTGCCACATGTAGGGCAAGAATTCTCTTCATCAGTCCGGCAAGAACCGTCTGCGAGATGCCTTTCCAGATTCGCCATCTGGGAGAACTCTTTGTTGCAACCACCGCACGTTAGTCTCGCGGTCCTAGCAGCATCGCGCTTGGGCTTGCATGCAACTTCTGAATCCTGGTGCCTTTCCAATTCCCTCTGTTTGCCAAAGGGCTTCTGGCAGCCTGAGCAGATGAACTTTCCGGATTCTTTGTTCTTCTTGGCCACTTCACGGTTGTACTCGTTGACGTGGTCCCTGTTCGCTTCGTTCCAGTCCCGCTTCTGTGTCTTCCTTTCCTCCTTATGTTCTTCCTGATATGCTTTCTTGGAAGCCCTGATTTCCTCTTGGTGGGTTGCTTTCCAAATGTCATGTTTCTTCTTGTTCCTCTCAGCCCTCTCTTGTAGAAGCTGAGCAATATCCTCAGGTTTTATGTCTTCCAGGCTCCTTCTTTCGAAGGTGCAGCTGTGGGAGTTTGCACCATCATACTCCTGGGCATCCTTTTTCCAGAGTGCAAGACTTTGACAATTATTCCAGCTGCCCACCATGGTCCAGAGTCGAAATGTGAGAGCATGTTCAACACAAAGCGTGAGAGTCTGAGCAAACCCGAGAAGCACCGGGTTGCTAGGCCGAACAAAGTAGAATGGAACCGCGAGGTATGTCACTTTGTACCCATTTTGTATGGCGCGGCGCACATATCTTGGTACATTTCTGAAGGTTGCAGAGCTGAGGACACTAGTCAGAATGGGCAGGTCAGACTCAGATGCTTCGAAGGGAACTCACAAGTAGTCAGCGAATCTCCCATGGAGGCCGTCCTGGGAATTCACCGAAGAGCCAACATAGAGTATTGGCCTGCATCCAGGTTTTTCGAGGACCACGATGTAGACTCCCCATTTGTCGCGCCAGGATTTATCAGGCTGACGAAGTCCCAAAATTGTTTGGATATCCAGAATTGAAGGAGGAGAACCTGAGCAGAGAATTGGCAGAAGCGAAGCATCGAAAACACAACCGAGAAGATGAAGGGTTGCAACTACATAGCGAAGATCAGAGAAGAGCCGGATACGGAAGGAAGGTGTCTGCGAATCCACAACCAGAGAGCGGAAGATGAGCACAGCGAAGAAGAGGAAGAGCGAATCCATAGCTCCGACCAGGAATTGCGAAAGTGGTGCAGCTGAGGAGAGCAGTCGAAAAGAAAAGGTGAGCTTGTTGACAGGATCAAGGAAGGTGCACACCTTCCCAAGGAAGATGTCATGTCGACCTGGTCACCAAAGGAAGGCGCACTGGAGGAAGGTGCACACCTTCCCAAGGAAGGCGGCCACGGAATCGCCATTGGCGACCTGTTCACACTTAGTTAAGAACATCAATTGAAAGAAACGCAGATCATTGAATTCAATAACTACAAATGCTCGCCATCCCTCCCCATTACTCCTAACTTACTTGGTAGTTGAGAGTGTGAGCACCAACTTAGTACTCAGCCTCAACACCTTCTTCATCACCAAGGCTATCGGCGGCGACCTCCTAGTAAGAATGTTAGTAAGTGCTAATTAGCTCGATAGATACGGCGGGACTCACTTCGTAATCTCTTTCGAGCGCAGCGAGATCTTCGCGTGCTTCGGAGAATTCACCTTCCTCCATGCCCTCACCAACATACCAATGAACAAAGGCACGCTTGGAGTACATGAGATCGAACTTGTGCGAGAGTGCAGACCAAGCCTCGCTGATGGCGGTGGTGTTGGACAGCATGCACACGGCGCGGTTGACAGATGCGAGGTCGCCATTGGGGACGTTCTGGGGTGGCTGGTAGCAGATACCAATCTTGAAGCCAGTCGGGCACCAGTCGACGAATTGCACTGTGCGCTTCGTCTTGAGGTGGGCAATGGCGGCGTGGGTGTCCTTGGGGACAACGTCGCCACGGTACAGCAGGCAGGTAGCCATGTACTTTCCGTTGCGAGGATCGCACTTGACCATCTGGTTGTTGGGCTCGAAGCAGGCGTTGGTGATCTCCATGACCGAATTGGCCTCGTGGGCAGCCTTGGCGGCGGAGACGACAGGTGCATAAGCGACGAGAGGGAAGTGGATACGGGGATAGGGGACCAAGTTGGTCTGGAACTCGTTGAGATCGACGTTCAGGGAGCCGTCAAATCGGAGCGAGGCAGTAATGGAGGACACGACTACACTGGTCAGCGAGATACATTTCTTCGAGAGAGAAAGAACATACCCTGTGCGATGAGGCGGTTGAGGTTCTCGTAGTTGGGACGCTCAATGCCGAGGTTCCTTCGGCAGATATCGTAGATGGCCTCGTTGTCGACCATGAAGGAGCAGTCCGAGTGCTCAAGAGTGGTGTGGGTGGTGAGGATTGAGTTGTATGGCTCGACGACCGAGGTGGCAACCTGCGGCGCCGGGTAGACGCAGAACTCGAGCTTGCACTTCTTGCCATAGTCGACGGACAGGCGCTCCATCAACAGGGCGCCAAAGCCGGAACCAGTACCACCACCAAAGGAGTGGAAAACGAGGAAACCTTGCAGACCCGAGCAGTTGTCGGCAACGCGGCGGACCTTGTCGAGGACCTGGTCAATGAGCTCCTTGCCGACGGTGTAGTGACCACGGGCGTAGTTGTTCGAGGCATCCTCCTTGCCGGTGATCATGTGCTCGGGGTGGAAGAGGGATCGGTAGGGGCCGGTGCGGACCTCGTCGACGACATTGGGCTCAAGATCGGCGTAGATGGTGCGCGGAACGTACTTGCCCTGGCCTGCGAGGTATTAGCGGTGTGCGGAGTGGAGAGTGCATCGTGGCAGCATCCAGACGTACCGGTCTCGGAGAAGAAGGTGCTGAAACCATGGTCGTCGTCCTTTGCCTTGCGCTCCTCGGTGAGGTAGCCGTCGGGCTGGATGCCGTGCTCGAGGCAGTAGAGCTGTGGTGGTGTTAGCGAATTCGCGCACAGGCGGTCAGGCACCCGCTA
Organism: Paraphoma chrysanthemicola; assembly: GCA_020744225.1. Lineage (NCBI taxonomy): Eukaryota > Fungi > Ascomycota > Dothideomycetes > Pleosporales > Phaeosphaeriaceae > Paraphoma > Paraphoma chrysanthemicola. The sequence continues at coordinate 1,000,182 of JAGMWG010000010.1, read as the reverse complement.
TGTCCGCTCCTATTCGCCCCATGGACGCTTCAGAGGCGTACAAAGCGTGTTTTTCTCGTAGACTTACCTCCCAGCACGAGTTGGCGATCTGGCAACCGGCCTGGCCGACTAGACGCGTACAAAGTCAGTATCAACAAATAGCACAGGGATGGCCCACCAAAGGCGGTCAGGGCACCTCGGCACGGGGCGACTTACCGTTGAGGGAGATGACTTCTCTCATGGCTGCGGGTGGCGGAGAGTAGAAATTGGACTATCTGAATGCGAGTTTGGGGTGCGGGTCGCAGTGGGTGGGCGAGCTGCGGGTGGTGGTGGAGCGGATGTTGACTTTGGCTGCAGTCGCGGGGACATGTTTTGACGAACTTTGGCGCTAAGGCAAGCGCGAGGTCCGTGCCAATGTCGAATGCTCGAATGCAGCTGCCTGCGACTCCACCACGCTCCGGAACACCAAACCACCACCGCGCAGCAAGCAAACGCCCCAATTGCCCAATGGGACGGTGCTGGCCCACGTGAGAATGACGCTGCTTTCACCCGAACACTCTCCAGCCCACTCTGCCACACGCCAAACATGCGCGTCCTGGCCGGGCTGCTCTGCATTGTCACACAAGTCTGGACGGTGAATGCCAACGTCGAGAAGACCATCTTCCTCGGCCCCAGCCCTGTCGTTCTGCCCAATGTCCGCCCCAGCTTAGACGACCTCCGTCTGCACGTTCTATCGCCGTTACATACTGTGTTGCCCACCAAGCTTCCAGTGCGCTTTCCCTCCAAGTCGGAGCCCCGCGGCCTTGAATCGTGGTACTTGCTGCAGGGCCTGGAGGAGGGGCGAAGGTACGAGGTCCGCGTCTGCTGGCCTGCAACTGTGAGTAGGCACCGCTTCCTGTTGGGGCATCTCGCGTGGCCGGTAGCTGCCTCGTGATTGTGTGAATACTTGCTGATGTACTCCAGCAACCCACGGATTTCTGGCTAGACACCTATTGGATCAGCGACGTCTTCGACACCCCGGAGCTTATATCATCACTCGCAAAATATAGTGAACAGATCCAAGAGACGGACGTCGAGTTCCTGGGCGCCCACGATACTGCTTCCGCACCGGCCGCTCAGTCCATCCTGTTCCTGCGCATCCAGGCGGCAGCGTCCTACTACTCGGCGAACCGCACGTTGATGGAACATCCTGAGCTTGTAGACGTGGATATCAGTACGTCATGGCAGCAGCGCATACTTGGGCAAGCTCTATGCTAACCACGGCCAGTTCTCGATCCATTCCTTCTGAACATCCTGCCCCAATCACTAGGTCCGTTTGCGATATACTTCACAATCGTCGCCGTGGGAGGTTGGTTCCTCTCCGGATACATCTATCGCTGGCTTCTCTCTATTGTAGCAGACCCTCCATCGAAGCCACACACCGACTGAGCTGGTTCACGCCTTGCAAAACCATATATACTGAGAAGGGCTTTGACTTTCAACATGTCGGACGTAGGACCACCGCGGCCACCTTCACCCCCTTCCTCACTGCCACCACGTAGCTCACTCTTTGACGACCTACCCGCCGAGCTAATACTTATGATATACAACTACGTCGGCCTCGAGCATTTTATGAATCTTGCTCTTGTCATCTACCCCACCCTCCTCCGCCACAGACTGGCCCCCGAATTAACACCCGACATTCTTGCTCGCATAATAACCCAAGTCCACATACCGGCTGTGAGATCCAGCCATCAGCCAGCAGTGGCTAGGATGCCAACAGAGCTGTGGCTCCAAATTGCCAGACATTTCGAACCGGCCAGCAGCATTGCTATGATCTTTGCGCTGGGGCCTTGGTTCTGGCAGCTGTCAGAGCGGCCGAGCAGGGAATTGTTGGAGAGGTTGAGACTATGGAGTCGGCGGTCGAGGAGGAAATGAGCAATAGTATTATGATCTGGTACGAGAATCTTTTGGCAACTAAAGGTAGGGAGATGTCCCACGATGAGGAACGCAAGGTCATGAGATTATGGAATAGATTCAAAGATACCCGCTGGCGCCAGTGTGCCATGCAAGAGTGTAACGAAATTAAGCCTACCACCCACATACGCCGCGCTATGCAATCCGGACCCAGCGCCATGTGATGCACGTGTTTTCCAACTTCACAACAAGCCCTACGACTCTCTCGGGAACTCATCCTCCAACCCAATCGTAACCTTGACATTCATACTCCCCAGCTCCTGAATCAGCAATTTCGCTGCATACGGCATCGTAATCCGACGCACCGCCTTTTCAGACTCGCATAGCTTGCAATAGCCCGAGTATCCCATCTGACCACCTATTCAAGATCGTCAGCAACAGAACCAAATTTCTCTCGAGAGCAATGACAGCGGAGGGGGAGAGAGGACTTACACTTCTCACACACATCGACATTATGCGCATCCGAACTAATCATCAACCGCTCGAGCAACAACTGACTCGCACCATACGCAATCAAGCAATCACGCTCCATCTCGCCCAATCTGAGACCACCATCGCGCGCGCGACCCTCGGTTGGCTGCCTTGTCAGAATGGCGCGTGGGCCGCGTGCTCGTGCGTGCATTTTATCCTGGACCATGTGTTTGAGTTTTTGGTAATATATGGGGCCGAAGAAGGTGTAAAACTGGTGTGCTTCGCCCGTAATACCCGACGTGAGGTAATCTTTGCCAGTGTAGGAGAAGCCCTTTTGGACAAGGATGTCGCCCATGTCTTCGACTTTGGAACCGCCAAAGGCAGTGCCGTATTCGAGTGTTCCGTTGAGGACACCGGCTTTGCCGGAGAGGAGTTCCATCATTTTGCCGACTGTCATGCGCGAGGGGAAACCGTGAGGGTTCATGATGATGTCGGGCGAGATGCCGTCGTCGTTGAAGGGCATGTCTTCTTGATTGACAATGAGACCTGTTGTGCCCTTTTGACCGTGGCGAGAGGAGAATTTGTCCCCGAGTTCGGGACGGCGGGTTTGTCGTGTGAGCATCTTGATGAGGGTTGTGCCAGCTTCGTTTTCGGTGATGCAAATTTTGTCGACGTAGGCACAGTCGGGTAGCTTGTACTTTTCGTGCTTATCTTTGTAGACGTTGGAGGGTGGACCTGCGGTATCTTGGGGTATGCTCTTTAGGAGGAAGGCGTCGCTCTGGTTGACGCGTGCACCAACTTGGGCAATACCATCTTGGCCAATGGCTTGGTGTGTTGGATCCTCAACCTTGAGGGCGCCGGCGTTGATGCGGTCGGAAGTACCGTTTGCATATGTCTTCAGTGCATGCGATACCTTCTTCATAACTTGACATCGTCCGAAACCACGATCACAGGACGCCTTGTTGAGAATGAGAGCATCCTCAATATCGTATCCGGAGTATGACATGACTGCAACCGTAGCATTCTGACCCGCAGGTAGTTTGTCATACTTCGTAAGCTCGATTGTGCGGGTCTTCACCATGGGCTGTTGCGGATAGACCATAAGATAAAGGATGGTGTCGATACGACTGAACTGGTTGTAGGCAATCGCGCCAATAGCTTGCTTACCCATAGCGCATTGGTACGTGTTACGAGGCGACTGGTTGTGATGTGGGTATGGGATCAGCCCAGCGACAGCCCCTAGGATGGTGAACGGCTCGATTTCGAGATGCGTCGTGTGTTGGTTGATGTCTTTTTCGGTGAGAGCAATGTTGGTGTCATTCTCTTCGTTAGTATCCAGATATTCCACAAGGCCGCGTGTGAGAAAGTCCTCAAATTCCCATGTGCCTTTACGCAGAGCCTTGAGATATCGGGCTGTGACCTTCGATCGCTCGTTCTCTACTACAATCATTGGCCGACAAATGCGGCCTTCGTCTGTTGCAACGTGTACCTCGCAGAAGTCGTGATTGATGTGGATGCTGGTAAACTCAGAAATCCGGCCCATGCGCCGTAGTTTTCTGAAGCTGTTCAAGAAACGCTTCGGTGTATCTGTCACGGCAATGGGAGTACCGTTCAAACAGACACTGTACACACCTTCAGCGTGTATCTCCTCTCCAGTCTGCGAGCATATGTCCTCAGCCCCAAGCAGGTATATTATTTTTCGAACCGGTTCCTCATCGTCCTCAGTGGTGATATGTGTCATCAAAGCCAGATTCTTGACGAGACCACAGGCCTCGCCTTCAGGCGTGTCCGATGTACACAACATACCAAATTGTGATGGCTGTAGCGCACGCGGACCCGAGACCTTTCTCGTCTTCTCGAATTGTGAGCTGATTCGCGTCATCATACCGAGCGCAGCAATGTAGCTGAGTCTGCTCAGCACGTGCGTCACACCCGCTCGGTCCATCTTGAAACGCTTCAAGCTCCAGTTGCCCGTCGCAATGGCGCGCTCGATGCCCATGGTGATGTGGTTCTTGTGTACGCTGAAGTGCGAGAAGGCGTCAAACTCTTGTGCTCGATTTTGCTTCTTCAGGACTTTATCAATGCTAAGCTTGAAGTCGTGGTTGAATCGCTTGAAGTGGTCCTCGAAAAGTAGCGACAGCATTTGGCCGGACAACTCAAGGCGCTTATTTCCGACATAATCGCGATCGTCTACAAGCTTTGGGTCTTGCATCGCCATCAGGACTCGTCGTGCCATGAGAGCGACATACAGAGCTTTTGGCCTGTAGTTTGTGCCGTCGACTGGGACGTGAGGGAGGACGACGTTCGCCAAGCACTCGATGGCTTCGAGGTGGTAGTTCCGCATCCGCGAGGTTCCAAGCGGCTTCTTGACCAACCGCACACGATGGCCAATGTACTCCAGCGCCTTTTCTTGTGTGTGTATCCCTTCTCTTGCACATGCCTCGAAGTTGATGGCAAAGCTATCTTGATACGCGCTATCATCACCCGCTACCATGAGCAAAATCTCCTTGTCCGAGTGCACTCCCAGCGCCTTGAGTACGAAAACAATCGGCACTTCCTCCGATAATGTGTTGTGTCGCAGGAACATGAGGCCCTTCTTCTGGATTACATATGTCTTCGTTCTCCGCTCGTGAGTCGAACTAGTAACACTAGCCTGCATGATGCCCTTCGCGCTCTCCACAATAACTCGATTCTTGTTCAGCTGCTCTTGCACCAGAATGACCTTCTCTTGTCCTCTTGTGATAAAATAACCTCCCGGATCAAGCGGGCACTCGTCCATGACCGACATCTCGCGATCGTTCTTGCCAGCCAGGACACACTTGTTGCTCTTCAGCATAACCGGCATCCTTCCAATTTTGATGCCTGTCCGCTTGACTTTCGCATTGCCTCGTGTGTATACAATGTCCACCACAATCGGTGCCGCGTATGTCATGTCTCGTAACCGGCATTCGTTGGGCGTGATGGTGCTGCGGTGGTGATCGAGGTCATCCTCCTCCTGTCGATTGGGCGACAAGACACGAATGTCGGCGTACTCGAGGAGGAACTTGGGGTCAAAGTCGCTGCGTACGAATCGGTTCGCCTTGATGATCTTCTTGAGCTCCACGTCCACAAAGTGGTTATATGAATCCACATGCTGCTTGACCAAACCCTTCGTCTTCAGAAACGCAGGTAGCAGATTCCACTTGTCGCGCGCGGTGTTGATCGGGTCAGTAAGATGTTTGCCGTAGTAAAAAGGCTCGAGAAGGGCAGCAAACTCGTCTTTGGCGTGGGTAAGAGGCGCTTTTCGTTTGCGCGACTGTTCGGCTGATGTCGAAGCTTGCGGGTTGAGGTCTAGTCCGTCTTCTGGCGCTGCACTGGAGGGTTTTACAGCACCGCCATCTACCTCCATAGGCACAGGCTCATCGTCCAACTTTTGTACGGCTGCAGGCGCATCTGCGGGTACTTTCGCCTTCGCTGCGCGGGGAGGCGCTTTGGGTTTTGGCTTCACGCCCTCCTTCTCAAACGTTAGCCCGTATTGCCAAGTGGAAAATTGCTCTTGCCTTTTTGCCCGCCATGCTTGCGACCACAATAAAGTAATATCTGGGGTTGTGGCGCGGTCGGGAAGGTGTGCACTCGAAAAGTTTCGGCGAGTCAAAGCTACTTCGTAAGGTGGGGAAAGATGAGCCGGGGAACGTGGATGATGGGCCAATCGGTAGTCCGCAGCAGTAGCTTCGTCCAAAATTCATGGTGAGGGACCAGCATAAACTCACTCCTGCTTGCTATTGCCATATTCGTGGAGTCGTTAGCTTGCCGAGAATTCACTCTGCAATATGAGCATGTAGATGTCATCGTACAATCAATTGCTGCCAAAATGCTGTATGCCATGCCGTCCTAATCGCTCTCCACAAACGCCGGTTTCCAATGCCGCCATTGTAATCCAATCTTACATGCAAATGCTGCGCAAATCTTGAAGGAATTCCAATCATGATGTACACAAAAAGGATGTGTTGCAGTATTCGGCTTTGCAACGTGTCAACTGCGTTCCAAGATCGCGCCGTGACGGTGCCTGCTTCTTACTAGAAAGCACTCGACACATCGCCCTCGCCTTCCAAGTCTCGCAATGAAGACTCTGCAAGCTCAACCCTGATCTGAGCCGCCTTTGCGTCCCTCTCAAGACCATCCCATTCGCGCAACTTGTGGCGCTTCTCGTCCTCTTTCTTGTCGATCAATTCCCTGAGCCTCCGCGCTTCCTCTTCTAACTTGAGCAGCTTACTCTTGTCGTACGGGTCGGGAGCTTTCTGACCTCCTGGAATCTCCTTCGGCAAGTCGGCGAGATGGTCGCGAAAGCGCATGGTGCGAGGATAGGTCGTCGCGGTAGAATTGCTGGAGCCACGGAATGAGGGTGTGAACGGAGCTGGGCCGCTGCCGGATCCACGAGGTCCAGATGGAGCACCCGCACCATAGAATCCGCCGCCCCGAGGTCCTGCGCCCCAGGAACCACGACGTGGTGCCGGGCCCGAAAAGTCGCGAGCAGAGTCGTACGGAAAGCCACCGCGACCTCCGCCTCGAGGCCTAGTAGGCGCCGCAAGGACTGGGTTGCTTCCGCGAGGGAATGCTGGTGGTTGTGGTGTGGCACCTGATGGTCCGGCGGGAGGAGAAATGGCGGGCGAAGGATAGCTGCGGCTAGACGGTCCTGTCGGCGGTGCGCGGGAGAAGTTACTGTCGCCATTTCGGTAGGATGCCGAAGGTCCCGTAGGAGGAGCAAAGTCCCTGTCCCCACGCGGACCTGTTGGCGGCGACTCTCGACGGCGGGGTGGTGATCGCTCACGCTCACGGGTGAACTCGCGACCCCGGTCGTTGTCGCGCTCGCGGTTAGGCGACCTGGGTGCCGAGGGGGCCTCTCTGGGGGCTTCTCTGGGAGCCTCTCTTGCGGGCCGTTCTTCTACAAGAGCAGCACGACTGGGGTGAATAGGAGGCGGAGATGACCTGCGCGAGGTTGCGGCAGACTCCCTGCCGGATGCATCATTGGATGCGTAGGTAGGCTTAGCTGGCGATGGAGACCGGCGCGCCCTCCAGGTATCTGCAGTGAATATTTCTGGGCGCTCGCGTCTCGGCGAAGGTGATCGGCGGCGATAATCGCGAGTGTCACGGGTGTCGCGCGCAGGCGAGTAGCGACGGGGCGGACTTGGTCACGTTAGCACCTAGTCCAGAGGAATGGCGATATAGCATACCTGTTGACCCGCGACCGCGGTTCATCGTACCGACTTGCGCGTACAGGCGAGCGCACTCCTCTGCTTCTAGCTGGCGAGACATCGCGCTCCCTCGGCGGCGGAGACCGTTCGCGCGGCCGAGGCGATCGGGTGTACGAATCATATGCATCGCGTCGTGGAGACCGCGCTCGGTCACTTCTGAAGTCGTCCCTCCTAGGCGAATAACCTCGACGGGGCGGCGGTGATCGTGGCCGTGCTCGCCAGTTGTCGTCGCGGCGCGGGCTGCGCGACCGTCTCCTGAAAGCGGGCGAGCGGCTGCGTGGACGAGACGATCGTCCACCTGGCGTGTATGTGTCTGCGGAAGCTAAGCCGCGACGGGGAGGCGAGGCACGTCGAGGAGGTGGAGAGCGGCCAGCGCGATAGCTGTCGCCGCGAGGAGAACGAGGTCGAGGAGAGCGCGGACGGTAAGTGTTGGAGTATCTGTCGTCCCTGTGGAGCTCGTTAGCTCCTGCCTGTCGCTGGTGCATCGCCAGAAAAGCAGTATTTGCTTCGGCTGCCTCTGAGACATGTTTGGCTTGACAAACCTTCGATCTCGATCCCTGTCCCTTTCACGGTCTCTATCCATGACTGCAGGCAACAACTGTTCGCGAAAGTATCAGCTGGCCGGAACAATAAGTCGTAAATAATGTCGAGCAGGCTGAGACTCGGTAGATGACTGTGCTGGTGATGTGCTGGCGTAAGTGATTGAGACGTTGCGCGTCGGCGATTTTGCGTTGGACGAAAAGTGAGGTTCCGATTCGCACGTGCCCCAGTCAAAGTTGCCCAGTGAGCTAGGATCCTCCTATCAAACAGTCCGCTTGCACTGCGACCGCGGAACGATCGTCTTTGTCAATTAACCATGTTGAGCCTGTGCAATACCATTGGATGCCCAAAGAGACAGGACTCTGATTTCTGCAGCAGATGAGTCGACCAACTGCCGCTGCGTTAGACAGACTGAACTGCACCCAGTGCCTCATCAGATTGGTCCCGTGCGTTTTGTCCTTCTCGCAGAGCCAGAGCACGCGTCTAGTCGCCGTGGCTTTGTCTTGAATTCTTAGTCTTGCAGCACGTCTTGATCAGCTCAATCCTTATGTCCCTGCACAATCCCCCTATCCAGCAATCTGGTCTATTAGTGATCTCGCCCTCTCCATCAACTGCCTCGAATATTGCATGTCTTAATCTTATTATTGCTCGTCTGTGACAGCTTAATCCCCGCTGCATGTAACGCCGCGCTCCAATGCTGTAACCTTGGCCTTGTGGCTCATGATGCCCAGAACGCCAGCTCACTGCTGGAGCTTTCATCTTCAAATGCAGAGTCTTTTGTACAAATCCATCTCTTCAAAACGCTCTTCACCGTCGGACCTGCTCATCTCCGGCCCTTTTTGTCATCGTGCTTCGCCCTTTTCCGCGACTCGCTAGCAATCATGTCCGCCAAATCATCTTGATCAATGCTCTGCCACTGGCCCGCTGCCTCTGCCCTTTGTCTTGACTCGTACTCCCTCTTCAAAGCCTCCTTGTCCAGCTTGTCGTTCTCACCCAACTGATCCACGTCCACTGAAACCTCCACCTCGCCAGCCTTCCTCTTCCTCTGTTGCCCAAGCGTATCTCGTCGCGCAGCATCGAGATCGTAAGCGTGCTCGCCACCGAAAAACCCACTTGCTGAGATGTTCTTCTCCGGAAGGACCTGACCAGCGCTTCTGGGTACGCCGGGCTCTTCCGTCTCAATACCCTTCCTCTGCTTTCGTAGTGTGAATTCACCGCCAATGCTCTCCATGCCACTCACTTCTGACGGCATTGCCGACGCTGTAGTCATGGACGTCTGGATGCCAGAGACATCGTCTTCATCTCCCTCTTCTTCATCGTCATCCTCGTCCTCCTCTTCATCGCTCTCTTCGTCCTCACTCTCGCCCTCAGCCCTCAGAGTGCCCCAGATACTGCGCTCCACAGGTTCACCAATATGTGTAGGCTGCTGTTGCTCCTCCAGAATGCTTGTACCATAAAGATCGCCGCCAAACAAAGGCTTACCTTGTTCATCTGCGGGAGCTTTACCCCACTGACCTGGCTGGAAACCCCATGCAGCACCAGGAGGAATGGGTGCGTTCACACCAGGTACACGCATATTCGGATATGATGGCGGCGGACCAAAGCGTTGCATGTTGATGAGCCACGGCGGCGGATGACCAGGCATCATTTGGAGAGCATCTCTCAGCTCCTCGCTCAGTTCGCCGGGCTTGAGGTTGACCAAATTTGTCTCGAATTCCTTGCCTTCGTAGTAGACCTCACCGTACCGCGTAAGCTCCGGTTTTGTCTGTCGTCTGAAGAAGGCGTCGTAGAGTTTTGAGTAATCGATATCGAGCTTTCCGAGCTTGCCCTGTACACGTTCCCGCTGCTTTTGCCGCATAGTCATCTCTGCCTGCTTTTCCAGGACAGCGTCGCGCATCTCGGCGATTCCGGTCTCTTGGATGAACTTCGGTAGCGCAAAAGGTGGCTTCTCGATACCGCGTTTCGATGACAAGTACTCGCGCTTGAGCGACCAGTGAGTTGGTACTGGGATGACATTCTTGGCGCCTTTGATCGCGATCAGAAGTTGCGGGTCACTTGATGATGTGTCCGTCCATTCGACAAGCTCGGGCTTCTGTACCAACGACTTCAGCTGAGCAATTGACAGCTTGTTCATTTGCTTCCTTTGCTTCTTCGAGATCTTCGGTTTTCCATCGTCCTCCTCGTCGGGTATATCGTCATCCTCGTAGAATACCTCGGGCTTGTCATCATCCTTTGTCGCCGCCTCCTCTTCTGTGGGTTCCCTGAACTTCTCGAAAACGTCTTTGAATTGCTCGTAGAGGGGGTCGTCGAGATCGTATTGGTTCGCAGCATCGTCGATGGCGTCAAAATCGATGGGCTTCACAGCCTGTGCATCGTTATTGGTGCTGTCTTCTGCAGCAGGGGACTCGCCCTCACGCGCAGAGTCGCTAGGTGCCGTGGGTGTTTCCTGCGAAGAAGTTAGTGGTTGTACGCCAACGCTCGTGCGTGAGCTTTGAGGAGCGCATACGGAGCGCTGCGCCTTCTTCTTTGCTCGTCGGTAGGCGTTCTTGTTCGCTGATTTCTTGGCCTTGACAACGGCACCCGACATCACGGCCAAGGGGGCGCGTTACAGTCGCGCGAGTGAGGTCGATGTCGTTCGCGGACTCGCTCGGGGAGGCTTGCGCGCAGTACTGAAAGCAGTAGACCACGCGATTACCTGTTTGTCGGTGTATAGGAGGTAGATTGCGCAATGTTAGAAGCTGTGGTTGCAAGTCCTACTAAATGGTGATGTGAATCGCGAGGCAGATGTTGTCGGGCGCGGGAAAGAACCTTAGCTTGTGGCTTGGCATTGCGTGCACGTGCCTAGCTGCCGCCCTTTGTCGAGGACCAACTACGAGTGATGGTGATTCTTGCCAAGTTTGATGTTCTCGTCAATACGAACTCGAGGTCATGCAGGGTTGACACAATCAGAGCAAGTTTATATACTATGCGGTTGTAGCTTTGCTGATTTTCTCAAACATACATTCCTCCCCTACGTCCGATCATTCTCATCATAAAATGGCTGCCAGAATCCACGGAAGTGCTTCTTCTGCCCCAGCTCATTCAGCTCCTTGATCTCCGCGGGAGTGAGCTTGAATGTAGCAGCCCTGAGATAATCGCTGAGACGCTGCTCCTTCGAGCTCGTCGTGATGGGCACGATATCCTGATCAATGCACCATCGGAGGGAAATCTCGTTCTCGCTAACCGCATACTTCTTCGTTAACGCGCCGACATAGTCATCGATTGGGCCTGGTTTGGCTTTGGTTGCTGCAGTTAGTGGGCCGTATGCTGTGGTTGCGATACCGTGCTTCTTGTGCAGCGCGAGAAGCTCGGTGCGCTGAAGGTAGGGATGGAATTCGATCTGGTTGCATGCGGGGACGACTTTGGCGGTCTTGAGGATAGCATTTAGGTGAGATGGGAGGTAATTGGAGACGCCGATGGATTTGGCGAGGCCGGCTTTCTGGACGGCTTCCATGGCTGCCCATGCCTTTTGCAGATCTGCGTCAGACTTTGCGAAGTACGGTTGATGGATCAAATATCTTGGTCATGTCAGCATTCTAATCAGAGGCACAGGGCATGAAAGACATTACAGGTCGACATAGTCAAGCTGTAGCTTCTTCAAGCTCGTCTTGATTGCGCCCTCAATGTCGTTGATGTTGGCGTTGTCCACTTTGGTGGTGACGAACAATTTGTCTCGCGCCACACCGCTCTCTTTGATGCCAGTGCCGAGCTCTGACTCTGTCTTGTACACTATGCTCTTGAGTCAGCACTGGGCTTGGCAGCTGGAGATTTACATGAAGCATGAGTGTAGGGCAGTATTTACTCTCTGCACCATCAAGATGCGTGTAACCTATCTTAATAGCAATCTTCACTGCATCGATAATAGCCTGATCAATCTTGCTCTCCTCACCGGTCTTGTACCAAGCGGTCCCAGTACCATACCCAAGCATGGGAATGGAGTTGCCATCGTTCAGCTTGAGTTTCGGGATAGTGAGGTCGAGTCCGGCCATGATGTGTTTGGAGGTGCTTGTGCAAAAAGTGTGAGCACGGAATTGAGAGACAAATGTCGTATCCTTATGTTGGTGTCAAATGACAAAGCAAAGGAAGGACGAGAATGAGCAACGGATCCCACTAAAATCGCACCACTATTCGCTGGCGCCATCGCAATGCCGAAGGTGGGGGACGTGATACGTCATCCTAGTTTCCCCTCGCCGACGACAGAAGGTGCAACGTAGCCCCGTAAACATACAAGGTGCCCATATCAGAAAAGCTAGCAACACTATGGTGAAAATCTCAAGTTCAAAGAACGATCGGCATGCATGTGAAATGAATCGGCGCCTTTCTGTCATGCTTTCCTTGGTGCGCTCCAAACAGTCAAGGACACTTATTCTTGGCATAACAATTATTAAAACCTAGCTACTCAGACAATAGCGACTTCTCTTGAGCGATGATACGTTTCCAATCCGCTTTGATATTGCGCAATAAATGCCCTGCGCAAGTATATGCGATGCGCCAGTATTCTAGCCTCGCGAACACTGCAAGCCACGCTGACCAGGTGATCTCCAAGTAAATGTAACAACACGTACTCTGCTCAAAGCATCTTGATCCCGGAAGGAGGTAGCTTTACTTCGAGCGTCTGAGCGTCCGATTCGAGAGACTGACGCTTGTGCTATGTCGTCTTCTCATGTTGTGTCGATACGCGTTGGAGTGAAACAACAAAGTCCTCTAGCGACCGTTGCTTTTGATCTTTCTTTGGCGAGTTGCCGTGCATAAGATTGTCGAAGCCTTGACTGCCTTGAAGAAGGTAGTATACTCCACCCATCACGCAGAAGACGCCAAAAGAGAAGATCCAAACACGGACAACGGCGACGATAGAAGTCTGGCCGCCAACAAACCAGCCAAAAACCGTGAAAAGTGTGGCGAGAATGTCGACAAGCAGGATGGCGGTGGTAAGCTGCCAGGATGGCAGCGAGGACCAGAATGGGCCGTTAGCCCGAGTGATGAAGATTAACCAGTTTTCGGTCAACGAGATTTCGAGGAACAAGACAGGGTCGCGCTTCCCAAAGTTCTGCACAATGCCACCCTCGATGCCCTGATCCCCCAGACCCTTGTACGGAAACATGGTCGTCAGAGTGATCCAAGTCCCGGCTGCCAGAATGATACCTAGAAGAATGGACATGCCCCAAAGCTTTGGCAGATTCCATTTTACCGGGGTTTTGCTGTACGGAGCGTTGTCATACGCAATTGCGAGCGTTGCAATGTCGGCAAAGATGGCTATAAATACAACCAGTTGCAGGTTCAGCGATTCGTTGAGGATGGCGATCCACAACCCTAAGAAGATTTCGAGATGCAGTGACAGTGCAATGCGATAGACAACATATGCGTACATGCGATGGAAGATTTGTCGTGATGTCTTCAACGCATCAATGATCGCGGAGAGGCCGGGCGCTAGGAAGACGATGTCAGCTGCGGAGCGAGCAGCATCTGAAGCGTTCTCGACTGCAATCCCTGTATCCGCCTTTTTCAAAGACGGCGCATCGTTCACGCCGTCGCCAGTCATTGCAACTAGATAGCCACGCTGCTGTAGAATCTCAACGACTCTGTGTTTGTGCTGCGGGAAGACTTCTGCGAAGCCGTCGGCTGCGACCACGAAATCGTATACTTCAGATCCGGGCATGTCGCCACCTCCACCCAGACCCAATTTTTCTGCATCGAAGATGTTGGTGCCGAGTCCTAATTGGCGTGAAGTCTCACGGGCGATGCCGACAGCATCACCAGTCAACATCTTGATAGACAAGCCCAGTGACTTCGCCTCGTTGATGGTTCGGAAAGTATCATGTCTTGGAGGATCGGAGCAGGGCATTATACCAAGGATCTCCCACGGGCTGTCTTCTCGCTTGCGAGCGACTCCAAGGGAGCGGAATCCACGAGACGCAAACTCAGCAACCTTGGCCTTGTACGCTTCTGCGATGACTTCCGGAACAGGATGATCCTCCTCCACAGTTCTGAGAACAAACAGAGGAGCACCTTTGACGCAAATTATGCGCTCGCCGTGAGGTGACTCTACGATCGCCTGGACTTTCTTCGATACTGGGTCGAAAGGGTTGAAACGAATGACCTTGTATTTACTGAGGGCGCGCTTGGCGAGCGGATAAAACCTCAAAGCTTTCAGGAAAGCTTTGTCGATGGCATCGATGCCTTTCTTCTTTCTAGAAGCCGCCAAGCAGGCAGTGAGCATGAGATCGTCTGGCTCAACACCTGCCACTGTGTATGGGTCATCCAGTGACAGCTTGTTCTTGGTAAGGGTACCGGTTTTGTCAGAGCAAAGAATCTCAACACCGGCAAGTGACTCGATGGCGGACAGCTTCTGAACGATAGCCTTTTTCTTCGCCAGGTAAGCAGCACCTACAGCCATTGTGGTGGTGACTACAGCAGGTAGACCAACAGGTACGCCAACGATCGTAATGGCGAGGGTGAATTCGAGAATTTGGATCACGCCATTCGATCGATAGAAGGAGCTGACCCAGACGACCAGAAGCGTTATGATGACGAGGACAAGCAGAATCGTGCCAATGTCGTGTAAGACCTGCGTAAAGTGGCCGGTGCCACCAGCTGTCCCAGATACAAGTGATGCAGCTCTTCCGACAAAAGTCGAATCGCCTGTCGCCGTGATCACGACGAAGGCTTCTCCTCTCTTCACTGCCGACGTAGCATAGCAAGTGTCGCCTCTGTGCTTGTCGACTGCGAGCGACTCGCCGGTTATAGCAGACTGGTCGACTTGGAGGAAGGCATCTTGCGTGACTATACGACCGTCCGCGGGTACGATAGTGCCTTCTTCGACTTGTAATATGTCGCCAGGTACCACTTCGGGAGCCTCGATCTCGATGAGCGCGCCGTCGCGAAGCACCGTAGCCTTGAGCGCGAGCGTCTTCTTCAACTCGTCTACAATATTGCCGGCCTGGTACTCTTGTATGAAGCCGACACAGGCATTTAAAAGCAGCAGTCCGCAAATGACACCGAAGTCGACCCAGTGTCGGAGGCCTGCAGCGAGGACTGCGGCGGCCTCCATAACGAACTGGATAGGGCCGACGAAGAACAAGAGGAATTTGACGAACAGGTTCTCCTTTTCCACTGCTTCTAGTCAGCATAAGCCATCGACCATTACTTGGACTATCAAACCTTTCATCTGGTTATAGCCGAAACGCTTGCGGCGTGCCATTACTTCTGCGGAATTGAGGCCCATGCGCGTATCCGTCAAGAGCAGCTCTTCTGGGACCAAGCGCATACCACCTGGCTGATCAGCTTCCTCCTCTTCATAGTCCGCATTGCCACCATCTTGGCTTTCCAGCTCGTCAATTAGCGCATCGATATCTTCATCTTCCTCGTCGTAATCCTCGTCCACGAAGTCGTTTTGATAGTCTTCTTGGGGCATCGTCTTTTCATTGAATTCGTGTTTCTCGTGAACCGCGTCGCCATTCCCGGCAACGTTTATACTGCCATAACGTATTTCGGCTTCCGATGCCGGGGGAACGCCGTTGGCTCGATGGCTGAAGCCTTGGTGTATTGGTGCTTCGGCCATTGTTAAGTATGCAGGACTAAGCGCTGTGCCCGATGATGAATGAAGCAAAACACAAGAGTGCTTGAGAGAATCGCCAAATGAGCTAATAGCCCACTAGGGCTGGCGAAGCGCGCGCCGTCGTATCCTGCAGGTGCAGTGAGCGTGTTGTCCTGCCGTACTCAAGAAGTGGTCCGTGCTCTTTCACAAGGTGCATGTGCCATCAAGGAAAGCTGAAGTCGCGCGCCGTGGACGTTCATCATCTGTCTCGGAAAAATTGCGGGTCTTACCGTGCGTCAATCGCGTACATGAAAGCGCGTCTGTCGTTGGATGAAGGAGGGATCGAGGTCGCTAGCCAGGGTGCACGTGGGCCGAAGGAATTGGGCGCCACACTTTGTTCAAACGTCGAGGGAAACAGTTGGCTTTATGAGTCCAACATAAACTAAGCCAGTAAAGGATTCAACATGCGGGAATATGGAGTGTGACTGGCCATTGAACGTGCGCGTCGAGAACGTGGGCAAGGGGTGGAGATCTGCTGTTCCCCGTGGGAGCGCGCTGCGATCGACCGTCAACTGCTGGCTTGGCTTAATATTTGTCGCGGCTTTGACACCACGGACTAGACATCTTGAGTCATGCACTTGATAAGAAAGGGCTTTTTCTTCGTGACGTCTTTGTTCAAGTTGTTTCTGAAACATATTTGCATCTCAAAACGACCAACAGCAGCCCGAGAGACCTCCACGAAGTTGTGCTTGGCGCCAAACATTGCCAAGTGGTGCTTCAGTTGAGTGACAGCTGCTTCTAATTGCACATCATGAAAGTACATTATCCAAATCGCTATGCTAAACCACAATCAACATGCCTCTTCCACCCATCGTCAGATGCCCATGATTCTTAGAAGTCTTCGACTTCTTCCTCCTCTCCACGCAGCGCCCGCCGCTCGGCTAATTCCCTAATCTTCTCGCCCAACACATCCCTACCAAACCTCTCAGCTACCTTGCCCGCCAACTCAAACATCTTCCCATTTGCGTTTCTCATTAAAGTGACGATCTCCAGCGCTTTCATGCCGTGGTCTTCACCTGCTAGACACTCCGAGGCCAGTAGTTGTAACAGTGCTCGATCGACGCTGGCATCTAGACTGCCAAGAGCATCGCGTTGTGATGCGGTCGGTCGGACGTGAGAAAGGGTGTGGGAAAGTTGCGAGTGTAGAACCGATGACAGAATGAAGGCTTGTTCGTGCGTTTGTTGTGTTGTTTCTGGCTTGCTGCCCGTGTCTTCGTCGTCCAAGTCTTCCTCTCCTGTGGCTGGCTTCTTTTTCTCTACTGCACTCCAGAGAGGTATCTCGAAGCCGAATTCGGTGAGGTGCGGTATCGGTGCTGACGGATACTTCTCTTTGCCCTTGATGATCATGCAGTGGAACTTCACGTCTGTGCCTTCTGAAGCCACACCGACGGGCCAGTAGCTTTCCTCTTTCCCGCCACTAGCCAGACGGGAGAGGCACCTCGTGTCGAGCATGGGAACCCATCGTGCCTGTCCTGGGCTGCGCCAGCCGAGACAAGTAAGTAGAACACCAGAAGAGTCATAGATGTATGGGTCTCCCTCGGAGGAGAAGAATACAGACGTAAGCTGGGCATTTGGTGGTAATGCGAGGATGTCCGAGTCTTGGTAGATGGTGTCGTGTTTGATGTTCTCAATTGTATAAAGGAGCTGGGTGCTAAGGTCGGATTGGATAGGACCATTGCCAATAGTCAAGATGTAGTCGCGCCATGCCGCGCATGTCACTGCTGGTGAGGACTTTTGGCGATACACGCGAATTGGGAGACCAAAAAGAGAATAGATACGGACGTAGTTGGCGGATGTGGTTACGCAGACGTAGCTGTCTGAGAGGGCGATTGCTGTCACAGATTCGCCGACTGGGAGATTGGTGCGCCACTCCGTACGAGTTGTCCAGGTTTCATGCGGGCGGTAGTAGATCATTGCTGCATTGCCGTCACCAGTGCTGTTTGGCTGACATGCAAAAAGTGTCCCGTTCTCGTTCAGGCATGCCTTGTCGTAAAGGAATATGTCGGTGAAGTGGAAGTTGCGGAACGTGTGCTCATCATAGAATCTGACGGACACAGTATGATGGCGGCCCTCCTGCGAGACCGTTTCGACGTGGCCAGTTAGTGAGCAGCATAGAAGTCTCCGGCTCCCACGCCAGGGTGTTGCGCCCGGTTGGAATGGCTCGTGGATTTGTGGGCGGAAGAGGGCACTGCTGGTGGCTCGACGCTTGAAAGAGGGCTCAACTCCATTGACATGGGGGTTGGGCCGCTTTCCATGTCCGTTGATGGCAGGCGCATAGCCAGCGCCGTCATCATCCACTACGAAGTCGTTCATTTCTTCGTCTCCATCCTCATCGGCTTCATCATCCCTGAAGTCTGGGCCGAGCAGGTCGTCCAGCGAGTCGGGAGTCCCGTCTCTCTGCGCTGGTCGCCGTTCTGGCAACGTTGTCTTGATGCCATTGGCAAGTTTTTGCGGAGCTGGAGCAACGCCTGCACGGCCCTCTGCCGGATCGTGGAAGAAGGGCGCAGACACTGTGGACTTCTCTAGAAGAGGTAGATGGTCCTCAGGTACGATACCCGTGTGGATGAAGAGCTCGCCCTCGTTGTTTGTATACGATAGGATGTTCTCAGTAGGATGCCAGGCCATTGCTAGGATCGTAGCTTTGACGTCGTCGAACCTTTTCAACAGCTTCTGCGTCTTGGTGTCCCATAGACTGAGGCTTAGGTCGCTAGACGTTGTTGCAAGAAGAGCACCATTTGGTGACCAGGCGGCTGCTGTGATGTCTGCAGAGTGGCCGGTCTTGAAGACACGCTGGCGCTCCCAGTCACCTGTCGACATGACCTGCATGTCGCGCAGTGCTGTGGGCGTGGCAAAGGCACGGCCGTCAGGATGCCATACGACCCTCGAGCTGGATTCGGCATCAGTCTCTAGGCTTTTGATCATCCCGTCCACCTTCTTCAGCAGTTCCGGCTCTTCTTCTCCAAGCGAATACATGTATACGTTGCCGTCGGTGCAAGACACAGCAAGCTGCTTGCCTGTTTTGTCGAACGATACATGCTTGACGGCTCGCGGCTGTTCGCGTAATATTCGGCGTTGGCGGGTATCTTTGACGTTTATGACGTTCACTGCAAGCTCGCTGAGTTTGTCAGCTTTTGTGCATCGAGTTCAGTTATGGAACGTACTCGCTTGCAACAGCAATCCAATTCCCGTCCGGACTCAGGGCGACGTCTCGTATGGGTAACGTCGTGCGGTCGAGTATGTCTTCGAACTTGTTGCCGTCGAGAGTGTATTTGCTAACTGTGCCATCCTCTGAGCCTGTGATGAAGAAGCTGTTCTGTAGAGCGATTAGTCGTATTTCTGCCGTGCGAAGGCCGACCGACATACACCAGCCACTATGGTGGTATTGTCCTCCTGGCAATTATCTACTGTGACGGGCTCATCGTCTGATCCTGTGCTGAATATACGGCAGTAGTTGTCGACGCCGGCTGTAATCAGCTTCTTTCCGTTCGGCGTGTAGGCGAGATATGTTGCGCCAGGGGCATCTAATGAGGCAATCAGCTGCTCGTTCGCTCTCTATGCGCAAAGTCACACTTACGAGCCTGTCGGCCCTGGATTCTCGCCATGTCAAAGTGGTGCTGTGTATTGTGCGGGAGTTTGTGTTGCGCGTGTATGGAAGACGCGCCGACGCGTAAAGTGATTTAGCGCTATCGCGTCGCTTCCCCACATCGTCACCCCTGTCTCAATCTACGCGAGCCGACTCTTGCTCCTTCACCAACGTCCGTGCATGTATACGAAATCAGCCATTGCAAAACTAGCCTGCCCACCTTGAACTGGTCGTTTGCGGGTAGTGACCACAGGCATCATCTTTATCCGTTAGCTAAGCATGCTGTTGTCGGTGTCATGCTCTCAATCATGTGTCGTTTGCAGCACGTAGTACACTGCTATTCCCTGTGGTGAAAGAGCAAACAATGGTGAGGGCCGCGCTAGCAAGCTTGTGTTCCTGAGCAAGAAAGCTCGCTGCCGTGCAGTAGGACCACCACATCAACTTCGCGCTCGCACCATCTACAAACCCCTCGGTTCTCAACACCAGCTCTTCAAATCGAGCCAGATCAGCTATGGCTGGCGTGGCGTCATGCACGACATTTGACAGCCTTCCAACCGAATCGCAGGTCAACGAGATGCCCGAGTCGTCGATCGTCTCCGAATTTTGAGCGTCGTACGTGTTCACAAATACCTCACAGCAACGTGCTGTGTGCCATGATCCGCATACAGGCATACTTGAAAAGGTGAAAGAGAATGGTTCCCTTAACGATTCTCGTAGTTCACGGAGTATGGAGAACCAAGAGGATGATTCAGTGTCACAGGCTCATATCAAAGGCAGCATTTCAAGCAGACCAGCAAGTAGCAGAAAAAGCCGCGGATAAGACGCGTATCTATGCCCCTAGCATACCTCAGCAGTAGCTTGAGCGCAGAAGCTGATTTAATCGTAAGCTGGAGCACACCAGGCAAGGTTATAAGCCCTTCGATAGCCACTGAAATCAATAGTGAGTGATGTCTGGCTGTGGTCAATGCTGTCATGGAGGAGCGCATTGGTGGACTAAAGGGAACAGCTCCGATGGGGGTGCATGCGGGGTAGCACGGTGCCCCGGTGGAGAACGTTGATCTCATGTCGTGAACTGTACGATTTGTTGGCGACGCGTCGAAACTAGCAGGTCGCCAAAAATATGGGCCAGCTTCTAATTGTATATGTTCTGTCGGGTGGGAGGCGTATGAAGTCCCGCTCGCTGTCATTTCCCGCTCATTCTCTCATCTCGCGTCTCCTTCTCTCCACATCATTGTCACGCTCTCAATTCTAGCTATAAGGGATAAAAATTCACTGAGATGTTGCTAAAGCAAGAAAATCGCATTGTATATGCGTACGATGCAGAACAATTATGGGTCGAACCTTGGGGTCAGAACGCCGTTCGCGTTCGCGCAACCAAAACGAGCTCCATGCCCACTGAGAATTGGGCATTGCTAGAACCAGCAAACGTCGAGGCGCAGATCGAAATCAGCGAAGAGACGGCCACGTTGGTCAATGGAAAGATCAAAGCTGTCATCACAAAGCGTGGAAAGTTGACCATTTGGAACGCAGCTGGAAAAGTACTGCTGGAGGAATACGCCCGCAACCGCCGCGATGTCACAGACCCCAAATGCAGCGCTCTTGAGGTCGAAGCCCGCGAGTTTAAACCCATCATCGGCGGAGACTACCATCTTACGGCTCGATTTGAGTCTCTTGACCCGAAGGAGAAGATATTTGGCATGGGCCAGTATCAACAACCATATCTCGACATCAAAGGCACGCAGCTTGAGCTTGCACATCGTAACTCGCAATCCAGTGTCCCGTTTGCAATCTCGTCTCTTGGATACGGTCTTCTATGGAACAGCCCCTCCATCGGACATGCAGTTTTCGGCAAGAATGTCATGAGCTTCGAAGCTCTTTCGACAAAGGCTCTGGACTATTGGGTCGTCGCCGGTGACACCCCTGCGCAATTGGTCGAGTCGTATAGCGACGCAACGGGAAAGGTTCCAATGATGCCAGAATACGGGCTCGGATTCTGGCAGTGCAAGCTACGATATCAGACGCAAGAGGAGCTACTCAAGGTAGCAAGGGAGTATAAGCGGCTGAATCTGCCGATTGATTTGATTGTTATCGATTTTTTCCATTGGCCGACGCAGGGTGACTGGAGGTTTGACGAAACGTATTGGCCAGACCCAGGTACGTCTCAACACTCTTTGTCAACGAAAGAAAAGCTAAAATGTGGCATCGGAAGCTGACATTGAACTGTTAAGATGCTATGATCAAGGAACTTCAGGAGTTGGGGATCGAGCTCATGGTCTCCATTTGGCCAACGGTCGATCGAAGATCAGAAAACTTTGACGAGATGGTCGAGAAAGGATACCTGATTCGCACAGAACGAGGTGTCCGCATCGCAATGACGTTCCAAGGAAATACAGTCCATTTCGACCCCACAAATCCGGGATCGCGCGAATACGTCTGGAACAAAGTCAAGAAGAATTACTACTCAAAGGGCATCAAGGTATTTTGGCTCGATGAGGCGGAGCCGGAATACCGTGTGTATGACTTTGAAAATTACCGTTACCATCTCGGCTCGAATGTTGCAATCGGAAACATTTACCCACGGGAGTATTCGCGCGCATTTTATGAGGGCATGACGAAAGAAGGCCAGCAGAACATCGTCAACCTCGTTCGTTGCGCCTGGGCTGGTAGTCAAAAGTACGGCGCGCTAGTCTGGAGTGGTGACATTGCTTCTTCCTGGAGTACTTTGCGAGATCAACTCGCAGCCGGTCTCAACATGGGCATCTCCGGCCTGCCCTGGTGGACAACCGACATTGGCGGATTCCACGGCGGCGACCCTAAGGATCCAAAGTTCCGGGAGTTATTCGTGCGCTGGTTTCAATGGGGCGCATTCTGTCCTGTCATGAGACTACATGGAGATCGCGAGCCACGACAAGCCAAAGTCGGCACTACAGGCGGCGCGTCATGTCGCAGCGGTGCAGACAACGAGGTCTGGTCGTACGGCCCCGAGGTCTTCGAGATCTGCAAAACATACATGCATATTCGTGAGGATCTCCGACCGTACACGAGGAGGCTCATGAAGGAGGCTCATGAGAAGGGTTCGCCGGTCATGCGCACCTTGTTTTACGAGTTTCCAGAAGACGCCAAATGCTGGGAGATTAAAGAACAGTACATGTACGGCGATACGTACTTGTGTTGCCCTGTACTGAAGGAGGGCGCGAAGCAAATGAGTGTTTACTTGCCTCAGATACCGGGCGGAGGCAAATGGAAGGCTTTCAGGAGCGAGAACACTTGGGAAGGTGGCGTGACAGTCACCGTGGACTGTCCCTTGCAGACGATGCCAATTTTTGAGCGACTTTGAGGCGTGGGGACACTCGGGTCCTTAGACTTAGATACGAATAGAACAGGATTTTGCGTTCGATAAACAATCACGAGTTCGTTTGCTAGTCTTGCTAGTCTTGCTAGAAAAAGACTGGCGGAACTGATACTCTCCACCGGAGTAGTCACGCGGCTTCTGCTTGGCACTTGCTACTCCGCAATTCCACGCGTCTCTCCACATTCTCTGGAGATAGCATGCAGGTCTTCTGCTTCTGAGTTGTTTCGGATGTCAGCGAAACTTGACTTTGGCAGGCCCCATTTCTCCATTTTGCTATGTACGGCCAGCGATGGGGCGCACGCGGACGCATCAGCAGTCAGCGACGTCATTTCGCTGCTCCGCCTGCAGCCAGAAGTTCGGAAGACAGGAGCATCTCACCCGGCATATGCGCATTCATACTCACGAGAAGCCTTACCAATGCCCTCAATGCGACAAACGATTCGCGCGTCCGTAAGTTGCCCCAAGTTGATGCATCACTCCAATTCACCCGCTGACGCCCTGGGTCATCTTGAAGCGATGTTCTGAGTCGACACATAACTTCCCATGAGGAGCAAAACGAGACGCTACCGTCTACAACGTCTTTCCGCGCGTGCAAGCAGTGTGCCGTCGATCGCGTCCGCTGCAGCCGGGGCCAGCCTTGCAAGCGGTGCAACGAGCGCGGTGTCACGTGTTGGTACCCTCCTAGTCGCAGAGCTGCACCACGACAGTCACCCCGCAATAGGCAGACGGTAGTACAGCTACAGGACACGACCGAAGCAAGCGAGGCCACAGCTTCAGTGAATCTGGATCATGTTACATCTGGCATTCAAGCCCGAGCACCCTATACCTACGACAATGTGCCGGTACAGTCAGACATTCAATGCGACATGAGCATACCAATTGCGGGAGTAGCAGTCGAAACTGTCCCTTCATATGAAATCTCGAGTATTTCTGTTCCGGGGCAAATTGGATTCGGAGCATTTGATGTCAACTGGATGTCTCCGCAGTATCCAACAGATATCAACTGGGAGTCCCTTCTAGCAGGCTTTGCTGCTGACGATCAATGGCTTCGGACGCAAGACGGAAACTTCAACCAAGGAGAACGGTTAGAGCAAAATCCTGCCAGCGTAACACTCATAGACGGACAGAGCGCGGAGATGCCGTGTTCTCGCGAAACACTACCAACTGACTTGGATCGTGGAAGCATACCATCTGGTCATGCACACATTTCTCCTTCGTCTCTCAGCTCCACCGAAGGGAGATACTATGTCAATAGTGAGGGTGCTCGTGCTCCGTTTGGAGGCAGATCGTACAAGCGTGGCTCGCTCACAGCAGTGCAAGGTCTTTGCAGTCCTGAGTCCGATGCGATAACTTCTTCACTGTCTCCGCACTCCACGCTTAGCATTGACTTACTTCCACAAGTAGCCTACGACAAGCTGACACAACAATTGTTGGCCGAAAACCAAGCCCAAGCCCTGCCCGTCGATCTCGCGCGTATGCCATCGCTAGTCCAGATGAACCTATACGTAAGGATGTATTTCGACCGCTTTAACCCCATCTTCCCAATGCTGCGCAGGTCTGAATTCTCCCATATAACCTCAGACGATTGGCTCTTACTCCTCGCTGTCGCAACCGTTGGTGCAAGGTACGGACGGCGTTTGCATGGCAAAGAGCCTGGCGAGGTTCTCTGGTGCTTACTAGACAC
The DNA here is from genome assembly GCA_020744225.1 of Paraphoma chrysanthemicola. Taxonomy (NCBI): domain Eukaryota; kingdom Fungi; phylum Ascomycota; class Dothideomycetes; order Pleosporales; family Phaeosphaeriaceae; genus Paraphoma; species Paraphoma chrysanthemicola. The sequence continues at coordinate 975,813 of JAGMWG010000010.1, read as the reverse complement.
GATACTTCAGCGACAGAGGTTTAGCACTTGGAGTCATTTGATTGATGGCGATAATGATTCTCTTTTCCTCCCAGGCCATGAAAGCAAGGCCAGCATACTTGCCAGTGTAAGTGCAATGCAGGTCAGCATCCTTCACATCATGCTTTTATTACATTCTGGGAAAAGATCCCTGGTGGAGCGAGCCTTGTTTGAACGGTATCATCTAGTAGAGTCCTGCCGTACTATGGGTCTGCTTGCTTGGACGCCACACAACATGAACACAGTACCATTGATGGGTCCAGCCGGTCACACAGCGATACAAAAATGGCTCGATCGAGAGTCACGCATTCGCGTAGGTATGATGGTATGGGTAAGGAACATGCAGTATCGTCTACATTTCTTTCACTGATGAACATAGTTTTTGGATTCAATGTTTCTTTACGAATTCGACGCAAAGCCGATGCTGGACCTCGAAGATGTCAAGACTCTGATACCCTCTCATGACGAAGTCTGGGAGGACCCCTCTTTGGTTGCACAAGGCAAGACGACCTTCGCTGACATGACCTTGTCCGATGCCCTGGAGACCATATACATGGAGAAAAGATTGCCATCACATCTAGGAGAGTTCAGCAGTAAGTGAGATCTCTGTCTTTTCTGTTGCTTTGGACACTCACTGATGATCTGGATTGGGTAGGTCTGTTGTTAGTCAATGCTGTATACCGTAACACAAGGAAGGTTTTGTCTAAAGAACATAGTCTGCTGGATTCCTGGACACCGTCAGCGGTTGCACAGCACCGTGAAACCCGCGATTCACTCTCCGCTCAGTCTTCTTGGCTTCCGACTACGCCAACAGCGTCAAAGTGGCGTAACAGCGCCTGCGATTGTCTAGATGTTCTTCATTGGCCAGCGAATAGCAAGATCGCTCAGCATCTGGGAGTGGAACACCATACCATTTTGCACTTGCACTTGGCTCGTCTGATTATTCTCACACCAACGGTCCACATTCAATCATTGGCATCTTTTACTTCGTCAGCAAATTCAGGATGCATGAGTAATGACCAACGGGCTTCATATAGCTCGGTGCGACAACAAGTTCTTCAATGGGTTGTTCGAGATCGATACAAAGCTCGGCTGTCCATTATCCACTGCGGCGCACTCTTCTGGCATGTTCGACGCTATTCCTATGACAGCATACTCGAGCCTTTCGCCATCTACATCGCCACTCTCATACTATGGGCCTTTTGTCTCTCGATGCAGCTGCCAGAGGTCGTCGAAGCTGTCGATCAAGATGGAGAAGAGATTCCAGAGCCAAGTTTTCTGCACCTGGATCGACCACTCGACGATGAGCTGGTGCAGACATTTGTACGAGCCGGGCATAAAGTCGCAGCATTTATATCCAAGGTCGGCAATATACGAGATCCAAGCGCTCCCCGTAAAGTCCTCGAAGAAGGAATAGTTTTGCTCAGCGAAGAGGCCCGCATATCAGCTCCGAAAGGGAACGAGCCTTCAGTGGAACACAGGCCTTGTGAAGAGTCGTTCACATGGGGTATTGAAGAGTCGTACATCAAGGTGCTGCGTAATCTCTTAGACGCATTGCCGGAAGATCCCACGATGACGGGGTCTTGAAAGCCGCGATGATCTTGTGTTCGGTGTACTTGAGCCGAAGTGCTTCTTTAGCGCTTCTCCACCGGAGCTCCGGTTGACAGAACAAATAGAATGATTAGTCGCCCCACTTTACCCCATGGGGTGTGCGTCTCTAAAACAGCATGACCTTGCTGATGGGACATCAATGCGTCGAGTCCTGGCCGGGGTACCCAGCCGATGCAGCTGGGGAAATCATGTTGACACGACCGATATATAATAACTCCAATGTTCGTCTAAGAAGGCTTCCCATGTCGTTCAGATCGACAGTATACCATTACATTTGATAGCGCACCTGTCGAGCTTTATGCATCACACCGACCATGGCGTCTCTAAGCGAAAAGATCACGTCTGAGGATCGCGTCCATCAAGACGACTTCGACGCCGTCAAGCAGACGAAACACGACCAAGCCAAGCGCGCCGCCGATGAAGAGCACCAACTCACGCTTCGCCAAGCTCTAAGGCTCCACTCTAAGGCCGTACTATGGTCAGTGTTGCTGTCTACATGTATCATTATGGAGGGTTACGATATAGTCTTGATGTCATCTTTTTTCGCCCAGCCCGCCTTTTCACGGAAGTATGGCTCTTACGATGCGAACACCCGGTCTTACCAGGTCAATGCGTCCTGGCAAAACGGTCTCACAAATGCTGTTAGTGTGGGGACTATCATTGGCGCTTGTAAGTAGATCTCCTCTACGCAAGGGCGGTTGTATGCTAACCTATCGCCTCGATGTGTAGTCGCGAACGGTTATTTCTGTCACCGTTTGGGATACCGTCCCGTTTTGCTCACGTCGCTTGGCCTCATTTGTGCCTTCATTTTTATCTCGTTTTTTGCACCAAGCGCTGCCGTGCTTCTTGTTGGACAATTTCTATGTGGTATTCCATGGGGAGTTTTCGCTACAATGGCACCCGCATACGCGAGCGAGATTTGTCCCATGGCGCTGCGTGGTTACTTGTCTGTATACGTCAACCTTTGTTGGGCGTTCGGACAGCTCATCTCTGCGGGCGTCCAGTCTGCCTTCTCAGACGGATCATCGCAATGGTCCTACCGCATCCCTTTCGCAATTCAATGGGCATGGCCTATTCCGCTCGCCGCAATCCTATACCTCGCACCCGAATCACCCTGGTACTATGTCAGAATCGGCAACGATGACATGGCAGAGAAGATGATCAAGCGCCTGACCTCGCCATCAGAGCAACATCTAGCGAAGGATAAGGTAGCAATGATGGTCCACACGAACGAGCTCGAGAAGTCAATGGAGGATAACACTTCGTACCTCCAATGTTTCAAAGGCATCGATCTCCGCCGAACAGAAGTCGCCTGCGTCGTGTTTGCCGCTCAGCCATTCTGTGGCTCTGTGATGGGCGGTACGCCGACATACTTTTTTGTACAAGCTGGCCTCCCTACAAGCATCTCTTTCAAAATGTCCATCGGCGGCCTCGGCATAGCTTCTGTGGGAACCATTATCTCCTGGTTTCTCATGTCCCGCTTTGGTCGTCGTACACTTTATCTGTGGGGCCTCGGGCTACTGTCGCTCGTCCTCTTTGTGGTCGGCATCGTCAGCGCCAGCGCTAAGGATTCGGTTGGAGGCAACTACGCGCAAGCCAGCATGATGATCATCTGGCTATTCGTCTACTACCTCACTGTCGGGCCAATTTGCTATGCTATCATCACCGAGGTGTCTTCTACTCGTCTCCGAAGCAAGAGTGTATGCCTTAGTCGCATTACCTACTACGTCGCTCAGATTGTTTGCAACATCGTCAACCCATACATGTTAAACCCCACCGCCGGCAACTGGAAGGGAAAAACTGGTTTCTTTTGGGGCGGCTGTGCGCTCGTGTTCTTCATTTGGACATTTTTCAGATTGCCTGAGACAATGGGTAGGACTTTCGAGGAGCTTGATATTCTGTTTGCGAATCGTGTACCTGCGAGGGAGTTCCGCAAGTATCGAGTCGATCCGTATGCGGAGGCCGAGGTTGCTCTTACGAAGGTCGAGAGCTAAATGTTTCGACTTGCTCTGACAACTTACCACATTTACACTCCGCCAGAAGACAATGCTAAATTGATATGCTGTCCGGCACGCCCCGTGATGAGATAAAATGATCAATGGCAGGAGAGATCGATACACACACCCCCCATCGCCAACTCTAATGAGTGCTACAATGAAGCTCGCGAAAGTCTTCATATCGCCTTCGAGGTACTCGACGGCCTGCTGCCGCTGGTAGTCGAAGTGAAAGCAGTGCCCGCAATATGCGCCTCATGACTTGGGATAACGTTCCATCCAAATAGCTCACCAGCTCCATGACTCCCTCAAGATATCAGCAGTGGCATAACTGTATCACTCATTTGGCTGCGACCGGTTGGAAATCCTCCATCCTATCATTTAACTACAAGAGGCGATGGTCTAATTCAAGGTGGTTCGGAGAAGAAGTTCGTTAGACGGTTTGGAGGGCTAGAGGAGACAAGAGAGTATTAAGATATTTACGTTGATATTTCCTGTGTCATCTACCATAGGTGTATGCCCCATTTGTACCAGAATGTTGTTTAAGAACTGGTCAACTGATTCTCATGAAAGTTTTTCGTGCAGGGATCGCCTTCCCCCATCTCCAGTTGCTCAGTGAGCGAATCGGAAGTCCAACCTCTTGTTGCCTTTGTCGGTCGTGGTGGCCAGGTAATGCTGCTTCTCCTCTGCCGACATAGCATTCCATCTCTTCTCACGATTGGCGTTAACACGAATGTAGAAGAGCTTCGCGCCGACAAACACAAACATGTTGTATACGCAGATGGCGATGAGCACACGATTTCCACGACGATATAAGGGCTTGTCGTCATCACGATAGATCTGAACCAGCATTAGCAACGTTGTCGCGTAAATATTGAACTTCGCACCGTGACTTACGTTTGAGGCGACGATGGAACTAGCTTGCACGCTCATGTTGTAAAGCGCCGAAGCAACAGTACGTGTTCGTACTGTGCCCGCATTCCGCGAACCAAGTGCGACGAGGATTGCGTGCATGTAGGGATGGCCGACAAGCAGACAGCTGAGCGCCCATTTGACCCACGGACCAGTGGTTTTCGGTAGTACTGCGAGTGAGACGAGCAAAGGCAGCGACCAGAGTTGGCTGGCCAAGGCTGTGATGAATCGCTCATTCCATTTCTCGCTGAGCCATGTCCAGAAAAGGAGCTGACCGATGAAGAGCACGTAGGCCGGGATGGTGAGTAAGTTCGTGTGGAAAGTGTTGAAGCCAACGGAACGTAGCTGGAGCGTGAGGTAGGCCTGCATAGGGTTGTTTGGGATGAGCCAAGACAATCCGGCGAGGTAGAGTGGCCACATGTGATAGTCTGCGAGACAGCGGCCAATCGCCCTAATAGACAAAGCTTGACGATTGTGCATGTCGCCTGTGCGTCGAATTAGTACAAACGGCCAGGAAGTACAGGTTTCTAAATTCATACCCTTGCTAGGATCGTCACGCAGGATGCGATTTACCATGATCTTCTCTTCGTGCTCATTGAACCAACCATCTTTGCCGCGGAATTTGCTAGCAGTCTGCGTCGGCGATGGTGGCAGGTAGAAGTATGACACGATGCCAATGAGGCCAGTCAAAGCGCCCTCTATCGCAAAAAGCCATCGCTGTATGGCATTGTTAGAGAAAGTGATGTCAGCTGTGGATTTGAACTTACCCAGCCCTCCAACCCATGATGTCCTCGCAATCTCAATATACCGAAGGCCAGGAAAGCAGCGACAATGTTCGTGCCCTGATATGAAACCCAAAAGAAGCTGAGACGCTTTGGAAGCTCTGTACCAGTGTACCAGTAGCTGAGGTAGAGGATGTTGTCAGGCTGCACCAATTAGCTTTATTCGGCATTGTTGCACGATTGAATTTGCTTACAATAAATCCACCCTCAATCAGACCCAATAAAGCTCGGCAAGTGTAGAACGAGCTTCGCCCAGACAGAAATGCTTGCATTGCTGCAACCAAACTCCATGCAACCATCTGGATTGGTATCCATCGATCAGGGCCAAGTTTCTTCGAGATAAGTTGCGATGGCAACTCGGCGCATAGGAAGGATACGTAGAAGATAGCTATCGCATGTCAGTGACAACTCGCGTGGTGGTTGATTGTGTGACATACTTTGGCCGTAGTTGTAGTCGTTCGTCGTGAGTTTGAGATCCTTCAACATCTATAGAAGGAAATATGGTTAGTAAGATTGTTTGCTTGATGAAGGATAGCTCGACCGGATGCAGGACTTACGTTGTCTGACAAAGCTTGCGAAATATTGCCTCGATCGAGCTGCAGTGCGAAGAACATCAAGCAGACCCATGTGCAAATTCGCTTGTCGATCTAGTTTGTACGAGATTAGCAATAGGTCAGTGTGGGCAGAGTCTTTATTGTGTACCTTGCGGACGACCTTACGCTCCTCTTCCGGCTCCCATTCGTACTTAGGATCGTAGCGATGGAGACCCTCATATTTTGCGATTGGTTTGTAGAGTTCATCGTCCACGCCACAGGAGATGAAAGTTGTGCCCCCTTTAGTTTGCCGAGGCTGTTCGACATAACTTTCTTGAGGCCTCTTTCTTTCGAACGAAAACCGAGACGGTGCGTCCATGGCAAGCTATACGTAGGGTGGTACTTCGTTATGCTAGGGCTAGATGATACTTGTCTTTGATTCCGAAGTCACCTTACAGGTATATATACTGAACTTAGGAACAACTGCCGGAGATAATCTCCACTACGTATCGCAGGTGGCGACGATGTTCGTGATGAGCAATTTCAAGCCTCAATTGACGAGATACAGCAACCGACTCCGATCAACGCGATGGTCAGAGGCTAGGAGACTTCTCGATAGTACAAGCTTATGCTAGCTAGCAAGTACTTTACTACAAGCAGTCTCGATCGTGCCACAAGCACGCTTCTTCAACTCAAGCGACACCTTGGCTTACTGCCAATTCGCCAGGAATTGCTTCTCGGTGGCATTTCCGACTGTCTGGACAACCTTACATGGTGGGGTTTCTGGGCTGGCCATGTCAACTGTCAGGGCCGAGAACCTATGTTGGAGATGACGTGCGAGCCGCCGCAGCTGGCGCAATGCGAACACCAAAGTCAAGCGAGTCGGACTACGCTATTGCAGCGACGTGCGTCTCTATTGGCCGGCTGATAACATCATGCAGATTGAAGTCGTGCGTGAAAACCCATGATAGCCAGGTTTGGATCTTCGTTCGTATGTGTGGCGCCCACGTGTGCTCCGACATAGGATCCGACCCATTCAAAGCCAAGCATGATGCTCTTTACGGCTTCAGTTACACCATGTTCCAGACCACTGGAACCTTTCCAAACCGTCTTTGAGATCGATGATCACCTTTACATGGGGCGCGCATGCGGAGCAGGTTTGCATGAGAGCGATGTGTGTCTCCGAGGATGCGGACACTGCCGATTCTTTGTCTGGCGGGGGCCGGTGAGGGTTAGCTCTTCTATATATGCTATAGACGAAAGGGACATGATCTGATATAGTAAGCTTTGAATCGTACGACGATGATTAACCATTACTCGAAGACTTACAACCGCCTTGGTAGCACATTTTTGTGGCCTTCCAGCTTCGCCATCTCCTTTCACTAATAGCCTTTGACAGGGTGCTCTGCTACCAGCACAATCACTATTTCGGCACATTCACTATCTCGCAAGCTAGAGGTGTATTTGATGTCAATGCAGCCGGCTCGCAGGGCGACATCGAACAGGCAAGGAAGACGGCACTCAAGCCTGACAAGCGGAGGTGCGCGATGGACCGCGGGTCTTAGATCATGTCGGTCTCTTGAGATGACGGTATGATACGATGAGCAAAATGTCTACTGAAGTACAAAGATTCTGACGACGGCGATGGTCAAATGGCCTTTGAGATTCCATGGCGTGGGCAGTCAGCCAATCGCCGTGAAGACCCGTGGGTAAGTCGTGACTTTCTTCGTGCCCTTGAGTTCTCTCGATAAATGAGACAAAGCGCAACACAGATATTGAAAGAGATAAGATAATGGAAGTGATGACAAGATCGGGGAGAGAGGGTGTGGATCAGATCTCAGATTGAAACGACCCGCTGATCGTCGGTTCCGGACCCGGCCGATCGGTTGCGACCTAGTCCTACACCAACAACACCACCCACCACCACATTTGATACCATTCGGCAGCGACTCATAGGTGAATATGACCTGGCAATTTAACACTTCGACATGAAGCCTTCTTGCTGGCGACCATGTAGCTGCGCATCCAAGACTACTCAGTGACCACTGTTTCGCAGCTTCGCGACTTCGTCGACGGCCGTCCTGATGAACATTGCGGCCGATGGACTTCGGTCGCGTGACACCTGTTTCATCCGCCAGGATACCACACCTTTCTGCTCTCCACCTTTACATAAGAGCTTGTGTGACACACAATTAACATATCTTCGTCTCGATTGGATAGCACGGTCCTGCCCGCCCATAATATCGGCTTTGAATTGCTCCCCTTCATCAAGCGTACCAATGGACGTTTTTATGTTCTAGAAGTCTAGATCAAGGATCAACGTTAGCACTTGCCCGAAAAAGCAATTAAAGGCACTCTGCGTCGACCAAGCGAGTATCGTATTCAGCCTTCAGCCCGAAATGCGCTGTCGTTGGATGAAACTGCGCCACATCGGCATTGGTATCCAACTTCAGCTTCATGACTGAGGCAGCTGAACGGGACGGAAAATGGGAGCCTGATGAGAAAGAAATCATGAATTATGGTAAGACGACAATATTCGCGACAGCACCGCACTCGATTATCTATCCAAAACACTTATTCCAGCATCCACAATGGCCGATTTCCTCCTCTCGCTGCCTTTAAAGCTTCTCCCAACACCAATCGCAAGCAAACTAAGGTCCAAAACCTTCCACCCATTTACCCGTCTCCCAGCCGAACTTCGCCTGCGCGTTTGGTCCTTCGCTCTCGAGGACGAACCTGCTTTCTACACCATGAACCGTAGCATCAGCATCTCCAAACTCAAAGGCCGCCATAGAGTAACCCTCAGTCAGCGCTACTCCAGCCTCTTTGCTGTAAATCGCGAGTCCCGGTACGAAGCTACAAAGGCACTTGGCGGAGAGTGGGTGCGCCTTGAGGACCCGAGCCGGGGCTCAACGAAGAAACGGGCATTGAGCGTATATATCAATTTCAATCGCGATACGGTGCTGTTAAGGGGATGTACGGGCTCATTCGATGGGTCTGGGAGGAGCGCTAAGTGGCATGGACGACCGGTGGCTGTGTGGCAGTATGGACGGAATCTGGACAGTTCGGATCCGATGTATACGGTCATACCGTACGAGCTGCCGCCGATAACACGAGACTGTTGACGCTCGGTATTGTTTACTTTCAAATGATCCCGGATTATGTTGAAGCAGTTCATGAGTTGCGACAAAGCTGAATTTGGATTACCTCTCGAACAACGACGCACCACAGATACCAGGAACCGCCCGCCGGAAATCAATTTACGTACACGAACTCTGTGACCGCCTGCAAGGCAACCCGATGAAATTTTTGACGGACAGTTTCAAGCACACCAGATGACAAGTTGTACTGTTGAGGTTCTGTTGGATACAGCCGCGGAGGATATTGTGGTCGAGCACCGGTCACATCATGCTGCAAGAGCGTATTGTGGTATATAGAGAATTTGTACTGGAATAGTCGTTCGTGGAGATCCGCGCACGAAGAAAGGTTGAAGGGCAATGTGACGCGATCATATGAGCAGAATGATAAGAACGTACATAGTAAATCTTAAAGAAGTTGCCATGTTGCATGAACTATCCTAGAGCTCACTGCTTCTACGTTTAAATCCTCCAGCCCTGTGAAGTCGCCCCGACAGCTCATACCCATCACAAAGCCCCCACGTCACGAACAAAGATGACACCACACCACACCTACAGGCTCGCCCTTCAATTCAGCGCAAAGGACAACTCCGCCTCGCCCACAAACTCTTTTGCGAAATCCTCCAATACCGTCTTCCTCCGCTGCGCCATCTCTCTTCCACTCGCCGTCTTCATCATCCCTGCAAGCTTATACAACTTCTCCTCAAAATGCTCGATTCCTCTACTCATTGGCTTATCAGGAAACTTTGCCGCCCCGAACGAGAAGCATCGTGCGACGCCCACGGCGCCAATAGCGTCGAGCCGATCAGCATCCTGCACGATGGCGAGTTCGGGGTACTGTGCTAGAGTGGCGGTGACGCCGTCTGGATTGCGCGTTTCGTGCGTGTAACTGACGTTCTTGACGATAGCTTGGACCTTTGTCGCTAACTGATCTGTAGCGCCGTGTTTGATGAGGATATTATAGATTTGAGTCTCAGTGTCTTCGCCTGCTTTGATGTATTTGCGATCTCCGACGTCGTGGAGCAGGGCTGCGAGAAAGAGTGCGGAAGTATCGTAGCTGAGTGAGGGATTGGACTTCGTTTCGGCCTGGAGAATGCGATTTGCATTAGAGATGACGCGTAGGATATGGTGGTAGTCGTGGGAATTGTCATAGTTGGACATGTAGGCGTAAACGAAGGTGTTGATGGATGTGAAGAGGGCCGTGTGCTCAGGTTGAATGGAAACCTGAGGTACAGGAATTGCGGACTCGCTGGCTGCCATTGTGGATGGGAAGGAGTTATTGATATTATTGCACACAAATTTGAGAAGGCTGCTATGCTTGGGTATAGAGTATACCAGTGCGGGCAGTTTTATATGCAGGCTAAGTTCTGCCTTTAGGAAGCGCAATGTGTGTAACAATGTAGCCTAGATACTGCAGATAAGCAGCGGTCAGAGGTGGAACTGCTTGGTAATGCAAAGCGGTGAAGCCAAACAGTATTTCGGACAATGCCGAGGGCGGTTTGAGGGTGGTAGGAACGCGTTTAGTGCAAACGCGCAATCACATGTTCTGGGAAGCTATTCTTGATCGGGACAAAACACCGCCCTTCTGACCTTCACAGTCTCAAAAGGTTGAAAATTGCTTCAACTCGGGGTTCGAGCTTATCCCTCAATATGCAGCGTTGAATTTGACCGGTTCGAGGCAGAATGGCTGAGTTACGCCTGTGGTGGCTGAATATGTTGCCTCAGGCACATATGAGCTGTAAGGAGACTAGGCTGTTTTACCATCAGGCATCGGCTGAGCTGTTAATGTACAAAAATCACAATGGAGCTTTAAGGCGTTGAGATGCACTGGGCAAGCCCCCTAGTTTGTTTGCTATTGACAGGAGATGAACGTGACGTGCGCGAGCATCTGGGGTAGCCGGAGTGGGCTGAACCTCGGCAGCGCACGCGGATGCCATGACTTCACTGCCATCCCTCATCGCGCCAACCTCCTGGAACCGCGACAGCTCAACACCACCACCCACCACCCGCGCAACCACGTCTAAAAGTCCCCATCGCCTGGGGCGCTTTACACGACAATGTACAAACAGGCGACACAGCGGACAACGGAGGTGTTGTCGATGCCATCGCAGTGGCTGGGCATGTACTCTGACTTCATCACCAAGAACAGCAGCGCGGTATCACAGATAGAGTCAGCGCTACGGTCGCTTACATACATTATTCCCGGTGCGCAACGTTGAAGCTGTCTTGCTCTATTAGAGGAAATGCTTATCGTACATAGGTCGCTTCCGAGAATCCGAGATCGCATCTGAGTCCTGTACGTCGCGCACCATCTCCCGCACATAATGAGATACTAACATGTAGCAGTACACAGCGGTGTTCAACTGCTCGCCCTATACCATGACTCTCTTCTTTCGAAGGCTATGGCCCAAATGCCAGGGACGCGACGGCATCCGCAGACCCCGCACAACAGGTACACCAAGTTCTGGACCCAAAAGTCGCCCACATACAAGCGCCTCGCTCTTGTTCTTCAGATGATACAATATACTGAATTACTATGGGAGATGGCTGCAAAGCGAAAGGGCGAGAAGGTTCGGTGGCGCGTCGTCGTGTTGCTCGAAGTCGTGAAAGCTGTATGTCGGTTGCTGCTGCTGCGCTTGACAAACTCAAGGCCACTCTTGTCACCTCCGCTGCCACAAAGAGAGATTGACCCAAGTTCTCTCGAAGATGCATCAGCATCGTCTAATGGTATGGACACTCCACCAAGCGAAGGCTCGGTGGAAGCAGAGAACTGGACCATGCCCAGGACAGGACTATCAATGCCGAGCCTGCCGGACTCGACGGACATCTCAAATTACTTGCTATCAAAGGTTCTGACAGCAGACGACATCAAGCCTCCGAAAGCATTGCTGCACCGTGTCAACGGCAAAGGCGAGTTGGCGGAAGCTCTGTATATCTTGCGACCAGTCATCTATGCTCTTGCTATGCAGCACTTCAATGGCGATAGGAAGAGCTGGAGGCCATGGCTTATCGGTGTGAGCATTGAATACGGTGCGCGTCAACTGGCGAAGAACGATTTCAAAGAACGCTTAGCTGGCGGACTCCGAGGCTTGACCGGTCTGGAACGGGAAGAGCTGAAGAAGCGCGGCTGGGCGCTTGGATGGTGGATGATGCGCGGTGCCTTTTATGAGAACATTACGAAGTAAGTCGCTTGCTCGGCTTTGGTGATTCTTAGCTAATCTGTACCAGGTCTTGGATACACAGTCTTACCGGCAAGCTAAAGAACAAGCCGCTTCTCGACATGGTTAGCGGTGTTATTGAGGACTACGAGTTCCTCTGGGACCAGTACTACTTCCCAACAGCAACACTATGATATTTCCTTTGTGTCCAGAGCGGTCGTGTGCGGATAAGAGCACTCACCGGCGGTAACATATATCAGCGTCCCCATCACATGCCCCTGCATACCGACTGTGTTCGGATGGCGGGCGCAATGCTGATTCCACTGGTGGATACTGGTGAGTAATCTACATCGCCATTCCTAGTTGACAATCTCGGAAAGGTGCGCGAATACTATGACGAGATAGAGGGCTGTGGGAAGAGCATGTCTCTAGACTATTTAGGAGGAGATCATGCCACGATAAGGTCGAAGTTTACATCTTGGATAGATCACTGGGTTGATCTGCCTTTTTTGGGCGTTTTCGTTGTATTTTACACTGTGACTTCTCAAGATACCAGAACCTTAATTCTATTTAACTTTGATTAATATGAAAGGCATCCAAGGAAGCTGAGAGAAATTCGATCGGAGCATTGATCTGTTGATGCTTACCATGGGAGGTGTGGGAAATGCACTCACTTGCGCAACACTAGCGTGCCTGGAGCTTAGACACTTTTGGGGCAGTTCCGAAAGCTTCGATGACCATCGCAGAGCCGCATCAACATTCACGCACAATATCGCCGCCTCCACATCCACGCACAACATCGGAACCTCTCACACGTCCTCTCCATCTCCAACCGCGCTGAGTGCACGCCCCTACGATGCCCGCCACCACAGCAGAGACGCTGTCTCTTGTGACTCGCAACGTCTCCGTCGCGCCGCTCGTGCTCCTCTCCGCAGCAGATCACTACGGCCGCCAAGCGAAGGGAACAAGAAAACGAGTGGTCGGCGTGCTTTTGGGTCAGAATGATGGCAAGAACGTGCGGGTATCGAACAGCTTTGCCGGTGCGTAGTCCACGAGCGCCCCCGCTTGTCGCCTGGACAGCTTGTGAGGGGCGGTAAGAGAGGCTTGCTAATTCGCCTCTAGTTCCCTTTGAAGAAGACGAAAAGGACCCATCAGTATGGTTCCTAGACCACAACTACGTCGAGTCGATGAACGACATGTTCAAGAAGGTCAACGCACGGGAGAAGCTCATCGGCTGGTACCACACAGGCCCCAAGCTACGAGCATCAGATCTCGAGGTCAACGAGCTCTTCAAGCGATACACACCGAACCCGCTCCTTGTAATCATCGACGTACAACCCAAGGAAGTCGGCGTGCCGACAGACGCATACTTCGCCGTGGAGGAGATTAAGGATGACGGCACAACCACCTCCAAGACCTTCGTACACACGCCATCAATAATCGAGGCCGAAGAGGCCGAGGAGATTGGTGTCGAGCACCTGCTGCGTGATATCCGCGACGTCGCCGTCGGCACTCTCTCCACACGCATCACATCACAACTGCAGTCGCTACAAGGTCTACATCTGCGGTTACGAGACATCGGGCAGTACCTGCAAAAGGTGCTGGATGAAGACCTGCCGGTCAACCACGCCATCCTGGGCAACCTGCAAGACGTCTTTAACCTGCTTCCGAACCTGTCAACCCCCAAGGCAGCACCTGTCGGCGGCGCAACGAACGGTGTCGGCCCCGCAGCTGGTGCCGCTGGCGCCATCGACAACGGCGAGCTTGCGCGAGCCATGAGCATCAAGACCAACGACCAGCTCATGGCCATCTACCTGTCGAGTTTGATCCGTGCCATTACCGCATTCCATGATTTGATCGAGAACAAGATCAAGAACAAGCAGCAAGCAGAGGACAAGGAGGCAAACAAGGAGGAGGGTAAGGACGGAGAGAAGGACAAGAAGTCCGAGACTGCGAACGGAGAGACCAAAGAGGGAGAAAAGGGCAAAGAGAAGGGCAAGGACGAGAAGAAGAAGGGATGAGGGAACATGGAGTAGAAGAAAGTAGTATGGTGGACGTATCTCGCTTTGTGCGAGCGTGTACTATACCACACACGTGGATCTTGGAAGCGAGATGGGGCAGAATGCGCGCCACTCGAGCTTTGTGGCATCATAGCATAATAGATCCGACATGAACACGAACATGACACTCATAATTGATAACTGTGCGAGATCGTGATATTCATTCCTGTATCAAGCCGTGCTGCAGCGGCTGGGTATCATACGCAGCATATAATCCTCTCATTCCCGCCTTTACGTCTAACCTGTCATGAATCTCCCCATCCAGCAGCCCACCCCGCAACCTCCTCCACACTAACGTGTCTCTCCTCCACAAACCCGCCAAACAATCCTCCACACTTCTCTACCAGTACACATGCGAGTAAATGCTTACACACAGGCGCCATGTCGTCCCCGAGAGTTGTGCCACCGAATGTCCACCCATCTCCATGTCCTCTGTCCTTTGCTGGGCCGTCATGTCCGCCCCACGTATTCGTAGCACCGAGAACAGGCGCTTGTGGCTCGGGATGAACGGCTGGAAACGCGGCGAATGCGAATGCCGGACACGAGCAGTTCCAGGCAAGAAGGCGGACTTCGTAGGATGTGCTTGTGTCGAAGGAGGTTGTGAAGCGCGAGGATCGTTGCTGTGCGGAGCGAACGTAGTAGATAGTGTCGAAGCTCGAGGTCGGAGATGTTGAGCTTGGTGGATGTTCGGCATCATGTCCGATGGGAAGGTCTGGCGACGGACGTATAGTGTCTTGCGTGGTAGTTTGAGCGAGTGAGTCGTGCATGTACGTGTCCCCGTCATGAGCTTCCGTGTTGTTTCTAGCTTGTGCACTTGAATCTGTAGTGGATGCATTGTTCTTTTCGCCCTCTGCCACTTTTAATCTCGTCACAAGTCCTCGGTCCAACAGATCCAGTGCAGGTAGGAACTCATTTGGAAACAAGACTTGAAGCGCAAGTAACTGTTTCTTCACTTCTTCCCCAACTTCACTCAATGTATTTGCCGCAGCAACAGCATCGGCACTGATTTCACTCTGTGGAATCGACGGCAGGCAGTTGAGTAGCTCGGTCACGAAGCAGCGAGACGTCGGCAGCGGCATCGTGGCCAACGTGGTGCGAGCATCGTTGATGGAGAGAGATGGGAAATGACGTCGGTGGGGAATGTTTAGTGATGAGACAGGTCGGAATAAGGTTGTGGGATGTGTCGATGGGTGTGGGGATAGCGCGAAGCTTGGGGCAGCACGAAAGCACGTGGGATCGCGAAGATCGCTCGTCTCCAACTTGCGTTGTTCTTGGATATTGACAAGTGAGATTGTATTGCAGATGTATAATTCACAACAATACGACTCATGTATATCGTATGCAATTAGTACACCGACGGTAAGTTCTCGACTGAGTGGGAATGGGCGACAGAGTTCGTGGCTGCCCTCAGTTCGTGCTGCAGATTCCGGCCGAGACCAGGACTTACTTGTGACAGACTTGATTGACAGTCTTTCGGAACCGCACACCGAGGTTTGCAGCCCTCGATCCGGCACTCTTTCCAACCTTAGAAACCTTACAGTTTCGGCCCGTGTCAGCAGATTATGACGGCATGCAACAAGTTGCCCGCATTGATTGTCTGACTGTGTTGCCTGGCGAGCTGGCAGTTTCTATTCTCAGCACGGCGAGCAGTCTGACCTGGACTGACGCCATTGACCAAGCTGGAATGACAGGACCACGCCTCACATTGCTTTTCGAAACGAGATCCTGCAGTTGGGCATTGTTGGACAACAAGGCCGGAAGCGTGGCAGCTGCAGGGTCTTCCAAGTGTTCCCACCCACCACGGACTACCCAGCCAGCCGACAGGGTCATCTGCCGCATTGGCCTATCGGGCTGACCACCACCGCTGCAGCCCTGGGTACGCAGATCGCCGCGGTGAGGAATCCCGTCCATGGTTCGTCGAAGGGTTGTGCACTGGCTGCATATGGACAATAATTGAGCCGGCTGCAGATGCTGAAACCTAGACTGTCAAAAAGCCGATTGCCCCATTGTTCCTTTGTACGGGGCAAGCAACCATTGACCTGTAAATGGATGCTAGGCAAGTTCCGCAGGCACCAGAATACATACCGGTAGATTGATGAGGGGTACAAGTTGAATAGTAATTGACGTGGGGTGGCGGCAGTATCACGAGTCCAGGCTCAGTCGGCAACTGGCGGCTTTGCGTAATGTCAAGCTTGAAGCGGTACGGGCGCTGAGCACACAATCGGTCGCGAGTGCTACCATTCCGTCTGGCTGGTGTTGTTGAGGGGTGAACGACGCGGCCGACCCCTCCCCCACAATAGCGCGATAAGATAAGGTGATGACCTTGGCTTCAAGGTGGTGTGCGACGGTTCGGCGCGTGAGCAGCCTCCAGAGGAACGCGTGAACCGCCGCAGTCGCAATTCGTCATGCCTCACACCATTGTGGTCACTCTGCTCAGCGATTGTCCAGCTGAGGCACACCTGCGAGCGTTCTGGCACTTTCACATGCTTGCTGGAGCGCCCACGAGACGCGCACCAATTGGCATGAGGCACGCAGGGGAAAGGCAGCGCGGCGGACGAATGAGCCTTGTACCGCTGCAAGACATACCCTGAGCCCTCTGGCCGGCGTCAATTGCGCGGGTGGCGTTCACCATGACCGGATGGACAGCGGCTGTGTCACAAGACCACACCTTCCCCGGACCAATTCGTGTTGGTAGATGGGCGGTGTCTCGGTCTTGGGCTCTTGTGGATGCGCAATCTGTGGGTGTCGAGCATCAGTAGCATGCAATTGACCTGCTAGGCAGGTGGTGTGAATTGGGCCTCATGACAGGGCAACCGATCGGTCTGCCATTGGGACAATCGACTAATCTGAGAGATCGATTGAATGTGGAGGGATGTGGAACCATCAGCTTCGCATTGAAGGGCGGTCAGCCTATGCCTGCGGAGTGGCATTGGAATGACGGCAGCGGTGACGGTGGTCGCCGGACAATGGTGAGCGAGTGGGAGAGGGCCACAAGGCTACCAATGCCATCCGGCAGGACTGTACCACGTAGAGAACCTTGTGCGGACGCGATTGCATCCAATGGCCGCGGCGCAGTCGTCGTCTGCCTCACGGTAGAGCATGAACAGCAATTGAGTGCGCGGCATCAGACGTGGAGGAATGTGATGCGATATGATGGTCGGGCACCCCATGCGCCGCGGGTCGCCCTTTGCCTAACACGGTTTACGCGATGGTGCAAATGGAGCGCTTCCAAGGTCGACCAGCCCAACTGTGACTCCTCTCTGGCAGCGAGCCTTCGCGCGCTGCTGTGTCGCCGCAATGGCTGCGCCTCTCATTGGCCCACCATGGCACGCTTCGCCTTCGTTACCCTTCTATTCACTTCTCACCAGCCACCAGGCCGGATTCGTCAGCTCGCTTCCCGGCCGTGGCCTTACCGGCGAAGTGCAATTGATGATGCCTGGAGGAAGAAAGGCGGCCACCTGAGCACGGGGGCGCCTACCACACCCTCTTTGTCTGGGTTGCTAGCACCATGTCTCATCAAAGGACAAGTCATGTGGCTGCCTACTGAAACCGCTGCGGACTTACCAGGCGGTGCAGGCTATAAGTCAACCCAACACCCCGAGTCGCTCGGGATGACTTTTGGCCATTCTCCTTTGCCAATCCGTCCTATCTCCGCTGCCAATTCCTCCCCCATTGACTAATTGACTACCGCGGTCGATGGTGTAAGCGTCTGGTCAGGCAATTGGCACGATTCTGTCGCGTTCCACGGTTTGCCCGTTATATCTGCAGAGTCCGCCACCGTTTACTGCCCCAACCAAGGCTACCACGTCGAACAGTCATATCCACTCGCCAATCCTCTCTCCGCTTCGCTGTTGCCTGGACCTTATTTAAATCGCATCCCCCCAAACATTCGCACGCTACTCCGACAAACTTCGCACACTCGACGCACCATGGCAAACTTACCTTTTAAGACGCCCCCAAGCCACCGTCTCACGGTCTCCTCACTCCTCTCGCCCCCCGAAACCAAGCGCTCAGAGTCGTTTGGCTCGTCAATGGAACAGCTGCCGCAGTTCCGCTCGCCGTTCTCCTCCTTTGATTCACAATCATCGCACTCAGTCACCGGCCCCAACTTCAATCCTACAATCATGGCATACACGGCTATGCTGCCTACAAAGCGAGCCGCCTACGCCTCGCCGCCAATCTCGCCAGCAGAAGCACAAAAGGAGAACATGGAGTTCGTGGCGGACCAGGGTGCGCGCGATCCTCAACTGTTCGTCTCAGGCGGCGCCGCTGTCCCTATCGCGCCGGACGAGCCTCTGTTCCCACAAGAGTCCCAGGAATCGACACAAGATGCCATCACCCAGCACATGAACTCAGCAGAGTATGCGCACCTCAAGAGCAAGCCGGAGCGTAAGGACTACGAGCTCGCCGTCTCCTTCTACTCCACAGTCTTCGAGAAGGCCTTCGCGAACCCTAAAGCATGGCGAGCACAAGAGCGGGCATACGAACAGTACTATGGCAAGCCCACTGGTGTGCAGAAACGAACAGCGCTGAAGAAGCTCGCCCCTGCCCCGTCCTCAAGGCCACGTCAGCCCAAGATGGCTCTTACCCGCCTGCCGCCTCGCGCGCCACGCACACCCAAGCCTAAGCGCACTCCGGTGACCCAAGTGTACCACTCGTTCGACGAGTCCCCTGCCTCTGCATCACCCAAGCCTGCACGGCCGGCCACCAACCGGGACGACACCGACTACAATGCGCTCCCTGACTATTGTCCTCCGCTCGACACTCTCCCCAAGGGCAACCCTAAGAGCCTCAAGGCTGAATGGAAGGGCACAGTGCTCGATCTCAGCACCGATCCTGACAGACACATGCTTCACGAGGCTGAGGTGCCCCTCGCCGCGACGCTCCGCCTCAACTGCGCCACCTACCTCTGCAGCAAGCGACGCATCTTTGCGGCACGTATTGATGCCTTGAGAATTGGCAAGGAGTTCCGCAAGACGGATGCCCAGCAGGCCTGCAAGATCGATGTCAACAAGGCCAGCAAGCTCTGGCAGTCCTTCGATAAGGTCGGCTGGTTCAATCCTGACTACTTCCGCCAATACCTGTAAGCGCGCAGCATGCTACAGGCTGTGCCATCTTCACTATTTTCCCACGCTATCACGATTATCATGTTGCTTGCCAATTTGCATTGCATTTCACGGATTGGATTGATTCACGCTCTCTGCACAGATTGAGCTTTCCCAGAGACGATTTTGGTTGGATTCACTCGTCGCACGACCGCGAACGAGTTCATGATGGGCGTTCACTTGCTGGCGCGCAAGGTCATTTGCTGGCATGTACGGCCGGCCAGGAGGCTGGACTGTCTCGGCGTTTGTTGTATTTCGCGGCATTTCTTTTGTAACGGCATTCGATACCCCCAACTCAGCACGATATGTTGTTTCCTAGGCCCATGACGGGCGAGTCAGAGTGCACATTAGCCTCCATCGTTAGGCACTGGTAGTTAGAATATATTGAGATAACCCAATCCTGATTCCTTCCCCGCGACATGACATGACGGCGATGTTTAATGTGATGCCCATTTCGTCCGCTATCTCCATGCGCTCGCGTCATAAGAAGACCCTGAAACGGTGCAGCGGCTCTCGGACACCGTGGGGCGGGTATGTAAGATCCGCAGGTGTGGCGCGGCCCTTGTCACTAAATCGGGAGGCTTGGCTACGCTCTAACGTGCGTCCGCCGCGTTCCTCAGCTTCCATCAGCGAGCGACGTCTGCACTTCTCTTCCAACCCCAGACCCGCGGAATCGCGCGGAAACAGTCGCAATGTCGCAAACGCAGCAGGTCGAGCATACCGACTCCATCTCGAGCCAGGACCCGGCCCGCGAGGAGACCAAGAAGACAAAGAGCAGACGACCGCCGAGTAAGCCACGCCGGACGGACGAAGATGCGCGCAGCAGACATACTGATGGAGTGCAGACACCGCGTTCAGGCAGCAGCGACTGAAGGCATGGCAGTATGTGCGAAGCGGAGAGGATGTGTGCGGAGCGCTGGCTGACTGGGATGCGATAGACCCATCTTGACGCCAAAGACGGTCCTGCCGCTCTTCTTCATCGTCGGCGTCATATTCGCGCCCATTGGTGGACTTCTTCTATATGCTAGTGCACAGGTGAGAAGATGCGCAAAGGTGCCTGAAATCACAGACTTACAGTGTTTATCAGGTCAAGGAGCTTTCGATCGACTACACCAACTGCATCGCCCAGGCGCCCGAGACGGACCTAATCCCAGACACCACACGACCAAGCACGCTGAAGGATATACCTGACAGTCGCGTGTCAGCTACCTTGGGCGATTCGATGAGGCAGAAGCCACAATGGGGCCGCGCTCGAGGCAATCATACCTGGGAATTCTCCGGCCTCTCCAAAGAATACGATGTCTGCATTCTGCAATTCGACATTCCCAAAGAGATTAAACCTCCGATTCTCTTCTACTACCGCCTCACCAACTTCTACCAGAACCATCGCCGCTACGTCAAATCGGTTGACATTGACCAACTCAAGGGACGCGCACGTAACGCCGCTGATATCCGCTCAGGCGACTGCACGCCGCTAAACATCGATCCCGAGAGCGGCCGTCCGTATTATCCGTGTGGTCTGATTGCGAATTCCATGTTCAACGACACATTTGGTAACTTGACCGCCCTGAACGCGGCAGGGACGTCAGAGGGGTTGGCATCTTACAACTTCACCCAGCAGGGCACGTCGTGGGCGCACGAAGGCGATCTGTACGGGAAATCAGAATATCCATCACCAAAGGATGTGGCGGTCCCGCCTTTCTGGAAGGATCAGTTTGGGCCCAATGGTTACGATGACTTAGACGAGCTCCCGAATCTACATACTTGGGAAGCCTTTCAGGTTTGGATGCGAACAGCCGGTCTCCCTACTTTCAGCAAGCTAGCCCAAAGAAACGACACGGCAACGCTACCAGCGGGCACATATCGGCTCCAGATCTTTGACCGTGAGCATGTTTCTCTTCTCTTGCTCTGACATGCTGACAGCGTTCTAGGCTTCAAGGTCGAACAGTACAGCGGCACAAAGTCAATCTTGATATCCACGCGCACCGTCATGGGTGGCAAGAACCCCTTCCTTGGGATTGCATATCTTGTTGTTGGCGGCCTTTGCATACTGCTCGGCGCTGTCTTTCTCGCCACGCACCTCATCAAGCCTAGGTTGGTCATACCACTTATTACGCCGATTAAAGACATAACTGACAATTTGGCAGAAAACTCGGTGATCACACATACCTCACCTGGAATAACGACCAGCCCAGCACGGCTACGACTACCGGGCGCAGCGGCGGAGCATGATCGCCGATGTTGGCATATGGGCCGATTGAATCGCCCTACTCTTGTTCGTTATTAGCCTAATGCATTGCTTAGTCTCGGCTCATGGCTTTGTAAATGTATCACGCGGCTTAGGAAGCCTGGAGTTCTGGTGTCTGGGGGAAAGACTGGACCATAGTCTTCTATGTTTGCTCAATGCATGATTTATCACTCGATATTCGCTTTACCACAATTGGACTAACTCGATATTTCTCAGTCAAGCTGCCTGTCAGAATATGACCGCAGATGGTGCCTTAGACAAGTCTCATGGGGTATCCGGATGCATCTCCTTCTCGAATGCCAGCCAGAACGTCCAAACGGCTATCAAAATAAACCTTCGTGCACATTCTGAAACCAAGGAATCCAGACTGCCTCGTGGCAGCAGAATATAAGTCGCAGATATGTCCTCGAACTTGTGCTACTCCAGCAAAAACATTATCCACCAGTTCATTCAAAACATTCGTTTTGCGAACAGCTCAGCATAGCACAAGCCTTTAACACATTCCTCGCCTGTTCTCGCTACCAGATCCATGTTCCCGTTTGTCCTCCTTGCCTCGCTGGGCCTCCTAGCTGCGGCCAGCGAACCTGCTAAACCATTCGACTGCGGCACCGACACCAATCATGCCTCAAACGACTTCTTGCAAACCATCCAGTCCCTCCACGGCAAGCCCAACAGCGGCTCAGCCGCTGCACGCGCCGCTCTCGCCGCCCGCGATGGGACCACAGGCCCCATCACCATCGACGCTGTCTTCCACATCGTCACCAAAAACGACAACAAAGACAGAGTGACAAACGACATGCCCAGCGCGCAAATCGACGCACTCAACAACGCCTACAAATCGCACGACATCAGCTTCAACCTCATCAACGTCACCTGGACTGTCAACGACGCCTGGGCCGTAGGCAACAAGCCCGACGATGATGAAATGAAGCACACCCTCCGCCAAGGCTCATACCGCACTCTCAACCTCTATTTCCAGACCGATCTTGCCGGCGGCGTCCTCGGACGCTGCACCCTACCATCTGCAATCGCGAACGGCAAATCCGATCCCACCGTCTACTTCAACGACGGGTGCAACATCAACGCCGCCACCATGCCATCGGGCTCGCTCGAGGGATACAACGCAGGCATGACTGCGGTCCACGAGACGGGGCATTGGATGGGCCTGCTGCACACTTTTGAGGGGTACAGTTGCGACGGGCCGGGCGATTACATCGACGACACGCCCATGGAAAGCACGGCGACTGATGGCTGTCCGACGGAGCCGGCCAAGCGCAGTTGTCCGGATAAGCAAAAGGAAGGCGAAATGGATCCAATCCATAATTATATGGATTATAGTGTGGATGCGTGTTATGAGGGGTTTACGGCGCTGCAGGTCGAGCGGATGAGGAGTATGTGGGGCTTGTTCAGGGATGGGAATTGAGGTTACCGTTGAGCACGAGAGGGTCAGTGAGATTGGGGATGAGGTTGGGAGGCAAGGGGGCACGGTGGGGTGGATGGAAGGCATGGGGAACGTCATGGTTTGGATGAGATTGTGTTGTTTTGTTTTGCTTGGATTGGTGTGTATGTATTTGAGATTTTGCATGTAGATTCTTTCGCTTGGTGTTTTTTTCTAAGTTGCTTTTGGTTCTAATTTTTGCTGTTGCTATTCAATGAATTTAGTGGTTTGCTTGAGTCAAATGAATTGCGTACCTTTGGACTGTGCTTTTGCCTGTTGACTTTGACATAGTAAGCTAATGTCGTTTCTGTTCACACATGCTACAAAGCTTCTTTCCCTGCTGGGTTCCCCAGTACCGACACCGCGTAGCTGAGCAGTGCAATACGAGAATCGCCCGATTCCAAGATTTCATGATTACGGTGTCGTTGCCACAAGTAACGCCGAGATGTCGTCGTGTCTCACCCAAGCAGGTGGGACAATCCAGACCACTGTTCGACTCACAATCTGACAGCTCGCATAACGAGACACGAGCCTCGAACATCATAGGGCGAAACCGCATAAACGCGCCAACCGGATAACATGACTGAAAAGAGATATTTTGCCAAGTCGCGGTAATGGCTCTGCAATCTTGATTTCCAAGTCCGCATGCGGAAAGCTGCGCATCGATGGCGAGAAGATGAGTGTATGACTGGAGATCGAGCTAGCTGTTGGATCGGACAACGCGAAATTCTTTGTTGTACCGCTTTTGACTTTGAGGTCCGTCATATTGTGTCTGCCGACTTCAAACATCTCTGGACACAAATGACAGCATGGTCCTTGGATGAGCTGTATGATGTGCCAACCGAACTCAGTCTTCTGATAGTACATATTCTAAAGTGGCTACTAGCGACAGCACCTCTTATCACTTTCGTATCCACAGCCATCCAATCTAGGTCCTTGTCGGGCTCACGATGTGCAAATCTCTCCGAAAAAAAACTTAGAATTCATCGTCGACAAGAAAGCGGGGCGACTTAGTGTAAATGTTAAGTTTATGAAAACAAACTGGCCGCGCACCTAGGTATCACATCTTTCTTCCTTCGCATTCTTAGGAGCTTCCATAAGCCTTGCACATACCCATGTATAGTGCCCACAAGGCACATGGCGAACGCACTTGTAGATGCTTGTGTAGCTGGTACTGCAGGATGAGAAAGCCAAAGGTCGAACAATGAGTTGACATCCTTTATTGCGTAGCGAGAACCACTATAAAACGAGATGAATTCAATATTTACATATCATAAAATGCTGTGGCTAGTGGGTATCATTCTTTGGTCATTGCAGCCCCCAGCTCTGGTGTTCGCCGAGCGGAGAATGATTGCATCCTGCGCAGGTCGGGTTCTTAGCGCCACTCGATGTGGATTAGTGGAGTGTACCCCTCATGTCTCCGCTATCTTCCTCTCTTGACTATTCCATCACTCCTCGCAAACCATTCTCATCTGGTCACATGTTGGTCGCACAATGTGCCAACATGTCATTACAAAGTGTGTCTGATTATGGCTATGATTGTCACTTCTGTAAACACTGCCCCACTCTCCTCATCGATGTTAGAGATGCTAGACCAAGGTTAGAAATAGTACTTAGCTACTTCGACTTCACGAATGCGATTAGGGAGGGATGTCAGTTCTACACCTGGATGTTTTGGATCCTTCGACATGACTCCAGGGAACTTTACCGCACTATAACCTCACTATCCAAGGATCAGACGAAGTTTCGAGAACTTCCTACCGAACAACAAACAATGCTCTTGAAATGCAGTTCGGAGAACATTGTTGATCAATTAGAAGTATTTTCCCCTTACCACAGCATCACGATCAATTTTGATGATGAGGCAACGACTTCTATCTCATCTTCAATGGCCTCTTTCACAAAAAAGACGAAACTTTCAATTCATTACATGTTGAACATGAACCTTTCCCATCTGCTGCGAAAAGGTGGATCTGTGCTTAAAAGTCCCCTCTCCGACAAACCCACCGAGACGAGTACAGCTTGGATGCGAATCTTTGCCCTATCAGGTGAGACTGCATATACCGTTTTCCGACGAAGCCCTAAGCAAATTTAGATGGCGTAGAGCAAGATGGTGTGAAATCATTGCACGTAACCAATCGACCCCTACATACCACGCTCTCCTCGTACTCTTCGCTATCCATCGCCCGTCGCTGGCTAACTGAATGTAAATCGACACACAAAGAGTGTCAAACAATTAGTGGCCGTATGCCCACGCGAGTCCTTGACGTTGGAACCGATAACGAGCTTTTCAATGTCAAACTTCATACAACGCGTGAGGGTCAGACTGATCCATATGCTGCTCTCACCTACTGCTGGGGAGGAGACCAAATAGCAAAAGCAGTCGCAGCAAACGTCGCGCAGCTACAGGCTGGATTGGATCTCGGGCTACTACCGCAAACAATAAAAGATGCGATTTGTGTCACGCGAGGCTTGGGCCTACGATATCTTTGGGTGGATTGCCTGTGCATAATACAGGATGACGATGACGATGTCGCGTGGGAGATTTCAAACATGGCTTCAGTATTCCTCGGGGCCACAGTCACCATTTCGGCATCCAGTGCAAAGGCCAGTACTGAAGGATTTCTGGATCCCGGCAAGCGCAAGTGTGTCAAAATCAGTTCTAGTGTACTTCGTTTTGGTATCTCTCCCGCCACTCCTTTTCGTATCTACTTGGAATGGCCACATCAATATTCAGCCAGGGAAGAACCGCTAGCAACTCGGGCTTGGACACTACAGGAACGTGTATTATCCACACGAATACTAGACTATTGTGGAAAGAGTGCGTGGTGGGTTTGTCACACCGAGGCCAAATCACAAGACGGAACATTCGGAGGAAACGGACCTCCAACTTACTTCTACCATCCTCCGGGCGTTCTGGGTCAACGACATCCAGGTGATATGCGATCAACCGAAAATTCTGTTTATGTTGAAAAATTTCAACCAACACCTCTCGCGGCCTGGAAAGGCACTGTCGAGGAATACAGCAGGCGGAAAATGACGTTCGGGAAAGACAAGCTGCTTGCTATTTCCGGCATTGCTGCCGAATATGCAAAGCTCTTCCAATGCGAATATCTCGCTGGTCTCTGGCAATTCGACCTTATTTCAGAACTCGCCTGGTATGTCACTAAACTTGATTTCACCAATGCCACCAACCCTGTTTTGCCAAGACTTCCTCGTCCAAAAGTCTGGCGTGCACCATCATGGTCATGGGCGGCGGTAGATGGAGTCGTGGCATCCCACAGTCTCTTATTCAGGGGCAGAAGTGACCTGGTAGTCCACGAGGCCAAGGCTCAACCTGTGTCTCCAATCGCTCCATTTGGTGCTTTACAGGCCGATCAGTGCTATCTGATCGTAGAAGGCTACCTCAAACAGCTATGGGTGAAGACTGATGTCAACCATCGAAATTTGTTCAGCTCAGAAGAAAGTGAGATTGCGATAGGATCCTCGCATCTAGATGCACTAGAACCACCATCGAATGAGCTAAGCGGCTACAATCCTGCTTGGACTTTGTTCTTGGAATCTGACCGCGGCCTTCTCCTTGCATCTACTGAAAAAGAGTGTTTCCGGCGGATGGGGACCTTCATTTCTTCTGGTGAACACAAACAGGTTTGGAGTGAAGATCTCAAACGCCAGAGAATTAAGATTATATAGAGCTAGATCTGCTCAACCTCTTGTTGTATAAATCGTATGGTTTCTACTGGATTTGTAGTGGTTGAGCCCTATCACGTTGTTAAAAGAAGCCTTCCGCGGGCGAGGCGTGGGGGCGGCGGCGACGTGGTGCTTTTCTAACTGTAAGTGGTTGAGCGGTAGAGGATGACCGTCCTTACGGAATCCAGAGCGACGCACTATCGGTACCTTGGTTTGGGAACAATTTTTAGTACTTTATAGTCTGAAGTATGTGTGACATTTCTCGTTATGGCATGGTTCTCGCTACGTAGTGTGGGATATCACATCGGGTTATTGATATGTTGCGAAGCTTGTCAATGTTCAAGAATGCTCATCTTTCACGCGCGCGTCGAGCCAAGTCTTTATTCATCCGGATGCGGAAAATTGCGCCACGTGCTTACCACACCAACATGCAGGGCAAGAACAATACCTACGCTACGAGTAAACAATGGAAAGTATGAAGGCGCAGCTATCTTCTCCGGAATGCGAACGATTGAAGATGCTTGCGTCTCATGTTATCGCGTTAAGAACCGGTTGATCAAAACATGCACGCTCGTTCACACGAGATTTGCCTGCACAATCTACACAGCTATCTCACTTTGCGTCGACTAATTGACAACTCGTCCATCTTTTCCACTGAACAATACCTAGATCCTACATAAAGAGAGACAACACAACCCCTCAGGTCCGCCCCTCACCACCACACCAAGACAAAACGCCACCTCCACCACCCTTGCATACTTCTGACCACCCACCTGCAAGCCACCGCCGACCCAACCCCGCACATCACAAGCCAAACAAAGCCTACCTGACCTATACATTACCAAAAACCTGATGCATTTCCGCCGCTCATCTTCCTTTTCCTCGACCTCGACCTCGACCGCCAACGACACCTCCAAAACACCATCCGTGCTGCGGTACACTTGGATTCTACTAAAAGCGCGACCTTCGATCAAGGACATCGAGATATTATCGGGCTATTCGGGGCAGCAGCTCTTGGAGAACAGAGCAGCGTACAAGCATCAACAGGACGAACCATTCGCGTCGCGAAATTGAGAACGGAAGCACACTTTCCCAGGGACATACTGCGTGATCTCGATCCTACAATCTTTCGCAAATACAGTACAGCGCTATAAACTCTCGTCTTTAACCACGCTTGCGCTCTACAGCATCAGTTTCCTTGTTCTGATCTCGATTACCGGATTCGCAGTCGTACGAATCGCCAGCGCACTTTTCAGCCAGCAAGAGAAGACGAGTTGTGCCGGGAAATCAAGTTTGCACACTACGCGTCGACGGGCTGGGAAGTCAGGCTTGCGAAATATGTTTGCGTCGTTGAAGATCGCTGGGATGGGTGCGAAAGTGGGAACAAGGGAGAAGGGCGAGGATGATGGACCGGATGTGGGAGACTCGTGTGTGGTGATGTAACAGTAGTCATTGCAAATGTGGAAAATGTTTCACCATCAAGCACGTGCGTAAAAGAACAAGCTGCGGCGCAGATTTATGAACGATGACATTAATTGTCGTATGTCGAGATAAATATAAACATGAAATGAAGACGTTGAAAGGTGTATAGAACACTCATCCTACCAATACATCACCAATCACACTTGCCCACATTCGCGCCATTACTGCAAGTCAGCACACACCCCTCAACACTCATGATGGGATCAGGAAAAGACCAAGTGCCGGCGCCGTCATCTGGAAGAAGTCCATGGTCAAGCCTCCAGACGAATCGACCTGGTATGCAACCCTCTCTCCCGCATCACACGGTCCACTGCCGACAGTGTATTGGCCGCCGAACTGAATTGACGGTGCGACACCGACCGGTGTTGAGGGTCCCGCGTCACTTGCATTGACGTCTGCTCGAATTGCGCTATTGCCGAGGCGAGATACAATGATGCCTCCCGGTGCCCGAATTTTAGCAGGAGACATGTCAGGAAAGGGCGATGCAGGTGGAACGAAAAATACGAGGTTGCAAGTTTTGCCTTTATGCTCTGGCCGAACGTCGAACACGAAGATCGTCGAGATTGATTGTGATAGCTGGCCGGTGTAACCAATGCCCACGACTCGAGTTGGGTTGGCCTTGTCGATAGGAACGATGAGATTAGGGGCTTCGTATGGACCTCGAAGGCCAACCGGAACGCTAGTCGGTGTTGGAATATCACTGAGGCGGAGGCTCGTTGACAGTGTCTTCGTAATAGAAGTGCTACTTGTAGACGTGGTAATGGATGTGGTCAAGGATGTGGTGAGTAAGCTACTTAAACGCGCTGCAAACCGTTAGACGTGTCAAGTGATTACAACTAACACCACAACTCTCTCACTTGTTGGTAGTCCGGTGCTGCTACTGCCAAGCGTTGCCGTGGTAGACGACGTCGATGATGACTTTACTTGCTCATTAGTCCGTGCACTCCAGCCGTGGGGCATTGCAGCCCTAGCTGAAAAATGTACGGGCCAACGGACAGTATTCATGCAAGGACAGTCGCATTTGACAACAGGCAGGACTAGCTGAAGCAAAGACCAAGCAATCGAGAGATTGTACAAAACAAGGAACAGAAGTGGTGACAAAGTGGAGGACAAGGCTAGGGAAAGGAAATTGCTTACAGGTTTCGCGCTCGCTGGGCATGACAGATCGAACAATGGGTTCACTGTCTGAAGATCGCCTGCGGGCTTGATACCAAAAGATGGCACTGGGTTGCCGTATTGCACGTCTTGGAGGATGTAGTAGTACAGATTGACGTTATCGGCAACCAACTGGCAGACAACATCCTCCCAATAGATGCGGGCATTATCCGCACTGGGTACACCTTGGTTCAGGGTCTTGCCACTAACGGGCCATCCAGTTTCGGTGACCTGAAGTCACGTCAATAACAGTACTCAACTACCATTGGGGCAATGACTTACCCAGACTGGTTTGCCTTGAGCAGCTCCTACGGTCGCGTGGTAGGCGTCGAAGAACAGTTGGCTGCCGCTGCCGACGTTGTTCGCCATGGTGGTCTGGAAATAGGGGTACGCATCCATTCCGACAAAGTCAAGGGAGGAGATGAAGTCATTGTTCGTAGCATTGACGTAGACAGTCCATGTATCAACGTGTCCGATGGGCTTTCCAGAAAGCGACGTGCCAGCAATGGCGTTGCGGGTTTGCTGAACATAGTTGATCAGCTCCTGCGGTTGGGCACCAGCACCGGAGTTGTTCTCGATGCCGGTAGGAGTGATGCGGTAGAGATCCTCGCTGCCGACTGAAATGCCATCGACAAGGTCAGTAAAGGCAGTCCCATACTGAGCAATGGCAGCCTTCAGGGCGGCAATCTCATTATCAAAGATGGTCTGGCCCGCAGAAGCCCACATTCCAAGCAAAAGTCTGGTCTGAGTATTGATCGCAGCTTGGATAGCCTCGATGACAGTGTTCTGGGTGCCGTGTTGGATCATGGTGTACAGGCGGGCCGAGGTCCACCCGCTAGTCCCAGGGAGATTCTTTGCGGCGTTGAATTCGTATTCAAAGTCAACAAGAGTCTTCGCCTGGTCATTGTTGAATTGGGCACCATAGTTGAAGCCCTTGATGGCCGCATTCGCAGTTGAGAGAAGGCCGGCTGTGGCGATGAGTGACGAAGAGAACCGCATTGTTGTGTATGGTTATCGGACACACTTGAAGAGACACGAGATGATAGACAGGGCCGAGGTGATAGTAAGTGGGTTGAATCGCGGGAGATGAAGGTAGACGCAGGAGGGAAGCGAGGAATGAAGGCCCTGTTATGAGGAAAATAGTCGATTGCGGTGACGTCTGTCGACAATCGATACGCAGGTACGTGCATTAGCTGCAGGGACCGGCGAATTGGTTAACGTCGGGGGAGGCGCAACATGCAGGGATTGAGCAGGAATAAGACCCGCCATCATCCGCTCTTTCCTCTTACGACTGCATGCCCCACAAGCTTCTGTAGCCGCATGGAAAGCTTATGAAAAGCTTGTCCTGCAGGAGGAATGCAACTGAATGGACTTGGCCTCTCGTTAGACGACCACTTGACATGCGTGGTAACTGCGCAACTAACAGGGAAACTATTTCCATAAAAGTCTTTGTTGGTCGAAAGAGCCGTCCGATCAAGCGTCGCATTGTGGGGAAGCCAATATTCAACGGCCCCGGAGGCAACGTACACGTCCGTATGGGGCAACGTCCGGATATAAATAAATCAGATCGACCTGTGATTGGCGAAGAGTATGACCCCGTTCGATAGCCCTGCGAACACGAGCAGCATCGTGGCCCTACGACATACCTCGTCCGTACCTCCTTACAGGGACTCATGATCACAGAGTGCAGCTTGGAGCAATCGCAACATGCATTGTGCCTAGTCTCTTGACGTGGCTCGAACGAGGCTGGCCGTGCTTCGCCATGCCGGGAAGATGCACTCGTGCTACGTCGAGTGAGAATGGTTAGCTCAGCGTTCACGAGCAACGGCGCATGCGCTGGTGCGGTGGCGATGACGTGCAACAGCGATTGGAAATTGGGTAGAACACATGATCTCAGACTGAGCCTGCTGCTTGTGTAAATTCGCTCATGAATAGTGTAGGTAAGAAAAAAGAATGTACAGAGTATTGTATTGACTCGGGGCGAGAGTGATGTCCCATCAGCACGCGTGTACGCGATTCGGCAGTCTTGTGCTCGGCACCAAATGAGACGGCGCGTAGCGACCACAGCATAAGACCAAACATACGTAGTTCCGTTATAGAAGAGAGTGTACAAATACTCAGTAATTCAAATCCATCCGCGGCAGAGGTGCGCTCATCTTCATCATCGCCTGATATCGCTCATCCCCATCTTCCTCATCTTCCTCATCCCAATCATCCTGTATTCTCACATACTCTCTACTCTCACCATGTCCAGTGTCCAGGTAGTCCTGATATGGTCCATCCGTCTCTCCGTCGATATACTCCCCTGTCGCCACGTCGACAATGCGGACGTTGCTCCTTGAACACGCTCCCCAAAATCTATCCTTGATGAAGTCTCCCCAAACATACAGCCCATCGCTGACCAAGATGTCGCATCTTTGCAGCTGTGGAAAGTCACGGATTCTGTAGCCGTATTCGTGGTAGAACCATTCCTCTTCGCTGCATGTATTGCCAACGCTCATCTCGAGCCTCATATGTCTGATCTCCCTCTTTTCCATACTGTGGCCTTCAGTCAGCCTAGACATGACTGAGCCTAGCATCTGCACAATGTCGCTCTCGAATCGTGTCCAGACGTAGTGTGGATATACCCAAAGATGAAGGCTTTTTGGTAGCTGCAGTATTTGCGGGATTCATGATTTGCTCTGGTTACGGCTGGCACGGGAGTCGGCGACCAAAATGCTGTATACTCTTTTAGTGAGACGGATCTTGAGGGGGCGATTCTCCGTGATGACCAAGGACCAGATTTGGATGCGAAGCTCGAGAGGGAGGCGGGGAAAGGAATGGAAGGTCGATGTTGAGGTTTGTTGCATATATTATGGTTGAGATGGTATGTAGACTAGTCTTCGACATGAACGCAATGCACTTCGTCTTCAACGATTCTCGTTGTTCGACGTGGTAGCTGCAACGACAACTTCAAGATGTTCGAAACGTGAGTCACTGTGAACGCCCTCCAAGCATTTCCTCGGGCAGTGGTTCGCCGACTTGCCGACGGAAGGGCGCTATGAGGCTATTCAGAGCTACTCTTCAGCCGTTAAAGGAGTCTGACAGGAATGTGTGGCGCTCACGCTTCGGAACGCGCTCCGCTCGGATCCCGTGCCACCGCGTTGTGTTAGGCATCCAATTGGGATACAAAAGCGGGGTGCATCCGCGTAGAGAGGCGAGTATCACCAAACAAGTCAATTATCATATTACAACTAAGCAAGCATCAATCTCTCAATCTCCAATCATTACACCTACACATATCAGGATCTCTGCCAAGATGCCACTTTCCCGTCATCCTGCCCTTCCATACGTCGCCACGTTATTCGGCACCATCTTCCTAGGGTTCGGTATAACCTACATCCTCTATCCGCAGACAGGTTACTCGCTATATGGCTTCTCGTCGGCACCGAGATCGACTTCAGAATGGGAGATCATGGAACGCGTAATGACTCTCTATGGCGCGAAGGATATCTTCCTTGCTGCGGCCATTTTCGCGTCGACATGGTTTGGAACACGGAAAAGTGCAGGCCTCATCCTGATAGCAGCTGGAACTTGCGGGGGTGTGGATGGGTATGTGGTGAAGCAGGAGGCAGGAACGAATGAGTGGAATCATTGGGGGTATTCGAGTGTTATGGCGTTGGTGGGAGCGGTCATGGCTGGCTTGCTGGGATGAAGCATGGGAGATGAATCATTGTGTTAGCGGTCGATTCTTTGAATATCACGCATTCGTGTATTCTGCTAAATTTAGAAACAGTAAGAAGTCCTCCGCGTTGTGATGTATCGAAGGTGTAGGGTTCCTCTCAAGCAAGCCAAGGTTCGGCACGTGGGGTCGCGTCAACGGAGCGGCGCGTCTTCCGCGTTTTGCATTGCATCACCCTCCACCGTTCACGCACAACGCTCACCATGGTGGATGTATGGAGCGGAGACATTCTGCTGCCCGATGGCAACACCATCACGGGTATGTACCTGCCATAAGTGACGAGACGCTAGATCTAATGCGCCACAGACGTTGGCCTCGCATCGCCAAATGTCGCGTCTTCACCAGCCCTCCCGTCCACCGCACTACGCTTCCTGACCACTGTCGACACCACCAAGATCCCTCTTTACCTCGCTGCAGGACCGAGCTATGACGTATGGACAAGTTCCGAAGCTACAGAAGAATGGTTCGACTCAATCTTGCTGAGCAAACCTACGAGTGCTCTTGCTGGACATGTGTGGTGGAACTTGGCACGCTCACAGTCACCAATTGGCATTCTTGTACAGGTGCAGACAGCAGAGCAAGACGCAATCCAGTCGCGCGTGACTGAGATCCTCTTCTATGGCACAATTGCGCCATCTCTTGCTGCGAGTGGACTACCGACACCACCTTCGTCTTCTCCAGAACACGACGATGCTGAGCGCGACCAGCTCCCCCAATTGCGCGTACACGCATTGCCGCTCTCGTCCCACCAACTATATCAGCAGACTGTAGAACCTGCTGTGCCGCTTTCGCCAGCAACGAGTACTGCGGACCTCGATCACATCGAACCACAATTCCTGCCACCAAATCACGACAGCCAACACGCCCCGGGTTCACCCAAACGCAAGCGAGATATCTTCGAGGAAGCTACAATTGCCAAGAAGAAGGCACGTGGAAAGGGCGGCGCGGGGATTAATGCAGCTGCTGCGCGTGGTTCCGAGTCGCAGGCAGGGTTTGGACACCGCCAGTCTTTCTCTATCGATACTAAGAACGCTTCCATTCAAGATGGCAGACCGGCTTCGGCAAACAGTGCGCTATCTCGTCCCGTCTCGCGCCAACTCTCTCGCTCGCCCAGTATATCTTCAGATGTGAGGCCGCTGAGTCGAAAAGGTGCTACCGACAGCCATAACAAGCGGTCGACTTTGTCCCAGGTAGCTACAGTAGGATTGCCGCCAGAAGAACCGACAACGGAATCGAGGAATAAGGAAGCTCTTTCGAAGGTAGTCATGGCAGCTATGCGTATGCACGGTTTGCAGCAACGGAAGAAGAATCGTTCACGCAGAGCATCTGTTGCGCCTACTGCGGACGACAGCCAAGTCGTAAGTGACGTGATAGCAAGCGAAGAGGCTGCGAAAGACGAGGAGTATAAGCTGGTGTATCATCAGACATACAAGGGTGCTGCTTTTGCACTGGTAAGTCAATTCGTCGTCTCTAAGTACGAGGTCGCTGATCGTAGGTCCAGCGAAAACACATCATGGAGAAACCACTTCATGCACAACCGGACCGACTACGTGACGTCGTCGAGAAGCTCCTTGCCGTCTTCTTGAGTGATCCTTTGGCGCAGCCATTGCCCAACGATGAGGCGTCCAACGTGGTGGCTACGCCTGGAAGCAAGTCCCGTCTCGCTGTTTCAAGTGCAACACATGGTCAGGCCAGCCCCTTCGACCTACCTAGCGCAGCTCGACCGGGCATAATGAGATCCAAAACCGACAGCCATGTGTACACAGGCTCGCCTGTGAGTAAGAAAAAGGACAGTGGCGTGACTGGGGCCCTTGGTTGAATACTTCGGACTACGTACTTGGATGCACGCCTTCTCACGAACTGCCTTCAGCTTCAGCAGCCTATCAGGCTTCCACTGACCATGCAACGAGGCTGCTGTTCTGGCAATCAATTCTACCGAATTCTCCGTAGTCTGGCAATGTTGCTATTCCTGGACTTGGGTGCTGACGCTCGTCCACTAAAAGCGAGGAAACACGAGGATCGTCACACATCTGCACCAAATGCGGTAACTGTTAATACCTACGGTTGTGGCGCCGCCGTAGCCGTGCTGCAGCAACGATCTACGTCTCCTTGCGTCATAACATCGTGAGATGCGCGAGGTACCATTCCAATGGACGCGAAGAGCAACACTGCTGACGTTTTCGACGCATTGGGAGGCTGAGCGTGCCCTCAAATCCTCGTGTTCGATATTGGTGCAACGCTTTGGCATCATTCGCGTCGTGCCTTAACAATGGCAACCGACAAGACTCCGAGATCGCCAGACGTATAAGAGGTGTCTCGGTGCAGTAGGGAAGGGCATCACAAGCCTACAACGCATTCATCGACCACATTACGACCAACACTCGCACCATACAAAACAGATTCGATTATCAACATCATGTTTATGAAGACTGCTACCCTCGCTTTCCTTGCTGCCAGCGCATCTGCAGCAGCCATTCCTGCTACCACGGCTCCATGGCTCTGGCATCTCACAGGCGCAACCAGCGTCTGCACAGCTGCGACATGTCGCTACGGCTTCAACGTGTCTGCACCCGCAGGTCCCAACGGCGAGCCGAGCTTCGATGCAACCGGATGCTCCGGTACCAGTGTACAGGGTGACTACAAGTCCTGCTCCGTTGTGGGCCTTGATGTTCCCGGGGATGTGCTCTCGCAAGAGTTCAATGCTGGAATCGACATTGGTGCAAGTCTGAGTGTGCGGTATACCTTTGTGCAGTAAGTGTTATGCTATGAAATCAATTACGGATCAAGCAGGAATTGACTCGTTTGCAGGAACGGTATCAAGTACACATACACTGGCAGTAATGCCATTGCGCATGGCGGCGCGCCGGCGGACTTCGACATTATTCCTACTGAGGTCTTTGCTGTTCCTGCAGACAAATAGATGGTGTATCTTGGTTATCCCTCACATGTCTTTGAAGCCTCAGATGCTATGGGAGAGTTTTCTGATGCATTATGTAGATAGACAAGGGCTGTGAGATAGCTAAGATTCGAGTTTGGCGCGCAAGATTGACTCTGCAATACTTCTATCAGTAGCTACAAAATAGTAACCTCTCTGAACTCTGTAGCTCCTAGATCAGCGAATTTCCCATGGACGTATCCAATCCTCTCCCAACACCCTTGCCTTCTCTTCGAAGCTCTGACAACGATGCCCGTGTAGTACGCCATGTGAACGCTATCTTTGTACCCAGGCTTGCCATGATCTTGTGAGCCTGTGATTACGCTTTGTTCAATCAAGACAATGAGCGCCGGAGCCGGTGCGCTGGGTGGTAGTTCTAGTGGGACGTCCTCATCAAAGTCTTTGGTTTTCCCATCCCAGCATATTTGACACTGCCCTCTCTCTCTCGCAGGCTGTTCAACATCAGACTGTTGATATTGTAGACTCACGTCTTTTGTGGGAGCATCCAGGGCCAAAAACCCATCGCACACCTGTCCGTACAGATCTGCAGTTGCAAGCGTACACTCGACATCCTTCACGCGGCACACATACTCCACATCATCGTAAACACGGCTTACCACCATGCTGATAGCCGCATCAAGCGAGGCCCATGACCATGTCGGTGCTTGGTACACTTGCGGTCGAGACCTCGTCCACATCTTCTCGACAACATGCACGGTCGTGGACCAACACAGCATCCGAAGTAAGCAGCCCTCCCACAAGCCCGCCAGATACCGTCCCATGGACGGCACAGCCATTGCGCTCGCAATCCCCGACAGCGCTGCAAGGCGATCGCTCTGAAACGTCAGATCGCGCATCGAGTACTCGCGAACAATGGTGCTCCACGTTTCGTACCGCGCGTAGACATCTGACGACGCCAGCGTTTGTGCGAGTGCGAGTTTGAAGTTCCCTGTATGTACGCCTTTGGAAAAGTCCCTGCCGCTCTCGATGCCTCGACACTCGCACCAGAGCTGCTCTCGGCATTCCCACATGATTTCGTCTTCGGTGTAATGGATCACTTTTCGGCCGAGGAGGCGCTCCTGGAAACACCACGCGCGGTCGAAGAGGGGCATTGTACTCAACGTTGCGGGGAGTTCAATCATTGAGCGGTGGGAGATCTGACGTTTGACGTACGCGTTGATTGTCGAGCCTTTGCGGTCTTGTCGACTGAGATGATGGCTCGGCGATCGATGCTTGAGACATCCGTCGTCACCATTATGGGAGGCTGTCGCTGAGATGACGAAATATGCGTTCTTGTACACTGATGCCATGCGACTCGCTTCCGTGGCCCAGTCTTCAGCGTCGTCTTGGATGATGCATAGGGAATCGATCCAAAGGTACTCTAAGCCTAATTTTCTAGTTATGACCACAGCATCCTGAAATGTCTGCGTGAGTTCGTCCCAGGAGATTCTTTCCCGTCGACTCGCCATATTTTCCTTGGTGGTAACGGGCATAGGCTTGATACGGTCCTCCTTCTTGCCCCAGGTATGGCTGAGCGCAATGTATCTGGCTTTGCTTGGGATGCTGGATGAAGAGCAGAGTTTGGGGTCATCGGCAGATGAACCAACCACAAGCAGCCTGGTAGGTAATGTTGAAGGCTCAGATGTCGTTCTACACGATGGATGCTTTGCTTCACAGGTTTCGTTCCATTGCTGGATGGTAGCGAAACACGCATCTGAGGATGGACTAGCAGGTACATCTCCAGCAGTAGCGAATCCAGCAATCGGCTCTGGATCATCTGGCTTCGTTAGCATACCATATTCTGCACTACCTAGGCTTGCTAACCAACCGTTGTGCGAATAGAACTCTAGGATCAACGGAGCAGCAGGCTTGGTTCCTGGAGGTTTCGGGCAGGATATGGTCATCTCCAGCGGGTCAGGGAGATACATGGAGATGTGGATGCGAATTGTGTCCTCGGAAAACTTTACGCCACGTTTACCATACTCTGCTGGCACATAATCAAAGTGCTCGATTCCTTCGAGGAAGATCTGACATGTGATACAGCCCTCGTTCGCTGTTTGACGCAGCCTAGATAGATAGAGTGGTGGTCCTGCCCAGCCTGATCCGTCCCCGTAGCAAGTTTCTACGCTGTGGGGGCGGGCTTCTGGAAGCTGTCCTTTTGATGATGACATTGCCATGCGCCTTGAGACCTTTGGCTAGCAGAGCTTTTGCATCAGGGAAAAACGTGATGTGAGGTAGCTTTAATTGTCCAGCGTCATAGCCGTGTGCGATGAAGCGGGGTACATGTATACATCACGCAGCCTCATACATGCATGTCTGCCCTGCTTATTTTACTTCACATTGTAGCAGCACACTGAACCCATCGACCACGCACAACAGATAATAGCAATAAATTTTGATGAAAGTTGCAGCTATATTCATTGCTTACAGGTCTCTAAACTCATAGATCTGCGCCTATCGTCCAAAGTGCTTCAGCTCAAACTTCCTTGCAACAGCATAACTCACAAACGCAAACGCGAAACCCAACTCGAATCCAACATCACCACCATACGGCGCCTCGCCTGCCTTCAAAGCGATCGGACCAACAAACCATACCTGACTCATGCCGAGGACCATCCCTGCAATACCGCAGCAGAACGCGAAGATGGCTGCGATACCAGGAGGAAGTTTGGATGACTGGTCGTAGATAGCAGGATCGTATGCTGCCATTACACGCTTGTAGAGGAAGTGGTCGCTGAAAGCGATACCTTCGTAGATGGCGAGCCAGTAGCCTGGAAGTTCGTCAGCAATACTGTATACTTGAGGTAAATATTTCACTTACCAATGAAATTCATGAAGTTCTCCAAGACAGATTCAAAATGTGTATAGCCAGGGATGGCGATCGCAATGTAAATAGCCGTGCCGACGCCAGTCCACACAAATCTAGGCACGCGCTGTGTCCATCGCCCGCCCAGGACCTGGATCGTGAGACCGACGGAGTAGATGTTCGGACAGTTGTTTGCAACGATGCTCAGGGCCAGAATGACGAGGCAGAACTTGCCGAAGCCTCCGAGAGGACCGAAGAGCACAGCGCCGAGTAGGCCGCCAGTTCCAGAAGCAGCGTAGCCGTCTGCGTACTTGTTTTGACCATCATTGAGTGTAGTAGCGGTCATGATAGCGATACCCAGCATCTCTGTGAAGAGAAGTGGGATGATAAGACCGATCCAGACTGCGAAGAACACCTTTGTTCTTGACTGATTGCTAGGCTGGTAGACTGTGTAGTCGGCTGCGTAACTGGTCCAGCCAGTTGCAAAGCCGTATACCACGCTTCCAAAGCTGAGAACGCTACCGAGCTCGCTGGTACCTACGCCCATTGGGATATTGACAAAGTCTCCGGAGTGGGCAAAGACGCCAAGGACGATGATGAAGACAATAGAAGTTGGGATCCAGGACCAGAATTCGTACGCGTGGACGATCTTGTAGCCAAAGAAGGTGACAACCAGAGTGCAGAAGGATATAATGAGGATGCCAGCGTACCCTGGAACATCGTTATTGACGGCGTGGATCAATTGCGCGCCAACGATTGAGTTGACAGCACTCCAGCCGAGGCAAGCGAGGATGTTGAAGACGGCAACTATGCTGAGTTAGTCCTTCATGAACTGATCGTCGATGCGAAGGCTCGGACGTACTGATCTTGACTCCGTGCCAACCGAACCAGAACCTGGAGAGCACCATTTGACGCAGCCCGAAACGGGGCCCAAATGTCGAAAAGTAGCATACTGGAATGATACCAATAAGATTGAAGAACAAACAGACAAGGCACGCGTCGACGAAGCCAAGGAAGAAAAGCCGTTGAGCGAGAAGACCGATGGCGAATGACGATACGACCATGTTGGCGGAGAGCCACTGCGACCAGTGTTAGAAATGTTCTGCTCGTCAACCTGCACGTCTCGTATCAATTTGACATACCATCGTGCCCACGTTCAGAAGCGAAGTATCATCCCTCTCATTCTCCGGAACTCTCTCGATACCCCTCTGCTCGACATGGAAACGTCCTGCAAGCCGTTGAACCTTCGCATACAAAGTCTCTCCTTGCTCAAACATTTCTCCTGGTACAGCACCTGCATCAGCATACGAGCCACTGCGCATTCCCTCCTTCTCCACGTCATGGTCGTACGATTTCTCAAAAGCCATCGCTCCCTGTCGTGAATATTTCCAAGAGTGGGGGATGCAACAACAACGCTCAGGTTGGATTCAAGATGGTCGACAGGCAGCTGCTATAGCCGTGCGCACCAGATTGCAGCTTGTCGAAGTAGCGATGAAAGCACGAGAGAGAGCAAGGAGTTCCTGTCTTGTAATAGCTGCGCGCAAAAGCCTCGATTGGCAGTGCCCGTATCTCCGGATAAACGGGCGGAGTCGGCCAGCTACGCGGTATCGGGACAACGCGATGATTTGTAGACAAGGGGGTGATTAAGGCGAGAAGCGAAGTTGGAGCCAAGTCGAAAGCACCTAAATATCACGAAAGGGCGATCCAGGCACAATGACCATAGGTGCGTGAAAGACGCGCAGCAGCCCGAGGGGTTTCCGGCCTTCGGTGACATTGCATTAGGCCATGTGCCAGTGCCACTATCTTGGGCGAGATCCACTTCGCATGGTGTACGCACCCCTCAACCCACATCTGTGATAAGAAGCGGCGCGCAGCCAATGAAGTGTAAGCTTCACTTGAGCGTCGCAAGCGACGGTTCGTAGCCCACACCGGCGCTCGGCTAAAGGCTTGTTTGGCGTCAAGCTTGTCCAAGCTATTCTAAGTGGGGTGGCCGCTGCCGGCCGATGTTGTTTTAGATCTGTGGATCCAGATCTGATTTGAGATCGGTCCCCTTGT
This sequence comes from Paraphoma chrysanthemicola, assembly GCA_020744225.1. Classification (NCBI taxonomy): domain Eukaryota; kingdom Fungi; phylum Ascomycota; class Dothideomycetes; order Pleosporales; family Phaeosphaeriaceae; genus Paraphoma; species Paraphoma chrysanthemicola. The sequence goes on along the minus strand of JAGMWG010000010.1, from coordinate 934,973 downwards.
AGTCGCTGCCAAATGCTGGAGGCGTATCTTCGATGCTTTTTAGGATTAAAAGAGCTTGTGGAGGTCTCCGATGCTCCCGCAGGACCTTTGGTCATCTCCACGCTGGCCTGCAAAAATGTAGCTCCCCATTCTGCATGCGATTCTTCCGTTACATGGAAATTGGTAGAGATCAATCGATATGAGCAAGTGATCTTGTGGTCATACGATCCTGACTACCTGCCACTCGCATCCTTCGAAGAAGTCCCTACTGACGGGTGGATTGAATCGATATATCGCGTCTACGATCCTGAACGCAGCAATCCTCCGAAAGGATCCTGCGACGCTGTCCGCAGGCACCAGGAAGAGACATAGCGTATCGCCCTTTTGACTGCGTTCTCGAAGTTTGAGACACCAGACTTTCATGCTGGCATCTGGGTCTTTCGACCAGTCTGTTTCTAGTGCGTCCCAACTTACGTACGCTTGGAAGACTGTGTTCAGGTATTCGGGAAGGGTTTCGCATTTTTCACGGTTTGCAATGCAAGAAAATGCATGGGCCTCGACTTGGATTTGCCTGTCATCGCGATTAAAATACCAGATCATCTCCTGCATCTGTGCCCGAAGCTCGAGAAAGCCGCTGGTGACCGCCCCAAAAGGCGCGAATGTGTGCTGCAATTGCACTTGACAGTCAAGTACTTCCACTGCGGGTACACGCTCGTCTTGCATATCCCAGTAAACCATGTCGGATACAGAAGCCCATGACCTAGAAGCCATCGTTAGTCATGTTCAGATCTATGGCTAGAAGAAACTGACCAGGAAGGAGCAACAAAAATGTTCGACCGTGAGTATTTCGGTTGTCCCACAATCCAAGCCAGTTGGAGGGACAGTAAATTCCTCCAATGGCCAGCGAGGTAGTCACACCGTAAGTGTGGGGCAAAGACAGTGGCGATAGCAGAGACAGCGAGAAGCCTATCACCCACGAACGTCATATCCCGTCTGGTGTATTTCCAGATAACGTTAGACCAGCTATCTTGTATGGCACGCTGAGAGAGATTCTGAAGAGAGTTTCCGAGAAGGGCGTCTGTAGTCACTGCTCGCTCGACCCTTCCGCCGTCAGCATACCTCTTGCTTTTGCATATCCACTGAACCTGGGTATGTCCGAAGTCAAGTATGCGCGGGGATAGTATACGTTCCTGATAGCACCAAGCTCGGCCATGGACGGGCTCCTTCGCATTTCTGTACTCAGCTCCTCGGCTGGAGAGGGTGACATAGCCCGGTATACCATCGGGACAAGTAACACGTAGCGCGACAGGTTTGTGGTGTATCCCATCGATTTGGTGAGCTTGCAAAAAACCTTCTTCGCTTGAAGACGCTCGCGAAGCAGAAATTGTGCATGCACCGTGGCTGTATACCTCCGGCATACTGGCAATCTCATGTGCTACATCGTTCTCGTCGTCCTGAACGATACACAGCGCATCGATCCAGAGAAAGCTGAGTCCAAGATGAGTGGTGACAACTATGGCGTCTTGTATGGTTTGTGGTAGATCGGGAAATGGCAACGATATAAGACGGTCCCTCAAATTGGCCTTGGTCGTCTTCGAAGGCTGGTCTCCGCCCCAGCAGTAACTGAGAGTTGCCCATTTGGTTCTCTTGCCTTTCATATTCTGGACGATACGAGTGGCAAATGTTCCGTCAGGCTGGCGCAGAACGTGGATAAGTCTCGTAGGAGTAAAAACACTTTGCTCATGTATGCATTCGGAATGTGAATCAAGATCTTGAGTGCACTCAAAAAACCATTCCCGTGCTTGGTCAAATGTGTGCTGCGACGCGACGTTGACGCTCAGCGGTCGCTCATGAATGTATTGCGCAGCATGATCATCTGTTCTATGTAAGCGAAACCTCGTCAAGAGAATCGATGCTCTCACCTGGCTCCACAGAGACATCAAATTCGAATATCCGTGATGCAGTATGCAACAATCTGGCATATAGCGTTCCACTAGAGTCGGCATGTAGTCGACTGAAACGCACATGATAGGGTCGACTGCTCAGTCCCCGCACAAAATAGAGAAAACGTGCCGAGAAAGTTTTGCACCCTGTGAACAAGTGAAGATCCGAATTCGATGAAAACGTGTCGAAAAAGGTTTGCAGATGGTTGTATATGCGCATGTTCACTGGGAGTGTACTAGTGACGTGAGCATCCCGAAGCAGAGGGCAATCGCGTACTGCCGGTTGCGTGACTTCTGAGAAAGTGAGGTCCAATCGAAGAAGAAAGTTGAACTCAGGCGAAGTTATGTCCGAAGGTAGATTGATGCTGATGTTTCGGCAGTACTGGCAAGAGTGTCGATGCGGGCTGACATGTACAGCCTTGTGCAGTGATTTCGCATTGGTACTTGCACTTCTCGTGGTTTTAGAATGCCTTCGATGAATTACATGCGCTATCAAGGCTATGAAAGCACTGATGATCAGGCAGACCATATCAGGGCCCATAATTGGCATACGTGGTGGCTGGCTGGCTGGCTACGCAGCTCTCACGACCGTGTCGTACGTGCGGATCGAGTACACATAACCCCTCTAGGGTGAAGGGCACAAAGTTTGGAGTCAAAACTCATGAGAAGGAACAAGAGCATAGATTTGATGTTTTTGAGCGGACATGAAGCGACACGCCTCAAAAGTTGTCATTAGGCCCTTGGAAAGGTCACAGCGAGTGCCGAGACGCTAGTCTCCATATGGTCCGAACCATCAGTCACAGCTACTACGGAAGCCGTATCTCTCCCGGTAAGACGCTGAACCCTAGTAACTGACTGAAAATTTCATGAGGCTTCTGCATATCCAAGTCACGCACTCATTACTCGCTCTTCCCAATCTCATCCCCATCCGCACCCCTAAAACTAGGCCGTCTTCGACTCGTCCTTTCCAAATCACTCACCTTCTCCTTAGGCGCATCGTCCATACTCCGCGCCTCACCTCTCTCAGCCTCATCGCTGTCCTCAAGCGACCGATTATCAACAACAGGATCAACCACTTGCCCATGATTGCCACCTACCGACTCCATCGTAAACGGACTGGCGGTCGGGGCATCCAAGATTCCCAGCTCCTCCTGCGTGAAGAAGCGCGGCATGAGAAATGTCCGCATTGGTATGTACAAGAAGATAAAGACTGGGAAACCAATCGCGGCGATGGTTTGTGTGATGGCGAATGTCGCGCCGAAACCCACGAGTTCGAGCCCTACGAACGCCCAAATCACCCAGCGTCGATGCACTTGGTTCAACGGATCTGAGCGTGGAGTAAGGTGTTTGTCCTTGGCTAGGAAGATGAGCTTGGCAGTGATGCCATTCGCCTCGAGCGCTTGAATGCCCATGACGAAAAACAACCCGGCTAGAACAGCCTGTGGGATCAGATGCAGAACGATGAGGAGAGGTCCAGTCATAGTTCCCAAGGTGAGAAGGCCCTGAGCAAGATTTGAGACACGCTGCTCGACAACATGGTCGACTACCCTGCGTGTGTGACCTTTGTTCGCCTCGTCATCGGAGTCGTGTACGGTTCGCGTGACGCAGAGCGACGTCGTGTGGAAAGGAGCTTGCGGAATGAGACCGTTTGGGAAAGGGATACCAAGCAAACCCGCCACGCCAGTAGTGAGTCCGAGAAGGAAGATGTCCCAGTGAAATCCTGCTGGTTTCCGTAATGGGAACTCCGTGCCTTGCGCGATCAAGCTGGATACATTGTGATCGAACCAGAACAGGATCGTCAACAGAATCGCAAATGGTATCGCGAGGAACACGTCGCCGACGCTGATGTCCCAGAAATGTATGAACCAGCCACGATCGGTGGTGGGGAAAAATGCCTTCGAGGTAGGTAGCTTGAGCAACTCAATGCCAGCCATCTTGCCAATATGCACGAAGCCCGTGAAGAATATGACCGTCAGCGGCGTACCGTAATCCTCAATGAACTTCCTGACGTGCCGCTGGAGAAGGGAAGACTGCCCAACAATACCACAGATGTATGCGACCGCTGTTACCAGCAATGCAATCATTATTGAAAGATACGCCGACGTATCATTAACCTCCCATTGTCTTGTAAGCACCTGTATGCCCTTTTGCAGGTATATGAAAGCGACGTAAAAGCCGAAAATATCGCAGGAGAATCGCGTGACATATCGCAGGCCGTTGCAAGAATTCGTTATGGCCAAAATCCAATGGAAGATGAGCGACCATATCCCGATCCAGCACATGAACGCAAAATAATTCGTTCCGCGCGGTGTGATTATATCGTAGACTGTGTAATTGAACACGGTGATCGGTCCCGTCACGCCCACGATGACGAGAGGCTGCGCTGCTGCTAGCGAGAAGACGACAGACGCCAGTACAGATGCCAGGAGTACTTCGTTGACGCCGAAGCTTTCGTTCGTCTTCTCGAACATGTCGAGCGAGAAGGCAAGCGCGGTCAGGATGTTGGCAAAGTACATGTACACTGTGGCGGGCACAACGCGATAGTCCCATGCATCTTTCCAATCGCTCCAATAGAATGGCGCTCGGCGTCTGATATCGTTTATCATGCCACTAAAAAGGCGCGTTTTCCACCAGGCATTCTTCTTCGAGGCTGCTGTGCGTTGCGACTGGCGCGTTGGTACTCGGCTCAGGGCATCGTTGCTCGGTGTAGTCTTGCGCTTCGGGTTCCGCAGCACGCGCGCTTTCCATGATTTGTGCGAGGATTTCGGCGTTGCTGCGCTACGTGACGTGAGGCCTTGGTTCTCGGTCGGGATTTGGAGATTATCTGCTGGCGGCGACATGTTGAAGATGTCGTCATTAGGTATAGATGGTCGGTAAAGGCAATTAGATTTCTACACCGTGGTGCAGAACGATCAGCAATATGGCAAGTCAAATCCACAAGGTGCGCCGGGCCCAAATATAGCAGAGCTCGCCGCCATGACGATGCGGATTGCGAGCTTCTTTATGGTGCTCAATCAGCGGTGGTGGAAGAAATCTTAGTCCCGCTCCAACCCCGGCCGTTGGAGCGGCAATAATCTGCTTTGGCAGAAGGCGGTGACAGGCGAGTACCCAAAGGAGACCCTGGATGCCGTCATGTTCGTGGTCAACCACAACAAAACTATTGTTAGTTCACCAAAAGCATGAATTGGTACATTTCCGCTCAGAGAAATTGTGCATATCAATGCTAAAATCTCACTCTTTGCTCAGATCGCAGCTATCTAACAGAACTTCGACATGGCACTGAGCTTTCACAAAGAGCGGCTCCTCGGAGGGCGATCCGATCCGCGCCGCCTTTGATCGGCACTTATGCTTGACGTGAGTCTCCACATACTCTCATCCACCGACAACTGCTTGCGTCTCAGACCTTGAGCTTCAGCGGAACAGGTGCACCACCATCTCCCGCCTCGTGGACGTTCCAGCCCTCGACCTCCTCATTAATTCGCTGTGTCACGTCCTCTTGGGCTGCAGCCATTCGGGCAGCCTTGTCCTCGTTGCGCTTCGCCTCCAGCTCTGCCGATCCACGCATGGTGGCATCACGCACAGCAATGGCGAGCATGGCTTGTACCTAAAGCATGTTAGTACCCGTCTTCATGCTCCTCAGAGGACACCCACCGTGTACATTGCGTCGTTCCCGGCGTTGTGCAACTTCCATGCGATGATGTCGAAGTGATATAGAATCTTGCCCAAGCTTGCAGGCTGCAACTCACGCTGCCATACCTGGAACATGGTCGCCGTGTCCATGGCTTCGATGATGTTTTCGACTTTGAGGGGGTCATAACCAAGGTTCTGGAGATAGCGGACATCGCCAAGGGTGTCATGACCTAGAAAAACAATCTTGCGCTCCTCTGAGGAGTTGAGGTTGCCGTTCTTATCGAAATCCATATCGCGTAACATGGCGGCTATCTCTTCGGCGCTGGTGTTGGAGACGTGGACACCAAAAGGAGGGTGGAAACAGGCAGCCACATGTTGAGGAGCATCCTGCAATTTGACGAAGGTGGACTCGCCAAAGTCAAACCCATCGGGATGTCCCTGGACAAACTCGTGGTTCACTAGGTGGCGATTCTCTTGAATCCTGAAGTGACGGGCTTTGACGAGCTTCCTCCAGGCCTCGCCGTCTTTTCCAGGCGCTATTCCCTTGAGATCACGAGTATCCAGTGTTGCAACACCGATTTCGGTGATCTTATGGTGGGCGCGTTCATATGATTCAACGTCAACACAGACAAACACCACCGACTGATCGCAACCGAACGGAGCGGGAAGCGAAGCATCGACGGCTGGCAGGGTTCGCGGAGCTTCCTTGGCGTAGACAGGTGCGGTACCCTCCCGCGGCAGCAAGCCGAGATATCGCTGGGCGCGCTTGAACTGGTCTTGCATTGTCTTTTGTCGGCCTAGGCGCTCCTGCTGCTTTCTCTCCTTGTTCGCTCTGTTCTTTCCTTTCTGTACCTCCCAGAGGTCTTCCATCAACTGCTTGAACTCCTCCAAGGTACCGCTGTCTGGTGGGCCTGTGGTGGGCTCGCCCGCAGCACGGAAGGTCTTGTCTGGAATGCTGTAGGTCATCGCGTTGTATTCCTCCTCGGAGCTCGAACGGCCGAGAAAGCGCGGGCGACAGTCTGGGTGATCCGGGAAGCGGGTTACAAGGCTCTCCTCACGCTGCCAGTTGGTGATGGTCAGATTGAGCTGCAGGTGTGTGTTGATTTCCGTCAATAGATCCTGGAATTGCTTTTCGCGTACGAGGATGACAGGTTTCACCGCATCCGTGTCCCAGACGTAGAACCTGCAGTGAAGGTGAGTACACGTGCAGGGAGTAAAGGTGAGAGCAAGCTTACAAATCCCACTCTCGGTTCCAGAACTTCTTCTGGTCGAAGAATGCAGAGGCGATATCTTGCATGCGAGCCTTGTAGTCGCAGAAGGAGTAAGGATATTTCGCTAGGGCCTTGATCGGCGTGAAATGGTGATGAGTAGCTACGAGATCACCTCGCTGGAGATCAGTAGCTGGAAGCTGTGAAGGCGCCTTGGGAAGAGAGGCGGTGGGTGTACGCATCGCTCCAGGGTTGTATGCACTTGCGGCACCTTTGACCACGACAAATCGGCGCTCAGTGTTCTGAGCGGCAGGGGGAGGAGCTGGTCGGATAGGCAGTGCGACCCGCGTCTGTTTGCTGTCCTCGCCAATCACTGGTTGCGGGTCTTCAAGCGACACACCGCCCGAGACATCGTCGTCGTTGTCGTCAACAACAGGCTCCATTGGGATCTCTCGATCGGGTAATGCCTATAGTAGTGTCAGTAGCGGCTCGAGAACACCAGCGATGTCGGGCGTACGTTAACGTCGGCCGCTAGCAGCTTCTGCAGTTGTGCCATCCGTGAGGTCGTAGCCATGTTCATTGGTCACGACTTGTTTGTGGAGGTGGAGGAGAGAGGAAGGAGGCTTGCGTAGGGACTTTTGATGAGGAAGCAGCAAGCGGAGCGCGCGAACGTGAAGACGGCACAAACAGATCAACGAGACTTGGAGACACAGAACACATGCTAATGTAAGATAAAAAGCATGTAATCTTTGCAATGCATCGGCATGACTGAAATACTTGTGTATGAGATTCTACAGCTGTTGTTCATCCTCACCTCCTCCTGCTGAGGTGACCGAATCCTGAGCAGGGCTTACTTACCCCCAGCTAGATACAATGGTGATTGAGAAGACTGAGATCGTACCTGAGAGCTCCCTCTCTGTTTTCTCGTCCTGTCACTTGCAGTCATGTGTCTTACTCGCTGCATCGTCTGATGGCGTCGTGAGGGTGAAAGTATTCGCAGCACTTTACGCGTGGCCCATCAGGCGAGGATAGCACAGCTCACTTGGAAGCTTATCAGCCGTTATCTCAAGATGAACAGCTAGTCATACAGTGTGGAGCTCAGGTGGACAGGCAGGGGTGCTCAGGTGAGGCCTTGCGTCCTGATGGTGATGGAAGGGAGTGCAATGGCGACCTTACCCAAAGCAGCTTAGCTCCCGGAGTGACTGTTGCAGTCGCAATAGCTTGTACTCACAGTGCCATCACTACTGCCGCGTTAAGCCTGCTACACCCTCGCCGTCGCCCTGATTCCCCTCTCCACCAGCATCGACGCGTGGCTGGAAAGTCTGACGCGCGCGTCATCCGTCTCCCACCGCGACAACTCCCCGCGATGCGCCATGGCTGAAGCAGAGGATGCGCCCGCTGCGAACCCGGACGCCCAGACGACCGTGAACGACTTCCTCGACTACACTGAATTCTTCCCCTCGGATCTGGTGCGCTCGCTGACGTTGATTGGCGACCTCGATGCCACGTACAGTGACGCTGTCCAGCAGGTTCACGAGCTCACGTCCACATATGGCCGCCTGCCCGACCTGCCCGAGCCAGAGCGCGCCGACCCTGTATTACTACGCAAGCAGATCTCCCAGTACCTGCAGAAGGCCATCAACCAGCGCGAATATGCCTACACCGAGGCATCGCGGCTGTACGAGGTCACGGTGCGCCACTGCCAGCGCTCCTCCATCATCAAGCGCAAGCTGCAGGCGCAACCACAGCCGCCCTCGCGCGATCCCACGCCTCCGCCCGTCTCTCCCCACGCCCAGCGCCCTCTCCACCGCACCTACGAACGCACCCCGCATCTGCGCCTGACCTTCGACGGCGGCCGACATGGCGGAGGCGGCGCACGGCCGCGCGACCGTCACAGGAAGCCCGGGCAGCTGCCCTCGCGCCGCTCACGAGCACACAGCACGTCCTCGGACGAGTCTGATGCATCCAACATCGACCTCCTGGTGTCACCCAAGAAGATCAAGCAGCGCAGAGACAGACATGGCCCGCCTGCTCGTGCGCGGGCCCCTGGCGTGTTGGGCACGAATGTACACAGCTCGATTGCGGGCATATCGACCAGCAATGCCCTCGCCCAGCTTGCTCCGCCTCCGCCCGATGCCGTACCTGGCAGCAAGTGGGCGCCGTGGATGAAGCTCACAGAATACGAAATGGCTGTGCTTAGGAAACAGATGAAGAAGAATGCAGTGTGGACTCCGAGTCTGACCATGGTCAATCGCGAGCTGGAGCGGAAGCATCGCACGCAAGCCGACTACGAGAGAGAGAAGGCTCGATGCGAGGTAGCTGGAGAAGAGATGTTGGACGAGGAGCCCGAGTCGCTGCAGCAACTCATGACCAACTCTGGCCTGGGACAATTGGCACAAGTGGGTCCTATTGCAGTCACTGAACCTGCAGAACCTGTACGAGAAGAGCCACGCGACGACGGGGGCACAATCAGCATACGGCTGAAGCCGCCAGAGGCTCTTGAAGGCAAGAGGATGGATCGTCTGTCCCAGCGTCAACAGGCCATGCGCGACGCCCAGGAACTAGAGAACGTCTCGACGAAGCTCCAGGAGGCTGCAGAAAACATGAAGGACGCCATGACAGCTCCGATGGGGACCCCACTATCACAGAAGAAGAAGTCAGCTTCGCGACCAACGAACAAACGAAAACGCGATTCCACACCGCTACATGCTTACGATGACACCATTGATACACCAAGAGAGGCCTCAGTCGCAACGCAGGACAGTGGTCCAAGGCAGCCGGTGCCGAAGCGCCCACGGCTGCAGCTACAACTCAAGCCGAGTCCGAGGCCTGACACAGCATCGCCTGTCCCTACTGCGGCCTCAGCCTTGTCTACGCCCAAAGAAACACCAACCTCCATCGAACCTTCTCCGGCTGCTCAAACACCAGTGCCAATACCTGAGCCGAAGAAGGCTATAAGTGATGGCATCACAGTCCAGGTTCCGCTGGCGCCAGCTGGCCCTAGCACGCCAAAGGCCAAGAAGGCCACGCCGGCAGAGCGCAGTCGACAGCCCACACCTGAAGTGTCATCGCCTCTCGAATCCTCTGCGTCTCCTGAAGTCGAAGAACTCGAAGAAGCAGAAGAAGACGCAGAAGAACTTGACGAGCCTGAAGAATCTGGAGAGCTTGACGAGCTTGAAGAGCTTGAAGCGGTTGAAGAGGATGGGGAGCCTGAAGAGGATGAAGAGCCTGAACAGCCTGAAGAGATTGTTACTCCCCCTTCTCCGGCCCCTCCTCCCCCTGCGGCCACGATTACAGCAGCCTCATCGCGCCCACGCAGGGAGTCAGTCGCGCCGAAAACTGCAAGCCCGCCAGAAGCGCCTCTCCCACCCCTGAAGTCGTCGAAGGCGTCGACTCCAATCCCCGAGTCTATACCTGATGCACCAGTTCACGTAATGCGTCCGCGCTCTGCTCGAGGTCATGTTCCCACACCGAAGGCACAAAGCGAAGAGCCCAAACCCAACGATATCACCAGGCTGACCCGCGAGACTCGTCGCCATAGCATTTTCAGTCAGTCTGCCCTCACGGCACCTGTAGCCACCCGCATGAGCACACGCAAGAAGCCGCCGCCAAAGGGCGAGGTCACAGCTGCCGAAGACGGGCAGAAAACCGTTACGAATGTCAAGCGCGCACAAGGCAGCAAAAACAAGAAGAAAAAGAAGCCAGAGGAAGAACCTGAGTCAGTCGACGATATCGACCCTGATGAGCCCAGATACTGCGTCTGTGATGATGTCAGTTACGGGCCAATGATATCGTGCGACAATAATGTGAGTGTTTTTGATGCCGCGTCTTTGAGTGCAGTCACTAAGAAGTCACAGTGCGATAAGGAGTGGTTCCATATGCCATGCATGAACATGACCGAAGCCGACATCCCCTCACGTCGCGCCAAATGGTACTGTCCAGACTGTCGAGTTGCGCTGGGAACCGATGCTTATGGCAATCCTTTGGTGCCGCCACCACTGCCAGGACGTCGTGGAAACCGGTAGGTCTTCCTTTCTCTTCGTTCGAGTGCGTACTGAATTTCAAGAGGGGATGGAGTACTTAAGGGCAATTAGGTCTGCATGAGCACATGTTGGGAACAAGACACACGACAGTCCACTTCATGGCATCGACGGGTTGGCAGCGGTGGTACAACGGACTACGAACATTGTTACGATACGGTATGGCATGAGCATACAGTTTACTTCGCATCTTTGAAGCTATCAAATGCTTCGCTTTATGGTTACGGTGTCTGGAGTACGCAGCCTGCTCTACGGACAGCTGCTTCATAGAAAGGCAATCATATTGGTAGCCCTTCCAATAACATCCATCACGATGATAAGTTCAACCGCATTGCCTCGCACATGACTTGTGATAAGCTGGGCACCCAACAAGCTGCGGCGGGAGATGTGCAGGTACAATGCTTGCCCTGCAGCCGTCCCTCAGCCGCAGAGGCTTAGCGCACACGAGGGTGAGGGGCTAGAATCCGAGAGCTGACCCCGAACGCGAAACACGAACGGCGGTGTTCAAACGACTATGCGATAGCTCTTTGCATCTTTCTCCAACTTCCACTAAGCGCATCGCGAGATACCGGTAGCACGGTCAAACATTCACCGCATCGTAGAAGCTGAAACGGTACAATTTCTGCTCGTCCAGCGACAGAGCGCTTACGAGGCTGAGAGCCGCAAGCGATCGCCATGCCGATCTTCGCAACGTTTGTGCTGGGCAAGAAGGAAAACTACTTCTTCAACACACCGACACACTGGGCCTGGTAAGCATCCCATATCGGTACATCTCCAGGGTCGTGCTAGTTGTGGTACGTGAGGGACTAGAGCACGGCTAAGCGGCACCGGAGGAATGCACGATCCTAGCCTTGCCTCGTTCACACCTACTGGACCCCATCTGACTGAGCAATGCATGAAATCTACCCAGGGCGCATAGCTAATCGCATGCAGGCACAATCTACCGCCCGATGTCGAAGCCCTCTTCACAAAGACTCCGGCCATCAAAGACGTGATTGAATTTGCGCTAGGTAGCAACGGAACATACTTTGTCTCGTATCGGGACCACGACGACCAAGTACTGTGCAAGCATTACAATTTGCCCAATGCACTGACGTCGTGGCTCTATGCCTCACATCCTGGGGTCATCCGAGACTTGACTACATTGAGCATTACTCTTGGGCCATACGATTCGTACTATGCCTGGGACAAGACTTCAGCATCATGGTCGAATCTACCTCCGAAGCTTGAGAAGTCCATCTTGAACCGAGTGGAGTCTCAAGATGCGTGGAAAACGACCTGGAAAGCAAACGGAGCGGAGGCGCCGAGTTTCGTGAGCTTAGGTTCAGATGAAGCGTACTGGATGAGAACTGTGAGTGGAGGCGGCTGCTGGGATTTGAAATGCAGTACGCCTCCTAAAAATCCTGGAGCGTCGGATGGTATGGCGGGTTTAAGAGGAACGAACAAGTTTCTGGAGGAAAGTGCCGACTTTTCTGGAATCGCTGTAAGCTCAACCACCAACCAAAGAGTGTGTCTAAAAGTGCTGACAATCGAAAGGGTCTCCATCTCTTTCCCTCACATCCCGATGCATACATCCTACTCACAACGGCGGGCAAAGCATGGTCAAATCTCCCCGAGTTTACATGGCCGGACTACAACAAGATCGCTCCGGCACTCCCGAGTTTCGTGCAAACCATGCAACCTATCCCGCCTGTGCCACAGCCTAAACAACCAGCTGTTGCTCAAACACAAGTCCAACCATTAGTGCAGCCACAGCCACAACCATACATCCAACCGCAACCTATTATGCACCCACAAGCACAGTATCAACAAGCATACCAACAACCACAATACCCACCGCAGCCTCAACAGCTTCACAATTGCTGTCCACCATCCGCTCCCGGCGCACCGCATAATTGCTGTCCCCAGCAACCAATTCAGCCGAGACCATTCGGCATCCCTGTGTATTCGTACGGTGCGCCGCAGGGTGCATATGGATACGCCAATCAGCCGCCTGTGCAGGGCCAACAGAGTGGATATACGAATGGAGGGTATGGGAGTGGAGTTGTGTATAGATGATGTCCGGCGTATGGCTGCCGCTTTGACGAAATCAATGATATTTAATTCTACCAAGTCTTCTGGGATGTGGTGACTTCGATCTGTTGTTACGATCGTGGTTGTTGAGGTTCATTTGCTCCTCTTCGGTGATCGAAATGATGGCAAAAGGGTGATGATTACGCTATAGCTAGTGGGTTGTTATGTTCTTCACCGTGATTGGAATAGCCATTGGAACACAAGGTCAGATCTAGTAGTGCACTCGAAGGGATAGTAGAGACAGTTGTAAGACAGTGAAAGAAGGCGGTATGGCTCCTGGAATGAAATTATATAGCTACGATGTACTGGAGCTTGCATTCTGAGGACATATCTGAATTAGGCGGAGAGTTTCGTTATCCGCATTCACTAGTTGCCATTTAGGTTGAGTGCAGTGTGAAAGGTCTGCAACACTTACTGTGACCAGGTTCCATGTGAAGTACTGTAGCTTGGAGGTCTTCGATTCTATATAGACTTTTACGCTGGGAAATACTGGGCATATGAGAGCCTTGAGGTTACATGAGAAGCGTCAAATCTATATATACAGAAACACTTCGAAGGCGACACAACGACGAAATCAGGTGCGTTGGATATTATTACTTTTTGGTTGGTAAGACCTGTTGTATATGAACGCCACCTTTGCTGGATGCAACGACGGCTAAGATAACACTTGACCTCAAGGCCTTCATTGAGTCCACGTCGGTACCGAAAAGCCTGCCAGAGCTTCATTACACACTGTGTCTGGCCCAGGCGGGAAGATTGCGTCCCAGTCGATCCACTCGCTAGAGGGCGTTGGCGCAGGTGCGTGATCCCAGGGCACTGATCTGAAATTGACGGCTGGCTCAGGTTCTCTTTGCCGCTGTCCTGGTGCGACATGCCACGAGCCTTCATATGTGGCACTTGGCGGGTTTGAGTGTGTCGGCGCGGAAGAAGGAATGCTTTCGGGCTCCTCTGTTCTAGCTGCCAATGGAGACGGTGCTCTTCTGCCAGGTCGCGGATTTGGTGGCGTCGACATCGTGCTTATCGTGGATGAAGTGCTTGTGCGTCTGTCGGATAGCGAAGGAACCGAGAGTGTCGAGGTGTCAAAAGAGCTCAGAAGGTCTTCTTCGCATCGTCTAATGATGTGCGCGACTTGATGGAGTAGCTGTTGTTCAACGGCGCCCGGGAGCTGCCCTGCAGTGTTGATGAGCTCTTGTTGCACGCGTCGGAGTAATTCACGGCGAAAGCGACGAGAGTCTTCGCTTGGAGCATCACTATCGTAAACTACATAGTTAGTAGGGCCGGCATAACAAGATCTATGGAGCTTACATGGTGACGGCGTGTCTTCCACGGCAACATCAGGGAAGAGGAGATGGTAGACATCTCTCCACTTATCTTCCTCTAGACGCAGAGCAGGTGATCGTTTACGAAGGGCTTTCAATGTCTCTCTATCAATGCCCTCGATTGGCTGCGGAGCAGAGACCTGGCAATGTGCTGAGCGTAGATGATTTGACAGATCTGTATCGGTGTCAAACATGGTATAACACCTTGGGCAATATATTGATTGAGCGTGAGCGCGGTACAGATGCTCCTTCATTCTGTGCACGGTCGGCCAGCCGGGCCCTGGACAGGTGCGGCGGTTCCGATAGCGGTTTGGTTCATGCTTGTAGAACGGACAGGCAAACCTCAGGCCACTGTCAGAGCTTTCGACAGTAGCCAACGAGCCGCGCCGTCGCTTGTTAGGCCCTTCATCGTCGTCTTCATTTGGTGGCGGGTTGTCGTCCGCTCTCGACTTGCGCTTTCCGACTCCTTGAGACGCCCTCCGAACACCCTGATGTGAGAGGGAACTGTTGTAGCTAGCAGATGCTGAGCCATTTCCTCCATTGCACTGGATGAAGGCAGAATAACGCAAGTTGACCTCGACTTTGCGCATGATGACTTCAATAGTCTTGATGGCAGATCGCGTTAGCCTCAATGAGGCAGGAATGTTATGAGCGTCATGCTCGTCTTCGCTCGGGTCCGTAGCCGTGTACATATCACAGCTACTGGCTGAAGATATCGAGGTGATGGATAACACCCTTTGTTTCGGTCGACTATGCGAAGGAAGATTGTCTTTGATCCACTTCTCGATCTCCTCGTCCTGTCTGGCGGCACTTGATTCGGATTGTTCGAAATTCTTCGATTCGCATACAATCTGCGAATTCGGTAGGCTTATGGACCCGCTGGGTTGTCGCTTACTTTCGAAGAATACTCCGGACGCCAAAGGATTACTGGTGACGTTGGCCCGATGAAAGCCGCCTAAAGTTCGGCAGTCACCTGACAGAGTCGCTGATGAAGTGTGCGCGGGATTCTTGAAGTACGGGGTGGCCAAGGAGGGAAGTGGTGCGAGTGATGGATCTGGAGAAATGTCAGCTTGCGTCTCAACTCTTGCTGACGCAACATGCCTTGATCGGTATCCAGATAGTCGAGCGGTGAAAACGAAACGTCCAAGTCGCTGTTATAGCCCGAATCTCTCGTCCTGGAAGACGACAACGAATCTCGCCTTGCTATGTCTTTCGACATGCTCAGCTTAGGCAAGCTCTGCTGTCTGAATTGCGCGTACGCCATATTTGTCATTGCGCAATTTGATCAAATCCGTACAGTCGTGATTGCTCGCGATCGCAAAGGAAAGGAAGAATAACACAGAACGTTGAAGGAGCAGAAGAAAAAGCTGGCGGCCTCATACGGCCATGACGGGTGCCTGACAGTTATCAAGTACTCGACCCCACTGCGCATTCGCGCAAACGTGGAAAACGTCAGCTAGGCTGGGTTGGATCGCGCCGTGGTCAGCCGGAATCCAGGCACAATTGCCACGCGAGCCAGTAGCTACCCTCCATCGTCCCTCGGAATGACGGCAACGGCAGATC
Organism: Paraphoma chrysanthemicola; assembly: GCA_020744225.1. NCBI lineage: Eukaryota > Fungi > Ascomycota > Dothideomycetes > Pleosporales > Phaeosphaeriaceae > Paraphoma > Paraphoma chrysanthemicola. The sequence continues at coordinate 919,218 of JAGMWG010000010.1, read as the reverse complement.
GGACAAGGATGATGTGGCTGTGTGGTATTGATGATTGATGCTTTTGGCGTCTCCGGTGAACGGGTTAGCGGGGCACAGGCCCATCGCGACACGTGGGGAACGGGAGCTAGTTCTTAATTTGGACTGTGGTCGGGCTGGACCATCGATTGCTGTGCGCATCTGCGCCTTGTTCATCACCAAACTTCATTAGGCGTCCCTCGGCATTCCGTCAAGCACGTGTGGCGACGATCATTTGCATTTCAGAACCTATTGAGCGACCTGCTTATGTTGCTTGGAACTGTTCTCGCTCTTCAGAGTCTCAGTTCAGTGCAGCTGATATTGCCTAGGTCCCGAGTTTTCTGTCTTCAAAAGCCAACGTTTATAAGAGCCTGCCCGAACAGCGTGGCTCCGGGATCGATGTCGCTATCAGGTGCCATCAACATTGCAAAGACTCTCAGATTCCCCTCTTCATCTCCTCCTACCGAATTCACCATGGGCATGACAGCGCCCTGCATCCGGCGGCGATTCGGCCGAGAAACTCGGCATCCACCAAGCTTCAATGCTGCATGATGGATCATTTTGGTCTCCCTGCTCGATTTTGATCCTGGAAAACTTCCGCAATCGGACGCGGCCGAATCGCGTTCGAATAAATCTGGACGACTTACTGCTACCTCTGCTCCGTTCTGAGCGAGGAAGCGTAGCATTGGAATGTCCCTGTTTCGCTCCGCCATGCGCCAGGCGTGAGCCGATTTACTATCAGCCCCAGAGTCGATGAGGAGCTCCGCGATATCACGAGTGCGATGGATGGCTGACTCGAACAGGCCGCCGTCTCGACACAAGCCATCTGTCATTGTCCAAAAGCCTTTGTGAATCGCTCCGCGAATGAATTCGCGTTGACCGGATTTCACGGCCTCTTCGAAAATTGTCCGGTCGAAGCCTTTGGGGCCTTGTATGTGTGACAGAATTCTAAATGCTTCGATTGATCCAGACCGTGCTGCTAGACACGCATAACTGTCCAGCAAAGAGGCCTTGAGGCCAGATGCAACGCTTCGTCTGAGTGCGCACAAGCTTTTGTTTGCCCAGCACACATCAAAATTCTCGTGAAATTGGTGAAGTGAGATCAAAGCCTCGGGATTATCGGTCTGAATTGCGGTCTCGATAGCTGCATATTCGCCGGTCCCAGGCGGGGCAAGCGCCACTTAGCGCCATGGTAATAGAAGCTGCAGTTCGGACCCAACAACGCAACTGCATCTGAAGACCGGTAATGACGCATTAGCGTACCGCAGGTACATTAGGCAACAGGTATAAAGACTTTGCCTTCTCTTACTTGATGCACTACTTCACATTACTTAACACATTACTTTAGCACAACTTCTCTTCTACAACACTACTTTACTTTGGCATCATCATTATGCTATCTTCATCGCTCACTCGAATACTCCGACGACCGGCATCGAGCACAGCGTTTAAGGCTGTCCGATTTCGACGGACCACTACAAGCCTGATCCTGTCACAACTTCGAGCCTACCGTCATCAGTCCTCAAGCCGCGATGAACTACGCGACGCCATCAGAAAACTCAGCACGAGCCTTGACGAAACCAAGCACCAATACGACCTTCTCTCCCAGCAAATGGACTCCGAGAAGGAGATCCGAGCGAACAGCAAGGACCTGAACCAAATGCTCAACAAGAAGCTTCTCTCACTCACTCTTCTTGTATTTGGATCATCATACTTCTTCATCAATTTGCTGAATTGATGCCAGGCTCTCGCGGTTGGACTTGCAGGAGGAATTTCAGACCTGGCTGACTGGGCGAAGACGAAGATGAGGGTAGAGAATGAGGAATGATTGTCACTGGAGGGTGGATTAAGTAGTCATTGCAATGGAGCAGACGCCTCGCTTGCTGAAATGCATCATTCGAATCATTGGGGTCAATAAGTAGGAAAGCACACAATCCTCGTAACCAAGTTCATACAAATTCGTACAGGCCTGCGTATGGAAAGGAAATTCCACAGACTGATTCACCATCGACGTGATGTGTACAGTTCCCCTCGACCGCTTATCGGCCTCACACGATCATGTCGAACCGATCGTTCAACATGCCCGTATCGTGTTCAGACGCGGGATCCACGAACACGACTATGGAAGTTAGCGAAAAGTCTAGTTTGAAGCCCGGAGGTAACTTACCCGTCAGCGCGGCGCGACAAGCGGTGGACGGTGATGAGTCCTAGGAGGAAGGAAGCAAACCAGAAGACCATGGACAAGAAGGAGAAGGCCTGGGCGGCACGCCACTGTCCGCAGTAGTTGCTACGGCTCAAGGAGAAGCCACTCCAGTTCCAGGCAGATCCACAGTTGACGCCGTTGAACCAGCGAACCAGCAGACCGAAGACAGCGCCCCAGCCAGCAGTGAAGACTAGACGGAGCATTAGCATATTGCTAACACGATAGAGATTTGAAGCACATACCGAAATCCGAAACATAGCCGGTCATAGATGAGCTCGTGGGAATGGCCCAGATGATGGCGAAGATAATGGAGAGTGAAGACCAAATGACCGAGTAGATGACGCGGGCATAGGGACCGACACCATGGCGAGTGCGCTGGTGCAGGAAGTAGGCAGTAAGACCAAGTACGATTGCAGCGAAGATGAATTGCCCAACGCGCAAGATCAGGGAAGCGAGGCGTGAGAAGATCATTATGGTCGTCACCTGCTGTCTGCTACTCGAACTTGGAAATTTGGAACGAGGTTGATGTGATCGTGCGAGGCCGATGAGGGAAGATGCTTGAGCTGTTGTGATGATTTTCGTTGGTCTGGCAAGCAGGTTATATATCCCTTCACAGTGCAATCAAGTTTGCCCTGATGTTGACGTCCTTCCAACAACGTCAGCCACGCCAGCTACGCGTAGTTCCAAGTTTGGTATGACACAAGCCACACACCTCCACTCTGGGCCTCATCAGACTGGCGCACGAAATTTTGGCATCCCTGGCAATGCGGTTAAACTTTCCTAGCCGCATTGCCGTGAACAACGGCTTATTGGCGTGTCCCGCTGGGGTATGAGATCATCGTGTCTTGGTGGGCCCTGGCGACGCAAATAGTTGTCGGCGGAACAGCCTCCAGCAGAAACTTTGACAACGCGTATCACGGTGCAGACCGGCTAGGTCCCTGCATCGTGCTGCCGACATCCGAAGGTTTCGAAATTGTGTGAAAGGCTGCAAGGGGCCAGACTACGTATGACGGAATGCTAAGTGTGATGCCGAGTACTATCAGCCGGATCAGAGCCCATGCCAACGTGGTGATCAGCGCGCAACTGGCATCGTGAGCAGGCTTTGTCTAAGAGACGAATTAAACTATTGCAGGGAGTGTTGTCGAGGCGAGTAAGAGGCTCTGGAAGTCTCGGTTCAAAGCGTGCGAAAATCCGCCAAGCCTTCGCTACGTCAACGCGTCTTTGCGACCTCCGACTTTCGAGCAACTCCGATGATTCGAATTCTATCTTCAAAGTTGCAGTTCACAACTGCTTCATCACGAAGAGACATCTCTTGATCCAAAAGAGCCCATGATTCCATGAAATACACACGTTGCTCTTAGCTGGACAGTGGCCACGTCGCGTGCGGGGCGGCGACACTGCCCTGTTTGACGCGTCCCCAGCTTGCTGGAGCCACGACGCATGTTGATCACAACGAGGCTGCAACTAGACCGAAAAGTAGGCAGAACCATGTCCACTCCCATTTTCGTCGTCTTACAACTATCTACTGCATGTAAATTGATACACATCCACACGCGAATGGCTTGAACAGCTAGAACGTGTCATCCACCACCGAAAGTAATGTTCATGCCTGCGTAGCGAGACACCCTACGTAACACGATGCCACAGACGATCCTTAACATAGTAAACTTAATAAGAAGTGAGAACAGTAGATGTTGTTAGAACGGTAGCCTTAAGCTATAATACGAATTTTCTTCTAATAACTTTTAGACTTAAGTTCTACGCGCCCTACTTCTGCTCTGCTAACACAGCCTTAACATCCTCTTCAAGCCCTTTTTTCCACGCTTCCTCGCCTCTTTTAGGATTTCATCCTAAAATTCTCCCAACAGTACTGATAGTCCTTGCGTTGAAAGCAAATCCCATCTCAATCATCTCCTCGTTGCTTTCAAATCCCTCGAATGCTTGTAAAGATGAATCTTTGAAATGAACCTCTCTGCTACGTTGCTGGTTCCGCTTGTGTGTATCATCCAAACATCTCTTCCTGTCTCACTCTTCCGCTGTGACAATCCTCGGGGCAGAGCTTCAGCAGCTCCCATATGGAATCCTGGGCCGGCATTGATAATCATGTCGACCTTCGAGGCTGCCGTAGTTGTCGTGGCGGCGTCATCGATGTCTTCGTAGATGATCGTGCTTACACGGCTACCATAAGTGGCTTCCAGAGTGTCAGCGCGAGATTTTCCACGAAGAAGAAGCGTGAAGACCGCATCTTTCAGAGCAGGATGGTCCAAAACTGCAGCTAGAACAGAGCCGCCAATAAAACCAGTGGCACCAGTGAGAAGAATCTTGGGAGATGACATGGTGAAATGGACAATGCTTAGATTAGCCAATTGTGATGAATGAGGATAGATCCGCAAATTGTAGCAGTTGGTAGTAAGAAATGAACTTTGTACTATATTGTAATAAAGAACGAAAATCTAAACTAACAAAGCTTCTTTTCGTTTAACACTATAAAGCTACGCAACTGCGTGTGCAGTATCTTGGTCATCAAATCTATTCGCAAGCACAATCTTGATTATAAACTTGCACTCTCTCTCTCTGTGTGGTTACGTACAGGGTATTGATACGATTCTGTGCAGGGAGCAGGCACAGCGATTAGTAAACAAGCAGGCCCCCCAATTGGAACCAGGAGCGGAGAGTGGTCGCGAAGGGAACAACAACCGCACTGCCCGAACGTGATCCGCTCGTTAACAAGCATAGTTAATGTATTTACGCATAATACAAGATACAAAGGTCCGCGCCCAAGACTGATAATTTTTCTGTTACTAGTATCTTAATTTGTGTTACACAAAGTATCTGGCCTCAAAACAATAGTAATTTAACACTAAATTTACCTTTAATTATCAGCTACACTATAAGTCTTCCGCGTACCGCCTCCGTTCCATATCCTAATACTACGTTGAGGTTGCCAAGTAATAGTACCAATCAAGCTCAGTCAACAGAGCCGCAAATCAGTAGCTTTGAACAAGTACTAAGAGAGTTCTGCAGTATGAAAAAGTAAGGGTTCTGAATTTCTGGATACGGAATGGCTTGTCTCTTCACCCAACAATTGCACTCCGTAACTTTGTTAAATGAGGACTTTTGCCATTTCGCCGTCTATCCTTCAACCTTAACTTCAGTCGTGGCGATCAATTTCCAATCCGCAAGCGCTGCGTCACGATGCACCAAAGCCGCCTCCTTGTACTCCTCACCACCAATAGCCTTGCGGAAAGTATCAATGTTGGGATATTTCACAAGTGCCACTGCATCCCACGTTTCGCCAGGTTCGCCCACGATCGTCGCGCCTCCCAGCCCGAGATACACCAGTTCCAGTCCTCCAGCTTCGTTTCCAATTCGGTAATACTCTTTAACGTATCTAACTGTCCAGGCCTCGAGGCCGGTAGTGGGTGTGAATGGACTTCCAGGAGGGTATCGCGCTTGGTCGTAGAATTTGAGAAGGTTGGTCATGACGATGGGTTGATCTTTCGGGAGATCGCTGGGAATATTATTCAGAAGGTGGGCCCATCTCGAATCTGTGCCTGTGGCTACCATGGCGATTCTGCTGGTAAGGGAAAGTGCTACAAGGGTATTAGAGAATGTAAGAAGGAGCATCGTTACATGTAAATTTGATCATAGAACTTACTTGAATGTTTGAGTGCTTTGTATATCGATGTTAAAAGAAAAGTCGGATAATCCACAGTGCAATACCTTCAAATTTGCATAAGGTATTAACAAGATTAAGAGCCTAATGTATAGGTTGTGTAAACGCGTCGGTGTAACCCACGCTCCTTCCGGCCGTACGAAATCGGACGCTACGGAGAGTCTGTCGCACCGAGCTGTTTGAACCACGTTCAATTGATCTAATTCGGTGATCGCGCGAATGCACGAATATGTAATCTAAGGCAAGATAAGCAACATTTCTTACTGTGTTGGTGTTTTTCAACAGACCTGCTGCTTGCTAAGCACCTTCGCAAAGAGAACATAGTTGTTGTGCAAACATATTACTGAAGCTGGAGGAATCAATTCCTCCGGTTTGACTTTGCGTTCTTCCGCGTACCGCCTTCATTTCATGTCCGCTTCTGTTTCTGTTTCTGTTCTAGTACTTCTGCTTGCGCTTCTACTTCTGGGCTTATTAATTATTGCTTCCACTCTTGGCGTTAAATGCTTTACTCTTCGTATTGTTAACATGAACTACGCTACGAATGTCTCGTTCATGCGCTGAGCGGCGTCTTCCACGACCAGCGCGTCTTGATTCGCAAATCGAAAACGACACGCAAGATCATAGAAGAACCCAGTTCCTAGCCTCCGATCAAATTCCTGATCGGCAGCTCTGGGTTGCCTAGTTTGAGCCAAGTTGCCGAAAATCTCTTGATTGCGAAGGTATTCCAATCGACATTGGATGCAAAATCACGATTCCCGGACCTTTTCGAGGTTTTAGCCAATCAGACAGCAAAGAGATGCACTTTTGAGTTCAGGGTAGCGACAATCGACGATGCAGTAGTTCAGTCTACGACGCGAGAAGATCAGGAACCTGCCAGAAACGAGACGGTCAAAGTAATAAGGGGATAGGAAAGCCCACGGTATGCTCATTTTAGTATGATGGTGATATATGATGGCTTACGTCTTCTAGAAACTGAGTTGGATTACGAAGTCATTGAATCACAAGCGAACTGGTCGCAAGCCGAGCATCCGAAAGCAGCATCCCCTACGGTCTACACCGTTTGCTTGCCGCTTGACGTCCAACACAAACTCCTCTGTAGAGTTCAATTGTTACTTGATAGAGCTTGTTTCGAATTTGCTCAAGCAAACCTCGGTGGCGTATTCCAAGAAACGGCTGGGTCTGTGCAGAAGCGGCTGAGTTGAACCAATGGTCCCTGGTTCTCCTCATCCACAAGATGGCATTGAACCCCATGTGTCTTCGAAGTCTCGAAAAACCTTTGTAAAAGCGGTCTTCAACTCAATGTCTTGATTGCGCCACGCCGCAATCCATCGATCCCATATCACAGCTGATACTGTTTCGCAATACATCAACGATGGGTTATCGCTGCTTCAGCTCTTAGAGGCACAGAAGCCTGCCAGTATCGTGTCTTCGATACTTGAAGAGACTCATATAACGATCAACTAGCTCGAATGACACAAACCCCTACTGGCTTCGCGAGTGGCCAAGAGTAAGGAGCAATATGCGGACAAGAAAGCATACTTGAACGAACTGGAGATCGGGGAGATACAACAGGCCGTCAGAATAGATAAGAGTCATCAGGTTGCTGCTGGAATGAGCTTGGACATGCACTGGACCCTCGTTAGCTGTTCATCGCCCGAATTGTTCTGAGCATCAAAGCTCTGGGAACCGGGTACTAAATGCGGTACTCGGCACGAACAAAAAGGGTGGACGTGCGTGAATTGTAATTGGCGCATGCTAAAATCTAGACAGCAACGCAACAGGGAGTCTGCGCCACAAAGTGTATCGACGCTGCCGTGTGGTGTAAACTGATGTTCAGCTGAGGGGAGAGGCGGCCTAAAAATCTCGCCGGGCCACTAGAAAGGAACACTACTTCGAGCCACCTCAGCCCTGATTAGCCCAAAATCGCGAGACTGCTCCAGTAACTTCGCCTCCATCCACGACATGTACGCTAAGCCTATGCGGCCGCCAAGCTGAAGAAGCAAAATGATCTGCCCAATGATCAATATTCTCAAGCGAAGTGGCTGCATCGGCCAGAACCTACTCGGGCTCAGCCTTGCGGCCTCGTGCATCGAGGCTACACGGTGCGTGACCTTAAAAGCGAGGCAGCAGCTGACAATGGTTTTCTGTTCTATTCCTGAAGATCATTGCGAAAAATGACACCCCTCATCGTAACACTTGCACTTTTCCTAGATGCAGTCTGTGGAGCCGCACATCCAGCCATCACCCCAGCAGCCCAGCTCGTTGAGAGACAGAACCTTGATATTGGAACCATCTGGAGCCCTTCCGTGGTAGGCACTTCTATCTCGTGTATGTAGACATTCGGGGATCAGATTGACGCACGTCGAATTAACTTCGGGTCTTCAGATGGTGATTTTGGCTACGATGGCTCCCAAACCGTGATATCAACAATCTCTTTCTGGAACTGGTGTTCCGTTGGCCGAACCGGATGCCGAATCGGAACCTCATGTGAATCGGGGACTATCTACTATTCTGGTAGTCAACAAGTTTGGTAAGGAATACGTGAATACCACAATCGATAATGTGTTAACATCAGATAGTCCGACAACTGCGAGTAGATGTGGAACAGAGTACCTTTTCTCTACGACTGGTGCTCGGAGCGGCCTTACACGACCCGCTTGCTATGGTCCAAGTGCTACAACACTCTCAAACACCTACTTTATTGTGTCGCCGACTGCAGGTCAGATCACCAACATATCTTCCTTCCCTTCCTATTGAGCTAATTTCCAATCAGGAGCGGACATAACAAGCCCAACCCCTCGGCCTGATATCACTAGTTCAACCCCAACATCCAGCTACTCTTCTTCCTCCAGCACCTCCAGCAGTCCCGCCGCCTCAAGCCCGACGCCCCCATCCCCCTCCCCCTCAACCCCCATTGGCGCCATTGTCGGCGGCGTAGTCGGCGGCCTTGCAGTCATCGCCATTGCCGTGACTGCGATCTTCTTCCTCTACCAGCGCCGCAGAAAGCAAGCCGCCGCCGCAGCTCCACCAATCGAAGTCGGCCAGCACCACTTCCCGAATTCACAGCCCCTGCCGACGACCACGACGTACGAGAACAAGCATGCAAGTGTTGTAAGCCAGTATCCTCAGACCCCGGGGAGCCCGCCGCCCATGTATCAGAATCAGGCGGGGCAGAAGTGGAACGCGTATCCGATGTACGAAGACGGACAGATTAGTGGGGTGCCGGCGAATGCGGCTGCGGCTCCTCAGCCAGGAGGTGTGGGGATGATCGGGGCGTCGCCTCAGCCGCAGGCGCAGTATGGAAGTCCGAATCTTGCGGCATTTGAAATGCCTGGAAGTCCTGGGCATGTTGAGTCGAGTGTGGGTGCTGCAGAGATGGGAAGGCGAAATTGATCGACCAAAGGGGAAGTTGAGTCTGGGCTGGAACAGATTTGCTGAACTATGTGTATCTTTGCTGTACTACACTCTTACTTCCGAATTCAGGGACCTCTTACTGCTAACGGGCTATTTGTCGCCTAAATGAGATTGTACGTAAGTTGCTATACTAGTTTCGTAAGCATTGGGCTGAAGAGACTGATTGCAGCGCCGTGTTGTAGGCAAGGGATGCATACATGGCAAAGAGGTAGGACAAGCGTGACAATTGAACCGTAGAAGCACGTCAATGCCTCGGGCTTTTGGATTCAGGAATATTTCAAGCCAGAAGCCAGCCGAATTCAATCTGACTATCGTAGCTGGCAGATCTTCATTCACTTCTGAGAGTCGAGCCAGGTTCATAGGACATGCGAAGCCTCCAGGCATTCTTCAGAACAGCAAAACGGCTGAACAGGGAAAGACGCGATCTAGTCATGTTTGCTCGTTTGTTTGGCTCACATAAACCTTTTCCACCATACAATTGTCTCACCCCCGTCGGAAGCATTGCGAATCAGACCGATATTTCGTCGGTGTGTTCAATCTACCTATATAGCCTCAATAACCACGCATTGCTCCACACCGAAGGGAGTATCGCAAAACATTCATTGCCAGCCGAGCCAACAATCATTGCTGTAGAGAGATCTGGCTGTGATCTTCACTCGCAATGTCGCTATCAATTCTAGGTCTCCGTCCCGTCAAAGCGTATCTTTCGTTCCATCTCCATCACTTGTACCCGCATCATCGAGTGCGTAGTCTGCACACTACTCGTTCTGGGCCTCTGAGATGCACTCATCATCTTATTACGGCCGCCACCTTCCCACCACGCAGCAGTCAGTCCAATAAGAAGGTCTTCCGACACAACAAAACCACTCGGCTGTTGAGGAGTAATATCATGGCTTCTGTGTTCAGCAAAGTCCACCAACGACCTTTTGCTACCACCAAGGCGCTCCAGGAGGCATCCTCCTCAGCCCACCCCAGCACCAAGAAACCTTCCACTCAACTCATTGCGAAGACTTCCACAACCAGGAACACCACTCATCCCACTGCCTCATCGCCAGCCAGGATCACCAAGCCTCGCGTATACGAACGTGACACCCGTCTTCTAAACCTCGAGTCCTCATGGACAATACACCACTAACCTCTGACCAGCGCGCCTGGTTCAGTCGCATCAACACCGCTGTCCTCAAGCACATGAATGGCCCCACCTACGACGCATCCCACGACTACGAGCACATCGTCCGCGTCGTCAAGAACGCCCATCGCATCTGGCTCGCCGAGAAGCAGCAACCCAGGGCACGCGATATCGATCCATTGGTAATGTACACCGCAGCTCTAGTCCACGACATCGGAGCCGAGAAATATCGCGTTAAGTACGACGTCGAGTCTGTAATCCCAATCGCCAGCGCACTACCATCCGTGCCATGCTCGACGCCCTAGATGTCCCAGACCACATCTCCCACCCAGCAGCACACATCGCCTCATTCGTGTCCTTCACACGTGAAATAAACAACGATTCGCATCTCAAACTCGCACTGGCCCAATTCCCCGCTTTCAGAATCGTCCAGGATGCGGATCGACTGGACGCACTGGGAGCCATGGGCATCGCGCGCGCGGCGGTATATGGCGGCGTTAGTGGTGTACGGCGTCATGATACGATCTTGAGTTTGGTGGCGTTGATGGACGAGCGATTCGTGCATTATGCGGGGAGAATGAAGACGGATACGGGGAGAGAGGAGGCGGAAAGGGCGTGGGCGTTTATGCTGGAGTTTTGGGAGGGGATGCTGAGGGAGGCTGATTGTGAAGGGGTTATTATAAGATCTTTTGGTTTGAAAAAGGTGGGTGTTGTGTTGGGAACTTTGAAACTATCGGTCTGGTTAGAGATGAGTTCTTGCCTCGAGCAATTGAGCTCAGTAGTGACCAAGCACTTTCCTAGATATGATTATGGCTACATAATTAGAGGCTACAAAAATGTATTCGGCTTGGGAAACATGGAGATGGTGATGTGTCGCGAAACAGTTGCGTCATCGAACATGACAATTCAAGAATGTGTATACGTAAAGTACTACAAGGAATGACAACTACAAGTATTACTAATTTAGAAATGCAGGAGTATAGACAGAAGTGTTTGTTCCTGCATATAGCAATGCCTTTAGTACCTTTAATCTAGCTCTCCCAACTGAACAGTTTCCGCTGCGGAGAACCATGAATACTTATGAATATTCTGCGTTGTCGTCTTTATCGTACCTCACATACTTGACCTATGTCGCGACAACACCAAGTCAGCGAGCATTACACAAGCGCTTAGAACGTAAACTACTAACCTTATCCATGCCGTGGGTTGACCGCAGATGGCAAGAGTCTGGGTAAGGACACTTGCCGTAGTCACGCTCGAGGGCGCACTGGTGTCCAAGATCTGGTTCTGATCAGCCTTGACATACATCCAAAACCCGGGGTTCGTGAAAGGATCGGAAGAGTCGGCTGTCATATCAAGCATGGGCACTTACAGCAGTCGATGCTCTGGCAATACCTATTCTTGCAAGCCAAGCTGCGCGTTTTATACCGTAGAGCGTTCAGTTCGGCAGCAGACAGTTTGGGCTCATGCTGAAACTGGCAGAACTTCCCGTTCTCACAATTGCCTCCGAGATGCCAGTGATTGCACATCTTCTTTCCTGTACGTATCATGCGCTCGTCCAGTGATTTGGCTGCTGCATTATCACGTGGTGGGAGAGGTTCATCCAGCCTCTGTTCCTCTTTATTGTAGTAAGCGTATTTCTTCTTGGTTTTCTTCGTATTAGGCGCAATGGAGATGTTGCCGTTCGGGGCCGTGCCGGTCTTGCCGACAGTTGCTATACATTGTTAGCATATGAAACACGATGTGTACATCGAACTGGGAAGACGATCGATGGGCATGCTCGCCCATCTTGGACAAGTAGCATATTGGACAATGGCTGCGATGCCCTGAGAAATCCAGTGTCTGAAACTTACCCCACGAGGAATCTCCGTTGCTCTCCGACGAACCACCGGTGACGGATGATGGAGGGGTGTTAAGCGAGGGAGTAGTCACTGACGGCCTTGGAGAGGGATTTGTCGGTGCTCGAAATAGACTTGGAGACTGAGCTGGCGGCGGAGGCGCGACCGCAACGGGGGCAAATACATTTGGATTAGGGGCAAATGTGGTTGGTGTGGACTCTGGTAGCGGCTGGGGCCTGAACACATCGTCGAAACGAGCACGCTTGAAGTGCGCCGGCAGATCCACGAAGCCTCTGTAGGCAGGTGTTGTCTCGAGAAGAGTTATTTGAGCGGCCTTCAGTTCATTGTGCTTAAATTGCTCGAGATTAAGAAGATACCCTGCATCGTGACAGCCACCAAAGATGATATGTCTGCACGTGGGGTTATCGCTGAAAGTGCGGAGCATTTCTGAGTAAGCACTGTCAGCACAAATCTGGTCGCACTTGGTGTACGTACCTTTAATCTTATGGTCGGCTCTTTCTTTGCCTTGACCAACGTCAATAATACTAAACAATGGCTGATTGACACAGAAACGTTGAGCAAAGGATCGGAGTTCCGAGGGACTGCGCAGAAGACCGACTTGCGCCAGCTTCATTGCAAGCTTATCAAGACTTAGATAGACCTGAACCATAACGGGCCAGCTACCCGAGTTGCTGTGAAGAGAGGCAACATGACTGCGGATGGCATGGTGAAGGCGCGACGCAGCTTCCGACCCGCCGTCACCACCTGCGGCCTGGAGCAGTGCATCTTGGAAAATGGCTCCGTCGCCGTCGATCAAAGCGAGAACAAAGGAACTAGCTTCAAGTTGGCGTGCATAGTCGGACACTGCTTGCTTTTGATCGTCGACAGCACGTTGATAGTTGCGTCTTATATCTCTTTCTGACGAGTAATCATTCTGTAGAATGGCATGCTCTTCTGACAGGTGCTTCAATTTTTCGATGAGCTCCTGGAATGTGTGTTAGCGCAACGCAAATATGTTGTGGCCACCAGACCACGCGATATGCCAACGAACGCTAACTAGTTGCTCTCGAGCCTCGTCTGAGGCTCGAAACCCCGCAAGCTGCCTGGAATAGCTGTCAAGATCGGTCATAATGACGAGACACCTAGAGGGTGAGGAGCGTCGTCTAAGAAATCTTTAAAGGCGGACAAGTCGTAAGGAAGTGTGTCAGAGAGCTGAGGCAGCAGCACACTTCGAACTGTTTGTCGGGCGGCAGGGGCCACGAGTCCAAGCGCGTGGAAGCTAAACGAAGTGGGATGGCCTAGATCAAGCACCTCCAATGTTACACGTTGCCCAATTTGTCGAGACAAATTATTTGTGAGTTTGCGAAAAACGTCGGTCGCTTTTGAATTGGTGCAGCGGGGTAGAGCAGGGAGATATGCGATTGTGTGGTTGTGGATGACAGGCGTGGAAAGTCGTGGAGGCGCAGGCCAGTTTCACGCAGCACCACTGCGGTTCATTAAGAGGCACAGGCGAGCGTATCGCGGCGCTCGCAATGTGACACAGAGCCAGCACATCCCACACAGGACTGAAATGATGTGGAAATTCAAAGGAAGCGGAGTGATTTGTTGGACATTTCAGCGTCTTGCTGGGCACGCGAGCCCTTGATATAGTTTCCCAGGCTCATTGTAATACTGGAACGCGAACAGGGGACACAAAACGGATCCCAGAAACTTGGGCGCTGAAGGCTGAATGCTGTCTTCGGGTACCTGGCATCTGGTATTAAGTTTGAGGCGCCAGGATTCAGGTCACAGTCTCCAGGTTGCGGTCATGCACCTGTGACTGCCGTCAATGCGACTGTAATATTGATTCGCGTTTTGTACCACTCGTCCATTCAGACACAAACTGCAGCTTCCACTCGTAGTGCAAATCAAATAGTTAGGGACAGAACCTTTTCAGGTAAAAAGGGCGAGCCGCACGCTAAACGGACCGTCCGCGCCAATGCGGGATGCTTCCGCCACCGCCCTCACAGCTTATGTTTCCAACCCCACAATGACGCCAAACATAGTCAATGCTGCAGCTATAGCATTCAAAACTCACCGCCGCGTCGCCTATAAGGCAAACCGCACATCGTGTCAGCAATTGAATGTTCAGGACACCACTACGACCTCTTTTCGCCCTATATAACCTTCCTAAAGACTGCATTCGTCCACGCGCCCTCACATATACCACCATCACCATGTCTTCGACCAAGAAAGCGCGCACACACCCACCATATGAGCTGCTCTACTGGCCACAAATACCTGGTCGTGGCGAGTTCATTCGTCTCGCCTTCGAGGCGGCAGGCGTATCTTACAAAGACGTCTCCAACGAGCAGAAAGACGGTATGTCAATGCATAACCCTCACATACCACATCTCGAGTGTAGATCATTATGTTTTCAGCGCACACCTCAATCCACCCCCGGAACAGCCACTGACACCATCCACCACAGGCGTCAAAGAGGTAGCCTCCCTCATCTCCTCCTCCTCCACAGGTACCGACTCAAACCCACCCATCTTCGCCCCTCCCGCGCTGCGCATCCCGGGCGAGGGCAAGAACGGTTCCGCATTGATACTCTACCAAACGCCCTCCATCCTCTCGTACCTCGGTCCCAAGCTCGGACTGTCTGGCGAAGATGAAGCAGAGAGCGCATGGATCCTGTCGCACGCGCTCACAGCGCTCGATCTGAACAATGAAGCGCACGACACCCACCACCCGGTCGCCGTGGCCAAGTACTACGAGGAGCAGAAGGACGAGGCGCTGAAGAAGGCGACGGACTTTAGGGAGACGCGGATCCCAAAGTTTCTGGGCTTCTTTGAGAGGGTGTTGAAGGGGAATGAGAAGGAGGGCGAGGGGAAATACTTGGTGGGTGGGAAGCTGAGCTATGCGGATACCACGGTGTGGCATGTGTTGAATGGGCTGCTGTTTGCGTTTCCCAAGGAGCTGGAGGCGAGAAAGAAGGATTACCCGCTGTTGTTTGAGACGTTTTATCCTAGTGTGCAAGAACGGGGCGGGCTGAAGGAATATCTCGCGAGTGATCGGAGGCTGCCTTTCAGTGATGGCATCTTCAGACACTATCCTGAGCTCGACAGGCAGTAAGCAAGGCCAGAAAAAGCGGACGTGTGGAGAAATGAGAGTTCACATACTCGCACTGGGGAAAATATCACGAAGAAAAGTCAATTGCAATGGTATCTTGGGTGCCCATACGAGCTCATGTCATCTCATTCCATTTTGATGCCGGGTACATGATGCATATCCGAAGCCGAACTCCTTAACCATGTCAGACCGAACCCAACAGCCATCTAGTAGTCGGCGGCAGCGCTCTGGGGGAACTCGAAGTTGACGCCCTTGCCGGTGAGACGCTTGTAGACCTCGGTGTAGGTGTCGAGCCTGTAGTCGACACCGCCACGCTCCTTCTCGTCGAGAACGACCTTGAGGATCTTGCTGCCGTCCTCGCGGGTGCGGAGACGCTTGCCGACAATCTCGACGGGGTAGACGAGGTCGGTCAGGATGGCGTCGTGGACAGCGGTCAGGGTTCGCGAGCGCGGGCGCTTCTGGGTCTGCGAGGAGCGCGACCTGTTGGAGCGCTTGGGGCGGGGGAGAATGCGGCGGGAAGCAACGATCAGGACGTGGCGGTCAGAGAACTTCTTCTCGAGCTCACGGGTGAGACTGCGTTTTGTCAGCATTGTGTCGGAGTGAGGACCACAACAAGTGTACGTACCGCTGCTGGGCCTTGTGCCAGCCCTGGAGAAGGGGAACCGGGACGAAGATGACAATCGCCTTGCGACCGTGGCCAACCTCGATCTAAGAATCCTGGTGTCAGCAAATTCATGCCGCCCAGTGCCCACCGCCTCTTCGTTTGTGTGTAGGGTGTGGTGTGTGGGTGCGCGATGGCTTCGAAGCTCGAGAGCACATCGATGGGGAATGGTCGGTCATACCTCGCGGGCAGAGACGAACTGCAGAGGGCGCAGCGAGCTCTTCAGGTCGGGGACATTGTTCTCGAGGTCAGTCAACGCCTGCGCAGAGTTAGCGATATCGTTGCGGGCAGCGATTGCAGCAGTGACTTGCGTTAGCGATGCTGGTCTCGATCTCGGAGGGGTTCTGCCTCGAGGGGCTGTTGGGGGCGATCTTGTTCAGCGAGTTGGACATGTTGGCGGCGGATGTCGAGCTTGTCAAGAGAAGTCGGCTGGTCGTCGAGGAAAGTTCGCACAACACAAGCTTGCAATATTGGTGCGCACGTGACGAACGATGGTGGATTGACCTAAACTAAGCGAGGCGCTAATAGTGCCCCTTCCTTCCTGCCTCCTTGGCGTGCACGAGTCCTTCCACTAACACGGCACATGGCAAGACCCAGCGATTACACAACAATTAATTTTTCAGCTGTTGTTCTGGCGAATAATTTATTGTGTTGGCCCCTCATGCACCAATGAATCCGAAGTCCTCTCTTACGCGTACCACTCGCACCACTCTGCTACCATCTCTCACGGGCGTCCTCCCATCGACCAGCCACTAATCTTTGTATATGGGAATCACCCAGTATAAGATGCCATTCAGAATGGCTGCCGTGATGGGCCCTGACCAGTGAATATAATGGTAATCAAATCGATCTGCAACACATCAGAACTGGGCCTCTCATAGACATTGGTTAGGCTTACTCGAGGCCGTCATCAATCCTAAGCAACGAGCCGGATTATTGCCTGTCGAGTGTCAACGGCTGAATATCCAAGATTTTGTCAGAATTAGCCTACTTGAACCTGAGTATCCAGGCCGTGCTATGCTCGATGCGAATGTTACTAAACATTGGGCTAGACCAACCTGTGCAAATTTAACTACCACAGCATCCAACGAGCGTTGTGAATCTTACCAGTATCGGTGATAAGGCAGGCCCAAAGACTTCTCTCTGTCTGGGATCGAGACCGACGCCAAATGCGATGAAAATCAGGACGAAAGAAGTCATGGTCTCAAGCGCATACCTACAGTGGTCAGCGGCCACTATCGCAATCTCGTTGTGTCGACGTACGCTTCGCCCGGGGTCACTAGGCTTGTGTCAATGAAGCAACCAGGGACTGGAGGAATGTCTTCAGGGTTCAAGCCCAGACTCGCGCGCACCAAGAAACCTGCGACCACAGCGCCAAGGCTCTGAAACATGACATAAAGAAGCGTTCTCGGGAAGATGGATAATCGCGCCGTGAAGGTCGACATGGTAATTAGCGGGTTCAAATGGCCTCCAGAGACAGGACCAGCGCTGAAAATGAACAACGAAATGAGGACCAGATTGACAATGCTTCCAAACGCAGCTGGCGCCACAGGCCCGAGACTTGTTGCGTTGACGCGAGGTCCTAGGCCGACCGCTACGAGGCCGGAAGTGTAGACCTGTAGACATGTCCCGACGCACTCGATGAACGACTCTTTCCATAACTCAGCGTCCGAGAAAGCTTCGAGATGGAAGGACTGGTGCCAGGAGAATGATGCAGCAGCATCAGGAATCTTGGTGAACGAAGCATCGTCCGACGTAAACTCCTGATTTCCACCGAGGCGACCGGCAAAAGGGCGGGATGCGACAGTAAGTTGCGAATGCTTCCGATGCCTCAACTCGTGCGGTGTGATTCCGGCTGTCTCCAAGTCCTTCGAGGTCGCAATGTCCGTCATGGTGTAGAATGGTGTTCAAGCTGACGCAATGGATTATCACCCTCAACCTCGGAACAAGATTTGTGGTAAATGCTGCTGCAGAAGCATTTGAGGTTGCGAACGCATTGTCCCCGTTTCACTAAACTGTAGTAAGTGCTTCATAATGGTGTTGCTTTGCTAATCACCATACCTCGCACTTTAGTGGGGACTGATGAGCTTCATCTGCAGTTCTTGGTTAGCGCTTATGTGTAAGCAGCTTAACTTGAACCTTTCGGGTAGTAGTCGGTGCGACTCCGCTATCATCCGCCCGCTGTTCATTGAGAGGCACGTTCTTTTTGGTGCGAGGGGACATCTATTGCAAGGTAATGCAAGTCTTACGCCTGTCGCACGGTCATGCACGGCCCGAACCGTCACCCTTCCTCGAGGTCAATTGTCACAACACCACGCATTTGAATACAGACCTCAATGGCCTGCAGCACGATACAAGATCGAGATGACCTTCAAGACGTTACGCTTCTAACAACCGACTAACGCCAGGCGTATGAAGCTTCCCAACTTCTGCTAAATTTCACGGTTATCGTCTTGCAGCTCCTCACCGCTCACCACACGTTACGCCAGTCACACCTCTCTGAGAGATTTTATCTGCACATCAAAATCTGCATTATGATCTAGCCTAAACGAGATCTTTCACTGAGCATCTCAGTCGCGCGAGTAAGCGTAAACCTACTCTCAAGCGTCCAAGCTGAAGCACAAGCACGACCCTTGCTACTTAATTCCTTTTGATCTTCTCACACTTGATGCTTCGAATCCATGGCCCATCCTTCCTAGGATCAGGCCCAGCCTGTAGATCCTTATATCCAGGGCAGCCAATCTTCGCCGTCACGCCGCCTCCACACCCCGCATAGCCACCTACTCCCGCGGGCAAATTACAGTAGAAGATCTCGCGACCCGTGCAATCTTTCGACGTGTACGTTGTGCATTCACCGCCTGCATCTACCCCAATCGATGAGATGCTAAAGGTAGGTACAAAGCATGCAGATGTGTAGAGCTGGTATTCGCAGTCCATGAAGTCGGGTTTGGCGCAGATGATGAAGTTTCCGGGTGTGCCGGTGTTTGGGCAGGAATCTTCGGGGCCGGCTATTAGACCAAGTGTTTGTGCGTTGGGGTTGGATGTGCTGACGCCTTTTGGGAGGGCAGTCGTGAGCGAGACGAGGGTGGCGAGAGTAGAAATGAAAAGCATGATGTTACGGGGTATCTGGGGCTGGTGGGTGCAATAGATGGGGTAGAAATTGTTGAAGGTTGGTGAGATCGAATGAAGGAGGCAATGGGCAGGATGGAATATTATGGGATGATTCTTTATAAAATGGATCGACTTCTTGGATACATTGTGAAAGAGGTATTGAACAATGCGGTGAACTCAAACCAGTCTACTAGGGACCTTACATTCCCGACAACCACAGCTACACAATCAATTTTGAAGTCACTGCACTTCCAAGCTTTATATTCCTCAAGTATAGGAAAGATATCTCACAATAACACAGTTCCATACCCAGGTTGAGATTCTCCGACCGCAAGTGTTCCACTCCAGTAAAGCTCGATAAATACACTCAGCCATACGCTCATGCTTTATACGGGTCCTCACTTAAAAGACCATAATCATTTTCGTTTACACCGCATACTTCCGCCTTTCAACGTGTTGGCCCCAATACCCACCTTTCCCGGACATTTCACTTCCCTAACATTCGCATCACATTGCCCCGGAATCCCCAAGCCTCATTCCCCAACGCCACTCGACCCAACATCCACAGACGTTCTATTTACCAAATAATCTTCTCCCCCTTATAATTCCACCCATCTCCACTACACGCCCCATTCTCCAAATACAGCTTGCAAACGCCGCCCGGATCCGGACCAATTGAGCGAATGTTCTCGAGCTCTTGCTTGAAACCGATGCAGTCGCCGGGAGGGCGGTAGTGGCACCCGGACTTGAAGTAGGGGTCGGTGCAGAAGAGGACACCGCCTGGGGTGCCCTTATTGTTGGGGCAGGTGTCGCGGTTTGCCTGGCTGCACGATGCGAAGAGGGTGATAGAAAATAAGAAGGTGGAAATGGTCGAAATAGGGTGGGCGGTGATCATGATTGGAATAGTGCTTGTGTGAGAGTGAGGTGATCCTTGGTGTCGCTGATTATAGTTCTGAATGGAGGAAATGTTGTGGCGAGGAGAAGATGCGGAGAGGGGCATGGTGGGCAGAGCCCTCTTGTAGCTAATTTAATGATTATGACGAACGTAGTACTCACTTCACATACCAAATTACAAACAAAGCTTCTTGATCTGAGCTAAGGCTGTAAAACCTGCTATCTTTGACCCGCACCTCACATATGTGATGCCTCTGGTACTTCAGCCTACACTTGAAGACGGTCACTCATCACATCTTAGTCGACCACATCCGCCGTTATTCAGCCCTCGATTTCCTGGCCTCCTCAAGGCCCTGCCCGAGTCTCAGCCTGGGTGGCATATCATGCTCATTCCCACAAGATCTATGTTGAACATCGCACCCGGACATCTGAAGTCGCTACCAACAGCATCAGCTACTGTCAGCTAACACATGTCTCGTCCTCTGTGCACGCACCTTATATTTCCGCCATCATACTTGAAAGAGTGAGGCTTGCCTTCGCAACTGTCGTTCGGATAGAATCGGCACACACCACCTGGATCTGGACCTAGCGAGCGCAGCGGGTTGTCTTTGGTGATGCGGACGCAGATCTGGTATGGGGGAACCCAGCGGCAATTACGCCAGTCGTACTCGTAACAATCTGGGGTAGTGCGTGAGATTAGCCAGTGTCACAGATGGAGCATATTATCCCTTGTCTGAATGAGAAGGAGCTTACAGTAGAAGGCACCCGGGAAGCCGACATTTGCATCGCACCGCCCTTGCAGCATGGGGATGGACACATCAGGTATTTCATGGCGGGACGAGGGCGGAGAAAAAGACGGGTTTATGGATTCGGGCATGTTCGGGTCAGGGAGAAGTTTCACAGCAGCCAAAGCAGGTGAGGAGGTAGTGGCAAAGGTGACATTGATCGGCGATGAGAAAGCGCCGAGGAAGATGGAGAAGAGAATGTAGAGGATGGCGAAAAGTTGAAGGGACATTGCTGCAGCTGTTCGGTTCTGATTCTAGGTGTCGAACAGGATTGGAAACGAATTGAGAGAGATGGTCGAGAGTAACCGTATACGCTGTGTGGAAGGTAAAGAAGGGTGAGGCTCGGTCGATTTTGGATTGGGCAGGAACGAACGAGATAAGAAGTCACATCTAAGATACTCCACAAACGCGTAGCGGTGAGAAGAGCAGGGGCGAATCAGCATCCACATTATGACTGAAGACTTGATCTTGACATCCTGTAGTACATGATGCAATTTCAAAGCTGATATCTCAGCCTGAGTCTGCAGGATCAAGCCACGCACTTGGGTCAGTGTCTGGCGATAGCGACGGTGTCAGCGAAGGCGAAGACAAGAGTGAACTGGCATATAATCTCAGACTGTGGCCTCGAAAGGACATGGGAAGTTGTTTGATGAGACGTCTGTTGTACAGTAGCCTGAGACGCTGAAAATGCAAACGCCTCTGTCCATCTGCTCCAGTTTGGAAGGCGAAGATGACGAGAAAGCGGGCGGACAAACCTCGGACAGAATAATCGGAGAAGAACATGTTGACTAGGAAGAGTAAACTGTTAAAATCCTACGAGAGAGGCAAAAGACAGATAGTAGACGACGAGGATACTGCGAAGACGTAGAGAAGATTTTTGAGCTCGCCTCAAGATTTCGTGTCTTGATCTGAACCCACTCGAAGCGCATCCCGGGCGATGCCCTAACAATTGGGGGCCAGAGGCTCAAGCAGCAGGTCCTAAGCAACATGTCGAACGAGAGTATAGCATACAGCCCAGCCTTGTAGTCAATAAATGCATAGCCCAGCAGTAGCATCCCGATCCAGTGACTCGAGGGCAAAGATCCACTGTTGTTTAGTCCAGGCACCGCACGATGAGATTCGAGTACGGAATACGGCGTCTAGATCCAAACATGGAACTGTTTGCGACAGACCCTGGCGAAGGCCCGAACAGTGGTCGAACATTTCGATGTTCGTCATCGTGCTTGGCAGATGCATTAGGGCTGACGGAAACGTCGGGCAGCGACCACATTTGTTGGACAGATCTACAATACATCCAAACAACCTCACCTATTGCTCCCTGTCTGCCCGTGAACTCAGTGGTGAAGCTGCACTCGGAGCGCCTGATCGACTACAGATGATGCCGCTCGTATAATTGTCGCGCTATTCCGTCACTGCGAATATCCTCGCCTCGCTCTCCGCTGTTCCTCCGCCGTATCACCGCTGCTGCCTCCGGCTTGCACGCAACCGCGCAACCTCAACCCCGACGTGCGCAATTGAGACTCGATGAACGCTGCGCGGCAGGCGTGTCGCCCGAAGCACCAGGTCCTGGTGCTCAAGTGCTATCCCAAGTTCCAGAAGAACAATGCCGACGTCAAGGCAAATTCGAGCGAGTTGAGCTACCTGCTCTACTATGCGAGCACGCGGCGCAGCAAATTGCAAAAGGTCGGCGACTTCCTCGACAAGCGGGCGACCAAGGATGTGTGGAAGGGCAGCACTGGGAATGTGCAGGTCACGCTGGAGATTGTCAAGGCGCTCATCGAGAAATGCCCGCGCGACCTCCCCCTCTACGCCGGCGCCGTCCTGAGCATCCTCCGCACCATCCTCAACTCCAATGATGTCACCATGGTCGAGGAGTCGGTGCCGGCCTTCGAGTCGCTGTGCGCCCACCAAGAACCCGCCGCGCTCGCTGCAGATCTGGACTACATCAAGCGCTACGAGGAGATTGTGCAGCTGTACGCGCAATTGGCCTCCAAAGACGGCGCCAAGACTGCAAAGACGCCAGTGAGCTGGCCCGTCGCCATCAGATATCGCAAAGCGGGGCTGCAGGCACTCAAGGCAGTCGCATCGTCCGAATCGCTCGGATCGGAGACGGGCCGCCAATTGGCTGTCATCATACCTGTCGTTCTCGCGAACGTATACTCAGAGAGCGGCGCCTACCTCAAGCGTCTGGAGCACCGTGAGTCGAAAAAGGATGAACACGAGAAGGAGCTGGCATTGCGCCGGCGGCAGAGCGTCTCGACTGCACGGACAGAAGAAGAAGAAGGCGGTGACCCGATTGCAGCATCGGGAACAACCGAAGATGCCGACAAGCTTGCCGAAGAGGAGGTGGGAGTGCTTGCGCTCGAGGCGCTGCGGAACATATTTCAGGGCGTGAACCGTGGACAGTTGCGCCTGGCGACATCTGCTGTGCTGAAGTTCATTGGTACCCACGTGAAGAGCGCGCAGAACCTGGGCAGCGAGAGCGGAAACTGGGCGACTACGCTTATGGCTATGACATGCAGCTGGGCGCCAGTGCAAGATCGATATACCATTCTGGTGGGCGCCGTTGAGACACTCGTGCGAAGCCCCATTGTCGAGGACGACCTCGAACGGCAATTGGTCCTGGCTACTGTGATCGACTATCTTCTTGCGTCTACAATAAACTTTATCGGGCTCAGCGTGATGGATGTCTTGGTTGGCTTCATTTCTCACACATTGCTACTCTTGCAGCTCGGTGGGCCAGGCTCATCCATAGTACCTCATCAGCAGCAAACAACATCAGTACTTTCAGACAAGGACTTGGGCAACCGAAGCTCGGCGAACAATCTGACCGGAGTGGTCATGGAGGTAGTCAAGGAGCCTTCGCAAGCGAGATTCAGACTCTTGGAGACGGTGCAGAAGTGCATGGCTGATTTGGCGTCGCACATCTACTACACAGACCAAATATCGGACATGGTTGAAGCGATCCTCGCTCGCCTAAAGCCGTCGCGTATGTCTAGTATAACCTCGACCGCTGAGGCTATTGAAAATCCCACTGGCACAATTGATGCAGTGGTAGACTCAGCTAGTCTCCAAGAAAAAAGCTACGTGGACCGCTTCTTCTCATTTGAGACTGCGCGTGTGACAGCTCTCGAGTCAGTCAAGGCTATCATCAAGACCGCGAACATGCGACGACCAGACGGCTCGTCAGCGTCGGTGTCTAGGAGCACTGTCGGTGTGAGCGTATGGGAAGGCACGCAGTGGTTGCTACGAGACCCGAGCGGACGAGTGCGGAAAGCATACGTCGATGCGGTGGTAACTTGGCTCAATTTGGAGAAGAAGAAGCAGGATCTCAAGATTGTGGAAAACTACCGGAGAAAGGAGAAAGAGAACGACAAGAATGCCTTGGCACGACGTGCGGTGTCGAACGCGTCACACAGAGAGCGGAAGCCGAGGAATGGCAAGGGAAAGGATACCTTTCTGCCACTTCTCCATCTGGCTATCTATGAAAACGCGCTGTTCTACGTCGACTCCGAGGAGGACTATCTACTGCTGCATCTTCTTCTCACCACTTTGACCAATAGGCTTGGAGTCAACGCTGCGAGAAGTGGGCTACCGATGATCATGCGCTTGCAGGAGGATATTGCAACTATCGAAGACCCCGGTACAAAGGTACGAGTGGGAAGCTTGGTACACGGATATCTGTGGGCATTGAGCATGGCATTGGACTTCGAGGTCTCGTCTGTGGGTCGCACAATTCATAACGAGATATCCAGGAGAAGTAACAAAGGCCTGTGGGTGAAGAGCATCCGCGTCCCGCCTACGCCAGTTGAACGGATCGAAACGCCCCACCCAAATCCAGTTCGCTTGCCCAGTGCAACAGTGCAATCGGAGGCACTTAAGCCCTTCGACAACCGGGAAGCTCTTGTGGACAAGATCGCTGAAGGTTACTCTTCCTCGCTCTACTCTCCGCCGTCATCACCGCCAGGGTCGCCTGGGCGATCGATGTCAATATCCGGTTCAGTGCCCGCCATTCATCAACCTGTCAACGTCAATCCACCACCTGAACTTCCTTACAAGATTCGAGAGGATCTTCTTGCTGACTGGACACGCGATATTTGTGTGACGAACAATACCAAGGACTCGTCCTCGGCGTCCATGACTGGGTCGCGCTCAGGCACCCAGTACACAGGAACTCAGAAGAACAATTATCTCGGCGTTAACATCCCTAATGGCAACCTTGACAGCGCAAACAACTCGCCAGTACCGAGCCCAAGACGTGCGCATAGCAGGCCACCTTCTGCTGCTTATGGCTTGGTTGGACGCTTTGGATCTCCGCACGGTAACCGTAGTCCAAGCCGGACGCCTGGCAGTAGCTCCTCACAACGTAGCACGGTGCGAGTCGACGATTTGAAGCGCGCACTATCTGGCTCTAGCCCTCATGCTCCTCGAACAAGCTACTCAACCCGCGCGCCTTCGCAACGATACCGTACATCAAACGACCGCAACTCATCCGCTTCCGACTCGATGGTCAGCGTACACTCTCTTTCCGACTCATCTTTCCTTACCGCAGATCGTTCGCAGAATCTAGACGCCTCGCACCTAAGCTCCTCCAACGGAGACGGCCAATCAACCCCAGCAGCAACACTCACTCCGCGCCCTCAGACCGCAAATTCAACAACAAGTCCCCCGTCACCCCGCTCAGCAGCCCAAACCAACGCACAAGCCGCACGCGACAATGCATACACAATGGACGGCGTTCCTCCTGTCCCACCGATCCCAGACAGTCTCCGCGACAAATCCACGTCGCCCACGGGCCAAATCGACACGCAGGACTTTGCGCGCCCAAAGACAGCGCCGAACGGAGGTGTGGCGAAGAAGAGCAAGAGCGTCAAAAGCAGAGGGAGAAGTGGGGATCGGAGACACAGAGGGAGTGAAGTCCAGGGCAGAAAACCAGACTTTGCAAGCTTCTTGGATAGTTTGGGAGTCGATGATGATGACGAGGGGGATGGCGTAGGTGAGGAAGGAGGTGTGGTGGGGCATGGTGTTGGGAAAGCGCCGTATTAGTAATTAATGATTGGAAGTCGAGCGGGAGGGAGAGTATTGTTATATAATGGATAAAGGGAGATTTGAATTTGTACATGTCAACGAGGAACCTGTTCGAAGCTTGTTGCGTGTTGTGTAATGGCGTGTTCACATAAACTAAAGCAGAACACACAAAGTACATAATATTCTCCGGGAGTATAACACAGATAGTGCTTTTCGTATCCCCAAATCGCTTTTTATTCCAAGTGCATTCTCGTCGCGTGCTATTATCGTATGCTTCCATCTTGTATGCTTTCGTCTAACCTACGTGGTTGTACAACTCATTTTTCAAGTACTCGTATGCTTTTGGAAACCTAGTCCGCTATTCTAGATCTAACGTACACGGCTTGGATATCGCTAGGTGGGGGAAATGCGGCTGCAGGAAGACGCATGTGGTGTTTGAGTGAAGAGAAGTCGCAGCAGGATAGGGATGTTGCTTCGCATGCGGTAAGAAACGCGAGTTTGACATCATCTGAGGATGTATGTCGTACTGTCTCGAGGGTAATCTGACCAAATCAAACCCAACCTACCCTCGCTCTCGCCCCAAATCACGCCTTCCCACGCAAATCTGAAACAGTCGCAAACATCAACCTCTTCGTCCCCGCTAGTCCCCTCTGCGCCATCCAATCCAGCACAAACACCTTATACCCGTCTGCGCCATCCCAAGCTACGCTCACGCCGCCTTTACGCTTCAGGACTTCCAGGCTTCGGAGCGTGACGGGACCTTGATGGTACCGGATGTTATCCCTGTCGAACCCCTCGGTACTGATCTCGCGCTCTTCCATTGCGCGCCACGCCGTTGCGGCCATGGATGCGATCCACGCGTTGTTCGAGAGCAAGAATGCCGAGCCGATGGCATATTCGCGATCTAAGCTGCTCAGATAGTCGTTTAGTCTGGTGCGCAAGTTGGGGTCGCAATGGAATCCAACGGCGCGTTGGTCCGCCGTGACAAGCGCGCGAGAGATCCATATGAGATGGTAGATATCGCGCAGACACCAGTTCAGCGCGTCGGTTACGGAGGTGGGATAAAAGTCCTTGACGGGTTTCGGGTGCTCGTCAAAGGCG
This sequence comes from Paraphoma chrysanthemicola, assembly GCA_020744225.1. NCBI lineage: Eukaryota > Fungi > Ascomycota > Dothideomycetes > Pleosporales > Phaeosphaeriaceae > Paraphoma > Paraphoma chrysanthemicola. The sequence continues at coordinate 892,267 of JAGMWG010000010.1, read as the reverse complement.
TGCTTGTACGCTGCGATGATGCCGCAGACGCGCGAGAAGGTTGCTGGCGACGGCTCTTGGAGAAGGAGGTAGATGAGGCGCATTGGTGGGAGGATGATGGGGACGGAGTGCGGTTGGGAGACGGTGGAGAGGACTTCGTAGAACGCGAGGATAGAGGAGAGAAGGCGATGGCTTGTACCCGGAGGCATGGAGAGGAGAAGGGAGATCGAGAGCGTGAAGACGTGCGCTGTGAGGTCGTGGAAGATCTGAGGGTCGGTCGCATCGTTTGATGACGAGGCGGCGCTTGCTTGTTGCTGTACGAGGGAGGTGTACATGTCGATGAGTTTGTCGTAGCGAATTTCGTCATGTGCCGCTATGCTCTTTTCTACGGGCAGGAAATAGGAAGCATAAGCATCGGCCCAGGTGTCGATGGGCACATATGTAAGGAGTTCAAAGATAACGTCAATATTCTCTACGCCGTTCCACATAAGGAGATAGGCCTTGAGAAAGTCGAGGGTTGTCGGATGCAGGGTCTAAAGATATTAGCTCATGGAATATACAACGCTTATTCAAACTTGCCTTTGCGTATTGGGCGTGTTTCAGTAAGGCCTCGAGTATCTCCTGCAGATATTGATAGTCTCCTGAGCCCAATTGCTCGTCTCTATACAGATCCTCAAGACAGGTCGACAGCCAGAGATCGATTCGAGTCGACGTGATTGGCGAGGGCCGCAGATCCACGAATTTTTGAAGGAGCGGATCTGTGAGAATGGAGATCATTTGCCCTGGTGGCTCGATGCGATCAAGCTTCTCGACGAAGGCATTCACATTGTCGATTCCCTCAAGCGTCACGGAAGCTTCCGTCGCGTGGTATGTATGTACATCCGGGATGGCCGAAGCTTTGCTCCTCTTTGCTGTTCTTCGTGAGACCTTGAACCCATTGTGTCGATCTGACAGGGTTTCTTCCGCTGCTGTGCTAGCATCAAGTATCGCGGTTATCCTGGTTTGCCACTCCGCGTCAGGTTGCTTTCCAGGTTAGCGAGCCGTTCAACTGTGTAACCTATCATTGCGGGGATGTAGGGAAACATGGCGAAGTTGCATCATCGCAGTCGCACAGCACGCGGGTACTCACCGGAGCAAATGACTTCCGGCTCGTGGAAGTAGTCCCGAGAATTATGTCGGGGTAGTAGTCCTTGAAAACGCGGAGAAGACCTTGAAGTGCTGGTTCGTTACCTAGACCTCGGGAAAGCTCGAGGCTAGCGTTTTGTCAGTACACGCCGTAATGTTCGACTTCTGTTACAGTAGCTGAAGCATACATTTGTTGGATCCGGAATGGCTTCACATGCTTCCTTCGTGTTATCAAAGACAACAGATGACACAAGGACGTTCTGCTATTATTAGCATCACCTCGTGTGGCAATGGACTTGACGAGGCTCACCTAATGCTAATCATGTCCAGCATGCCGAAAAGTACACCGTACAGTCTGGACAGCACGTCTGCGTCCTCGGTGATCTCACGAACGGTGATAAGCCACTTTACGAGGCAGTCCTGCATGCCTGGCGATGGTTTGCCTTTACCTTGACCAAGCGCTCCCACAACGGTCACGACGACATCGCCAGGTATACGTTTGGCAGGATACAGATTCTTAATTAATGTCGTGACACTCGTCTGGTCCAGATTGGTCTTGACAGATGCCAGCTGTATGACTTCCCGCAGTGCGTCTTCATCGAGTCCATCCTCGATTGCGTGCCGGCATATGGCATCAACGACGCTAGATACTTTGACTGTGCGCTGCTTTGCCGGTGTTCTTGATGCTGTGGCCGACGGTAAGCAGTGTTTGATTTACGAAAGCAGCTGCAGTCAATACTCACCCTTATGCAATAACTCTAGCGCGTCGTGCAACGCCGGTCGCTCTTCTGCCAAGTCCATCAGTGGAGCTCGAGTTGAGCGCGCATAGCGACGGGGTAGTCCTACCAACAACTGATGGCATCACGTTCTCCTTTTTGCCCCATGCATGCGGTGAGACTTTTGGTCAGCAGTGTATGTGCCTAGTACGAATCGATACGCGGACGCGTCGCATGGTGTTTACACCCTCGATGGCGCCTTCCCCCGTTTGAGGCGCTAACTAAACAAGCGAGGGTGCACCAGATTCACGCCGCCCTTTCTTCCTTGCACACCTTAATCTGTGTCCACAGTCTAATCGTCGCATTTGAGCTACATCAGATTCAGATTGATCTTCCATTGCGCATGCTTCCATTGGACATGCCTCGGTCCGTTCTTCCTTGCCAGCGCAGAAAGTAAGCGCCGCCTGTGACGATTCACGGCTCGACCCTCGATTATGCACTTAATCGTGCAGAGTCACCCGCATACGTGCTCTCGTCACTGGACATGCATCGCATCTGTTCACTGTCGCCACGGTATGCCTGGAGTCTGTGTTACACAGCAAGCATCTATCTATGGATTTTCCGGCTCAAGCAGCCACTACGAGCCCTGGCTGGACTAGCTAAACTATTGCAAATGCACCTCTCAACGACCCGCACTGCATTGCCTGCTCAAAGTGTAGCAACCCCCGCGCCATGCACATTGTGATCGATGAGGTACATGCGGCGGCTGTCCGCACAGGTTCGCATCCCCGGCTACTGGTGCATCGACTTTAGTGTTTGGGCTTTGGCCCACAGCTCAGCCAGGCTCGTCGCCGGGCCGGTCAAGAGGGTACTCGGTCAGGAGGAGCTTAGTTTGTTCAGCTTCGTCCCATTATACGAGACTTGAGACTCTACCTGATTGAACAACTCCAATGCTCTGTTTCATACCAGCCGCAGCGATTTTCACAACAATTCCTGTTGGTAGCACTTTCTTTGTGCACTGGTCGACTGGTGCCGCTTGCAGCTACCCGACGCGACCGCAACCAGACGGCTGTATATCCTCTAAGACCACCCAAGTTTGTGTAACGTCCAGCATCCACCCGCGTGTGAGCAGCAACGTTAGTCTTAGACAGTCGTCCAGTCGGGGCGTATCCGAGCAGTCAGCGTCTTGTCGTTGGTAGTCGCTATCATGCAAGTCCGAGGTGGTGCACTACATCCTCGCTATTATAAGCTGTGCCACCCTGGGCACTCTTCTTCATGTCAATGAATTGTATTTGGAGAAGCTCACACTTAACAGGCTTCGAGATCGAAAGTACTGAGGCATCATAAGCAGGGTTCACGGTCCACAACGCGATCCGCCAGGCACGTCGCAATAACGCTCCGCCCAACGGCTGCATGGGTGATCTTTGCCAACGGGTTTAGCAACATCATCGTGCTCCTTGCCGCCTATATCCGCGACGCTTGACCTTGTCCATACAGGGAGACTCTGGTAGTAAATTCTCCTGCCTCAGTCGGAGCTGTACCCTGCAGGAGCAGACTCCAACGTCGCAGTCACACAGGCGAAGAAGTCTCGATATTGCGACCAGGTCTCACGAAACGGAGGAGAAGCTCGAGCCAAATTCTTTGGACGTCTAAAAGGCCAGCCCATCGAACGTGTATCGTTGCTTCTTCGACCAAAGCACTTTTCATCCCACGCGGTAGCGCTAGACCTGGCCGACTAGCATCCCACGTCTTCTGCTCTTTGTGCCAAGCAAATCCCTACAACTAGCATGGGCGAACGCAAGGCCAAATCGTCTTCGAAGAACACCAAACCATCGCGCTCGAAGATGGCCTCTACAATTTCGAATGGATCAAGCTCGACACCATGCTCAACGTCTGGCAGTGCAACGCTGGTGCGATGCCCCGAAGAGACACTACTTCGCCTGCGAAAGCTACACGAGGCTGAGATCATCACTCTTTTCACACCATTCGTCCCGCATCCTCCTGTATCCGCCCTTGCGAAGAACATGGACCCATTTGAACCACTAGGGCGCGCGTTGCCACGGCATGTCCGACATGTGCCCTTTCGACTGGAATATGGAATGACTGAACTGCATGCCGACTTTCTCCCTGCCAGCGGAGCAGTGGTTGTTGTCATTTGCGTCACAGACAATGTTCTCAGCAGCAATCCTGAAGCATTCCAACAACAGGTCAATTTCGCCATTAACATCTGGCGAAAGATTGGGGAGACAAAGTCGATAGCGGGCATTCCGGCCATTCTACTCTTGGCCAGCAGTGAGGCTTCTTCGCGAGCATACGCCGACGCTCTACATAGCTTTCCTGCATTGGTCTCAACCCACGGATACACGACCGAGGCTTTGGTCGATGCTGTCAATGTTCTCTTTGGGCAGTGACATTCTTTGCCGGCAATGTCAATACTCGTGAAATACGTCACAAGGCTTAGAGTATAGAACCAGGCCGGGATGATGCGATTGTGTCACGCAGGTACCAGCATCTATGCCGTGGTCAGAACGCGCAATCGATTACTCTCGATATTGTACAATACAATTTCTTACCAGCACCCTTTTCTACTCTTCATCGATTCCGGCATGTTGTTCCGCAGCCTTCGGACATTAATACTCAGTTACATTTTGGTTCATGTCCAGCACCGTCATGGGTCATGCTTGTTCGCCAACTACTTATACAACAATATATCATGTCTACACCAACCAGGGCTCACGTCTTCCAGAAGGCTTCTCTCGCATTCTGCCGAGCCGCTTGCCCGGGATATTCGGGTCCGATACGATATTGGGCTCAGCTCAGCCTCAATATCGAAACCTTGATGTCGGGTGACGTATACAGTTAATTTCCTTCTTATGTGTTTCGGCTCGATGACTTAAATGTTGGTGTATGGCAGGGGTGGATGATACGCATGAAACGGGACTCACGTGAGACGATGATAGTGGCAGGGTATGTTTGTTGTCGCCGGCGCGTGATTTGTACGGCGTTGAGTGGGCTGGGAGAGTTTGGAAGGGGTATTATCATTATGTTGGACATGTATATACACTTTGAAACCTTAGTTCCCATAGCAGAGCGAGCCATTTAATGGCACACCTTAAGAACTCCAAACACCATCCCATGCAATATTATCAGCGCTCAATGTCATCGTAAGACGCATCCCAACCCTCTATCTCTCCAATGGCATGAGGGCAAATACGACCAAACCGGCTCCGTCAGCCCGCATTGAACATCGAATCCGTGCGCTGTGCGTCCTCTCCTGACCTTCCTAATTCTCCATCAACCCCCTCCCCGGCCCCGCCAGCCCTCCACCCAGCGCATTCATGTTCTCGCGATCAAAGATGCCCGGATTGCTATCCATAAACTGCTGTCCGGCCTTTTGCGCACTCGCAGCAAGCGTCTCCTCGTTGCCAGAGAAGTAGTAAAACAGGCGGTTCGCGACAATGGTCAAGTGGTCCGGCAGGTACAGCGATGCGGCGATGATGAGGAGGGAGAGAAGGAGGAAGAGAACCGAGTCTAATCATTGTAAGCAATGTGCGTGGTGTAAAATTGCACGGGGTATGTGAGTTGCGGGCAGATAGACATGGGCCTAAGAGGACAGAGGGGGAATGGGGTGTGCAGCGCATGTAGGTATGTAGGAAATGTAGGGAACGTACTGAATATGAATTTCTCAGTCGAAGTCAACATGTATAGCGAGAATGTGACTTCATATTGATACCGCTTGCGCTGGAACCAGCGGAGCAGCGCGGCCGGGTACAGCATTGCGGCGAGCAGGAGCGCGGAGGCGAGGAATAGGAGGGTGAATGTTGCGAGAGATGTTGTGTCAAGCATGCGCGCGGGCTTTTGGGGCGGCGATTCGAGCGTGTTGCGTGCGTGCGCGGAGTTGTTGTGGCGGTGTGTGAGGTTGCCGTTGCGTGGTTTTGGTTTCGTGGTTCAGGGACCGATGGGATCGGCCTGTCAGGCACTTTTTGGGGGCGGACAGGGATCCGCGGAAAGCCGGTGGATTTGGGCGCATGCAACGTCACTTTGACTACTTCAATCGACCACGACTTTTCTTTGGTGACTTCGACAGCCTCCATAGTCAACACGCGTGGATTGATGGCGCCCTGTGGGTAATGATATGGTCTTAGCAGTCTCCGAGGCCCCCTCAACTGAGCAACAGTATGTGTGGACATGGTGCGGCCACTGCGCCGCAGGCTTGCAGTCAGCCATTTGCGACCGTCGCACATGCCAGCAACAACAAGGCTGTGGGTTTGCATCGTCTGAACCATGTCCAGAAGGAGTCTCACGCAATATGCACAGTCGGTGCCTCTACCACTGTCGAGGTGACTGACACTTGATTGGCTTTTGAACTCGATACCGTCGGTGAGGACACTATCAAATTCTTTTCCCTCATAACTCTTATGGGTCGCACTATTGGTGACCGCCTCGTTGGCCCCAAGTCGTGCATGAGGGCATAAGCGCTGAGCCTGGTGTACGGCGTCTCGTCACCTGGAGCGACAGGCCTGCGAGAGTTGGACCAATCACAGATCTTAAAAGTGATCGACAAACCGCATTGATTGGTCGATCTCAGCCAGGATTCTCACAAGAGGTGTCGAGACGCTGGATAATCTGGTCTGCTTTGTCGATCTGTCACAGCCTCTCGAAACTCTACTCATACTTGTCTTCTACTTCCCAGCTTTCCAGACCTACTCGTTTGTGTTTCTTCATGTACTTCATTGTTGCGCTTGGGATGTCAAGGTTGTGATTGGCCCCTTCAATGACCATCCAGCCTGATCACAAGAGTCCCACCTTCAACGAGATGCTCGAATCAGACTCGCACCAACAGCTACTAACAGAACGCAACCCTCCTCGTACAGAACAAGATGCTGGACATCATATCAGCCACGGTAGTGACTCTACTTTCAATGACGAGAACATACGCACGCCACAACAGGGCAACGATTTTTCTACGACAGCAAACAAGTGTGACCATGAATCATCGACGGCTGTACTATGGAAAGGACTGCCGACGTATTTACTAACATGGGAATTGTTGGGCATTGTTTTATCTGCCAGCTTCCTAGGTAAGAAATAGCCTCTCTAAGACTGAACGTCTAGACTCTTTCATCCTTTCGGCTCTAACAAAAACTTAGTCCTTGGCGCTTGCGTTGCATCTCTGCATGGCAAATCAAAGAGTGATTGGGCAAACCGCGTCATTCAAGCAACAAGAATTGCGCCCTCCGTGTGGCCTATTGTGTTCTCAGGAGTCCTTGGCAATGCAGTGAGGGCATTTGCGGACTGGCGCGTGGAAAGAGGGATACCTCTCCTCGTATGTAGTAAATCGTCCATGAGACGAAGTTGTGGATCTTGTTGACACAAAACAAGGCACTCGAGCAGCTTCTGGGATCACTGACTGTAGGTGCTGCGACATCGGCTCTCTTAACAATACTGACAAAGCAATCAGATGGCGAGTTCCGTGATAACAATATTCCGTTGGTCCATATTTGAGTTATCATCAGTTGCGCTTGTCTTGCTGTGGGCTTTCAATCCCCTTGGTTCTCAGGCATCGTTCCGAAGCGCTTACCTACAGACTGGCACAGGCATCGCTCAAGGAAACATCACTGCCTACGCACCCAGCCTCGACACGCAACTCGAACTCTCTACCTTTTCGACCGCGAATACTCGCTCGCCCTTAATACGCGCGCTATACTCGGCAACTCTATACGACTACGTGTCGAATACACAGTACGTGGATCCAACGAACAACGTCACCCAAGGTATTATTACGTTGCTAGGTGGGCCAAATTCAGCAGCGGTCCAAGCAGCTACGGATGCATGGGGGAATGTGCGAATACCTAACCTTGAATATCATTCCGAATATGATAATTCAAAACCTATGCAGTGGCTTCAGACACCTTGGGAAACGAAAGTCTTAAACTATTCCAGCCTGCTGGGTGAGCCTGTCACAGGCATCGACCGTAACTTCACTGGGAACACTTCGTTCACAATTTCTTCGAGCTATCAAAGTTTCAAGGTCAGTATTCTGCACACGTAGCAGTGCAACATTGGGAAAGGCATAAATCTAACCGATGCAGTGTACTCCCTGGCTGTACCTGAATTGCTCTCAACCCACTCTTATTATCAACGGTACTCTGCTCATGGCCAACACCTCCGAAGCGGACAAGTGGCTCTCAAAAAATACCGGCCGGAACTTATGGGACACGATTCATTTCAAATCACCCGGAGCTGTAGCGCGTCGCACATTCTCCGTCATGCTTTCTCTAGAGAGCGCGAACAAAGACACTCCGCCAAACGCGACCGAGCTCATCTTCGCCTCCCGTGGTAACGGCTATGACTCGAATTATAACCTCTCTGTCACGAAATGTAGAGCTCGAACTACGTACGTTGATGCACAAATAGTGTGCATGTCGAAAGGATCTTTGGGTAAAGCTGTATGTGGGGTCACTTCAATTAGGGAAACGCCCAATCCACCGATGAATCCCGCCTATAACGTATTACGGATGTCTGTACCTGCGCAAAACTCCCTCACTCAATTCACGGATCTCCTGGATGACAATTCCGGTGGTGGCGGCGGGCGATCCAGCAACACCGAATTCTACCTTTACAACCCACTCGCTTTCCCGAGCACTGATACGAGTGGCAAATACTATGCTGAGCTCGGAGAACTCGACATCGGACTCTTCGAACGGCGCTTCTCGCTCCTTTGGAACACGCTGTGGAAGATCAGCTGGGCGAAGCAAAGTGTCATGGGCGGCAATTTCAACACCCAACTCGGCAAGAGTCTGCAAAACACGACCTCTCATGTCACGTTCCCCCTCGAGCCAGTCTACGCCATCGATCGTCTCTGGCTGACGATCTATCTCACCTCCGTTGGGGTCATGTTCTCTGCAGCTGTCTTCTCAGTTGTTATGCACATGCGGTGTCGCGCACCTACCATCCTGGGCTTTGCCAGCAGCCTAATTAGAGATTCGATCTACTTTGAGGACCGCGGCGTGTATATAAATAGTACTGAAGATGGATCTCAGAAGAGCAAGAGATTAGCGGAGATGAAAGTCATGGTCGCTGATGTGGGAAGCAAGCAGGAGAAGGCTGGTAAGATCGCTTTTGCCCCAGTAGGCGGCGGCAAGAAAGTTGAAAAAGGGAAGTGGTATAGATAGGCATGGATGCAAATTGGGAGATGCGAGTGATGGCAGGCTTTTATTGCATTGGGTTACAGCGCAGTGTACATATTTTGGTGCTTGGCTAATAGAGCTACCAACAGAGCTACGGCTTATGCCAATTTGAATTTTAAGAAGACTTCATTCTATCTTAAACAATTCTTTCGTTCTAGAAGGAATGGAAGTCCGTTCCAGCGAAACCATTTCTGGTCGGTTCGCCTACCATTTTTAGCCAGCATGAGCGTTCCCGCTGCAGCCCCACACCCGATAAGATATGTGCACGAAGTTCCGGAGCTACGGCCCGCCACAACGTCACTTTGGAACTTTGGCACTTTTGCTTAGCACGCGACATTTGCTCTTGAACGACAACAGCGAAAGCAACGGACGATTCAATGCTATCGCCATGCATACACTTCAGCGTCACCCGCCTTAGAGCTGCCGCAATGCCTCTCCATCGCACCACGCGCACAACCCAACCCGTCCGCCGCGCCTTCACAACCACGCCCTCTCTTCCCGCAAACCTGCCTCCACGCAAGAAACTCCTCGACTCGGATCTGATCGAGAACTTCCTCAAAGGCTCCGGCCCCGGCGGGCAGAAGATCAACAAGACCTCTTCCGCCGTGCAGCTGATTCACAAGCCGACGGGCATTGTCGTCAAGTACCAGGATACACGCAGTCGGACTGTGAATCGCGCTATGGCGAGGAAGATATTGCAGGAGAGGATCGAGGAGGTGGAATTGGGCGAGGACGCGAGGACAAAGGTCAAGGCGCGGGTGTTGGCGAAGAAGAAGGCGAGTAGCGGGAAGAAGAGTAGGAGGAAGTATAGAGCGTTGGAGAACAAGGAGGGTGAGGATGGACAGGAGGTGGTTGAGGGACATGCCGAGGGAGGACAGGACGCTCGGGGTGTGGGAGAAGTGGGTGCTGTGGATGGGAGAGAGGGGGGAGGAGAAGGACAGAAGCCTGAGGGATGAGGGATGCGCCGACACAGGAGAAGAAGACGGCTATATGCAGGAGCTGGATGATCTGGTAGCCGTCATGCTGGACTCAGACAAAGACCCATTGCGACACAGCATGGCTGGGACGCCCTGCTATCGATCTCGTTCGTAGCACTTCGAGACCCTGCAGGATGCTATCGAGCTCCGCCGCACAACGCTCACGGCGTGGATGTCAAACAATCGTCACGAGTGCACCGGTGGCATCGCTGGGCTGCCAGTCTGTAACACAAGTCGACTAGACCGTCTGTAAGGGACATGGCAAACGCAATAGCTGTGTCGAGAAACAACAATTCGCTCTATCGGTATGAGGTCGGTCACGAACACGATGCTGTGCTCCTCTTGGAAGCAAGAAGCTGGCATGGCTATGTAGAGTGAGATAGAGCCTCGTTCTTTGGCAGGCTGCTAGATGTGACCAACCCACCACCTCGAGACGCGGGGAGAGTGAAGACATGGAAGAACACGACAATAGTGCGATCAGCATGGGGAATTTCGTCATAAATTTGCGTTGAGCTTGTGTATTAGATACAGCTCTCAAAATACAACGCCTCTACCAGTCAATGCATCGTTTCACAAACCAACGACAGGAAGCTCGTCAACTTGAATGAAATCTTGCTATGTTGGTATGCTAACCATGTATCTATATGCTGTGGTCTTTCCTTCCCACCCCTCCCCGAACCAAAAACTCCACGCAATGCAAATCGCTCTAACCATATCTCTAATGCAATCCAAACTCGCCTGTCTCCGCCATACTCTTCTGACACTCGACCATCATAGTGACCATATTGGACACCTCATCGAGCCTACTCAGCACAACGCCATTGCCCTTCTGGAAGCCATAGCACTGATACTTCAAGCCCGTCTTGTTGCAGAATTCGCGTACCAATTCCTGGCCTCTGCGCAGGTTATGTCTCGGTACCCGCGGAAACAAGTGATGCACGGCCTGGAACTGGAGGCCGCCGTGGAACCAGTCCAACCAGACGGGGCAGTCGACGTCCATTGTGGTCCGCAGTTGGCGCGCGGGGAACGACTCTGTGGGACCGAGATCCGCCGTCGGCATGCCCCAGTGCGAAAGTGTGATTTGCACGTGCAGAATGATGGTGACGCCGTGGCTGAGGAGCACGAAACCGACGCGAATGGGCCAGGTGGGCAGATACGTCCAGACAAGGAGGTAGCCGAAAAGGTACCAGTAGCATGCCATGAAGACGATTTCGACGTGGCGGGTCCACCATGCGGCGCCGAGTTGTGCGGCGCGAGGCGAGATCAAGTGCAGTATGCCGAGCATGTATAGATTGAAACGCGCCAGCCCCATGATGGGGTAATACGCATATTTCTGGTACGGAATCATGACATCCGCAGCGCCGTCCCAGACGAATTGAAAGTTGTAGTACGAGGAGAGGATCGATTTCATGTACGTCGGGGTATTTGAGAAGAGGGGGATGTTCTGCAGGTCCGGATCGTGCTCGGGCATGTTTGTGACGAGGTGGTGGACGTTGTGGGAGGATTTCCACCATCCGATGCTGAGACCGCAGCAGAAGTCGGCGATGAAAGCGCCGATGAGCGTGTCGATTACGAAGTTGCCGGATATGCCACGGTGGCCGGCGTCGTGGGCTGTGAACATGATTTGTTGCTGGGAGCTTGTTAGAGCCATCGAATGTTTGAACAGGTTGCAAGCTTACCCAGAACAGCCCCAGGAATATGGAGGATGTCATGTACCACTTGATGTATAGCAGCCAAGCAAAAGCGGCAAACAGTATGCCATAGCGTACACACTCCTTTGCGTAGCACGAATAACGGCACTGGTATAGACCCTCTTGCTTTATCTGCTCGTGTAGCGCCCGGTAATCCAACAGGATGGCTTGTTGTGCTTCGACATTTTGCGCGAGAGGGTTTTCCTTGAGGCCTTGCTCAATCTCCTTCTTCTCCAGATCAATGGCGTGGCGCTCGCGGTTCCTTATTTTCTCTTGCGCGGTGTTTAGGGGATCAGTTTCAGAGAGGGGTAGCTTCTCCACATCGATGCGGGGTGATACGGCTGTCCGGCACACGCAGGTACCTGTGGAGCTCAACTTCTTCCCAATAACAGCAGCGGCCTTGTTTATACAGTCAGCTCGGTGCAGGAGTGCATTGGCCTCAGACAATGACAAGTGTGGGTGTAACCCACTGAGCCTAAATCGATACTCTTCTTCGACCGTCTGTCGCTTCCAAGAGCCACCGTTTTCCCCTTCTTCCGCAATTCAAGGTTGATGTAGTAGTCCGGCGACCTGATCGGAGGTTCGAGATTGGCCCAGGGTAGTTCTACGCGACCGACGCGGTATTGCTTCATCATGAGAAGAGCCTTGCTTGTGTGGTAGCTGATCGACGTGGTCAGTCCTGATTAATAAGATCTTACTTCATGATGCTGACTTTACTGAAAGCGGAAGAGTCGTCCAACTCTAAGTGAACTTACATATTGATCTCGTCGGTCGCATCTCTGCCCACCATGTGCAAAATCGCAAGGCGACCGCCAGGGTGTTTATTGACCCATTCTCCGAGGTTCAACACAAATCCTTCGTGGATGACGACCGGCTGGCCTTGCGCAACCCATTGCGCGATCTCCTCGGTGGAAACAAGGTTGAGTCGCGACATCGTTGGGGTAGCTGGTTTGTTCGTACCTGAACAGAAGAAGATTGGGAACACAGGATTGATATATACAGCGCTGTGGCGCACGTCACCCCTATGTGAACTATCCCGAAATGTGTCCAAGCTCAATCCTGCAAACGACGCGTGTGGGAGCCGTGCCATACAGCACTCGTTAACGGGACAGCCAATGTCACCAGTGGCGTAGTCCAGTCTCCTACTATGAGACCCTGCTTTTCTGGAACAACCGTTCCCGCATTTTGTCGTACCCGGAACCGTGTGCGTATTGCGGGTAGCACTGCTGCACTGCCCCATTCCAAAGTGGATACAGTTCTCCTTTCCACGCTGATCCCGACTGCTACACATTGGAGAATTGTGGACACGCTGCGCCAGAAGCCGCGTGTGCGCCGAGGTCTCAGGTGAGTGTGCTTTTGAGAACACCCAATTACGACATGTACCCATCGCCTCTGCCACCATGGTCCAAGCCTAGCTCCTTTGTGGTGTCGGTCCGGGCGCAAAACCCGCATCTCTACAACCAGTCTTACTTTAATTGGTGGAAGGTGGTCTAGCCCAATCACAGCTTTCTGGGCGCCGCAACTTCATCTGTTGGAAGCGCGTTATGTAAAGGATGGACACGAATGCGACGACCAACACCAAGCTTGCGCTGAACCGGACACCTTTGCCGCATCCTCTGGATCGTTTGATTAGCCAGATCTAGGCTCAGCCAAGATGTCCAAGCGGAAGGTAGCGCTGAAGCGCGCAGAGCGGAGCCCGTATAGGACTAACGCGGCTCATTCCCCCGGTCTGACGTGCGGCACAGATGTCCGGGTGGAACGTTCGACATTCGTCAATGTCCCTCTTTCTTTCACAAGGAGGGCCAAAGACCGAATCATGTTTACTGATCTTGAGGATGTACCCGTCTCTTGCACGCATGAGAGTTGTGAATCTGAGGCGCCTATGGGTGAAATTTACGCCCTCCTCTTCTAGCTCCTGTGCGGAAATCTCTTACTCCCTGGTCGGTTATAGCCTTGGCAGTACCCCTTGGTGTACCCCGCGGGCCTTCCACAAGGGTGGCCTCTCGTTGGCGACGGGCGACGGGGAGAAAGACAACTCGAAAGGACCGTTGCGGCGACTTTTCGTCGAAGGTGGAGTGGGGCAATACCTGACAGTCTATTCCAGACTGCGCTGTCGTGCGCTTTTCGCTCGTTCGGTGGAATACGCGTTTCTCGCTCTGAAGCTGATGCGCGGCGTAATAGCGGTCGTAAGAGCCATAGGACGGGATCGGCCTCCGAGTACGATAGGGTTCTTACTTCAGGGTCTATCTCTCGCTCAAAGACCCTGATTTGCGTGTGGGCAGTGTTGCGAGTCGGGCTCTTTGCCCGCTCGGGCGGTTTTCATGCCATGTCAGAATTTGGCGTATCTCAAGCATAGTTGGTGTGGGGATGCTGAAACGGGATTCGCAAGCAGCGCTGAATCGGTGCCGGTGTCGATCCTTCGTAAGGTTATGCGCGCCGTCATCAACGCTCGAGGGGGAAGCCGCGAAGATATGCTTGTAAACCTTCCTGCTTACGTCAGGCTCGCGGAAGCCCGCGGATAGCTCTCGATTACACATCATCGTCGATTCGACCTGTTAGTCTGCAGCCTCATCTGCAGGTACGATCAGGTTGTGAGAATGAAACTGTCATTCGTCGACGCTGGTGTGCTGTCCATCTTCAAAGTTTGGTGCCGTCCCTGCATGCAGTGCAGCGCGCCCAGCGCAAACATCAGCCAGTCCTTTAAAAGACAACAGATTCATCAGTGCAGATGCATCACGCAGCAGTCGCTGTAACCGCGAAGCTCTTTCATACAAGGTAGACCACGCGACTCTTGTAACGGCATCGACGTGGAGCGGCGATGAATCTTTGTGCACATCGACGTGTGGGCTGGTGCGCACTTCGCCTGCGCAAGGGCAGCGCGATCAGCGCAACCGCCCACCCAAATCCATTAAAGATGCACACAACAGGTTCCTATCTCTTCAAGCGTTAAAGGGATGAGAGACAACATGTATCAATCACTCATTATCATCACATCGACGTCCATAACCACCACCGCTCCTTCCTCGATCAATCCGCACGCGCGGAAGATATCGATGAAAAAGGGTTGCAGCAGTTCTGCGAAAAACAAAAATTGCCCCGCTCAAGCCCCCGAAGGAGATTGATTTCAACACCTGTCCGCGCTGTGCAATGCAGCAGATCTCGAAAGATGAGCCCGATCTTTGAGCCGGGTCATCGCAAGAAGGTAAGTATGATTTGCAAATGAGGCAGGCGGTGCGGTTTATATAGGCGCCAGGAGCCTGCCAAGAGACGCTAACAAGAAAGACACGTGAGGGTGGTTGGGGGCGGTGAGAGGGAGACGTGATTGGTGTTGGGGAGCGGGTATGTGGACCCGAGTGGGGACCACTGTTTGTTGTTGAGTGGGAGACCTGTTTGTGCAACTTCACTTCCGAGCGCACTTCATGAGAGATTGGCCTGGAGATTGGTATGCCACTTTCGAGGTTGATTTGGGCAGGCGATTCGCGTGCTTGTCAGACGATTCGCGTGCTTGTCGGCGGTCCCGGGCATCGGTGCACTTCTCCGATCACAATAACGGGGCATGTGTCAATTTCGTCTCAATTTTCGTGATGTCTCGCTGCAATGAGGATCTTCGCCTCGCATGAAAGGAAATCTGCTGAAATGCTTGACGGAAATTATTGCGACGCGTTCCATGCGCTGTACATCAAGTCGTAGATTTTGACATCGTTTAGCGCGTCCTCCGCAGTCGTCTTGATATCCTTGCCGTTTACCAGACACTCATGCAACTCCAGAAACTCTGCCGTGTACGCGTCCTCGTATGAGCCGATGATCTCCTTCGTCTGGATCTCTCCCGCGTCGTTGACCTCCTGAACAATGACCTTGATCGGCAGCCCCTTGACGTACGGCGAGTCGTACTTGATCAAAACGCGTTTCTTCTCCCCGTATACCGCCAGATGCGCGTCGAAGTCCGGCACAGCATCGATCCCAGACTCATACGTGACAGCAAACGATTCCTGATCGCCTGATGCGTTTTTGTAATTCAAGATCGCGGAGTAGAAAGGCGCATTCACCGAGACGCCTCCCACTGACTCTGGGAAGCCGAGAACCTCCCTCATCAACGAGATGTCGTGCGATCCCAGCCCACCCAGGAAACGGCAGTATTTGATCTTCTCTGGTGTGATGTCCTGATCTGGGAATGCTTCACGATATAGCACATTGAGCTTCTCGTCGCGCACCTTGCCAGCATCCGCAGGGAAGTCTGTGTTCTTTACCTGGAATGTGCCGGATTGGTCAACGAAATGCGCATTTGGGCCGCTGAAATCGCGCGACCGAGCGTACAGAATCCGGGGGATACTTTCGACCTCGCGCTTGAATGTGTTCGTGAAAGAAGCAGCGTATCTGCGCATGTAACCAACAAACACTCGTGGCCCGTTCGCCTTCTTCTCCGCTGCAATAATGCGCTCTACTGACGGGGCAGACAGGCTTAGAGGCTTCTCGACGAACACATGCCTGCCTGCTTCAAGTGCGGCAACGGTGTATGTCTCGTGGAACTCGTCTGAGGTAAGAATAAACACCACGTCGACTTCATTGCTCTTGAAGACTTCGGTCGGGTCGGTGGTGGCGACGGGGATATGGAATTTTGAAGCACAGTGCTTCGCATTCTTTTCTCATATTGAATCAGTCTCAATGTTCGGTACCAAGGATATTGCATGTCACTGACTTTCTCAGAGATGTCGCAAATGGTCGACACACTGAAGAGATGGCCGAGCAGGGTCAGGTTAGGGAGATGGCACACTTGCGCGACTTCACCAGCACCGATGATGCCCACCCGCAATTTTGTTCCACCCATCTTGATATCGAGGGAAATTTGGGGAGAGTGTTGTCCTTCCCCTTATTCATGCAGTTGATGCGTTGTGATGACATGCACGTGTTGTGCTTATGACGTAACAAGACTCGTCAAATCAGAAAGAAGCGACTAAGTCGTCAGCAACACCATCAGAATCGCAACCAGTGTTGCTGGTCAGTGGTATGCCATCAGATCCAGTCTACTCTGCCAGACATGCCTCTCGTGGCTCACTCCCTGCAGTCCAAGGATCGAGCTGATCCAATTGGAATCGTTCATTGAATCGCTCATGCTGCGACCCAACCCCACGTGAAGCGATTGATACCTAGCACCGTCCGCAATGCCATGCAGCATTGACATGTTAGCACGTGTGTTGAAGGCGGCACATTGCTAGTCGTGAACGGATCAACGTCGAGCTTGCTTCCGCTGATTGTAGCCCTAGCAGTCGAAAGCAGCACCCAACATTCCAGCATTTGATGTTCCGAAAGGCAAAATGGGCAGATTGCGTACAATTGCGACATGAATAAGTTATCGAGCTTGCAAATCCTGAGGCTCGTCTCAAGTGACCACCATCGGCTGAGGCCGACTGACTGCCTGGCGAGCGCCAATTGAGCACCAGGCCAACGCTCGCCAACGAACCTACACCTGCTTCTTCATGCTCATTTCCTTTACGTTACTTTTGTCTGGGTGTTGTAGACACTATGCTGGCAAAAGTCTGTAGGTTTGCTCATGTTTGCCTTCTCTCTGGCCCTCATCTCACCTAAGCTGAACGTTGTAGACTCATTCCGTTTTACGGAGGTAACGAATGGGGGCGGAAACGAGGTTCCGCCCTAGTCTACATGTTGATACTCCAGCGCGTAGACATCGGCCTGTGTCAACTTCGTCTCAATTCTTACTGGTCGGCAACGGCAAGGCTCAGTGTTGCGCACATGTAATTGGCTGTCAGCATACGCACAAAACTTCAAGGCAAGCCATCGTTAGCATTGCCCGTCGCACAAAGCGTTTCAAAAGCGCCAGCCACGCTCCACTGAATTTCCAGTTGCTCGTCTTCTCCAATTTTCTACGACTGGCACAACAACTACACCAAACCATGTTCTCTACTATCCTCTTTCTCCTTCCGCTCTTGCTCCATGCAAGCACATCTCTCGCCCAGCAAACCGATACACGCACCTGCTACGACGCCAACAATAAGATTGCCCCACGCCAGGTTCCCTGCTTCAGCGCAGATCAACAGTCCATTTCGCACTGCTGCTCTACCGAAGACACATGCGCGGGTGACACCCTATGTCTTAGCCAATGGGGCACGCTATATGTCGGTAGCTGCACGGTCAAAGACTGGACCAACGGGCGCAATGGCAAAGACTTCTGTCCTAAGTACTGCAGCACACAAGGGAACGACATTGGCCTGTGCGACATTGTAGGTGGAAGTTGGGACTTTTGCTGCGGCGCGATTGGAGGGCATGAAGCATGCTGCAACGAGACTTATGGCAAAAGATTCAAGATTGCAGGAAATTTGACGAACTCGAAGTTGTTGCAGAGACCGTGGTTAGCAAGTGCCTCCCTGGCGAGCGCGTCCTCACCGGCCGCAGCACAGACGAGTGGAGCTCGTCCTTCAGGCGCAGCAGCGTCGCAATGTCCGGACGTATCCGGCGGAGGAAGCAACATGGGCACGGAGATCGGAATCGGTGTCGGACTCGGCGTGCCTCTACTGATTGCGTTGGGTCTTTTGTTCTGGGAGCGGAGAAAGAGGCTACGCGCTGAGAGGGGTATGAACGGGCAGTACATCCCGGCGCAGAGTATGCCTGTCAATGGGCAGTATGAGCATGCCCAAGGCGCACCTACTGTTCACGAGGCAGCTTACCCGGATTATCGAAATTATGGGACGGAGCCGACGAGGGAAAAGATGAATGAGATGCCGTCAACGACACAGGTCCATGAGATAGCAGGAGGCGAGAGGCGATGATAGTAGAAGTGACGGGCAGGGATGGCTCTGAATGAAAGAGGGCACAGCATGGTATGGCAGAAGTGATGTGAGTTGATACTAATGATCTAGTTAATGACCACAGTCCGCGACTTGGCATCGATGTATATTCCGCCATGTGAATTGATAGAGCCGATAGCATCAATTACTCTGATGCTCCCGATGCGCTCATAATACCCCAGTTCTGACGGCGCCTCCCTTAACACAAGCGACACCAAGTGTCCATCGTGCCCTGCCGCATCATTCTCATCCGCGAGCAATATACCTTCGACCCAGGCAGAAACTGATTTCCACCTTTTTTATCCAGCAAATAATCACTGAACATCCTCGCCCTCTCGTTCCCAGCTTGAATAAAATGCTCGATCCTCTCCTGTTCAGCTTCATCACGACTTCCTTCCGAAGCACCCCATCAACCACCAGTCCCGTAATGACCAATTGGCCTTTCCCAAACGCACCAGACTCATCCACCGCACCCTCCGCCGGACTAATTACACATCTCTCAATTTTAGCGTAATACTCACATATAGGCTTGTCCTCCCATCCATCCCCGTCCTCATCCAAACACGTATATACAGTCCCATGCAAATACCCGTGCGCCAATTCGAGGCTCGGGGCATGGTGATCTTAACGAAACGCTGAGACACAACTGAGCAGCTGTGGCGCCGGCATGAGAGTGACAGCATCCGTGCCCATATACGGCGGTGAATTCGTGATGGCAGAACGAGTGAGCATGCATTCGCGTGATTGATGGCACAGGATTGTGGATAGCTTGCTTTCAAGGTCGGGGCTTCCTTTCCCTCATTGTGTAATTCGCAAGACTATAGCCACGACTGAGCTCGCAAGCTGGCATCTATGATTATACCCCGCCTGTTTCTCTCCACAAAAGCATAGCATCGTTGTCCAGGGATCCATGAGACCATAGCAGACTCTGGAGCTGACTGTGCACGACTTGGTAGTCAGTGCAGCTTGTATTGAAGCACGCAGCACGAATGAGTGACATGAACCACAAGCGCAGTGGACCATCTTGTGCACCCATAGCCCCCATAATAGCTACCCACACCATGCATGATGGTAGCGTCGAAGATGACGCTGCGTTACAGATCGTGGCCTCGATACTGCTTCTCAGCCGCTCCGCCTGCTTGTGGAGGAGCATAGAGCCCCTTCCAAAGGTGCGAAGGACCCTGTTGACATAGATCTGTGCGGCCATACACACGGTCCTAGAGATATCTGCCAATTGGATATCAGCCACTAGCTGGAGTAGCCTATACTCGACAGCCATGCGCGCGGTGAGATACTTTTGTATATGGAGAGACGGGTATGGGACGGGTGTCTCGAGGCCGGCTATACTCGTCAGCTCCCGCAGTGTAATGATACATGCCAGGACGGTGGGATCAATGGAAGATATATCCAGCTTGCTTGATGACAACAGGGACAGAATCGCATCATGTCGAGGTTCATGGTTGAAGCCTCTGATTGTTCTGTCACGGTCGAGACGGCGGACGAAAGAGGGTTGCCGGTCGAACAGATAGCACCCGACCAGCTCACATCTACGCTTTTGTGAGAAGTGTCTACAGGTTGTTAAAGGACGGGCGCTCACTCAACAATCGCAAGCCTGACCACGTCAAGCTGATCCTGGGCGTTGGGAAATTCGATCAGCGTCCGCAACGCATCTAGATGTATTCTCCATCCTTCAGCGTTGCCCTGCATAAGCTATATGACGTGAGCAATGGCACACTAGACGAATTAGGTTCTACTTTGTTGACTCACCTCTATGGAAGCGAGATGTGTGATGCAAAGCGCAACTCCGACATCTGCTTGAGTGCCATCGGCGGTGGCTAGCCAGTGCTTTACGCATCTTATAGCTTCTTGTTTATGCTTTAGGCCGGTCACAACATATGGATTCGAGTTGCTGCATGACCTTGCACGGTAGATCGACGCCACAGCGATTTGCGAATGCAGCACTCGCGGGTTTTGTAGGGCCAGACACATGGTCAATTGCAGTACCGGGTGGTCTCGAAAAAGAGCCTTCAGAGGGAAAAGGCTTGGAGATATGACTCGTTCCGCTAATCGTTCGTCAGAACAAGAGTTTGTAGATCTAGTCACGTGTGGTATGGAAGTGCGTCATTGCATGTTGACTGAAAGAAGGATGGGTGCGAACTCACTGTATTCGAGAAGTAAATACATGTATTCTCGTGTGATGGCCGGAAAGATCTGCAACCGGGTGCCCATGTGTGGAAAAGCATGCCTGGGAGCTTCGCAGCGTTCCTTGGGTGTGTGGACTTCCCTGACACGTGAGCGGTGGAGAGTAGCATTGCGGCGGACGAGCTTGCGATTCTTTGAACTCAGATATTCTAGTGGTTCCGACTGGTTTACGAACTCGTAGGTCCGGTCAGCTGTTGAGTAAATATCGCATTAGTTATAATTGACGTCTCTTCGCAGCCGTTACATGAACATACCAGACATGCTTGATTCGCCAAATTCAATGAACACCTATCCGTGATGCAAACTGTGGGCAACCTGTTCTGGATAGCGAGCCGCTGACTGGAAAGATTTCACCTTGCATATCTAAACTAACTTGTCACACTGAAGTAGCTGCAACGGTGAGGTTTGCACACAGCTCAGCCTTGCGCGCATGGTAGTACGACATTACTGGTGGTAACCGACGCTGATGTAAAGTGAGATCTAGAACGAAAAGATAATGCACGGTAAGACCTAGATCGAAAGAGGACAGCGAGACTCAGCCAAATGACGGTGCCAAGCATCTCGACAACCTGCAACTTCAGCCTCACACCCGCAAGCTTCAACTACAGCCGAGCAAGACGCAGCGTCTCCTGGATCATGTTAATAATTCGGGGCATGGATACCGCTTCATACCATCCTCCGAGGTTTGCATGTAGCTCAGCCTGTCCTCGCTATCTACTTCAAGATAGCGAGCAAATCAGCCACAACATTGCTTCATACTGGCTATGCACAGAGCTTCACCGTGATGAATCCTCTAAAGGTACCTGTGAATATATGGAGCTCTTATAAGAGAAGGACTTGTAAGCTTCTAGATAAACATATCAACACATCGCAAGCTTCCATCCACTACACATTTACAATCAACGACCGAGGAACCCACAATGGCCGCAATCCTGACAGTAGCAGTTCTCGCACTTCTCGGCCGCATAAAGACAGCTCGAGCAGCCCCTTCACCAGCTCACGAGATCGGATTCCCTGTTCTCCGTTCCAATGCCTCAGTCGCACACTGCGAAAGCTACAATATCCCTGTCACAATCACTTCGGAGAACATCATCTACAACATCAGCGAATTCAAAGACAACTTCGATGTCGTGGACCTGATTACTGCCGCAAAGTAGTAAGACTACCAATACAACCAAGTTCGATCCCATCGGCGGCGTGGAGAATGTGACTGCTTCGTACACCATCTCCGGGACTTTCTGCTACCCCAAGACTTTCTCAGGACGCGAGAAGACAGTGCTTCTGGCCACGCATGGTCTCCACTATGATGGACGATATTGGGACTCGAGCTACAAGCCCGAGGAATACAGCTTCGTCGAGGCAATGGCTGCGCAAGGCTACTCAGTCTTCTACTACGATCGTCTTGGAACCGGGCATTCTGAGAAGTATGAAAAACTCCCCCGCATATCCTTTTGATCGCGGTATACAAGTTTCAAGAGACTGAACTGATACTGCTCAATAGAGTCTCCGGTTACACCAACCAACTGTCTACGCAAACTGAGATCATCGCGTCTCTCGCAAACCAGCTACGCACCTCCCCATCCATCACCAACGCCACCGGCCTTCCCACCTCGGTCATCCTCGTCGGCCATTCTTTTGGCTCTTTCGCTTCTAACGGCGTAGCAACCCGCCACCCAACAGCCATCGACGCCATCATCCTCACAGGCTTCGCATACTCCAGCGTACCCTGGGGCGCCAACGTGCTCATCGAAGCCTTCGCACCACGCATCGCCGCGCAATTGAATCCCGCATGTTACGCAGCGCTCGATACCGGCTACCTGACATTTGCAGACATGTACGCGCACATCAACACGTTTTTCAAAAAGCCGCATTACGACATCGAAACTGCGCGCTTTGCGTCGTCGATTGTCCAGCCGTTTGCGATTGCCGAGTGGCTCTCGCTGACGAATGGGCGCGTCAATCCCGTGGCGCCGGCGTTTACGGGGCCGGTGTATATCGTGGCGGGCGAGTTTGATTATGCGTTTTGTACGGGAGAGTGTTATAGTTCGTTTGCGGAGGCGGGACCCATACTCAAGGGGATTTTTCCGAAGAGTAGGTTAGTGGAGAGCTATGTGCATCCTGGGGCAGCGCATGGGATCAATTTTGCGGCGAATGCGACCGGGTTTTATCAGAGTATTGGGGACTTTCTGAAGAAAGCTGGGTACTAAGTGCGATGCTGTCGGTCGCTGGGTTTAAGTTGAAGGATAGATGTAGTGGTAGAGAGGATTCTGTTAATGTAGACTTGGCTGAGGACGGACGAACCGAATGCGCGAAGTGACGCACATGCATTCGATCGAATCGTGGATCATGTCCAGGCGCATAACATGTCAGACGTGGTACAGCCCTCAGATGGAGCTTGATGTTGCGCTAGTGCGTGTTTGCAATGTGCTGGCCTTCACGCCGGACTAAAGAAGTTGTTCACAACGCGGCGTCTTCGTATTGATTCCATAGCGTCTCCATAATACCAATCGCACCAGGTGTCTCCGACCAGGCATTATACGTGTACTGCAGGATTAGCTGCATCTGGGCTTTGCTCCCATGACTGTACGAGGTGGGTCGAGCTCTCAAGTTCTCCCCTGGCTGTAGGAGTGCAGGCCAAAAGTGCGGGTTCGCTCCTTGAACAGCATAGAAAAGCTGTTGGATCTGATCGCGCAGCTCGGCGATGTGAGGCCTCTGGTCCTCGCGCTTGATGATATTTGGACTGTTCGCAACGATGGACCCAACAGTATGCTGCTGAATATGATCCAGAATCTCCCGTGGCACATGCGGCCCGGCCAACTCTTTCGCGCGCTGAAGCGATTGCAAGTCTGCCAACAAACGGATCTTGATGAGGGTTATGTTAACGACGAATGAAAGCGAGCTATATCGGCCGGTGAAGAGCTTGACATCCTCAAAGGCGTCTGCGTCCTTGGTGTCGAGATATGGAAGGTCGGTATCGCCGAAGTCATAGTTGGCGTCCTCGCCTACCTCGGCCCACCATTTGCAGAAACCATAAGCGTCCTGGTCGCGTTCAAGTCGGAGATAGAGTCCAGGAACCACATCTCTGACACCCATGTTGTCGCTCCGGCACAATTGCAGCATTTCCAGGAGATGCTCGAGCGCAACGGTGACCGCCTGAACAGTATTGACCTTGAGCAGCGCCTCTACCAGTGTGTAGCGAGCTCGCATATAATCCCGCGTCTCGAGTAGTCCCCAGAAGTGGCCTCTGCCTTCTTCAAAGATTATATCGCCTTCTTCTCGTCTCAACGCTTTCTCCTCTTGCTCAAAGCCTGCTTGTGCCTTCTTGATCTTGCTGCAAAAGGACCGGTGGGATGGTCGATCAGAAGTCTGGTGCTCGCGTCCGCAATAGTACACGACCTTGCAAGCCGCGCAGCGGCTGAGGTTGCTGGTCTTGGTGCATTTGCGCGCAGTGCAACCCTGGATCAGTCTCGTGGAAATATTGAATGCTTGTGGTGGCATTGAATGAGAATTGCCCGACAGAAAGTCGTCAAGAGACTGATCATCCGGGACGGATTCAGCAGCTGCTCGACTAGCAATGTAGTCATCGATGCCGGCCCGATCTGAGCAACAGCAGTGTTAGTGAGCTGGAAGCCACCGCTTGTTCGTTCCTTACCTTCGCGGGCACATTGCTCGAGATACTGAGCGAGATCCATGATAGATACGTTGAGAACAGACGGGTGTTGCGGGTGGGGATCTGATGTCTTGTTTGGTGCTCCTTGGAGCAGAGGTGTGCAACTGAGAGCACGGGTGTCAGTCGGGATGGGGCGGGAATGTCAAGGTACTAATGAGTCACTACACGTCACAGCAGAGTATTTGGCGACCTGGGGTTGTGCGCGCCGAGAAGATTATCGTTTCGATCAGAGTGCAATTGTTCTTCGTGTAGTTAAGTCGCTATTGGGTCTCAATGGGCGCGCCATTGCAACCACGCTAAAACGCGTAGTCACGAGAAGCTAGCGCACTGCCATTCTTGTCCTTTAGTGACGGCTCTGGAGTGTAGCGACGAAATCGAGAAGGCGAAAATGGTTCTGGAACACTTCACAAAGTCGGAAGACAATCTCTACATCATGGCGTTGTCACTCCAGTACCAGAGTCAAAGTCCCTACCGTCCTGCCCAATGTCCTTGGCGACCTCGGGAGGAAAGCCTTTCATGCTAGGATGGTTCCGTAGACTCGAGGGAAAATGGGGCGGTCGCTGGAGACATCCTGTTGGCGCTTTATCGATTGTGACACGATAAGGAAATCTGCAGCAACAGTGCCGTCGATGTACAATAGCATGTGCACACAGGCTGCACTGAGTCTGGCTGGTAGGAAGGAAGGAACGTGCGCACAGCTATGACGAAGTTTGGCAGGCGCGCGACACGTGCGCAGTGATTGGCCCAGCATTGGCGGAAGCTCCCACCCATGTCCCCGCCGCGGTCCAGCGTCTGTTTTGTCGCGGTACAGATGATTTCTTCGCATGTACGGGCATTGTTACACGTCCACTATCGCTACTGCCCTGCAATTGCTGCTGTCTGTCGCTGCACTGTCCGCGGCTGAATCCTTCGCCGACGCGCAACCATGAAGTTCGGCACCACGCTGCGCAAAAGCATCTACCAGCCATGGAAAGACAAGTACGTCGACTACGACAAGCTCAAGAAGCTGCTCAAGGACAACGAAGACGACGACTCGTGGACCAACGACGATGAGGAGGCTTTTGCGAACGAGCTGGCCAATGTGCAGCTCGAAAAGGTGCACGACTTTATTATCCACATTTCGCAGAAGCTGCGCGACCGCACCTCGGCCTGCGAGAAGAAGCTGGACCCATTGGCCATTGGCATCCAGTCTGCCGACAAGGACGACGCCAAAAATGACGACGGCAAAGGCGTCAAGGGCGACGGCTTGTTCGCGCAGGCTGGCGACGCCTCGAAGAAGCCGGAGCTCAGCGAGGCGGACCGCCAGAAGCTCTTGAAGGACGTGCTCAAGGAGCTCGACAGCATCACCAAGGAGACTAAGGAGCTGGAAAGCTTCAGCCGCATGAACTTCACTGCCATCATTAAGGCCACCAAGAAGCACGACAAGCTACGCGGCGGCTCATACAAGCTGCGGCCCTTTATCGATGCGCGCATTGTACAGCGCCCGCTTCACACTGAAGATGCCTCGCCGCTGCTGTACCGCCTGTCGGCCCTGTACTCGTTCGTGCGTCAGAGCCTCGAGGGTAAGACCAAGGACTCCATGTCATTTGGCGAGGACAGTACGAGCGGCGAGGGCTTCACTTCTCACAAATGTATGTACTCACTGCGCCTGTTGATTCATGGTACTGACACCGCATAGTCTGGGTCCACATGGACAACCTCTTCGAAGTCAAGACTGTCATCCTGCGTCGTCTCCCCGTCCTGGTCTATAACCCTCAGACATCTAAAATCGCCGAGGGCGCCCAGCGCGATCCCACTATCACCTCGATATACTTCGATAACCCCAACTTCTCGCTCTACACGGACAAGGTCAACAGCAAGCCCGACGCAGCTTCGCTTCGCCTCCGGTGGTTTGGACAGCTGGATGAGAAGCCAGAGATCAAGTTTGAGAAGAAGGTCATCAAGGAGGGCAACGCTGCAGAGGAGGTGCGCTTCCCCATCAAGGCGAAATACATCCAGGCCTTCCTCGAGGACAAGTATCACATGGAGAAGAGCATCGAGAAGATGGAGTACCGACCGAACAAGAACCAGGAGGACATCAACCAGCTAAAGGATGCCGTCAAGGACATTCAGGGCTTCATCAAGGAGAACAAGCTACAACCTGTCCTGCGGGCCAACTACACACGCACTGCATTCCAGATCCCTGGAGACGACAAGGTCCGCATCTCGCTCGATACGAATCTCGCCCTCATCCGCGAGGACGCATTAGACATCGACAGACCTTGTCGCGATCCCGAGGACTGGCATAGGCGGGACATCGACAATGGCCATATGGAATTCCCGTTCAAGGCGATCAAGAAGGGCGAGATTCACAAGTTCCCATACGCCCTGCTCGAGATCAAAGTCAAGGGCTCATTGAAGAAGTACGAATGGCTGGACGATTTGACCAACTCTCATCTGGTCAACGAGTCGCCTCGCTTCTCCAAGTTCGTCCAAGGAGTCGCGAAGCTCTTTGAAGACAACGTCAACACCTTCCCCTTCTGGCTCAGCGAAGTCGACAATGACATTCGTAAGGAGCCAAATGTGGCATTCGACGAAGAGCAAGAGCGCAAGCGCAAGGCCGCAGAAGATGACTTCGTAGTGGGCTCACTCTTTGGCGCCCGGGCAAGCCCAAGCTACCGCGCCTCCATCACCTCCCCTGCTGGCACACCCGCCGCTCGCTCAGCACCACAAAACGCCAGCTCAGCCGCGCACTCCCAACCAGTCGTCAAGGCCCCGATCGTTGGCTCTCACCTCTCCTACGTCTCGCAACATCAGACCGAGAACAATGGCCGCATAGACGAAGAAGCCGACTCGGACGAAGACGATGGCCCCAAACTCGGCAAATCAAGCGGTCTCGGCTCCCTCTTCCCTTCCTTTTCCACCTCTAAATACGCCCGCAAACAACGCAGCAAAGTCCAACTCCCCCCAGGCATCCGCGATCCCGGCGTCTGGATCAAAGACCAAGGCCCCGTGCGCGTCGAAGCAAAAGTCTGGCTCGCGAACCAACGCACATTTATCAAATGGCAGCACGTCAGCGTCCTACTTGCCTCTCTATCTCTGGGCTTGTATAACGCTGCCGGTGAAGGAAACGATATCGCTCGCGCACTTGCTGTCGTGTATACGTGCGTCGCGGCATTTACGCTCGCCTGGGGCTATGGCATGTATATGTACCGCAACAAACTGATTCGCGAACGCAGTCCCAAGGATTTCGATGCGGTGACGGGACCGCTGGTAGTCTGTGTAGGGTTGGCGGTGGCATTGTGTTTGAATTTCGGGTTTAAGGTACGTGATATTTGTGTTATGTGATGTGTGCGGAACTAATGTGTGTGACAGTACAATGCGCTTGTGAAGGGTAACCATGGCCATGGTGGGCATGTGAATGGTACGATGGAGGAGCGGATGGAGTTGAGGATATAGAAATACATGTGATAGGATCGGATGATTGGGTACGGTATTGCGAGAGATGAAGAAGTTGAACAGCTATTGTTGTACGAATTACAGATGTCGAGCGAGAAGCTTGATAGTTGCGGTTTCGTTTATGTTTTGATTTGGGAAGTGTTCAGATTACATCGCGATGGTTTCAGGGGCTAGGTCGCGCAAATAGGCGCACAATCTCATCGGCACATTTCGCGCTGTCGTGCTGATAATTGTATGAGATTGCATTTGAGCAACGGTGCTGTGTCAAGTTAAACATTACTTGTCCGGACTCATCAGTGTCAACACATTGCGTGTTCCATTATTTTGTCGGGATGTCGTGATATAGGTAGGTGTGGATGTGAGAACCGGAGTTGTGAGCATCGTTCACCCCAAGTTTGAGATATTACTTTCATGGATCGCAGCGGGTTCCTACGTTGCTTCCGCGGATGTCCGAGACGGATGCGATGTCGCGTATCGATTAATGGAAGGGAAGCTGCGTCGCGGCTAAAGTTGGATATTGAGATGTAATGTGAGTGTCTGGACAGGTGGCGTCACAGTGTTGACGAAAAAAAGGGGTATCGAAAGGTCAGCGTGTCCAGATTTCTGAGGGCAGATTGGAGCGAAGTTCGTGGTGATGGTGATGGTGATGGTGACGGTGATGGCGCATGTGGTTGGCGGCTTCGTAGGGCTGTACGGCTAAGCATGCTAAGCTCTTGGTGGCTGTTCACCTCCACATTTTGTGGTCTCTTTCTCCGCCTGGTTCCCACTGCCCAACACCTGTTGGGAAGTTAATATGGAGATCACGTTTGTCACAGCTCCCGCACAACCGTACGATTGTTTGTGCTTCCTCTGGTAGACGACCGTCATAGTGACATCGCAGGCGTACAAACTCGGGCCGTATGCTGCAGCGAAGTGGACTGTCGAGCACGCTACTCATTCAGTAGCGAGAGTCCGTGTCTTGACAAACGTGACTTGGAAACCCATGCCGTGACACAACCTCGTGCGAGGCAAGCAAAGTTGCTAAGGAGACGGTGTGCGAGACCCCGACCACCGGGTTCCACTTGGACCACACGTCAAGCGCCGTGCGATTCTCGTTGTGCTTCTTGATGGTCTCGTTGTCACGGCAAGGGAAGGCTTGGTGGTGTCTGTGGCGCTAAAGTTCCAACCACCGCCACATGCACATGTGTCGCGCCTTGCCGAGTGCACTTGTTGACGAGCCAATTGTTCCGGCAGGATGCGGAGGTGGCGAAAATAAGGCAAGATGTGCCTAGGATGCCGATCTGTTCAGGGCACGAAGACCATCGTAATCAAAATCGCAGTTTGCGCAGCCGGTCCCAGATTGCTGCGGTCTGCCTAATTGCTCGCGGGCAGAGACTGTAACACAACAACGCTTGCCTCGTCGAGCATGCGAGTCCTGCCGCTGGCATTTGCAAATGCTGCAGGCTGGCGACGAGTAATTGGCGCAGAGGTGGTCGGACGACAGACACGTTGTTGGGTGGTGGTGCATGAGTTTGGCGAGCTGTGTGGAGTCAGTGGACGAGCGTTGTCTAGGATCACATGCGGGTAAAGCTTGGCGGAAACCTAGGTCCACTCATATGAATGTCGTTGCAACACATCATCGTCCTTCGCAAAGGGGGTCGAATGCGTTCTCCGCGTCTACTAACACGGTTCTACCTCTCATGGCATCCATTCGTCAGACTGAAGTGTCAGCTCGTCAATGTCCAGTCTTCTGACAGGACACCGCGTTCGAGATGGACCATGATCTGTCTACCTGCATATAGGCTGCATCTCTAGCGTATAGGATGCCGACTGCGGCTCTTCGCCCGCCTAATGAACGCAATGGCCCCAGGGCAGGTTACCAATACGGGTATCTGATGTGCACCCAACGCAGCCGTGATTGGTGTCACAATCTCGAAAGCACGTTTGGACTCGGCTTGAGCTGCCTAGTGCACGCGCTGTTACCCAAACGAAGCGGACCACTATGGCGGTGCTCCAACGATGAAACTTTTCGCTGTTAGTATTTGTACTTCAGGCGGACCTTCGTGCGTCACCGTTGCCCATCAGCCCCGTACCCCAGCCTCCTAGTGTCGTTCGCTCCGGGTCTTAAAAGAGGTGGACGTCCGTCACCTGCTTAGCTCTCCATCCGTTTGGAAGCAAAGTATCACTTTACCTGAAGCACGATCACACAGCGGGTGAAAGTGTTCGTGATTGCTGCTAGTGCCCGTTTGTCGTGCTGCACGTGACACTGTCAACGCAGCTTCCTCAACCTCATAAGCACTTGCCGCTGAGCAGTTTCCTCAAGCGTCATCCAAATACCTCAATTTCTCGCCACTGGGCCCCTTACATTCGTTTCTTCTCAGCTCCGACCCATCCTTACGCTCGTCTGGGCGCGCCCATCGTTACCACCGACCACTTCACTCGTTCTGCGAAGAGCATTGGCACCTGCTAAGTCGACGTCATGAAGAACTTCATCCTGTTTGGCCTTACTGGCCTCACATCGCTCGTTTCCACATCTCCAATCTCCCCTTCGCGGACTACCGTACTCGAGGCCCGCCAGGGCAACGGCACGTCCTCGGCACCATGTGCTCAAGTCTCACAGTACATGTATGGCGATGGTACCTCGACTGTTGTTACTGAAATCCCTGCGGGTCTTGCGTGGAACTGTCTGAACACTGTCCCCTTCAACGCTACTTCGGCCAAGAGGCTCATCGCGTCAATTCGACCCTACATCAACTGGCAGAGCACGCTCACCCAGCTCAAGAACCCACCAGCCGAGTATGTTGAGAAGGTTCAGCCTGCCGTCGACATTATTGGCGGTCTCGATTCGATCGACTCGCGCATCGATGCCGGGACCTTCAAGAACGAGTACGACTTTGGCTGGGCACTGTACACTCTGATCCAGTCTGCGCACGACGGCCACTTCAGCTACATCCCGGACTCGGTCAGCCAGATCTTCCAGTGGGGACGGCGCGTTCCACTAGTCTCCGTATCATCCGATGGAGAGCAGGTACCTTCAGTATTCGTCTTTGCAGACGTATTGGGGTCTCAATTCAAGAACATATCATACACTCCCTCTCCTGTTGTCGAGATTGATGGTATAGATGCCTCCGAGTGGCTGGAGAACTGGAGTGGATACGGCTCGCTTCAGGATAGAGACGCCCTGTACAACAATGTCTTCTACGAGCTTGCGCAAGTCAGCCTTGGTAGTTCCGGCAGCGGGACCGGTACCTTCACGGGAGGCGGACGTGGACGTTACGTGTATCCGGGCGACACTACGACCCTCAAGTTCTCCAACGGCTCGTCATACACTATGCAGAATTATGCTCGCGCTGTCATCAATTTCCGCAACATCACTAGCGGAGAAGACCTTGCTCGCAAATGGTTCAGCTGGGGCAACTCCCAAACGGGCGAGGCCAGCATCCAATCTGTCAACACCGAACAGCTCAACCCTATCTCAACTGCGGGTTTGGAAGAGGCCATTAGTGCGGCAACCCCTGGATACCCCGCTCCGGTTGTCCCCGGTCCCGCGAATCTCATCAACGGTTTCTTCATCGATGCGCCTGGCTATGAGGATGTTGCAGTTCTACAGATTCCCAACTTTGTAGGGTCCACGCAATATGAGGTCAGCTTCCAACGTGCTTCGCAAGAATTCATTCCCAAGGCTCTGGCGGCTGGCAAGACCAAGCTGATTATCGATCTCCAAGCCAACGGAGGTGGCACGATCCTGCAAGGATATGACTTGTTCAAGCAGTTGTTCCCTAACGAGGATCCATATGGCGCCAATCGATTCCGCGGAATCGAGGCCGTTGACCTTATTGGTAAAGCTTACAGTGCTACCGCATCACTTGGTGCCCGCTCGCTTGATCAGGCCAACAACACCATTGCAAATGCTCAGACTTCGTACTTTGATTACCATACGGACATGACCGTTGATGCAGAACCATTCTCGTCCTGGACTGAGAAATTTGGACCACAGGAAGTCAACGGGGACAAGTACACGACCTCGTCGCGATGGAATTTGTCCGACGTTTACATCGAATACTTTTCCGGTGGTATTAACATTACCGGGTATGGTCCACTCGCGAATGTCACTGGTCCACCAAAGTTCAAGCCTGAGGACATCGTCATCGTGACGGATGGCTACTGCGCGTCGACATGCACGATCTTTGCCGAGTTTTTGACTCAGCAAGCTGGTGTAAAAACCATTGCCATGGGAGGTCGGAGCAACAAGGATCCAATCCAGGCCATTGGTGGAGTCAAGGGGGTGAACAACTATGCCTTTGGCTATATCCAGTCGTCGGCGCAGATGGCTGTTCGCTTCGACAAGTCCCTGAATAGCTCCATTCTGAGGCGCGACTACTACAGCGATCTTCCATTCTTACGAGCGTCCACCTACGGCGTCAACAACCGTGATGGCCTTCGCCGTGGAGACGACTCTGGAATCGCTTTGCAATTCATCTACGAAGAGGCCAACTGCCGCTTGTTCTACACGCCCGAGATGACTGTCGACATTACGGCCTTGTGGAAAGCTGCTGCGGATGCGCAATGGGGCAACAGCGGCAAGTGCGTGAGTGATGGAGGGTATGGCAAGAAGCGCAGTGCTCACGAAGTCACAACGACGCTCAAGCCTCGACGAGTCCAGATTGCGCAAGCTGCCGCGGTGCAGCAAGTGCAAGCTTTCGAGAAGAGCTTCACTCTCGAGACACAGTGTCAGATGAAGGGAGATGGCTTTATGGAACCATAAGCACACTATGACCTGCATTTTGTTAACGGAATTTCTTTGGGTATTATTAATGACGGCATGGTGGATACGGCGTAAGGAATCATTAACCATTCGAGACGATGCTCGATGTGTTTGGGAAAGGTCAAAATGACCATGCAAAAGGATAACTTCTAGTACATAGCTCAGCACAGTCCTCCGTACAGCTCCAAAAATTGACGTAATAACCCAGTCGTCCATCTTTGCCTCCTCGTCTTTTCAATTATCGTGCTCAAGTATTGGGCCGTATTCGACACGAAATTTGGGAGCCCACAGTCGTTTCGTGGCGAGTCGTTGCGGGAAGTTGTCAGTGCTCACCCCTTTCCCAGGCCTTCCTAAAATAGCAACGACAGGGGTTGCGGTCGCTTCATGCCGTTTAGCGGCGCAACGTGCTCCACATGAAGCCTTCCTGGTGTCATGCCCTACGGTAAAGATGATGGTAAAATCCGACAAGCTAGAGTCTAGCAGCGAATTAGCAATAATGGTGAAAAGGTTTTGTGGACTCGAAGACGGGCCTGCCTCAGGAGCAAAAGCGCAGACTCGGCATCGAACGCCCCGTGAACAAACTAGCCCATCGGAACATTGTCCCCCACAGCGCCATCGCGCCGCACGTTTAACACAAATTTCAGCTAGCAATAGCCAGGTCCAGCAAATCAGTGTCACGTTACAGTGTGTTGCGACGCTCTCTTCAGGCCCATCGTGTCACAAAGTCCTCGTTTCTCGCAATAAAGACTCGTCCGTCATTGGACACAGTTATTCCGAGAACTCGTATTCCGAGCGATCGACACAGGGTAGACTAGCGGAAACAATGGAAGATTGCAGCATGGTGGCGCCGTGGAGCCGTCGAATGGTAGGGCCGAGCGGGCTGATGACGGATGGCGGATGCAGGCACGGGAAGGCGTGAGCTTAGGATACGAGGTGAATAAGCTTAAGTAAAAGCCTTGTCTGCTCCCAGGACTTGATGAGATATCTTTGCTCGCGACTGTCTTCTGCTTTGTTGTTTGAGGACTTCCCGGGACTTGTCATTCGTTTAACTGGAGAGGCTATCGGACCTTCACTCGCTTCTTATTAGGCCGACGACACACAGAACGTAGACACGCCCTTCAGCACAATAAGGGACGACTCGACGTATTGGGACCACAAATCTACTTTCATCACATAGCTGAGCGTTCTCGGCATCATGAAGTACCTCACGCTCACCGCGAGCATTCTGTCCCTCGCCTTGGTGAACGCGCAGAAAGTCTCCACAGACGGATCATGCGGCAGCACCGGCAGCGTAACATGTAAAGGCAGCAGTTTTGGCGATTGCTGTAGCCAGTATGGTTGGTGCGGAAGCTCAACAGCACATTGCGGGACGGGATGTCAATCAGCATGGGGCACTTGCAGCGGCAGCAACCCCGTATCTTCGACCAAGCGGACCAGCTCGACCTTAGTCGTACAGACTTCGGCTAAGAGCTCGACACCCGTTGCTGGCACATCGACTCGTGCCTCATCACCGCCAGCTGCTTCACCGACGAAGAAAGTCTCGACTGATGCGACTTGTGGTGGCACGAATGGCTTCACGTGCCTGGGATCAAGCTTTGGAAACTGCTGTAGTGGCAGCGGATGGGTAAGTTAGATTTACTGAATTCTATGGACGGATGCTAATCGAGGTAGTGTGGTTCGACAACAGCATACTGCGAAAGCGGGTGCCAGTCTGGCTTTGGCAACTGTGGAAGCAACAACGGTGCTTCGAGCAGCGTAAAGCCGTCAAGCACGCTCAAATCCTCAAGCTCAGTTCGGGCTGCGTCTGCTACTCCATCTGCATCTGGCTCCCAATCTGCATTGCAGTGTCTGAATGGCAAGAATGTACCCTACAAAATGACCTCCGATGCGGACTATACCGACCTGATCGAGCCGTACAACACCCGCCTACCATTCAAGCCGGCGGTCGTTGTTCTACCAACTACCAACCAGCACGTGCAAGATGCTGTGCTCTGTGCTGCTCAGTCCGGCCTCAAAGTCCAAGCCAAATCTGGTGGTCACTCATACGCCAGTTTTGGACTTGGTGGCAAGGATGGCTCCATGAACATCAATCTACAGTCACTCCAGACCGTTCAGCTCGATCAGTCCTCCGGTATTGTCACAGTCGGTGGAGGCGTCCGTCTCGGAAACCTTGCTGATGGTATCTGGAACCAAGGCCAGCGTGCTCTGTCTCATGGTACCTGCCCTGGAGTTGGCATTGGTGGGCACTTTACACATGGTGGCTATAGCCACACGTCCCGCAATTATGGTCTTGCTATGGATCAGATCGTTGGCGCTGATGTGGTTCTGGCGAACGGTACTCTCATCAAGGCCAGCTTAACCGCTTACCCGGATATCTTCTGGGCAGTACGTGGAGCAGCTGAGTCCTTCGGCATCGTCACAACATTCTACCTTCAGACGAGCCCTGCCCCTTCAAGCGTCACTTACTTCCAATTTGACCTCAACGGGGTCTTCAACTCCAAGGCTACTTTTACAAACACGTTCCTGCATCTCCAGGACGTCGCCAAGAACGCCTCTGTCGTCGACAACAAAGTCTCTTTCGGCATCTACCTCGATGGCTATGGCACTTACAGCCTTAGCGGAGCCTACTTCGGCAGCGTTGCAGACTTCAATTCCAGAGTCAAGCCCGAACTTCTGCGCACCCTGCCGTCTTCGACCCCAACAGTCACATCGCTCAGCTGGTACGACTTCCTCGTCAAAGTCTCAGGCGAGAGTACCCTCAAGACGCCTGTTACAGGCTACGATCTGCATGATAACTTCTTCGCCAAGTCCGTTACCGTCCCAGAATCTGACGGCCTGACTGCAACGACCATGAATGCTCTGTACGACTATCTCAACACTGCCGGCGATGTAGAGTACTTCATCATCATCAATCTCTACGGAGGGCCTGGCTCAAAGATCAACTCCAAAGACACTAGCTTTGCCGCATACAACGACCGCGACAGTCTTTGGGTGTTGCAAAACTACGGATACACCGCCAACTCGGTCAACTTCATCAATGGCATCAACAATGCGATCACGAAGGCGCAGCCGCAGACAACGTTCGGTGCGTACCTGAACTATGTAGATCCGACGCTCGATGCGGCGACGGCGCATAAGGTGTACTATGGAGATGCGGTCTATGCGCGGTTAGCGGCGCTAAAGAAGCAGGTTGATCCGCAAAGCGTGTTTTGGAATCCGCAGGCTATTGGAGCTTGAGGGTGAATTGTATCTAGGAGCGCTATGGGGAAGTAGTGTCAAGAAAGGATACGGGCAGAAGTCGGCTCGAAATAATGATAAAAAGTAATAGATCTATAACGAAGCATCTGATCTCCATCCATGGACGAATTTAAGGAATTTCCAGCCGTGCTCATGATAACAAGCCCTTCTCTTCAGCCCTTGCTGCCGCCCTTCGACAAATCTCCCGACACGCAGACATCTCGTGCTTGCTCTTCTCGCCTTCTGCAATAACCTCCTCAATAACGGCGATATCCTGCTTAATCACCTTCGCTCCATGGTGAAACGCATTAAACTCATAATACGCAAGCGGCTTCGCCCCTTCGGCCGGCCCTTCAATAATCTTCGCGGTCACCCATGAACCAACTAGCCATGACGCCAACCACCCTCCCCATCCGAAGCGCGGCAAGCTCAGAATCTCGCCCTGGCCCTTGATCAACAAATTCCAGAGCTCGCTGTTAGCGCGCATACTTTTCAAGGGCGGAAACCCGTCTATGCTCGCGGCGAGTAGTTGTAGCATGGCGACCATCATTGGCGAAGAGCTGACGAAAGCGGGCAGGACTTTGATGCTATATGCGCTGTTTTTGCTGTACGCTTCGCCGATGATCTTGACAAGGTTGGGGCGTGTCTTCGGCACGCCCAGGACTTGTTTATCGCCAAAGTTTGCGACGTAGAACATATCGGCTTGTGCCGTCAAGTCTGCATTGGCAGTTGCTGGGAGTGAGATGCTTTTGGTAGGCTGGTGCGCAAGCATACTCATTACTAGAATGAGACGTTCTCTCGAAATGCCCATCGTAGTGGCGTAGTGTTCTTCCATATCAAGACCTATGGCATCGTATAGAACGAATGTCTCGGTGTGGTCGCGAATCAAATCGCCTACTGCTTTCAATGTGGCTCGGCCACCTTCGGAACGCGCTGTATGGCCGTCCAGAGTGTCGAAGACGAAGAGAAAATCCTCGTCGGCGACCTCACTCGGCGATTCAATGACGCGATAGTTCTCGAATATGCGGAGTGCATCTTCCTTGTAGTCGTACAGCTTCTTTGGTGGTTGGAATGCTGGTTTGCGACCTGGGCGAACGAGGAAGGTGATTCGGGCACCGGAAGCCAGGTGATAGCCGTGGGAGAGGCCGACAGCGCCGCAACCGACGATGAGAATCTTGGGTTTGGACATAGTGATTTGTGCTTTTCAATATTGTACTATACGTGAGGTGTTGGTAGTTGTATATGTCAAAAGGGTTGGTCCGGTTTTGGTCCGCGGCGGACTGGCGGAACATGGATTACTGAAAATCAAGGTTTCCGAAGTGCGTTATCGACACAAGACGAGTACAAGCACAGACGCATAGGACGAGCATGCTGCACAGGACTAAGGTAGGACGAAGCACAATCGAGTTTCGCAGTATCTTGAACTGCTGCAGCGAATCACTTGATAAGGTAATTTCCTGATTGCGCAAGCTTAATCGCTCTCGCCTTCGTTCTCGCATACGTAAGGCAGGTATTATTGATATCCCTTCAAGTGAAGATACCAAGCATTGATTAGATGCCTACACAGTATGCTTCGCTATACTGCACCTGTGCAGCTCCGGTGGGACAATAATTCCATCTTTTCTGCAACTTCATCGACGAGCAGCGCAGATATATACGCATTTAGCTAGAGTAGTAAAGACAGCCTCTATGCAGTAGTCTAGAAGTCCTCAGTGTGTTATTAACGTTGCGTTTCAAACGTAAACGCACGCGAAGGCATGCGGAAGTGTCACACCGGAGATGTGAAGGTGCAGCACAACCTCGTCGGCTCAGGACCAATTTGTTCCAACGTGTGACCCAATTAAATATCGTCGGCTCTATATGGATTAGCGCAAGGAGAATTATCTCGTCCGTTCTTTCTTGACGAGCCAAACCTCGATTCACTACCAAACGCATTTTGCCATCAGCATATCAGCACATCAGCACATCAGCACATCAGCACATCAGCACATCAGCACATCAGCACATCAGCACATCAGCGCTTATAATCGTGATGCACTCTTGAGTAGATGAATCAGCCCACATGTTAATGCACTTTCGCTGCAGTGCCGTCCTATTCGTTTGCAGCACCCACCTTGCTCGGTGTCGTGGTCCTTCAAATGTTTCGGCTATTGACAGTCCATGCGCAAATCTATAAATAAGTAGATTTACTCGAACAACGTCTATGAAAGACCAACAGCCAGTGATGATGTCGACAAAAGTACAGGCTTCATGACAGACACGGCTACGATGTGGGGTTGTGCTGTGTACAGGTCACGAAGTCAGGAAGATGCAGGTACGTTTAGTCCTTGCGACCCTGGTCTGATCCTTCGACCCGCATTCACATCGGATAGCCTTGCCAAGGGACCGGAAGCCCTTTTCGGGTAATGCGGGATACTCATGACACCAGTGTTGAAATCTGCTTTCAGAACACGCATTTTGCGCAGCGCAAGGCGCAGTACCCGTCCTCAGGCGCTATCAGTCAATGTCCCTGATATATCTGCCTGCTATCCACTACTTGGAGGGGGATAGGTTTCTCTATAGAGCTTGAAGAGTCAGGATCGGCAGCCTCAACCATGAACAACAACTCAAACTCGGCGCTCAAATCTCGTGCCAGACGATACAATCGTAACATACACCCAGCATGGCAAAATAGAAGGCTCTTCGCCACTTCGCTACCGAATGCGCGCGCTCTGGCTCCTCGCTCTTTACATTCCCCTCGTTTTTGTTCCCTGGATTTTGACCTGCGTACTCGCACGGAGACCACTCAATGCTTCTTCATACGTTCGCGAGCAAGGATTCACAAGGGGAGAAGTTGCCGGCTTCCGGCACTGGAAGGTCGTGGTGGATGTCTTCAACTCGATAGCCGGACTGATCACCATTCCTTTCTTGTCTGCTCTCTTGTCGCAGGCTGCTGTTGTCTTTTGTCAAAGACAACGACCAGGACAGTCTCTTGGGCTGCAGGATCTATTCGCATTGGCTGACAGGGGGTGGACAAATATTGCCACTCTATGGACATTCGCATGGTCAAGACGAAAGTTGCGGAACAGAGCCATGGGAGCCAAGTTCGCAGGGTCTTTCCTACTCCCTGCTGCCGCACTGGTTCTGCTTGGTGCACTGCAGCAGCCATTGTATCAAATACTCGTAACCGTCGATACAGTTGTGGTCACGACATGCAGCGACACGCGCTTTGCACGACGCTTACAAGATCGAAATCCATGTTCGGACGAGTCATCCTCGACTTTCAAGCCAATCGGGGTAGACATTGAGCCTGCGCGAATGGCACTGCTCTACCACAATGACGTTTTACCACGCCTTGCTGCCGATCTCGCCTCGATCTCGCTCAACGAAGAGCAACCCAACCTTTGGGTAGATGAAATCCTTCCTCACTCTGACGAATACTATCAACATACACTCGATGACAGTTACAAGACTCTAGGGCCTTGGCTATCAGCCTTCAAAGACAAAGGAGAAGAGTCTACTTCTTTTGTCGCGGGTCTGCCAGCCAACACTGCAACTGGAACGCTTCGTGAGCATTTGATGAGGTTCAACTCGTCTGTAAGCTGTAAGGAAATTGATCGTTCTGCGTTCCCCTCGATGTGTCCTGGCAAGAACCCTTTCGTAGTATCTTTGCAAAGATCCAACGAAACAACTGTTCGTATTTGCGTCCCCGGGGAGGCTGGAGCTTTCCCATGGACCACGAGCCGGGACCGACAAGACATAATTGAGGAGATATACCTCGATCTTCTGGACGGCGACTTCAGCGATTCAAGCCAAGACCAAAATATAAACGCCACAATTCTATGTCAAGCCAAGACGACACGAGGGTATTTTGAGCTAGGCAACACCCAGAATAATAACACTTTTAGCCCGTTGCTGGGCCAGTGGCCGGATCAAGAGCAGATGTCGCAGAACTTCAACGACTGAGTTGAAACTGAAAATTTCACGAACGGATCAGCCAGAGGATTTGTGCCAACCGAACAGTAAGTTGATAGATGTACTTATGAGTGCCTGGACTGATTATTTTAGGGACACCTGGCAAGGCAACTATCCACCCTCTGGAGATTCGACGTTGGTACCCTCCCAAGAATGGAGAACGTCAGGTCCGCTGATGCTCTCCGCGATGGCCATGTTTGGCAACACTTCTTGGCTCGACAATGCGGTGACTTTTGCGGCGAACATGACCTTCGTTTCCACTAAAGACACGAACAACCTGCTCTGGCAGCGCATGTGTGCTGGTATGCCCTTTGCAGGCCTATTTGGCGACCAATTAACCCCTTTTCCAAATCCTGCTAAAAGATGTCGCGGGGCTGAGCTCTCAATTTCTGCCGGCTTCGCGCCAACTACAAGGGCCCTACTATACACCATACACCATTGGCTCGATGCTTTCAATCCGTCCAAATCAGAGTCATCAGTCCGCAACGCCGAAACTCTTCTGCAAATCAGCCTTTTCACAGCTCACCGAGCCTTGCTTACTTCCTATGGTCTGCCCACGAATGGTAATTGGTATTCATTGTCGGTCGACGGAGGCCGAAAAATTTACTCTTCGCCCGGTCGTCTGGTGCAGAAGCCAGTCGTAACTACAGCGCGATGATTGTGTTATCAGTAGTAATAGGGCTGCAATTGGTCGGTCTTGGCTATCTGAGTTATTACATCTATCAAGTGCCTACGTGGACAGGTGCACTAGATGCAATGGCCATGGCAAGAATCGGAGCGAGCTTAGGGCAAAAGGACGTTTCATTGTCCACTCGCCTGGTCTCCAGAAGAGATCTTGACGCTATTCACGACGTCGATGTGTTGATTGGCGTTGTCGACAAGGACGATTCACAATCGTATTCGGGCAGTCGTGGTGCAAGCGATGCGGGCAGTTCGGATGTTGAGCTAAAGCGTGCCGGGGGAAAAGGTGCGTATATGGAAGTCGAAGCGCATCATCATTTCACTGAGCTTGCAATTGGCGCTCCTGGTGTAGTCACATCGACTCCTCTTTGGAAAGCGAGGCATCGTACAGTAGCTGGTGGTGGGGAAGCATAGGCCGCAAAATGTGGCAATACATCCTGAATGCACCCCTCAGCCTCCGTAAACTTGTGCTTCTGCATCTTCCTTAACCTGCACTATACCTCTCACAAAGAATAGCGAAACGTTAAGTATTATACTGGCTCTGAAATCCAGAACCCGGTCGCCAATCCCCACCATTTCCTCAGCACCTCAACGCCTCGGCTACTTTCGGTACAACACAGCAAAATTTTCTTCCGCAACCTCGCACCCTCTTCACAGCCAAGCACATTCGCCGATCTCCAGTCTCGAACCATTAATTCCCACGCCAATCTTCACGCTCGGCAAGTGCGCAATGGCGTGTGGGGAAGCTCGACAGGGTCCGAACGGGGTCCTCCGTGCGTGCTATTTGCATACATCCGGCGCTAAAACCTGTAGGGCGCGGCGTATGAGTAATGATTTGCCGCTACGATTGGACAAACACTAACCATCGACCGCTGCATGAAGAAAACTTTCCATTGCCGCAAGCCTACTTAAATACTCCATACTCCCTTCCCCCCATTGAACGTGTATTGGGTCGTGGGCTCCCGGAGAATTGTAGATTATGGCGATACCCGACGAAGAG
Source organism: Paraphoma chrysanthemicola (assembly GCA_020744225.1). NCBI lineage: Eukaryota > Fungi > Ascomycota > Dothideomycetes > Pleosporales > Phaeosphaeriaceae > Paraphoma > Paraphoma chrysanthemicola. The sequence continues at coordinate 850,863 of JAGMWG010000010.1, read as the reverse complement.
CAGCCGTTGCTGCGCACGATTACGGAAGAAGATGTCGTCAAACACACGGGCGATGATGAAGTCATTCTTGACTTTGATCCGTACGACCCTGAGGATCCGAGGAATTGGAGCGAGGCCTTCAAGTGGTTTATTGTGTTGTTGTTGGCTTGTATGGCATTCACAGTGTAGGTATTTTTTGAATTTTTCATATTGTCTTTTGGTCATTTTTGTCTTGATGTGCGTTGGTTGTGGTGGTTATGCATGTGGCGGTTGATTCGCATGGAGAACAGTCTCTTCATGATACTCGCGCAGCAACATCTACGCTTGAGTCTTTTCCCGCACTATGGCTATGCGCCTTTTTCTCATTGGGTGTAACTTTCATTCCAATTTCCCTTCATTCACATTTTCTGGGGCTGTGCAAGAGGATAATGTCGGGCTCGTTTCCCACCCCCTTATCCGTTCAAATTGAACATACTCTTTCAAGGCCATCGAAGGAAGAAACTTGACTTCTGACCATTTACAGAACATTCACCTGCATCGGCATCGTTCCTATCGCACCTAGCATCGTTTCCGACCTCTCCGGCCACTCCTCCACATCCTCCACCACTGCGCTCCTCGTTACCATCTGGGAGCTTGGCGAAGCAGCCGGTCCCTTACTTATTGCCCCGCTTTCCGAAGTTCTTGGCCGATACCCAGTCATGAATGGTTGCAACATCTTCTTCATCATCTGGACTCTCCTCGCCGCATCATCTCAATCGACTAACATCTTCATCGCAGCCCGGATGCTAACGGGTCTGGCTGTCGCGTCGAATGTGCTCAATCCCGCGATTATCGGGGACATGTTTGAGAGCGACAAAAGAGGGAGTGCAATGAGCTTAATCATGTTAGCTCCATTGATTGGTGGTGCGATTGGGCCTGCGATTGGCGGCGCTATCGCACAGACGCTGGGTTGGCGGGAGATGCTGTTAATTGCAGCTGGATTGGCGGTACTCTGTGAAATACTGTTCCTCACGTGTTTCCGAGAAACGTACAAGATGGCCGTCCTACGGAGCAGAATCCGGAAGATACAGCGTGAGAGTGGCGAGTTTAGGAACGTTACGAAGACGAGTGCGCGCGAGGATGTGATGAAGCTGTGGCATTCGATCACGCGGCCTTTTGCCGTATTGTTTGGCTCAGGTGTCTTGATGGCGATGTCCATCTTTGCAGCGGTGGCGTTCAGTTACTTCTACGTCATGTGCATCTCATTCCCGCAAGTGTTGCAGGAGATTTACGGTTTCACACCAGCGCAGACGGGGTCGTCATTTATGACGTTCAGTAAGTCAAATCAAAGAATCTCCACATCTATGGCTAATCTTTCGTAGGCGTTGGATCTTTCCTCGCAGTTTTCGTCTGCAATTTCGGACTCGACAGAATTTACATCACGCTCCGAGGCTCTGGGAAAGGAAAACCCGAATATCGACTTCCCCTATCCATCATCGGCGCTTTCACTCTTCCAATCTCGATCACGGTATACGGCTGGGTCGCTCAACTTCATCTACCGATACCATTGCTGCTGGCGTCAGTGTCTTTACTTGGCTTCACGCTCTTGCTGACTGTGATCCCGCTATCAGCGTACGTCGTCGATACGTGCGGTCTATACTCAGCATCAGCCATGACCGGTGTTATCGTAACGCGATGTCTTGCGGGTACCTTCCTGCCACTAGGAACAGGGCCGCTAGTTGAGCGCCTGGGTTATGGCTGGGGCTTCACAAGTCTCGGAGCGTGCAGTCTCAGTCTTGCGATCATTCCAGTTCTGATTCTCCAGCATGGCGAAAAGTGGCGGCAACGATCTGAGTTCACCCGGGATGCGTAGAAATACTGAGGGCCATCATATATGAATTTAGAAACGCGACCATGAGTTGAATAGACAGCAATTGATTGCTCTTAGCACCTTCATTGGGACATTTCGTTCTTTACATACGTACCTCGAGTTGAGTGCAACGCATGTATTCCAAGTGCCAATAGACCTTTCCTCACAGTGGGTATGTAAGAGCTGATAATAATTCAGCCAGATCAATGGCGCTAAAGCCTTAATACATGCGCGAGGTTAGTCAGGAATAACCCACCTGGGTTGAGAATTTGTAGTCAAACCCAGTGATTGTTAATGTGGACGATCAGATGCTCGTGCTTGTCACAATCAGGAAATAGCACGCGCATGTCGCTCGATATTCCCTGATACGCCTCTGTTCTTCCTGCAATTTTTAATTCGGGTATCGATTACTCTCGCTTTGACAGCTCAGAGCGCCTAGATCAAGATATAAACTCAAATGAGTTGCCGCCCAGTCCCAGAAGTGTAATTCTCCAGACGCCTAAACTTCGTTGGGAGCGAATCCAGACTTGTCCCAAGGCGCTCCTGCTACTCTCTCAGATAAAGTCTCGGCTTCATTCCACGACGGAGTAAGTCTCCTAAAGGCAACTTTGGCCTCAGAGTTTGAAGGGTCACCAAGAACTTTCCATCCGTACACGCTGGAATTGCGGTTGGATTTCCTTTCCCGAGCCACAGGCAAAACAGGGCTTCGACGAGTTGAGGCATCTTGTGAGCGTGATCGAGTATGAGTTTGGCTGCCGTTGTTTGTGGAGGGCTTCCAAACACTTGACATGTCGGTTGGCGGGACAACGATGCGCGGCTTCGACGGCGAGTCTTTCGGTAGTGTCGGTGGTATGGGTGGTGTCGTTGGCGCCGGATACTTGGAAAATACGGACATGATGTCAGCAATACTGGCGGATGGCTGGTTTCCGAGGTTGATCATCGGCCAGAGGGGCCTTAAGGTACGCAATGCACCTTTCAGGTAGACTTGAGACAGTTTGCCGGCGATGGCTTGGGCTGTAACAATTAGCTGCAGTTGAGACTCAGGCCATTGCGGCATGGAATCTTGATCACACGTGCTACTTACCATCCGTGAATGAGATCGAGGAATTCTGCATAATCTGCAAGGCTGCCTTCACTCGCCGCGTGCGGTATCTATTAGCTATGATGTCGCGCTTCACTGGCTCGGATCTGAAAATCTTGTCCATATAGGACTCATCGTCCGCCCCCGGTGACATCAGGTTGACCATATACTCTGAAGGTGTTACAAGTGGGTTGCCGATGAGGTCCAGGACTTCGAGCATCTTCATCTGCCCAACCACAAACGGTATGCCTTGGATTTCATTGTTCGACAAGGACAAAACTTTCAAATCACCTAGCTCCCCAATCCAGCTTGGTAAGGACCGTAGGTTGTTGTTGCGTAGATCGAGCGCTTGCAGTTTGGGTGTACTTCTTATTGCGTCTGGTACCACCTTGAACTTGTTGTGTCCGAGATCTAGGCTCGTGAGGTGACTGCAGAGACACAGGGTTGATGGAAGAGTCGTCAAATGGTTCCGTGCCAGCGTCAAGGACGCTGTCCGCTCGCGGCTTATAGCGTAGACAGCTTTTGAGGGCATCTCATCTAAACACTGAGCATCCAGATTGATGTGATAGAACATGAGCTTGTTGGCCTCCGCTAACTCAACAGGTCCGCTGAAATTCTGCCCGAATTCTGCCCACTGATGCATCATCTGATCTGAGATCATCTCTACAATCGGCTCCGATGGTCCCTGCTTGTTGGCTTCTGAAGCAGGTTCGATAGTCGGAGTTGATGTGTCTTCTATCAGCGCTGCCAGAATGAGGTGCCTTTTCTTTGGCGGATGTTTCGAAATCCAAGCTCTTATGCCCTGATACTTGACATCATTTCTTGCCTCACTCTTGATCCAGCTAGTTTCAGGGGTATCCGGCGCCGGATTGAAAGCAGACATAACACTAGGTGGCAGGTCTAGAGCCGCCACGCTGGAACGCGAAACGAGGACAGTTGACCATCTTTCGGATAATCGTCGCTGGTCTGTTTCGATGAGACTGGATAGTCGGTTACTGTGCTCAGTGGCCTGAGCTTGAAGTCCTACAGCATCCAACTTGAGAATACTTGGTAGGCTGTGTCTCAGGGAAGATACTTCATCTTTTGCCTCTTCAAAGAAATCATCGATAATTGTTGACGCAATGGTAATTGAAGCTCTGGGGCTGGCACCTGAGGCTGAAGCTGCCTCCTCCAGCGCTGAGTGTGTTTCGACATGTTCGTGGTCGTTTTGGCCATCCATGTACTCTTGTTCTGCTTGTGCGAGTGTGATCAGCGAAGACCGGTGATCTAGTGACAGGCTTTTGAGCAGCGCGCGCTCCTGCTCTTCTTGGCCAGGAACATCACTGTCTCTCGACAGAGATCTGATAACTCGTCAGCAATGAAAGCAGAATGAAATGAGCGCATGATTACAATCGGCGTGCCACCTTTTCGGTTACCTCTAAAGTTCCCAGCATCAGGGCCAGATTAGACTTGTATGCTTCAATTGCAGCTCTCAACACCAGAAGCTTAGGTTTTTGGAAGACAACCCACTGGACCTTTCCCACCAATCCAAACTTTCCATCCTTGCCGTCTTTTCCCGCTGTCATAAGTCTGAGACTCTCGACCGCATTCAGGATTTCTGTGAACATCTCCAGGCTGGCATCAGTCATGTCGCGGACCATCTCAAAGCAGTGCGTGTAGTAGCTTGAGTCTTGCAACTTCTCTAATGTATTGCCTAACGTCTTGAGGACCGCACAAAAAGAGCGGATCTCGCTGCCAATCATTCGTGCTTCCTGTCCTGCTGAGCCAACATCAGCAGCGAGTTGCGATAGAACGAGCGCGACTTTCGTGCCGGCTGACACTATGCCAATGATGCTTCCAGCGAGTTCTGCCATGGTTGCCAGCCCATCAACTTGTAACCATAGGCGTTGTCTCCTGGAGGAATTATCCCTTTTCAGCGGTGAATGCTGGCAAACCACCTAGCTCGCAGCGTAACAACAAGACTGAAAAACAATCGAATATGAGTGAGGAAACAAAAGCACAGTATCAAGCAGTCATGCTTTCATACCGATACTATAAGATCGTAAGGATCGCAGATATGATGGGGGAGAAACAGGTCGAGCATCGAAGACGAGGAGCTGAGTTGTCCACCATCGTGGCGGTGCAGTCAGCCTTGGGTTGTGGCGAAGTAGCAGCACCAGAGGTATCAAGCAAGGCGCGCACCGAGGCATACATGGTACAGTATTATGGCTTGGCCAGGGTTTCAAGGACCGAGTGATGCCATGCTGGGTATTTGACCACTCGCATACCGCAACCTTCCACCTTCTATTGGACAACATGAACCCAGGACCGCTGCTTATCTTCAACATAGCGCGGATATATTCGAAAACTGCAAGAGTAGTAAGAAGCACTCTGGTGTGATAGCCCAGGGGCCCTGAGTATATTATAAAGCTTCCGCTGAAGACTATGAAACATGCAAAGGCTTTCGGTAGTGTCCCACCGGATGTGTCAGGGTGCAGCAATGCAGCACACTGTGGCAAGCCCGCTTTCCTGACGACCTTACCGGAGGTTGGGTCGCGTGGTGCACCACCGATGAATATCGAAACCTTTCCAGAAGGAGATTCACTTCACGATTGCTGGAGGAAACGACGATGAGCATCGCGGAAGGCATGCTCGGCGGAACATTTCTCCGACCGATGAAGCAATCCGCAACTCTTCCGTCACCATAGCTCCCATCAGCATCAACGCCGCCAATCTCGCACCGCGCTCACCACAACCCACAATGCATCTATCAATACCCGCTCTCGCGACCCTCGCGAGCACCGCCTCGGCCGCCCGCTTCCTGCTCCAAATCCCCACCACCGGCCTCCTAAACCCCTCCACCCTACCCTCTACCACCCACGCAACCCTCCAGTCTAACGGCCCGCCGCTCGACGCCTACCTAACGCGCTCCAACACCTTCACCTTCAGCAATGTCAGCGCGGGCTCGTATCTTGCGACCGTGCATTGCCGCGACTATGTTTTTGAGCCGCTGCGCATCGATGTGAGCGTCGAGGAGGCAGTCGAGGGCAGCGGCGAGAAGAAGGAGGTCGTGAGGGCGTGGCAGACATTTCTAGGGAACGAGTGGGATAATAAAGGGGAGAGTCGGGGCGAGGGAGGGAATGGGTTGGTGGTGGAAGCGAAGATTGTGGGGACCAAGTATTTCTATCAGGAGAGGGGTGGATGTAAGCCAATCTGAAGAGGATATTTTGGTGAAGAGAGAGATGCTAATACATTGGCGTAGTCTCGCCACTGAGCTTCTTGAAGAACCCGATGATTCTGATGGCGGTTGTCAGCATGGGCCTGATGTTTGGCATGCCCAAGTTGATGGAGAATAGTAAGTCGAATATATCACTGCACGCAGATTAGCACTGACAGCATATAGTGGACCCGGAGATGAAGGAGGAGTTCGAAGAGATGCAGAAGAACGGCGTGCTTGGGTCAGGGACGACAAACACTGCGGCACAGATTCAGAACTTCGATCTTGCGTCGTGGATGGCGGGAAAGAAAGATTCGGGCAGTGAAAACAGCCGTGGACAAAGTCCGGCTGGGCAAGCGAAAAAGCGATGAGGTGTTGGGCACAACATGGGACGATATATGCGTTGAGGATCCTTCAAGGAGATGAGACGGCACTAGGTTCGCAGTTGCAACAATGGCATTGCAAGACACCACCATGGGTGCTAAGTTCTATGAATGACGTTGTCCGCTTTTTCCATTATCATGGCCACTCATCACTCCGCACATTCAAACACCGGTAACACCACCCTTTTCTCCACCATCCCTCCTAGCAATCTCCTCCACATCCAGCACCGTCCCATCCCTCGCACTCTTCTCTAACTCCTCCTTCTTGACTCCGCACTTGGCACTATACGTCGCCTTGTCTCGCTTACACCCCTTCTCCCAAAACATGCTTTCACCCCAACAACTGCTTCCCACAAGTTCCAACACCAGCACACTGACCACCAGACCTGTCGTCGTTGCCACCAACTGCAAACTATTCATATGCGCCTTGGGCAGCGTGATGATCACAATCGACACAAGCATGCGGAACACCAGTCGGGGGTGTTTCTTGACGCGCTGATTCGGGATCTTACGATGTGTATGCGTAAATGCGATAATGCCAAGGCAGAAAAGACTGATTCCCAGACCGCCGCAGTAAAACCATTGCAGGCCATCAGAAATGTGGTCTTCGGAGCGTGGGATGAATGTTTCGAAGAGCGAATCAAGAGGCGCGTCAGGGCAGTCGTGCGCACGGACGAGAACGGCGAGCGCAGAGGCGGAGAGGACGAAGGACATTATGAATGGGAGGTGGATGGAGAACCATGTCAGTGCTATTGAAACCGCGTCAGTACATTTTCCAACCAAAACGGGGGGTGAGAGATGTGGAATGAGAGGTGACTGGGACTTACCGCTAAACACATGTCGTCGAATCGCATGTGTATGCAGATTGAAACTGTCAATCTCAAAGTATATCCAGTTGAACACAAACGCCTGGACCAGTCCTAGTACCGCTTTCCCAAAGAACGCATTGATGCCGAATTCCACGTTACTTTGGTACAACAGGCCGAGCACACAGCTTCCAAACACCAGCGTGACAAAGGCATTCGTGCGCTCGATGCGATGCTCGATGTTCGTTCCGGGGAAGAATTCCATCTTCTCTCGAAGTTTCGCGGGGATGTGTTTCGCCAGCCATTTCCCCGGCCGCTGGATGAATATCAGGAGGATATTGCCGAATAAATCGAACACAATGGCGGGCCAAATGAGTCCTTGGCGCGCGGGCTCTTCGACGTGGATACTTGCGATCCATAGAGCTGCGGGAATGAGTGTGACAACGCCGTTACCAATCATACTTCCCCTGACCATGGGGATCGTCCATGCATACCAGAACAAGCTGAATGTCATGAACAATCTGGCAGCCAGGTAGAATGCGACCAACGGGGCGTATGTGTGCTCGAATGCACTTGCCATGTTTGTCGTGAAGCCGAGGAGACATGTGAGGATGAATAAGACAGACATGCGGCGCAGGACATCGTCGCTGTCGAACCAAGATATCAGGATACCGACATCGCTCCAGAATTTCCAGCCCATGATGAATGTAATGACGAATCGGAGCAAAGATTCGCCAGTGGGGTGCTCGGCGGCAGTATCGCCCGTGATGGCGATGATGCCGACATAAAACAGGTCAATGAAGAGTTCGTAACTAGCGACTTCTTGCGCTTCTTTGGCGCGCCAGAGGAGGCCTTTGTGGAAATATTGCCGCACGATGGGCTTCTGATAGAAGTGCATGAAGGTCCCTAACTTGCGTTCGGCATGCCACATGTCTTTGTCGAAACTGGATGAGCCGGATGTAGAGGCAGTGTCGGAGGCGTCGTGCGTACGAAGATGCGCTGAGTAGCCGTATTTGGAGAAGTTGGCGTCGAGTTGGACGGAATGTTGGGTGAGCATATGGATCTCAGTACTGAGCGCGTCGATTTCGCGAATGACGCGCTCGAGCTCCGGTGCGACGTCCGGATGCTGTTCGTGCAGTTGGGCATGGCGGGAGGAGTGATGGTCGTGTGTGTGACGGAGTGCTTCGATCTGCCTTGCAATCAATATGGGCTCTTTTGGAGGTATAACAGATCCATCTGTGTTGGTTTGAAACTTACATGCTCCTCACTCCCATGAATCACCAGGTCAAAATCATCCTTCTCGTTCGTCGCACTCAGCGTCTTCCTCAACTCATTCGCTTCATCTGGACTATGCGCAACGTGCACTTTTCTCCCATCCGGCCTGAAGAACTGCTTTACCCTCTTGCCCGTATGGCCATGAACATGCGGGTGATGGTGGTGGTGATGATGTCCACTAGCAGGCGTTTCCGTTCCCAGCAGTGTCTGTGGAGTATCTGCCATCTTGACCTACTCAAACAACGCGAAGGCTCAAAGAAAGCCAAAGTGGACCGCGGTGAACAGTCACCATGGGAATTCACAGAATATATCTTGATCGCCCATGCATCGCATGGGCCCCGCTTCGCTGGCTTCAAAGAAGTGGTGGCTTTCGGCCATATCAGCACTAGTGGAGGCGATGATTGGTTGGGATGAAAGTATATCTGGTGAATAAGCAGTTTAACCCGCATGGTAAGCTGCATGGTGGCCATAGCTTCGAGTCCACAAGTTTCAGGGTCCGGAAACGGCTTATGGGACAGCGACAAGGGACATTAGCTTTCCAGGTCCGATCGGATCCGAATAACTATGCTGATGTAAATCCTGACTTACACACCCCTTGCTTATCGTTTGGAAAGCATTGCAGCATGAGACCTTGCCGTCGATATCGCGCAAGACACTGCAGGAATGTTGTTGGGTTTGTCATAGATTATGCCAGACAACAAGCCTTTGCCGAGACCGCTTAGGACCAGAATGGTCTTTGATAAGCAAGGCCGGACGCCTCATTGGCACGTTGTGAAAACAATCGCATTTGGAGAACCAGAGGAACAACGGCAGTATTGATGTGCTCCGTGCTGTGCAATTCGCCATTGCGCATCCTGAAGCATACCCCCATGCCCAAGAGTGAGCATTGCGCGGTGCGCCGTAGTGTCGCTACCACGACTAGCCATTATGACTCCGCTCTGGCTGAGAGGACCTCCAGCCTCCAACCCCAGCAATTTCATTCTGCTTGAATTTTGTTTGCCGCAAGCTGTGCCTCATCAGGAAACCTAATCGTCCTCTGCGCTTCTCTCTCTTCCTGCACCGTATCCGCATCCCCATTTCCACCTCCCACCACCTTCCTTCGTGCCTCAGTCTCTCCTCTGCCCATGGTTGGCGGAGAAGACAGCGGTACGGGTGCTTGGCTCGTCGCTCTTGACGTACTTCCCGAATTATGACCAGACGGGATGATGGAGCGGCCAATACGCACCACACGCTGAGGAAGCGTATCGCCACTACGCGACCAGCCAGGGCGTCGACGAATGCGCTGCTCGGCATCCACTTGTGTTCCGTCGGTACTTTCGGAGACATAGAAAGCTTGGTCGTTGTCTTCGCGTTGTGTTGAGAGGGCGTTGGAGAGGGTGCGCGGGATGAAGAAGCCGAGTTTTGCCATGGGGATGCTGAGGCCATGAACAACCTAGTATCGTGGTTAGATGTAGTGACAAGAGAAAGATTTGGGGGTGTGACTTACGATTGAGCAGATGCATAGGAACCAAATGACCACATTCATGACTTCCATGAGATATTGCGCGTCTTCTCTGACTTCGCCATCGACTGTGATCTTCCTGAGGAACTCAAGGCTCACGTATAGATAAAAGATGGCGCTGACGCCAATGGGTCCGAAGAAGCCTACAAACAGTGCTTGTCGTTTCTGTTCGATCTGCGGGATATACTTGTGCATTGCGTATACGATGGGCATACGCCTCAACAGAAGGACCAAGATGCCGAGGAAAACCAGCCGTGTGATCGATATGACATGGTTGTGGTAGAATTCGGGCCACGGACAGACTGCTCCAAACCAGATGAATACGGACACGTTAAGTAGCATGTCGATGGTGGGCTGGAACGAATCATCCTGTGTCTCGAGCCGAAACCAATCGTCCCATGTGAAAGTGTTTCCGGCAATGAAGCAAGCAAGAACATCGTCGCTCCCGAGCATACCCGCCGTCCCAACGATGAACAGCTGTTGTCCGTGTTAGTCTGACTCAATTTCCAAATAATGGATGTAGGACTTACAGCCAGCGTAATAGCATGCACCAAGAAACTCTCCCGATCAACATACTGCCTCTCCTCCGCCCAATGCAACAACTCTTTTGCAATCCACCCCACCGTCGCCCCATAAATCACGCTCAGCACAATCGTATACCCCCACGTCTCGCCAAACCACAGTCCCATTGCAGTCCTCACACTATTATCCGAGCCCAGTCCACCATGGCCAATATGCTCGATAAGATACAGTGGCAGGAACAAGAACGGATACCCCAAACCGTCATTCGCGCCTGACTCCGCGACAACAATCTTCTGTAACTCTTTCGGGATATTTTTATCCGCGAATTTGCCTTTGACGATTGAATTCGACAGCACGGGATCCGTGGGCGTGACACACGCGCCCACAGCCAAAGCCTGAAGAAACGTAATATGCGGCACAAACGAAAAGATGAGCAGACTAGTCACCAGCCACATCACCGTCATTCCGGGTCCCAGCAGGAGTGCGAGGCTGCGCCATTCCGTCTTGAGATACTTTGACGGCAGCTGTATTCCCGCGAGGACAAGCTGGACGCCGAGAACCAGACGAGTGAAGTACAGCGTAATGGTATCTAGATTCTCGATCGAGCCTAGTGCGTATTCTTCAGGGTGGACCCAGTTCGTTGCGTGCGGGGAGAATACGACGCCTGCGAGGAGAGATATGACTGGTTGTGTGTTAGATGTGTTGGAAGTTGAATGTGGGAAAAGACTACGCACGTGCTTCGGAGAGGTATAATTTCTCCTTGAGCAGATAGGATACAAGGCCAAAGACGGTGATGAAGCCTCCTAGAGTCGCACAAACGATGTTAAAGTTCGAGAGCGCTAGAATAGGCATCTTGGTTGTTGTAGGATTTTGGGCGTGGGGTTTCGTGAATCTTCTACTACGTCACTTTTTCCTGGTTGAAATATCGAAGATGTGGTACAGCAGGCTGTATCATTTGGCAGACAACGTGAGTGATTCTCTGTGTTAAGCTGATAGGAAGAACTTGGTCGAGTTGGGCCAAGTGGTCGATGTTGTGGTGAGTATAGTCTGGCCAAGATGTTCGCAGTGATGCAAGAGAACGGCCCACATCGCGCGCCTTGGCTTACAGCTTGAAGGCAACTTTCGAGGCTTGAGCATTGCTTAACAACTCCAAGAGTGAATTGATAGCCGTTTGAACAAACATTGGAAGAATCACAAAATCTTGCGAATTAACGATTTCACTGGTATTTGCATGCACTCTACATTGTTGCAAGCTTTCAAAAATGTCTCGCAGGCCTATGTACAAAAACTCCAAATGCTGATTTTCCTTCACGATTCGGCGATGCGAAATTCTACATGTTCGCTGCCGCTGCTGTTTGCTGAGGGCCATAGCCAACCTGTGGCTGTGGAGATCCAGGTGCCATGAAGTTGGTCTTTGCGTTCTTCTCCGCCTTCGCTGCTGAGCATCGTGCCATTGTCGGTGAACTATAACACGTTAGCATGAACCCTCGTTTACTGAAATCCAGAGCGACTTACTTTCTTGAGATGGAGTCTGTGAAATAAAAGTTCTGAACAGCCTGCTTCAATGGCTCGCCTGACGCCTGAGCTCCCTTGTTCTGATCTACAAGCTGTACCTTGCTGAGGCCGGGAAGTGAGACGGGCTCGACAAGGTCGTATCTCCGAAGTGCCGGGGAGATCTCCTCCATGCGGTCGCGCAGAGCCTCAACATCGTCGTATGGCAGTTCAGCACCGAAGTATTCAGATGCTGCTCGAATGATCTTCCAGTCTTCCCTCGAAGCTCCTGGAAGGCCGACAGCAGCGCGAGACATCTGTACGCGGCCCTCAGTATTGACGTATGTGACTGACTTCTCAGTGTAGGCGGCACCGGGAAGAACAACATCGGCAAGCTGTGCGCCGCGGTCGCCATGGTGACCTTGGTAGACGACGAACGCATCCTTGGGCAGCTCAGCCTCGTTGATCTCATCTGCACCGAGCAGCCAGACGAACTTGGGCTTAGTGTTTGCGACTTCTGGGGATGGTACGGTAAAGCCAACATCATAAGCACCAGTTCGTGAAGCTGTTCGCTGGAGAATGTTGTAGCCGTTCCATTCAGGTGTCTGGAAAGAGGCCTTGTTCTTCTCGACATAGGTACCAATCTGCTCGAAGAACGACTTCGCATCGGGGTGCTCAGCAACGGAGCTACCGACGATGATCATGGGCTTCTTGGCAGACTGCAACTTCTTCGCGAACTCGCCAGTAAGCGCAGTCTTGAGGTCATTCGCACTAGCACCAAGCTTCTCGTACTCGAATGTGCTCTCAAAGTCCTCGCCGACCAGACCAATTTCGAGCTCTGACCTCAGCCATTGCTTTCGGATGCGGGCATTGAGGACAGCGGCCTCATGTCGCGGGTTGGTGCCAATGAGGAGGATGGCATCAGCCTCTTCCACGCCGTAGATCTTAGAGTTGAATGAGTAGTTGGACCGGACATCAACGCCGTGCGCAATAGGCTCGCTGCCGCCAGGCTGGTCAAGTGCCAGGTTGTCCGATCCGAGCTTGTTAGCTAGGTCCTTCATGGCGACAAGTGTCTCCGTCTCAACGAGGTGGCCGGCAACAACCTTGAACTCGTTGCCCTTGGGCGCAATCTTCTTGTAGGCGTTACCGATTTCGACGAGGGCCTGCTCCCAAGTGGCGGGCTGGAACTGGCCGTCGGATCGGATGAGGGGGTTTACGAGACGTTGTGTGCTGAGGGCATCGCAGGCGAATCGCGTCTTGTCATTGATCCATTCCTCGTTGACATCGTCATTCAGGCGAGGGAGGACCCTCATGACCTGCAGACCTCGCGAATCAACGCGGATGTTGGAACCCAAGCCATCGAGCACATCTACAGTCTCTGTCTTGTATAGTTCCCACGGTCGGGCCTTGAAAGCATAGGGCTTCGATGTGAGGGCACCAACGGGGCACAGGTCGATGACGTTGCCAGACAGCTCGGTGTCAAGGGCGGTCTCGATGTAGGTACCAATCTCGAGGGAGTTGCCACGGCCGAACGAGCCGAACTCTGGTGCGCCGGCGATATCGTTGGCAAAGCGGACGCAGCGAGTGCAGTGAATGCATCGGTTCATTGAGGTCTGCCATGGATCAGTTCACGCCTTGCAAAGATATTGGCAAGCACTACCTTGACCAATGGGCCGACGTTCTTGTCCTCGACAGCACGCTTGCCATCAACCTCGTGGAAGCGTCCGCGGTCGCCGCCGTAGCGCATCGACTGATCCTGGAGATCGCACTCGCCACCCTGGTCGCAGATGGGGCAGTCGAGCGGGTGGTTGGCGAGCAGGAACTCCATGACACCCTCGCGCGCCTTGTGCACGAGCGGCGAATCTGTCTTGACCACCATGCCCGGCTGGACCGGCCACGCACACGAGGCAACAGGCTTGGGCGCCCGCTCCACTTCGACCAGACACATACGACAACTCCCCGCAATCATCAGCTTCTCGTGGTAGCAGTACCGCGGGACGGTTGCTCCGGCCTTTTCACACGCCTGGATGAGGGCCGCGCCGGCTGTGAGGGGCATTAGAACCGCGTCTACAATGGCAACATCACACTGCTAGCTGGCGTACCTTCAATCTTGACCTTCTTTCCATCTGCAAAGCTCGTCAGCACCCTTCCGCGGCAGCAATCGCTGGTGGCACAAACCTATAGTGAGCTCGACCTCTGCAGGCCGGGGGGCCGAGGCAGTAAAGGCCCGGCTGCCATTGAGGGCTGCTCGGTACGCAGGCCTCTTCAGCGACCGGACAAAGTGTTGCCGCAGCATTGTGAGGCTCGGGGCGATGGCGATGGTCGTGCTACTGCGGAGCTTCACCTTGACGTTGACGATATGGGATGCGCCTTCCCTTGGCGCGGCGGCGGTCGCATAATCCGCTCCGTGATTGGCCGGTGCGCGGCTTGCCTGCCCAAAATTCTTTCGCCCGCCGCCGTCTGCTTCCTCTTCTTCAACTCATTATGGGCGCATTTTATTGTAGGAAAGTCTGGCAACTCACCGTGCTATCCTCTATTACGCGTCCTATAGCACGACTCACAGTGCCACGTAGCTGGAGCAGAGGAGGTTCTCTGATGATATCTTGTTCCTTACCAACGTCGCTACATACTTTGTTTGATTTGGCTTTTCTTTGGCTGTGCATGGCCACCACACTTCTCAGGTGATGAGGGTGTGCTGGATGGAACATGGGCGACTAGTCTTATAATGTATACCAATGATCACAAACTTCTTATGCCAGCAGGTCGGGTTTTAATGCTTCTCGTTGTTTCCTCACTCGCTTCCTAACCTTTGATGGACGTGACGCGTAGCTTCAGAAGAGGCTGCAATTACCTTTCTGCCTGCTAGCACTTTTCAAGGATAGAGCTAGACGTTATTGCTCTCTGCTCCTCTCTGCTCCTAGGTTGTTTTGGCGAGAGATTGTGCGCCTGAGAAATGAGGCCATTGGGATGCTTACGCAAGTTGCACTGCGGGGAACACCAGACAAGCATCACATCACGCCGTCACAATCAAGCCGCACCGTTTCAGTGTCGATAGTCCTTTAGCTTCTCATCATATCATCTATTCTACTACAAAAACGTACAAGTCTCGCGGCGAGACATTAGGCTCTGCGCAGTATTTTGCGGTCTGCCGCTCCAACGCCGCTGTGCAAGATGAAGAAATAAACGCCCTTGGGCCCAAATCAGAACGCCGCCAGTGAGCGCAGAATGTACTGCTCTAATTCATCATGTCGTCTAGCACTTTACTCATTGTCGCTCTCAGGACCGACCTCCATCTTTGCGGCCTTTCCAGCAGTCGGCTTAGCCACCGGAGCAGAAAGCTTCTGAGGAGGCACACCGAGACCGTTGTGGTTACGGAAGAAGAGCACACCCTTGCCCTCACCCTCAGCATCGACACTGGGCTCGACCCACTGGCACCAGCGAGCGCTCTTCCACAGCGCCTTGAGGAATCCAATCGAGCCATCCTTGGTGTCTGCGCGATAATGCCTGCCCATCACGGGCTTGATGGCGTCTGAGGCCTCATCGGCGTGGTAGAAAGGAATGGTGGAGATGTAGTGGTGGAGAACGTGGGTCTCGACAATGCCGTGGAGAAGAGTGCGTCCGATGAAGCCGAACTCGCGATCAATGGTCGCGGCCGCTCCACGGGTGTAGGTCCAGGTGTTGGCATCGTAGTGGGGCAGAGTGGGATCGGTGTGCTGCAAGAAGGTGATGGCAACGAGCCAGTGGTTGACCCACAGATACGGGATGATGTACCAGACGAAAAGGTTGCCGAAACCGAAGTTCTTGCCGACCCAGAAGAGTGCGGCGAATGTGATGGCAATACCGACGTCGCTGAGCAGGATGAGGTGCTCGTCCTTGCGTTCATACAGCGGGCTCGAAGGGTTGAAGTGGTTGACGCCACCGAAGAAGCCGTTCTTCTTGCCCTTGCCTTTGCCCTCGGCCTGGCGCTCGTGGTAGTTGTGGCCGGTGACGTTGGAGATGATGTACAGAGGCCATCCAGCGAGCTGCTGGCCGATGCTGTGCAAGAGCGTAGCAATGGGCGTCTCCTCGGTGAGCTCGTCGAGCTCGTGGATTAGCTTGCCGACACGCGAAGCGTAAACCTCGCGGGTCTTGGGCACAAAGACCATGTCGCGCTCCATGTGGCCAGTGGCCTTGTGGTGCTTGCCGTGGGAGATCTTCCACGAGAAGTATGGGACAAGCAGAGCCGAGTGGCAGAACCAGCCAACGGTGTCGTTGAGAACCTTGGAGGGCGAGAACGACTGGTGGCCGCACTCGTGGGCCATGACCCAGAGACCGGTGCCGAACAGACCCTGAACGACGGTGTAAAGAGCCCACAGACCGGAGCGGACAACCGTCGAGGGAATTGTCTCGGGTGTCACGTAGTTGTGGAAAACGTAGAAGGTGGCAGCGAGCGAGGCGATGTCGCGGGCCACGTAGCCGAGGCCACGGAGACCAGACCGCTCGAAACAGTGCTTGGGGATGGCATCGCGGATCTGCTTGATGGTGTAGTCGGGGATCTCGAACTCGTTGCCGTACGTGTCGAGGAGCTTGCCGTGGTTGGTCTTAAGCGCAGCAGGGCTCTCGTCGAGCGACGACAGCGAGGTGTTGGAGCCAGACTGGTTTGGCGAATCGAAGGGGGAGTTGTTGGCACGGGTCGAGGCCGCCGAGTCGGCGGTGACGTTCCTCTTCAGCGCGGGCTGCTGTTGGCGGGCGGTGGTGGTAGCCATTGTGCGGAGAATTGGCGGGGAGTGGCTGTTGCAGCGAGGAATGTGCTACGAGAGGTTATAGCCACAAGTCAACTGTGGTGGGGCGAGCGCTGCTGGATGGACGGTTGCCGTCTTGTTGGGACGCAGGTCGCTTGTTGAGCTCGGCGTGGAGAACGAAGATCAACTTCGCTGCAGCACAAATAGCGAGAGCGACTTTCAGCACCTAGGGATGGGATTGTGAGAGGAGGCAGAAAAGGCGTGAATGCAAGTGAAGGCGGGCCAGGCCAGATTTTAAAGCCAATGCCTCAAGGCGGTGTCGACTAGAATTTTGGTAGACCCTGGCGACCCGCCTGCATCGGAACGGCTTAGGCCCAGCGAGGGAGGCGTGCGAGGACACGGCAGCATCCAAGCATATCGCTCACAGACAGCTCCAGCTCGTGCACCGTCCACTCTCAACCACCACTAACCTCCACTCGGAACAATTGCTCTTCGCTGTCTCCATGTCTTTGCCACCGCATTGTGCACGATGAGCGCTGCACTGGCCGCGATACAGCGGGCGTATCCACTGAGGCGCGCGCAGGGTGCGTTTTCTAGCCTCGCATCCCGCACTCTGCATCGTCCGGGGGCACTCAATTTTCAGCAGATCTCTTCCAACCGCTGCCTTGGCGCCGTGTTAGGCCAAAGGTCGGCACGCAGACCGCCAGTTTGAGCCCATGGTCGCGCGTTATTTGATCGGTCTTACCAGGCCTCGCCTGTTTGCATCTTAGGACGCTCCTGAAGGCTTTCGTGCATGTCTACGTCTTCAGCGAAACCTTGATGCAATACGGGGAACCTCCAGGCTGCTGTATCGAGGCGACTATAATGGTCCTGCCCGCCTCTGAATACATTCGCGCTGCCCTCAATTGAAGTCGGCGACGGGGGTAGATTTGTTGTCCCATTGGAGGTGCGCAGGCGTAGTACCAACCCATTGTCGACCCCTCATCGAGCCATGTTGTGCTGCAGAACTAGACTGTGATGCTTGAGATCTTTGCACGCGTCTCACATCGCTCTGGACAGCTCTGCAGCTTGCTGGCGCACGCAATTGCTCCACTGAATTATTCCACGCATCGCAGAAAAGTCGGGTTACCAGTCGATGTCCCGCAGGGTTTCGACTAGCTTCCCATGCAGCCTACCAGGGTCGCCAGGCACTCCGTCAATCCGATTGCATGCTCTGTCATTCGCCGAGGTCTAGTTCAACAAGTATAAGCCACCACTGCCACACGGAGAGGGGTTCTTAACCACATGGTAAAGAGGTCGTCATGGTTCGTCCAGTGCCGCGGTCGTCATCAGATAAGACAAGACGATGCGAAACAGCATGTGAACACTATCGCCCAATGCGGGTCGAGTTGCGACTGCAGTGGCAAATGGTCTTCGAGATGCAAAGAGTGCCCGAGCTCGACAGATGCCCTACAAAATACAGCAGAATCGATGAGTAAGGACAAGAGGTGTGGCCGTAGTTCGTGCCTGTCTTAGCTTAACTATTGTAGGTCGTCAGCTCCAAAGTTGCTGTGTTATAGAAGCCTAAATATGTTCAGTACATTTTGGCAGTTTTCATTTCTTCTCATGATATTCTGAGTCTATACAGCTCTCGCTAAACATGCGAAATGGAATAGGCCAACCTTCATTGACTGGGTATGAATTTCTGCCGTGGCCTAATGTTGACTTCTTTCGCCTTTGACTGCACACAGCACTCCGTTGTTCCTGCAAACTAAAGAATGATCACCTATATCGCTCAAGTCTCTTCCAAGCCATGTATGCAAGCAAAGCTACAATGCTGACTCTCCCTGCCAACGCTGTTGCAACCGCCTTCCGCACAATAGGGTAGTATCCTTCAAGCATCGAATTGACCGCAGCACCTCTCGCGACCATCTTCGCTCTTCCAGTCTGTCCCCACCCACGCCCGACTCCCAGCCCTGCTATCCCAACCTCACCCGGCTTTTCCTCGTACAAACTGCCAACCGCCTCGCTGCCGAATCCAGGCAGGTCTTGCATGTTAGGTTGATCTGGATTGTCGCTGCTTGTTGTGCTGGATGTACTCATCTCAATCGACTTCTGCTTACGGAAGCGATACGACATGGCCCACATGACAAATCGAACGTCCCAACTTGTGAAGGTAGGATACGTCCAAAGTTCCAGCGCATTGTGCGGAGGTATGTGTTCCAGGAAATCGCTCACGACGCCCAATGTCAGGCCCCAGAGGAGAAGCGGCGGCTTCTTGTCCCTCGCTCCACCCTCGAGACCGAGTAACGTCTCTCGCAAGCGCCCAGCTGCGCCCAGTGGACGCGATTCCTGTGGTATGAAGTCCGGTATTGTAGCGCAAAGCGTAGAGTTCGATGGGACAAGGTGTATGGCGGCGAACATCATCTTGCTGAGCATGGCCTGGAGAAACCAGCGCTTGATCCCTAGTTCGGACTTTGCGAGCCGTGCGCTGACGTCCGCATATTCGTAGGTTCGGAGTGAAGGAGAGAGGAGGGCACGGATGGGGACCCAGTGCGAGGAGGCGACTTCGGTGGGTTGCAGACGTTGCGCAGGGTAGGACGGGGAGGTCAAAAGATAGATGTATGGACAGAGAACCATTAAGCTGTGGGTAGAGAGATCAGCTAAGATATGAGGGATGACTCCGTGATACTCACGGGACTTTGCCCCAGCTCGTCGTGACTATTCGCTGTGGCAGATTCCCTACTGCAATCGCATTGGTGTAGCTGAGATCAATCCCAACCTCCTCCAGAGCTTCTCGCATGGCTGTGATGGCGTCGTCGTCATCTTCAGGGTCGCGCTTTCCACCAGGGAGTGCGACATGGCCATTCCATTTGTCCCCGACCCTCGTAGCTCTCTTAATGAACAAGATCTCAGGATCGCCATGCTTCACCCAGTCTTGCTCGAAGAAGGCATCGAGAATGTCCTGGAAGTTCAACTTGTGGCTGGAAATTGCTGATGACTGGCGCCGTCTTGTTGGAGAGCGCGGTGCGAATGCGGGTATGGCTTTGTCTGAAAGCGCTGGCCAGTGTGAATAGTTTGGTTGTATGCGTAGTATCAGTGCCACGGACGCGCGCTTGGGTAGGCCGGGCGGACACGCGACCTCGGGATAGGGATGCGCATTTAGCTCAAGCAAGACAGTCTTGAGGTGGTCAATGAGATTATCCGTGTCGATTTCTGTCGACATGATTGTATGAGTGTATTCAAAGGTCCTGATGTAAGAATTCTAGAATAAGTAGTCCCGGAGGCCGTCAATAAATCCTTGTCTGACCAACTACGAGCCTGACCCTGGCAGGGTACTGAGACGGCTTGGATATGTAAAAGAGAACGAATAGCTATGATGCACTATTATTGGTCGACTTGCCTCACGGGGAGGTGAAGATGTACAAGTTACCACGAATTACAAAGCTCAACAAACATGACGGAGAGCCGAGGTTTCTGCGGAAGTATCTCTGCACTGATTGGCTCGAGAAGGTCGATATCCGCATGTCTATACAATAGGCAAATGTCGTTGTCGATCGCATGAATGCGAAAATGAGAAATCTGAAGGGGTTGTTGTATATTTGCCTTTGCACCGGAGGACAACTTGTAGCGGAGTTGGAAGCATAGAATCGATGTGTGAAGGCATCCGCGCTTTGACCAATCCCGATTTCGGGAGGCACGACCTAGTGGGGTAGTGACGCGGGATACGCGGGGCGGGCGCAACTTTTTCGAAAAGTACCTCCAAACTGGTGTCGAACTGCGATACCATCTTACTTTTCTTGACTCTCCTTTTACTTTTCAATCCAGAGCTTGATACATTTGATTCACAATGGCAGGCCAAAAGACGGGTAAGCAAGTCTATGACCGCGCACTCATGGCGCATTACTCTTCTTCTTTTAGATGAACAGACAGTAAACTAAGCTCTTTTTTTCCAGCAATCCTGTCAGTCTTTGACAAAACTGGCTTGCTAGACCTAGCCAAAGGACTTCACGAATGCGGCGTTCGACTGCTCGCGTCTGGCGGTACGGCGAAGATGATCCGCCAGGCCAACTTCCCGGTAGAAGATGTCTCGGCCATCACCAAGGCACCTGAGATGCTCGGAGGCCGCGTCAAGACTCTCCATCCTGCAGTGCACGGCGGCATCTTGGCACGAAACCTCGATTCAGACGACTCGGATCTCTCTGCCAACAGCATCGACAAGATCGACTTTGTCGTATGCAACCTATACCCCTTCTCCGAGACAGTTGCGAGGATCAACGTCACGATCCCCGAGGCAGTCGAAGAGATTGATATTGGTGGCGTAACGCTGCTGAGGGCAGCAGCAAAGAACCATGCGCGCGTCACGATCATCAGCGATCCTAGCGATTACCATGATCTCCTTACCGAGCTTAAGAAGGACGGTGAAGTGTCGGAGAGCAGTAGGCAGCGATACGCACTCAAGGCATTCGAGCAAACCGCAACCTATGATACTGCCATCGCAGAATTTTTCAGGAAGAAGTATGCCGGCGATGGCGACCAATTCCTTCCCCTCAGATATGGCGCAAACCCCCACCAGAAGCCCGCGACAGTCTCGATGCCGGACAAGCCATTGCCCTTCAAGGTATTGGGTGGTGCGCCCGGATACATCAACCTCTTGGATGCGCTCAATGCATGGCCGTTGGTGCAAGAGCTGAGCCAGGCTTTGAACTACCCGGCCGCTGCGAGCTTCAAGCACGTCTCTCCTGCGGGCGCGGCCATCGGCGTCCCACTGAGTGAGCAAGAGCGCAAAGTTTACATGGTGGACGACATCGAGGGCATCGAGAAATCCGGTCTGGCACAGGCATACGCAAGGGCGCGTGGTGCGGATCGCATGTCGAGTTTTGGCGATATGATTGCTCTGTCGCACGAAGTTGATGTAAGTGAAGAGTCTTTGACGATGGGTTGATACGAAGCTGACCCATAATAGTTACCCACTGCTAAGATCATCAGCAGAGAGGTCTCAGATGGTGTAGTGGCTCCTGGCTACTCAGCTGAGGCGCTGGAAATTCTCAAGAAGAAGAAGGGCGGCAAGTATCTTGTGCTTCAGATGGACCCCGAATATGTCCCCGCCACAGAAGAGACGCGAACAGTGTTCGGCATTACGCTCAAGCAACACCGCAACGACGCCAAGATTGTACCGGCCGACACATTCAACCACGTTATTGTGCCCAAGAATGCCGGAACTCTCCCTGAGTCTGCCCAGCGAGACCTGACGGTTGCCACGATTGCGCTCAAGTACACACAATCAAACAGTGTATGCTATGCTCTCAACGGCCAGATCATCGGTCTTGGTGCCGGTCAGCAATGTAAGTTTGAAGAGGTGCTAAGCAAGAAATCATTTTCTAACATCATGATAGCTCGGATTCACTGCACACGTCTTGCAGGTGACAAGGCCGACAACTGGTGGATGCGTTTCCACTCACGCACTCTTGGACTCAACTTCAAGAAGGGCACCAAGCGTCCATCAAAATCGAATGTCATCGACCTTTTGTGCTCTGGGCTTGTTCCCGAGTCAGGCATCGAGCGCGAAGATTTCGAGTCGTACTTTGACGAGGGCCAGGTTCCCGAGCCATTCACTGCTGCGGAGCGCAAGGAGTGGCTGTCAAAATTGGAGGGCGTTGCAGTCAGCTCGGATGCGTTCTTCCCCTTCATCGACAACGTCTTCAGGGCACAGCGGAGTGGTGCCAAATACATCGCTGCGCCAACAGGCAGCCAGAACGACGGCGCCGTGTTCGAGACAGCAGAGAAACTCGGCATCACGTTCGTGGAGCAGCACATAAGGCTTTTCCACCATTAGAGGCTGAGCACTCTCAAGGGTGATGATTTATGGATACGACTGTCATGCGGAACATTTGCTTCGGGTACATAGATATCAGAAGGTTCGGATCTCAAAAGCTGAGTGTTTCAACAATTCGGTAGATACCAAAACATGGGACACCAATTTTCGTCAAGTTTGCTCGTATGCAATTGCTGTAAGCGCCGTACAGCTGTTTGTACCTGCCATGTCTCTTGCTCAGAGCCAATTGTCGCGATGTTTGCCTTGCCAGGTACGTTGGCGGGGTGATGGTCCAAATGCGGAAAGGCGCATCGACGAAGAAATGGCAGGCGCTCACCTTCACTTCATCCACCCCAACGTAGCAACAACAAACCACTCAGCAACCTGTCAATCGTACACCACTCCGCCCTCTCGAACGACTCCGCCTTTTGGAACAAACCATCGCGTTACCATACCTGCTCAACATGTCTGCCCAACCCGAAGACCACCAGATGGAGGGCGTCCATGACCCCGCTACCGAAGACAAGGGCAAGGGCAAGGCGCCTGAGGGCGAAACCGTGGAGGAGTCTATGGACGACGACTCCAGCGACGAGTCTGCCGCAGAAGAACAGGTACCTACTCCACTCAGACGCGCATGATTCCAGGCGCAAGATGCTAACTTGCCACAACAGGGCGATGTTGGTATGTGATGCATTGTCGCGCAACGAGCGCGGTTTCTAACCTGTTTGTAGCTGAGGAAGCCGAAGAGGATGATCTGAAC
Source organism: Paraphoma chrysanthemicola (assembly GCA_020744225.1). NCBI lineage: Eukaryota > Fungi > Ascomycota > Dothideomycetes > Pleosporales > Phaeosphaeriaceae > Paraphoma > Paraphoma chrysanthemicola. The sequence goes on along the minus strand of JAGMWG010000010.1, from coordinate 827,505 downwards.
GAGATCGAGACCTCCAACATCATCGGCTCCCGTACGCGTGGCAAGAACATCGACTTCGCCAAAGCCAACCAGGAGCTCGGCGAGGATGAGGACGAGGACGACGATGATGACTTTGTCGACCAGTCCGCTGTCGACCCCGATGATGAGATGAGAGACTAGAGGGTCGTGCCGATCAATCTCTCGGTCTTCTGGTACGTAGCAGGTCTGATGAGCTGAGACCAGAATACATCCGTGGGACAATCAGACTGCTGACAGCTCCAGGACTTGTTCATCGCAACTACGATATCTTTGATGTCCACAATCGGGTCGGCTTTGGTCAACAAAAGCATTTGGAGCATTGGATAGCGGGAAAGCTCATACAAACATTGGAGTCTTGGCGCGCTGCTGGACGGGTAGTGGCAAAGCGAAGCGTCTGTTGCGCGCAAGGAGCGCGACACTTTCGCGGCATTGAATACTCGCGCAAGCGTAGCACAAGCATATATGGAAACGAACATAACGATACTACACTGCTAGTGCCAATTCTGCTTATTTCGGCATGTCAATGATGAAGAAGAGAATATGAGACACACCATTACGTTGAAAGTCGTGGCATCTAACCGGCCCTCTGCTATGAAGCAATTACAATATGGTTAGTAATCTACTAAAAGCAGGAACAGTAGTTGCTTTGCTCCATCGGCTAACATGCAGGGTCTCATGCCGTCAGCGTTTTCGAACTGTGGCTCTTGTGCAGACGCGAGGCGAGGGTACAGCGTCGGAAGTCAGCAGTAATGCCGCAGCCGGTACTTCGGACCAGGGTCTCAGGTGCCACTTAGCCTCGCGCCTAGAGCGCTTTGTACTGTGCAGGAAGAATCAGTCTCGTTCCGGAGTTGAATGTCAACTCCGAATTGCATGCATGCGTGGTCGGAGGCGGCCGGGGCACATCTCGATTCGAAGTTGATACAGGTGGGCACCCGAACGAGTAATTGCACTTAGCAGCTCAATCTATGATTCATGGAATATGCATTCAGCCTCTAGTCTTGCAAGCTGTCGTCTCCAGCTTGCGTGTAGACTTGTAGCGTAGGGTACTATTGTGATTCGTGCAAAGTCGTCTAATGGTGCCCGCCTGATTGGTACAGAGATCTGAGAGCATGCTTCTCCGAGATCTCTCCCGCGCACGGCCTCTTCTCACACTACCGAGCACTTGCCATGTGTAAAACCAGGGTTCAGCGCGGGCTGGACACTCGAGAACGATGACATGGCGACGTGCGGTCCGAGGGCCCGCAACAGTCGTCGAATGCCTGGGAACCACACGGACTGCTGCCTTGTTCAGACAGACGTCGAAAAGCAATTTGCTTCGCATCACGGGGCCAACAGCTCACATTGACTGGCGCTCATGGAGGAAAGATCTCCGCAGACACGCAAGCTCCACCCCCATGGCACGACCGTTGAGTATCCATCAGGAGATTCTTTGATGTCAACCTCTGGGCAGGCCGTTCCCGGAAAAATTGTACAACTCCCACTCTTGCCTCTTCCGATCCCAACCCGGAAATGCAACGGGCGTACGAGTCCTCCCTCAGAGTCATCACCTATTCCATGAGCAAGTTGCAAGAGCCATCCTGTTGAGAAGCTGAGGTCAGTCGGAAGCTGATGGCATTCCCTGCCAGCAATGGAGACTGCCTGGAGTATCCGCCGTGCGCTGTCCAACTTGCCGGAAAAGGCGATATCGGCCTGGCCACATTAACCTTGAGAGGGTCCTCGGAAAGACTGGTGGAGGAAATGAAACTATATGTTCTCGTGACTCATGGAAATCTCCAACGAGGTCGTTCCCGCTCTGCTGCCGTCAGCTAGTACAGGGCATCCCGACTTGTTCCGACGTGCTGGTCCCTCAGCCTTGGTGGCATGCGGACAAGGTCGCCCATTCCATGCGTGGAATTCACTGTGGCAGATTTTTGATTTTGGAGGCCGGCTAGCACGAGGACCGTCGCCTACATATGCACCGTCCGATGATGTCGACGACTGCGTACACCAAGGGCTATGGGCAATTCCGCTGAGCAATGGCGGGGTTTCATGATCTCCCGGCCTATAACGTCGCTGCGCAAATCCTCCGCAGCGCAGCGTCCGCCCTTGGGTGCGATAAGAGACAACATGAAATTACCACAGCGAAGGACACTCCACCGAAGCGAGGCGGCCGGGCCAATTACGGCCATGTATGATGCGTGGGCTGCAGCGGCAATCTGGCCGGTGGAGTTTAGGTGCAGCGGAAACATGCAGCAATGCATGTCCACTAACACTGCGACTTCGGGGGCTCAGGATTGGGTGCGGCCCTGCAGCTACTGGCTGACCGCCCGCCAGACCAGCCAGTCCCGCCCTCCCAATTGTCATGGTCCGGCAGAAAACCGTGGGGTAGCAACCATTTTTCGAATGCGCGACACAGCTGCGTGCAGTCGTTCAGCGTATCCGCACACGAGCATTGCTAAGAGGGAGTCTGCAATGCGCTGGAGCATTAGAAGGGCCGTCATCCGTTGCGGACGGACAGTTGTGCGCGCAACCATGATACGATGAGGGCTCGCGGGCATCATGGGCATTCTGGAGGGGCGCGGAGACAAAGGTCTGGCATGTGCCGCATTCAGATGTACACAACTCGATAGAAGCCATATGCAAATAGAGTACCAAGGCCAACTCCAAGCCCACACAACTGCAACACGTACAACAAACGGGCGGGAATTGCTCTCCAGACAGCGAGAACGCCTCCACTAGCCAATAGCCGGTCTGGAAGCGCTTCCAAAGTGAAGGTGCTAGCGTCCTCAGAAAATATTCCCCACCCAGCAGCCCTCCGCTCTGCCATTCATAAGCACCGCCGCCGAATCTCCCGCGACCTTCTTCTCTCCTCCACTCCTCTCAACCAGAAGTTGCTTGCCGGAACACCGCGAGTCGCACGCAAGGCCAGTTCCGACTGCCACTCTACCCAGTAAGTCAGCCCTGCACTCCACATCCACCATCGCCGCGTCTGCCACACCCCTCGTCCACACAGAGTGCGTTCCCTCACCACCTGCTGCGCGAGCGACCTTAGCGGCCGCCCTGCGTCTTTGCTGTACACGACCCCGCGCCACCTTATTTGCCAGCGCTCTTATCAGTGTACTTTCAATTGCGAGGCAGCTATCAGTCGCCGCTGCGAGCAAGGCAGCGTCATAGGCCTCAATTGACGGTACGCGGGCGACGGGGAGCTGGTGACGGCGTGGCCCATCATTGCGCCTCATGCGGGAAAGATAGACGTCTGCACATCAATTGCGCGGCTGCTGTTCCCCACCCGTAGTCTTTGCTTTTGAGCTAGAGCTAGTGCATTTGTTTCCAAAGAAATTCGAGCCTCGAGCCCCAAATCGCAGACAACTACCACAATTTCTCGGGTCTGTGTGCTAACTCCCCATTCAGACTTCACAAGGCAATCCGAGCAGTAGCTCCCCAACCAAGTCTCGCGCGGACCCCGCCTTCACCCATATCGATAACCTCGCCCACGAAACCACCTCAGCAACCCCAGAACTCGGCCTGTTGCCGATATAATGGGTCAGGTCTCTTTCTCCGAGGATACAAAACTGCCCCAGGATACCCAGATCGAAGAGGAGCAAACTTCGGTGTTTGCTTATCAAGATGGCCCGGAGAACAAGTCCTGGGCGGGTGCGCTGCCCTTGAAGCAGGGTCTCTATGACCCGGAGCTGGAGAAGGATGCTTGCGGTGTCGGTTTCGCTGCGTGAGTTTTCCAAGCTACGAATTGCGCATGGACATTATGACTGACTTGCTGGTAGCCATATCAAGGGCAAGGCCAGTCACAAGATTGTCTCTGATGGTGAGAGAAACTGAATCCCAGGTTTTGAGGGAAAGCTGACGAGTATATAGCACGATCTTTGCTGTGCAACATGACCCATCGAGGTGCGGTGGGTTCAGATGCACGAGATGGCGACGGTGCAGGTGTAATGACCTCCATCCCCCATAAATTCTTCCTCAAGGAGTTCGAGCGCGAACAGGGCTACAAGCTGCCACCGCTTGGCCAGTACGCCACTGGTAACCTATTTTTCAAGCCGGACCCCGCGATCTTGGATGAGACCAAGGCCATGTTCGAGGACGTTGCAGACCAACTCGACCTGAGGGTGCTCGGATGGCGATTGGTGCCCCGCGACTCTACTCTGCTTGGACCTGCAGCTCTGTCGCGCGAGCCCATCATCTTGCAACCATTTGTTGTCCTGAAGACTGCCTATGGCACCGGGCGAGAGCCCAACGCCGACTGGGCAGAGAAATTCGACAACGGCCGCTTCGAGCGGCAATTGTATGTCATGCGTAAGCGTGCCACACACGTCATTGGCCTTCACAATTGGTTTTACATCTGCTCTTTGTCGAACAAGAACATTGTCTACAAGGGTCAGCTTTCTCCCGTCCAGGTCTACGAGTACTACCATGATCTGGTCAACGTTGATTACGAGGGTCACTTTGCGTTGGTGCACTCTCGATTCTCGACGAATACATTCCCTAGTTGGGATCGTGCACAGCCTCTGCGATGGGCAGCTCACAATGGTGAGATCAACACATTGCGAGGCAATAAGAATTGGATGCGGGCACGCGAAGGTGTCATGAAGTCCAGCCTCTTTGGCGATGAGCTCGATCTTCTTTACCCCATTGTTGAAGATGGTGGTTCCGATTCTGCAGCCTTCGATAACGTCCTCGAGCTGCTCACCATCAACGGTGTTCTTTCGCTGCCAGAGGCAGTCATGCTGATGGTACCAGAGGCATGGCAGGGCAATCACACAATGGATCCCGCCAAGCAGGCCTTCTACGAGTGGGCTGCTTGCATGATGGAGCCTTGGGATGGTCCCGCACTTTTCACTTTCTCAGACGGACGGTACTGCGGTGCCAACCTTGACCGAAACGGTCTCCGTCCTTGCCGTTACTATGTCACAGACGATGACCGCATTGTCTGCGCTTCCGAAGTTGGTACCATCGCTATCGAGCCCGAGCGCATTGTCCAAAAGGGCCGCCTCCAGCCTGGTAGGATGTTGCTTGTTGACACTGTCGCTGGACGAATTGTCGACGATGCCGAGCTGAAGAAGACCGTTGCTGAGCGCAACGACTTCCGCGCATGGATCGAGAAGAACCTCTTGACTCTGCCAAAGATCATGCAATCAGTCAGCGAGAAGGGTGTCGACCTCTCGTACACCCTCACCGAGACCAAGCTGCACGAGGACCCACGCCTACTCGCGTTCAACTACTCGCTCGAGCAGGTCAGTTTGCTCCTCGGACCCATGGCCGCAGACTCTAAGGAAGCTCTTGGTTCTATGGGTAACGACGCACCCCTTGCCTGCTTGGCAACTCAACCTCGTCTGCTCTACGAGTACTTCCGCCAGCTCTTCGCACAGGTCACCAACCCTCCCATCGATCCTATTCGTGAGGCAATCGTCATGTCTCTCGAGGCCTACGTGGGTCCTCAGGGCAATCTTCTGGAGATGGACGAGTCGCAGTGCCACCGCATGCTCTTGCCGTCACCAATCCTGTCTCTGGAGGAGTTCACAGCGATGACCAACACATCTAAGCTGCACTCTGACTGGACTGTAAAGACCATCGACATCACGTTCGCCAAGAGCGAGGGTACCGAGGGTTACATGAATGCCCTTGATCGCATTTGCGAGGAGGCTGCGGAAGGTGTGAACAACAGCGACAATATCATTGTCCTCACCGATCGCGCCACTTCACCCGACCGCGTACCTGTCTCTGCCTGCTTGGCTACTGGTATGGTGCACCACCATCTCGTCCGCAACAAGTGGCGATCCAACGTAGCTCTCGTTGTTGAGACTGGTGAGGCTCGTGAGGTCCACCACATGTGTGTCCTCGTCGGATACGGTGCCGATGCCATCAGCCCTTACCTGGCTATCGAGTGCATCCTCAAGATGCATCGTGAGGGCCTCATCCGCAAGAAGCTCAGCGCTGAGCAGCTGATCGACAACTACAAGCACTCTTGCGATGGAGGTATCTTGAAGGTCATGTCCAAGATGGGTATCTCCACTCTTCAGTCCTACAAGGGTGCCCAGATCTTCGAAGCTCTTGGTCTTGATGACACTGTCGTCGACCGATGCTTCACCGGTACTGCCTCGCGTATCAAGGGTATGACCTTCGAGCTCATTGCTCAGGACGCCTTCGCTCTCCACGAGAAGGGTTATCCTACCAACCCCATCGTCGCCATTCCTGGTCTTGCTGAGACTGGTGAGTACCATTGGCGTGATGGTGGCGAGCCCCACGTCAATGACCCAACTGCCATGGCCAATATTCAGGACGCTGTACGCACCAAGAACGACAAGTCTTACGAGGCTTACTCTATTGCCGAGTACGAGCGCATCAAGGACTGCACTCTTCGCGGTCTTCTCGATTTCAACTTTGATGATCGCGCGCCCATTCCCATCGACCAAGTCGAGCCATGGACGGACATTGTGCGCCGCTTCGTCACAGGTGCCATGTCTTACGGCTCCATCTCCATGGAGTCTCACTCTACCCTTGCTGTCGCCATGAACCGACTTGGTGGCAAGTCTAACACTGGTGAGGGTGGTGAGGACCCCGAGCGTAGCTTGCGCATGGAGAACGGCGACACGATGCGCTCCGCCATCAAGCAGATCGCCTCGGGCCGTTTCGGTGTCACATCCAACTACCTCGCCGACGCCGACGAGCTTCAGATCAAGATGGCACAAGGTGCTAAGCCTGGTGAGGGTGGTGAGCTTCCAGGACACAAGGTGTCTGGCTCTATCGCAAAGACCCGTCACTCTACCCCAGGTGTCGGTCTGATCAGTCCTCCTCCCCATCACGACATCTACTCGATCGAAGATCTGAAGCAGTTGATTTACGATCTGAAGTGCTCCAACCCCCGTGCTCGCGTTTCCGTCAAGCTTGTCTCAGAGACCGGTGTCGGTATCGTTGCCTCAGGTGTCGCAAAGGCCAAGGCCGATCACATCTTGATCTCTGGTCATGATGGTGGTACTGGTGCTTCTCGATGGACTGGTATCAAGTATGCCGGTCTTCCTTGGGAGCTGGGTCTTGCCGAGACTCATCAGACACTTGTCCTCAACGACCTCCGCGGCCGTGTCATCGTTCAGACTGATGGTCAACTTCGTACTGGACGTGATGTCGCCATCGCCTGTCTGCTCGGAGCTGAGGAGTGGGGCTTTGCTACCACGCCTCTCATTGCTATGGGCTGCATCATGATGCGCAAGTGCCATCTTAACACTTGCCCTGTTGGCATTGCCACCCAGGACCCTGAGCTGAGGAAGAAGTTCGCCGGTACGCCGGAGCACGTCATCAACTTCTTCTACTACATTGCCAACGAGCTCCGTGCCATCATGGCTAAGCTTGGTTTCCGCACCATCAACGACATGGTCGGTCACTGCGAGTTCTTGCGCATCCGTGACGACCTACGCACGGCCAAGACTGAGAACATCGATTTGTCTCTCATCTTGACCCCAGCACACACTCTCCGCCCTGGTGTTGCGACCTTCAACGTCCGTAAGCAGGACCACCGTCTGCACGTCCGCCTTGACAACAAGCTCATCGCGGAGTCTGAGCTCGCGCTCGAGAAGGGTCTGCCGGCACGCATCGAGTGCGACGTCGTTAACACTGATCGTGCCCTTGGAGCAACGTTGTCCTACCACATTAGCAAGCGCTACGGCGAAGCTGGTCTGCCGCAGGATACCATCCACGTCAACATCCGCGGATCAGCAGGACAGTCATTCGGCGCTTATCTTGCATCGGGTGTCACCCTTGAACTTGAGGGTGACTCCAACGATTATGTTGGCAAGGGTCTCTCAGGTGGTCGTCTGATCATCTACCCACCGCGCAACGCTGTGTACCGCGCAGAGGAGAACATCCTTATCGGCAACGTCTGCTTGTACGGTGCCACCAGCGGTACCTGCTTCTTCCGTGGTATCGCCGCTGAGCGCTTCTGCGTCCGCAACTCTGGCGCCACCGCAGTCGTTGAGGGTGTCGGTGACCACGGCTGCGAATACATGACTGGAGGTCGTGTCCTCGTCCTTGGTTCCACCGGACGTAACTTCGCTGCGGGTATGTCTGGTGGTATTGCCTACGTCCTCGATATCCACCAGGACTTTGAGCAGAAGGTCAACCAGGAGATGGTCGAGCTCTCCGGCATTGAGGAGCCAGAGGAAATCGCCTACGTGCGTGGCCTCATCGAGGATCACCACCACTACACTGGCTCCGAGCTTGCCGCTCGCATCCTGCTCGACTTCACTCGCGCGCTCCCCCGCTTCGTCAAGGTCATGCCAGTGGATTACAAGCGCGTGCTTCTGGAGAAGAAGAAGGAAGCTGAGGAGAAAAAGAAGTCTGAATATCCTCTGCCTATTCTGCCTGGCAATCCTGTCCGATCAGCCCATGAGGAGTCCCGCAAGTCCGAGCATGAGCATGATGCCAAGGATAAGAAGAAGAGCGACCTGCTTGACATCGAGGAAAGTGTCACAGACGCCAAGGCCGAGAAGAAGAAGGCTCTTGTGCTTGACAAGACTAAGGGTTTCATGAAGTACCAGCGCCGCGCTGAGAAGTACCGCAACCCCAAGACCCGCACTCGTGATTGGGCGGAGCTGTCACAGCGTCTCAACGAGGATGAGCTCAAGTACCAGTCCGCTCGCTGCATGGACTGCGGTGTGCCCTTCTGCCAGTCCGATACTGGATGCCCCATCTCAAACATCATCCCCAAATGGAACGAATTGGTCTTCCAGGGCCAGTGGCGCGACGCTCTCAATCGTCTCCTGATGTAAGTTTCGATGCCGCACTATCTACTATCGTATTTCATCGTGCTAACAGGGTATTAGGACCAACAACTTCCCCGAATTCACCGGCCGTGTCTGCCCTGCTCCTTGCGAGGGTGCCTGCGTTCTTGGAATCAATGAGGACCCAGTCGGCATCAAGTCCATTGAGTGTGCTATCATTGATCGAGGTTTCGAGATGGGCTGGATGATTCCATCTCCGCCTAAACGCCGCTCTGGCAAGACCGTTGCCATCATTGGTTCAGGCCCTGCGGGTCTTGCCTGCGCTGATCAGCTCAACAAGGCTGGCCACTCAGTCACCGTATACGAGCGCGCTGATCGTGTTGGTGGCCTACTGATGTACGGTATCCCCAATATGAAGCTCGACAAGAAGGTCGTACAGCGCCGTGTAGACTTCTTGGCTGCCGAAGGTGTTGTTTTCAAGACCGGCGTCACAGTCGGCGACGAAGGCCAGCCAACTCTCGACTCTCTTCGCGGAGAGTTCGACGCTGTCGTCTTTGCGACTGGTGCCACAGTTGCCCGCGACCTGCCAATCCCGAACCGCAGCTTGGAGGGTATCCACTACGCCATGCAGTTCCTGCACAAGAACACCAAGTCTCTGCTGGACTCTGAGCTCGCCGATGATGCTTACATCTCTGCCAAGGATAAGCACGTTATTGTCATCGGTGGTGGTGATACCGGTAACGATTGCATTGGTACCTCTGTCCGCCACGGTGCCAAGTCGGTCGTCAACTTCGAGCTTCTGCCTCAGCCACCGCCGGAGCGTGCCCGCGACAACCCATGGCCCCAGTGGCCACGTATCTTCCGTACCGATTACGGTCACAACGAAGTCAAGACCCACATGGGCAAGGACCCGCGCGAGTACTGCGTCATGTCCAAGGATTTCGTCGACGATGGTAGCGGCAAGGTCAAGGGTATCAACACCGTTCGTGTTGAGTGGACCAAGTCGGCCTCAGGCGGTTGGGATATGAAGCACGTCGAGGGCAGCGAGCAATTCTTCCCTGCCGATCTTGTCCTTCTCTCCATGGGCTTCTTGGGCCCCGAGCAGCGCGTCATGACTGACGCTGTGGAGCTTGATGGACGCAAGAACATCAAGACCCCACCCGGTCACTACAACACCAACCTCCCAGGTGTCTTCGCCGCCGGTGATTGCCGACGAGGTCAATCCTTGATCGTTTGGGGCATCAACGAGGGTCGCCAGTGCGCTCGCGATGTCGACTCCTTCCTCACTGGCCACGCCACCCAATTGCCTGTGACTGGTGGTATCGTCAAGGCTTCTCCTCTTCAGCTCCACAGCAAGGCCAATGGCTCTGCTGTCGCCGTTACTGCTTAGAGTGTTATCGGGTTATATATGAGTACATGAAAAGAAATGGCCAGGAAAAGAAGGACTTATGATACAGTATGACCGGGAAAGATATGTACGGACACGCACGGAGTTTGGCATTTCGATTTATGCATTGTTCTCTCGTTCTACCTGCAAGATACCTCTTTCGATCTGGAGTCATCTGGGCGGCATTTGCAGTGTACCAATCTCTTAGTCTGTTTTCGCACCAATTTGTGTATATATGCGAATTATTATTTGAATATCAGAAGTTATGAAACTCAACATCCTCGTAGACCTGATTGTAATGTACGTTAGTGAGAGTGACAGGTACCAAGTGCTGCATTATTTCGAGCCGAGAAGTCAACAGAGGCTTGAATGCATTGAGGAGGCCTCATAATTCCTCTCAAGTGCTTGCAAAGCTCTCTGAAATATTCCAGGGTCCTCCAAGCGAGAATTCCAAAGGCAGCCACGACCTGTCGCCCAGGCACGGAATTGTTGCAAAGCCTGGTGCGGGAAGGTACGCTGCATGACGTCAGCGCCCTGGCATCTTTGTGCGCGACACAATCAGGCCACCGCCAACAGCGCTCGCAGCTGCTCTCAGCATTCCACATTCGACATGCCCAGGTGACAAATTGACACAAGGATGTTACCACGGAGAGGCTGTTACAGTGCCGGTCGGCGGCCACTGCAGCGTGTGGCAGGGTTCGTTAAAGAAGCTTTTCGGCGCACATGCGTGCAGATCATCCCATGCTGATATGTGACCAGCACGGAATCCTTAATATCACAGTCACGCTTGAGGGTATCACCTTTGGCATTGCATCGACCATGGACTGTACCAAGTCGGTATACCTCGCTCCAAGCAGGCGAGGACAAAACGGGGCACATCAGCGCGGGTCCGAATGAAGGCATCCTCTTTTTCAACAATGTTTTTCCAATCCAGATCCGCAAGCTCCTCGGCCTTCCAGTTCCAAGGATCTTGGATCGAATCATGAGCCCAACGCTGTCTGGCACGGATCCGAATGGCGTGATTGAGCGCGCGAAGACGAAGCGGAATTTGCCTATCCAGTCTACTGAAATCCTGCCTCGGATGCGAGAAGGCGGTGCATTTGTGAAGTTCACGCATGATGGAAGTACGCCGACGTCTGAGATTGAGAAGATCCTGCAAGATTATCTGAGAGACGAACCTGTGAAGCCATGGTGGAGTCCTTGGAGGCGCATGCGCGCGAAGATTGTCAAGGGACGCCCGTGGGTGGAGGATATGATGCGCATTCCAGCACCACGGCTGCGTGTCGAATTTGTCCCTGGCGAGCCTGGAGCGCCTATCACAGATGCCGTGGAGTTGAGTCAGGAACAACTGTTCCAGTTCTTCAGACCATACGGCAAGCTGGGCGACATTGTCATGCAAGATTCTGACTCCAAAGTATTGCCAAGGTTTGCTTATCTGGACTACTCGAGTATTGGCAAGGCAATAATGGCGAAGAATTGTATGCATGGATACCTTGTGACGGAAGCTGAAGGAGGTGGGAAGAAGGGCACGTTCTTGCGCCTCAAGTATGAGCAAAAGATCAAGCCTCGGTATATCAGGGACTGGATCTTCAATCACCCCAGGATCATCATTCCCATTGTTGCCGCGCTGATTGCTGGTACTGTGGCTATTGTGTTCGACCCAATCCGCACCTTCTTCGTCAAGGCTCATATCACCAGGACTCTTCACATCGAGGACAACAAATGGTATAAATGGATTAAAGGCTATGCGACCGACATCATTCATGGACGGAAACGCGACGAGGATGATTCATACGATGCTATCTGGGACGATCGCAAGGACAACATCGAGCAAATCCAGACCTGGCTCATGGAAACCGCTGACACGTTCATCATTGTGCAGGGTCCGCGTGGTTCGGGAAAGAGGGAGCTAGTTGTTGATCAGGCACTTCAGGATAAGAGACTCAAGCTGGTGATTGACTGCAAGCCGATTCAAGAAGCTCGTGGTGACAGTCCTACTATCAGCGCTGCAGCAGCTTCAGTCGGTTACAAGCCCGTGTTCAGTTGGATGAACAGTATCAGCGGCATGATTGACATGGCTGCACAGGGTGCTACCGGTGTAAAGACCGGCTTCTCCGAGACCTTGGAGACGCAACTGAACAAGATCTGGAACACGACTACAACCGCGTTGAAGCAGATTGCTCTTGATCACCGACATAAAGACGACAAAGATGCTCACCTAGCTGATGATGATTGGTTGGAAGCGCACCCTGAGCGAAGGCCTATTGTGATCATTGACAACTTTCTACACAAAAGTCAAGAGGGTGGTATTGTCTACGACAAGCTTGCAGAATGGTATGTTAACCTGTGCAATTACTCCTACCATGCTAACGCTTTATAGGGCTGCCCGGCTGACCACAACCAATATCGCTCATGTCATCTTCCTCACGAACGATGTGGCATTTAGCAAGTCACTGTCAAAGGCTCTCCCTGACCGCGTCTTCCGTCAAATCTCGCTCTCTGACTGCAGTCCGGAGGTTGCAAAGAAGTTCGTTATCACTCATCTGGATGCAGATGTCGAGGACGATCCAATGCCAAAGGACGGGTCAGATAAAAAGCTGCCATCACAGCATCGCAATGACCTTGGCGAGCTGGACACTTGCATCAATCTACTTGGCGGACGTCTGACAGATCTTGAGTTTCTAGCGCGAAGAATCAAGACTGGCGAGACACCGAACAAGGCTGTCAATGAGATCATTGATCAATCTGCATCAGAGATCTTGAAGATGTACATCTTCGGTGCGGACGACAGCAGCGGGAAGAGACAATGGAACGCGGAGCAAGCGTGGATGCTGATCAAGGAGCTGGCCAAGAAAGAAAGCTTACGATACAACGAAGTGCTGCTTGACGACATTCTCAAGACTGGGGGTGAATCCGTCCTCCGTGCCCTTGAGCAGGCCGAGCTCATCTCCATCACTTCTGGACCCAATGGTCGGCCATCTACCATCAGGCCCGGGAAGCCAGTGTACCACCCAGCTTTCAAGCGATTGACGGAGGACAAGGTGCTCAAGAGCCATCTCGACCTCGCCATTCTGACCAATCTCACCAAGATCGAGGGCGCGACAATCGACAAGTGCGAGAATGAGCTGCTGCTATTAAGCAAGCTCAAGAACCAGCCAGCGCAGCTCACGGGCCGAGTGCAGTATCTGCTGTCAAAACTGATGACGAGCCAAACGAAGGTGGAAAAGTACGAGGCGGAGATCAAGGACTTGAAGAAGGTCATCGGCGAAGAGTACTAGGCGGGCAATTTTACACCGCAAGTGAACGTATATAGTGATACCATCTCCCATCAAATAGCACATGCAAAATGCAAGACAGTAATGCTTTCAATAAAAAGCCTGCCGATTCGGCGCCCGTTCTCCGGCCACCCTCGTGACTAGAGTCTAGCTCTACGATGTGCGGGTAGCTGCATAACTGCGAGCTCAGACTAGTTGGAGCGCATTCTGTATTTCGTCCCTGTGTCATTCCACTCTCGCGCAAGTTCTCGTGTGTCATTGGAGTCTGGCGTTCTTGGAGGGCCGGCTTGGAACAACGTCATTCAAGCCGAGGTCGGTATTCTGCCGGTTGGAGAGAGAGCCTGTGCGCGCCGTTCCCGCGAGCTCGTCCCATCTTTCCGGCCCTAAAGCTTGCCCTGCCAACGTGCGCAACACCACAGCAAAGCCCGTCCTCATCATTTTTCCGCGTCTGCCATTGCGCCCCTCCCCGTCCGTGACCACCCCCGACGCGCATATTTCCAGCCTCACCTCGACGCGGACTCACTTTCTTCCGACACAATGGCACCCATTACCGACACGGTCGTCGACGAGCTCAAGAGCACGGTGCACAAGCTCGAGCAGCGCATTGCTGAGCTCGAGGGCAGATTATCCGGCCATGGCGGCAGCTCTTCGACGGCGCAGGAGAGCGTGAGGATGATTCTGATGGGGCCGCCAGGTGCTGGTGAGTGCTGCATGGCTCGAGGGCGAGAATGCTGTGCGGGATAAAATGCTGACATGGACAAAGGCAAGGGCACACAAGCACCACGGATCAAGGACAAGTTCTGCGCATGCCATCTTGTACGTTCACGCCTCGAAACCGCCATTGCGGGGATATGCGGGTGCATGGATGAGGCTAACAGAGACAGGCCACAGGAGACATGCTGCGGGCGCAAGTCGCTGCGAAGACGCCGCTGGGCCGGGAAGCGAAGAAGATCATGGACGCCGGAGGGCTTGTTAGCGACGAGATCATGGTCAAAATGATCAAGACCGAGCTCGAGGGCAACAAGGAGTGCCAGAACGGGTACGTCTACAGTTCTGCCTTGCCAATTGTGGGCGGTAGCTAGCGCCGTGCTCTATGCTAACATTTGCCGCCAGCTTCATCCTCGACGGCTTCCCGCGAACAGTCACCCAAGCAGAGAAGCTCGACGGCATGCTCGAGGCCACACAGAAGCCCCTGCAACACGCCGTTGAGCTGCAAATCGACGACGGCCTCCTCGTCTCGCGTATCACCGGCCGTCTCGTTCACCCCGCGTCCGGCCGCTCATACCACAAGATCTTCAACCCGCCCAAGGCACCCATGACCGACGACGTCACGGGCGAACCCTTGATCCAGCGGTCCGACGACAACGCAGAGACACTCAAGAAGCGACTCGCGACATATCACGACCAGACTGCCCCAGTTGTCGCATACTACCAGAAGACCGGCATCTGGAAGCCTGTTGACGCGAGCCAAGATCCAGGCCAGGTCTGGAAGAGTCTCCTCAAGATTTTCGACGACAAGGCGTACGTCGCCGGCCGGTCAGGCAGCCTCCTGAACCGAATTGGCCTGAAGAACTAGATTCTGCCAAACGATGCGACGACGACAGCCTAGCGGCTGAGGATGAGAACACGTTACGCCTACGCAAGGCATCTCCTACGAATCTCAATCATGTTTGGACTCTTGGAAAAGTGGCCTTTACGCTTCGGCACGAGGGATGCATATAGGTTAATGGTTCAGTGTACTTGTACAGACGCATTTGATCCTGGCAGTCGGGCGGTGTCGGGCGGGATCATGCGCTTCTTCTCTTCTGTGTTCAGATACTCGTGAGACTGGTTTTGAATGCGGCAAGATCGGTGCGCGGGAGCTTTGAGGAAATGCATATGTGTCTTCATGTCTAAATGATTGTGCTGCCTGTTAGACTTGAGTGAACGTGATTTCCACATGGACCTATTGGACGAACTTCATAGTGCGATATACGCCGCTGACATCGTCTGGCCCTCCACGTGCTCTGCAGGGCGCAAAGTAACAACGTGTTCTGGCCACGACAAAGTCCTCGGCTTTAGCCATCCTAACCTCCGACCCTCTTTCCTTCCCAAAAATCACCGCCAAACCACCCATCCCCGACACTCACACAATTCGCACCACTGAACCCTCACAACCAATCGAATTATACACGCGCATCTCATCTAGGCTACCACAGAATCCTCATCTTACACGCGCACACCTCCACTCCACCTCAGCGCCCAGCGCAACCTACATCCGTCGCTCAACATGTCGAACCGGTACGGCTCCCAACCATACATTCACACCACCACCCACCATCCACAAGTCAAGTTCTAATACAGACTAGATTCGGCCGCCAAGATGCCCGCGACGACCTCTTCAGCACATATAACCGCAGCGCCTCGCCCTCGAAATCCAAACAAAAACCGCGCTCGCCGTACGGTGCCGGCGCTGGGTACGGATACACGCCCGAATCGAACGGTGCGGGATTTGGCGCGTATCCAGGCACAAGTAATGGGACGCTATATCCGGGAGGAAGTGCTGGAGGAGGATCGGGGTATGGTGTCGGTGGTGGTGGGTTTGAAGGAAGCGGCAGAGGAGGAGATGGCGTGTTTAGATCTGCGACGCCGAATTCAAGGGGACAATTCAGTGCGGCTGTGCTTGATGAGTTGGAGAGTCAGAATGATAATGAACATGTGGGCATTTTGACGAGTAAGGTTAAACAGTTGAAGGATGTAAGTTTTCCTCCCCCCAGCTATACCTTGCCCGGGTACTCACCCCTTTCATCGTTCCATGGGGCAATGCTAACGTCTTTCTTCTGTTGATAGCTGACACACCTCATCGGCGACGAAATCCGCGACTCCACAGCCCTGACGGAGAAAATGAACGACCAGTTCGAAAACTCGAGACTCAAGCTCAAAGGCACAATGACCCGCATGCTCAGGATGGCGGAGTCGACGGGCGTGGGGTGGAAGGTGTGGTTGGGATTCTTTGCGGCGGTGATTTTGCTGTTTTGGTGGGTTTGGTTGGGTCCCGGTTAGCCTGGAAAGGTGGGTTATAGACGGGTTGAGGGAATCGCGAGGAGAGGAAGGAGGTAATTAGCATTGATGTATTGTTGCATTTGGCGAGGTGTTTTGGCGTATCTCGATTATTACGGGTTGGAGCATTGGACGCATGCATGGAAATGCGGTATGCGTGTAGTTTAAGGATGAGGTGTATAAAAGTACGCATAGCATGGTTACGGATGTGGTAATTACATCTATATCAAGATTGCTTTAAACATCTCAAATTAGTTATGCTTCTTCGACATCAGCATATTGTACATGAAGCACAAAATTGTATCTACACTTCCAAGCAATATAGCTACTCCACGGAGTCACTATGAATAAGTCCTCTGTCAAGTATCTTCAACAGGCCTCTTTCAATCCCCTTGTAGCGAGTTAAGCAACTACCGAGACACGATTCTGTCGCCTACACGCTTCTCGACCCACTCACGTATGGCCAAGAACACCGCCTTTTGTACATTGAGTGCAAGGACAAAAGCCACATCCTTGCAGCGCCAAGGGGATTTTGTAAGAAACACTTCCTGAGACTCGTATCGTTGAGTACTGAAGGAAGCAGCGGCGCAACGTCATATACATAAGCTGTGAGAGTGGTATGTTTGAACTAGGTAAATACGTTGAGTACATTCCGATGAAAAGTAGAGTACAGCGAGGGACAATAACGGACATGGCTCCAAGAATCGGTAACGTTGCTTCATGTCGTACGAGCACCAATGTAATATCTTGGGATTCAAGTCAACGTGTCAAAATCCAGGTCGCATACTTTTGCCGGACTTTAGACATGTCTCATGGTCTGTATCGGTGGGATCATGGGATATTTGGAAGATGGTTTGAGGGGCAGGCCGAGAACGAACACATCATTACAGTCCTGTATTCGTTTTGTAGAATGGGAGTAGTGTCGTGATTAAAACGATGAATTTGGGAGGAAGGAAGGGAATGAAGTGGTAAATATATATTGCCTTGGAAGGCACATGGGAGATGTGACTGTTGTTATCAGCCGTTTCTGGGGCACATGTAGAGTCTTGGATTCAACTTGTTGTGTGTGCTCTCTATGGGACGGGGATTTGGTTGCCGTAATAGAGGTTTGAAGCTTTGTAAAAGTGTAAGATGTGTATTACTACGAGAGGTGGCAAAAACTTCTTATCTTTCGCTCTCGACGTTCGAGACAGCACACTCAACATAATCGATGCAGCAAGCGGTTTGAGCACGAGGACGCAGTGAGACGAGATACCAATCTTCATGGTTGGAATTGCCTGAGACCTTTTTCAAAGATACAGAGATCGCATGCATGTAAATTTGTGTTGTGCCTATTTGTGGTCAATTCTCCTACATGTGTGTGAAAAGAATTTGAACTAGCTGTCGAGATGAACATATACCCGCATATCCTCACCGCCAGAGAGATCATAGTAAGATCATCGAAGACTTTTTGGCGCGCACCCACCATGACATCCTGCATCTTCGCATGCACTTTGGAGTTGTTCAATTTGGAGCCACTGCTCAAATATAGCAGCGAACTTGTCTGTTTGAGACGACCAAGCAGCGAAGGACTCATGTCAACGTTGGGGTTCTGGTTTGGGAGTAATCGGCAGAGGCGATGTTGAGTAAAGATTTAAAGTGAAGACTGGCTTCATACACTTCAATTCTGGTCAAATTCGGCAAGATCATGCTGAGGAACAGTCGCATTTTTCGACGGCTGACTTGGACTGAGGGGATGTGGGAACAAGAGGACGTTAATCTCGGGATGCGGGATTGAAACTCGGCGCAACACACAAACAGTGAGAAACAACAGAGCGCCACTATATTCTGCCGCGTAGTTGCCGTCTTTCTGATCGAGCCGATTTTGGATGCATGTACAATTCCTGATTAGTGTTAAGACATTGACATAAGCGTTCCTTTTCAAAGTACCTACGTTTCTGAGGCTGTGGAAGGTGTGTCTGTGATTCCACAACTTCGTCCCTCGCTCTACTCAGTCCTCGACAAATTGTGTCACTGCATCATCGTACTCTTAGCTGCTTGAACTTGATTGCCACAGACCGACTCAACTCCGCAACTGCTCGATGTGTCTGTAGCTGTCATTCGCTCGGTGTGTCTACGGTGGCGCGTTTCCATTGTCGAGCGGCAGCAGTAGAGCATAGGCTAGCTGGCATTTCGAAGCAGCTTCACCTAATGCTAATCTAATGAGATGATCCTTGAGACATCTGCTGAAGATGCAAATGTAAACGCAGACATGTCGATTTCAGTAGGGCCTACGAAGAAGGGGTCAAACTTGACATCCCAACAATCGTGTCCATTGTGAGAGGCGAGATATTGCGCGTTGTGTAAATGTGTCGGAAACGATTGACTTAAGCCTGTCGTAGATTGATGGAAGCCTATCGTACACGGTTGATTGAAGCCTGTCGGACAAAGGTCAACCACATCGTCCAGTCCAAGTGGCAGTCGCTCTTCCTCAGCGGCCTCTTCTGTTGAATCTAATGGATTGTAGAGTAAGACTGATTGGCTGTCACCTCGTTCTCTGTCTGAGGAAGATTGGTCTCCGTCTGAGGACAAGCATCTAGGAATTCGACGATCCGTGCCGGGAATGGCGCTTGATAATTCAGGAAACCGGTGGAAGAAGTCAGATCCCATCGTCCAGCAGTTGATGTCATTGATTCTGTCGTCGAACAGCCGACTAGTTTTGTAAAGCCCAGTTTCGAGATCGTGTGAATAACAGTCGCGGAATTCATATGGCCACAGAATTCGCATCTCGGACTGGTACGCGTACCAAAAGTTGTTACCGCAGTAGGCATGCGGGTCGAGGATGAAGCGTTGGCGGAAATGGGGCCAGGCATAATAGTCGATACCATAGTCATGTGTGATGTGTTGCGAGGGCCGATAAGTGTACCAAGGAGGGAGGCGCCCATAGCGCTCCGGGGTAGACTCGACATGATATTGCACTAGCAAATGCATCGCTCTCAGCATCGCTAGACGTTCGGTCTTGGGAATTGGCCCGAATAGGGCTTCATCGATACGGCGCATCATCTTCCAAGACGGGTGCAGGGCACCTCTCTCTTCCACCGAATCCCACCCGTGCAATAGCGCGCGAATGGGTATATCCTCCGAGTCGACATCGTTTGCTGGTTGGAGAGCGTCTTTCCAATCGAGACATTCACCCAAGACTTCGCTGCAAAATTTCCAAAAGTTACCTTGCCAGACTGCCGCTTGACCTGGCTGACGGTATACGTAAGATTGACAGCAACAGGAGGTGCGAGGGTTGACCCAATCGTAATTGCCAGACGCGGCCATTTTATGCCGTCTACCCGCGCTTGCAGAATGAACAAAGGGCTGATCCGACAAGCATGGGCTGCTCTGTTGTCCCACGTCCGGATCGAAACGCCCGTTGTTCAGGCCAAGCTCAGCCTCGACTGTGTCTGAAAAGGCAGCCAGTTGAGTAGAATTTGTCGGGAAGATCGCGGTGTCGGGGAGAGCAAAGTCGATGCTACTGAGGTCTGGCGTTCGCTCTGCTGCTTGCGTATTTGTGTCCGGGTCACTCATGTTACCACCTCCCGGACCTACCTGAGCACTTGCAGTACTAGGGTTCCGTCCATCTTGATTCTCGCTCAGCTTTAATGGCCTTTGCAGTATGACATCTTGAATATCCCTTAGTGTTTTAGTCACCATGTCTCGTTCCTGCTCTGCTTTTCTCAATTGCTTCAACAAGGCTGCAACTTGACCACTTGTATCTTGTTGTCTTAGATCCTCAACCAACCCTTCGAGATGAGCAACGTATGACCGTTTCCTCTCGCGAGCCTCACGCTGACATCGTCGATCGACTTCCCGTTTCTTCAGCCGTTGTAGAGAAACAACCGTGGGACTTTTTGGATGCACTAGGTCTGTTCGACGAGACTTCTGCTTGTCCATACTTTCGTTGATCGCCAATAATCAAGTCACGCACAATTTTGGGCAAGAAGAAAGGGCAGAATTCTTGAACGCCTCCTTCGCCGTCGTACGGCAGGGTGGAGAGCCCCCGTATTTATCTTATCTTGGAGTCGAGGTCAGAACGGCCCTCCCTCGGCCAGACTTCCAAGGCAATATGCGGGGTTGCACCTGTCGAAGCGAACGATAACTGTCGACACCAAGATAACGTGTAACCAATCATATGTTCGTTAATTAAATCCTTTAGTTACCACCGTAGTCTCCAGTGAGGCAGAATGCTATTAACGCGATGCAGGGCACACACATAAATCTTCTTCTCAGGTACGAACTGTGTTGAAGGCAGCAAGTCGTGCAGTCAAGTCTATTTCATCTGGAATAGGCGGGGTAAGCAAGCTAAGAACACTGGCAAGGTCATGGCCATGGAGGCACTGAATCCAGCCAGTCTTCTCCAGCCATGGTGACGAGGGGGGTTGGGTAGCGATCTGAAGGAAGTGCTGAAGTCTGCGCGCTGCTTTGCTCGTGTTTATCAAAGCGAGCCTCCCCTAGCGCCTTTGACTGGTAGATTAGCAGTAGCTTGAAGCGGGGTACTTGGCGAGTTGGTCGCTGGCAGGGGTAGACGATGGCGCGCTAGCAAGATGGGCAGCGTGGGTTGGTAGAGGCGTGTTAAGTCGAGTCGCGTGGATGAACTTGGTAGTTGAGGTAAGGGGGATGGACGTCAGCGTGCTGGCAGGATGGGTAGCTAGTTGTTGAGGGGAGGTCGGGAGTAGATGTGCGGATTGCTAAGCAATACATGGGTAAATTGAGCAGAAGGCTATGAATCGATATGTCATGTCCCTTGCAATATAGCACGAATCCATCGGACGTAGATAGTGAAGCCATATAGGGTTAATTCGCTGACCCGTGGGACACTTTACAAGCTTCTTGTAGCAGCAAGAAGTGCAATTGCGCAAGTTGTCGAGTAAAGGTATGTACTCGATTCCCGGGCATTAACAGTGAATGGGCAATGCTGATCTTGTCATAAGACTAGATTATAACTGGACTAGAATTGATCCTTGAGCACGAAAGTGCAGGCCTGACACGCGACAATTAGTGGATATCGAGATTGCAGTCAAGCGGAACCCGACACGCATTTCTGGAACGACGGCACGTTCCGGGCGGCAATACCAGGAATTGCTGTAAGACAGGAGAAATAACATTTCTGGCTAGTTCCTGCGTATCCATCCTTGCTTTGAACAATGAACATACATGTGTAGTGCATCTACCTAGCTAGTCGCGACCTATGCGACGTACCTGCTCTTAGAATTTTCGCACGCTTTCGAGAATTAGCCACGACCCATCAAACGCGATCTATCCACTGGCTGTCTCATCGCCCCCTTGCTTTCCCACGGAGGTAACAGCATCCTTAAATACGGCAAAGCTTGAAGGCGTTTCTGTCAAGACTGGGAAGTGGAACCCACACTTGGGACATTGCTCGTTCAACACGGCTTGCTCATGTGCAAGATCGTACTTTTTGTCTTGTCCTTCGTTGCAGACCGGACATACACGGATCAATCGGGTGCCGACGAGCTCAAAGTTGGTGATGATGTCTTCCATGATGGCGCCATTGGTCGCCCACGATTTGCAGAACTTGTGATAGGTGTCCTTGTGCCAGTCGTACAGCGCTCCGCGGCTCGTCCAGAAGCTGCATTCGTTGTACCAGTTTTTGTCTTCTGGATGCTCCCACCAAGTCAGGTGGAGAAACCCGGGAAGTTGCATCAGGTGCCGACGTGTATCGGCGAAGAGGACTTTGAACTTCTCGTAGGCATCCGGGCTAGAGAAGCGCACTCGTTGCATGCTGAGATAGACCGGCATGATGTTTCGTGGAAAAGGGTTCTTGATAAGAATGCTCTGTCTTTGCTTTTGGAGATATGATCGTGTGATTATGTCTAAGAAATAGCAGAATCAAATGAACTAATAAGTAATTCTGGCCAAATAGTCTGTATGGACCAAGCTCGTCACATTGCTCATGCTACTTAATCAAAGTATCGGCCGCTACAAGTCTCGGCAGTGGCAATTTCGCCTACAGCTGCGCCATGTCGATGTTATCGATTCGATTATCGGGATTGAAGAGGCCTTGTCGTGGACCTTGTAGCTCCGTAGTGCGATAGTACTATGTTATTGTGGTGTGACATGCAGGCACTAGTAGCGCTAGTCGAATCGAGGTGTTCGACGTCAGGAGCAATGATGTAATTAAGTGAAGCAGCCAATCAATGCCAATCATGATTAAGTTTATGTCTTGGCGTCAGAACTGCCCTACTCGGGAGAGGCTGACTTCGATTAGCTTAGGATAAGTCGGTTCCTAAAATTTCCCCTAATGCGTGCGTGTGATCGGTAGGCGAGCTGGAAGGGTCCTGACCGCACTCGATCTGACAGACTGAAGAGATCGCACGAGCTGTTGACAGCAAAAAGGGTCTTGGACGTCGTCGACACTATCGACACGACTTCACATGATTGATATTATGTGCAATTTGGCGATGTTAGGAATCCGTCGAACGTATAAAGCCATATGCTTCTCCCACCTAGAGCCACCACCAAGCCAACCTACTCGGATCAAACTTTATCAGATCATCTCAGACGCCTCTTTGAGCTACCCAAGATTTAACAACAATCCGCGATGGCACCTCAGTCCCATGTTGTTCACGGCGGTGTGCAATGTCCAGCTCCGGAAAAGTGGGTCCCATTCGAATGGGATGAACCTAAACGGGGCAAGCAAATTCATGGAGAAGTCAGTGTCGTTCGTCCCTTTGGGACTTCTGGTACCTTGTCCGCCGGCCTCTGGAGGACCAGTGCAACCTCGCCGGGCTGCCGAGCGGATGGCAGCAGCACCACGATCTATTCATCTCCTTTGGGAGACGAGACGGCATGCGTGATTGACGGCACAGCCACCCTGACTGTTCTCGCGAGTGGCAAGAAGTATGATGTCGGACCGGGGTCGATTATCAGCTCACCAAAAGGGGTCGAGGTAGAGTGGGAGATTACAGGGCCGTCTTTCAAGAAGTTTTGGTGCATTTGGGCCGGAACCTCGCCCGCCCCTAATGTCGCCCTCGACCTCCAGGTCAACCATGTTAGCGATGATCCTACAGATTGGGAGGATTATCACTTCACAGAACCCAAAGAGGGCCCCTTGGTGGCAGGAGAACTTTACTTTATCCGGACATCTGGTTCCAGCGGAACCATGATGAGCGGCGTCTGGCGATCAGGAAAAGGAATTAGCGCATCCGACTCTCAAGCAGATGGCACTATGACCACGCCTTACACCGGTACGTTGGGGGACGAGACAATTCTCCTTCTAGAGGGACTAGTCGAGGTGACTGAAACGGAGAGTGGAAAGAAGCATTTTTTCAAGGGGGGCGACGTCATTGGGTTATCTTCGGGCATGCATATCACTTGGGTATCTAAAGGGCCATTCTCGAAGAAACTGTGGATCATCACCAAGAACGAACTTCCTGCCACGAAGTAAGCTCAGTCGACTAGGAAACATGACGGCTGTCAAACGGACGTTGATTCAACTTCGGTTTCTTTGCAAGTGAATTGTTACAGTATCTCGCGATTTTGTAGAGAAATTTCAACTAGAGCCTATTTTTTTTAAAAGGATTTGTCTTATCTACCTCAGTAAAACTTGATCTTGTCGTCTGCAGCCTGCTTGCCACAGGATTCGATTTCCTTATAGCCGAGTTTCTGCGTGCCTGTGCTGTCTATCAAGTCCCGGAAAGTGACTTCGTGATCAAAGTGACAATGTATCCTGGGGAGTGCTGCTTTGAAAATCCAATGACTTTGACGAACTGTTGACTGTTCGAATTTGGATTGTGCATACACATGTCATTCTGCAGACTACTGTATGGGTCTTGTAGGACATGATGATAAGAAACGATTGGTAATCACTATGCGTAGCAGAAATGACATTGCGACCTCGGCTTCTTGCTTTTGAAACAGTTGCTTAACACGCATTTAATATCTTGCAGTTTAGCCTTTGTTGAGGTTAATGTTATTCCCCTCACATGATAAGCTTACGCTCAATCGCTGAGACGTATTCGAAGTTTTACCGACCGTTATTTTTGTTACATCAATTAAAGTTTTGTCTTTAAAGGCTTTTCCAAACACTTTCAAAGGCTGCTTATTTCGGGTTCTCTGAGCGCATCTTGTTATAAGACCAATTCATTCCTTAATAAAGTTGAGACTAAGTGCGAGGCTTGACTTCCATTCTATACAATGTGCCCAAGGCATCCTTAGACTGCTATCAAGGTTTTCTCTTCTGCATTTTGATCAAGATCTCCAAAATACAGGCCTACAACACGATGCAAGTCACTCGGTTGGCCAGACATCTTACGCTTCCCCTCATACCCCAATCGCATCCATAAGAGTTATTTCGCAACATGTAGCTGGCATGGGACAGAATGCGTCAATTTATTATGTCAACTGAACTCTTATAACTATAAAGATAGTAGTTGTAACTCAGTGCTCAAAAGTTACCCCATGAAACTCATCGTCGCCTATAGTAACCGTGGGAACATGGAATTCCACAGCCATATCTTCGGCTATCTGGCTACAGTAGATGCTGGAATAAGGAACACCCAATAGCCACAACGGACACTGTTAACCTGATTCTCTCCAAGACTCTCCGCATATCTGCACTGACTCGTTACTCCTCCACATTTTCCTGCTCAGGAACCTCATCATGTCCATCGCCTTCCTCATCAGTCGTATACCATCCTTCCCCACCATCATCACTCTCATACTCATCTGGCCAATCGCTGTCCTCATTTCGCTCTTCGACGTCTGTATCCATGAGCACTACGCCCATTCTTCTCAGCTCATTTTGATATGTGTGTGAGTCAACCTGTCGTTCCTGATGGATTTGCCTCATCTTCATCTTCCACACCCTATTCATAAACGTCACAAAAGGCTTATTATACGCTGTCCATTTAGCGTTAAACTCAGCCACGAGAGTTTCGAGCAGTTCAATGTCCTCACGCTCGAGATCATGTATCACTTTTATTTCCTCAGAAGTCGCGCGCGTAACCCGCTCTCTCATCTCGTCATAAATCTGATAGCAACAGGTATGCGTGAGAGACAGATTCTCGAATGTCAGGGTTCGAAGCACGGCAGTGCTCATCCACGGCTTTTCGCGGTTCGCATCTATCATGGCGAAGAGAAATGGTTGGTTCAGGCGGCGATGATATGTCTGCCACTGAAGTGGCTTGACGCGAAATGATGGACTCTGTATGTGTTCGGACACCGCGCATCCAATGACATAGCAGCCGTGCCGGGAGCAATGGCATGTGCAGTTGTCGCGTTCCTCCAAGACCAGAAGACAGCTTACATCGTCTATATGCGTATCATCCCCTTTTCGCACTGTTTCGTCCATCGCCTCGCGTGCAAGATTATGCGCTGGTGTGGTTAGATATCGTGGATGCGGCCAGGTCGCATTAGCGCCATGGTCCAGAAGCCAACGGCAGATAGGCCACTTTGTTTTGCGTTGTCTCCATCCCATTGCTCGATTTGAAACATGCCATAATGGAGTTGCATAATGATGGAGATAGGAACGGTCCTCGTCCGATTGAGCAATGTCCACCGTGCGGTATCCAGCCCTCCACGCGCTATCTGCCGCTAGCACAGTGAGCTGCCAGGTACAATAAAGGAAAGGCCCGTGGGAGGTATCTTCCTCGGCTGTATAGCTTTCAAGTCCATTACGTGTAGGCAGCAGATGTAATGCAAGCGCATCGAACACTTGGGCGTATTGTGCTTGTGTAGCAGGGCCTGGTGACCTGTCCTGCTGCGCTTGGCACCAGATCCTGGAAACGATGTACCAGTCATCTAGTGTCCCACATATATCACAAGGTGCTAGAACTTCGAGGGACTCCGGTGTTTCTAGCCTCAGCGCGTGTAGCCAGAGTTCCCTCGTGAGGGTGGGTAGCTTGGCTAGGAAATCTACCGACGTAAGGATCCGCAATCCTCCTGGCCAGGAGGCCAGTGCACTTGTGTACTTGGAATTTCCAAAGGCAACGATGGCCGACCCAGCTGTGTGGCTGGTCAAACAACGGCGAAAATCTACCTCTGACCTCCGAAGTATTGCTAGCAACAAAGGGTCATCCTCGTGGAGTCCTAAACAGGTTCAGCGCCGAAATTTTATCAAGCTTGACGATTTGATGATTGACTGACCAGTAGCTATGTCTTCAATGCCCAACAAGTTGGCAATTGAGTCATATAGGACCTGCAGGCCGCTATTCTCAGGAAGGTCATCAGACTCAAGTATTGCCCAACTGTCAGAGGCTCTAGCGAAGTACTGTAGCACACCCTGGTAGACACTTTTGTTCGCTGCGTAGCTCTCAAGGGGATAGTTCAATATTGTAAGTTCTTGCCAATACTCAATGGGAGTACTAGACATGTTAGAGAATTTGTTCCAGGGATTGGAAGACTTACTAATCGTCGGCATCAGACTGGTTGTATGGAACACCTTCAGCTCCGCAAACATCAAGCAGTCTATATATTGCATCATTGACATCGATTTTATGTTCAAAAACACTCATGATCAAGCGAATAACAGCCTACTCCAGTTAATATCATGAATATGACGATTTGGTTAGGAGAGGCACACATGCAAGATACCGTTACCGTATATGTCGACATCGTCGGGTCTTGGAGCACTGGTCGCCAAAGCTCCCCGGAGTTCAATTGACGTGTTCAAAAGATGTCTGGCGAGCTTTTCTTGGTGGTCGTCTTGTCCCAGCATCCTTTGAGTAATGGACGCCGCGTCGTATAAGATCTTGAACGCTCCAGATTCGTGCGATACGACCGCACGATACCGCAATATAGGTGCAATGGAGTTCCATCCGCCGCGCCGTGAGCGTTGTAAGCCGGCTTGTATACAAAAGCTAAGCAAGCGACAAGAAACTGTGAATTGAGCCGCAACCGATCGGGTGTAGTCAGCACGCAATGATTTAGAACAGTCTGGACGATGCTGATCAACATCTTCAGTGAAGATCGAAATCCATTGTCGGCGTTGTGTGAATCGAGTCGTCATTTCCCGGCATCTGCACGTGGACCGTGAAGCCTCCACGACATATTGCGTTTGTGATTGGCTTCGCCTCAGAAGCGATCGTTTATACTGCGACTGCACTGTTGAGAGAACTTTGACGGAATCAGCGAGTAGAGATGGCGGTATAGAAGCTGGATCGGCGAATGTCGTGATGCTTGACAACTATCAAACGTTAGGGCCACGCTCTGTTACTATTGATGACGTATGTTACTACCACCCGGTCTAGTTTGTTTGATAATTCGGAGTGCTGAGAGGAAGCCTGCGAGTGGATGTCAATGAATCTACTGGAGACTTCATCGTGGTGCTGATGCTGGACAAGCGCTGCTTGCGTCACGTTCTGGCAAAGTGATTCCAGCCCACCCGCTTGCTGTATCATTCGTCTCTCCATGTTCGTTGTTTGGTTCTTAATGATCGTTATAGCGGGTTGCAAATCATCAATCCTCCGTATCATGGCATCGAGGCCGGCACTTTGTAACGCTAAATTGAGGTTGTCCTGAACTCTTGTTACCACCGCTTGCATCTCAACAAGCGTCTCCTTTCTGTATGGCCACATCGTTCTTTTCCTCGCATTCTGCAATCGAGCTTTAGTGCCCTTGGCTTCTTTCGTGGTGTTACACTTATGCGCCATCTGCTCTAGCGCAGATAGAGCCTCCTCGCACGCCTTAAGTTCCAAGTGTAATTGCGAAGATGGCTCATAGTTGTCAAGTTCAAATCGTCTTTTAACATGATGCAGGCTTTCGAGTATGCCCTTAAGGCCTTGGACCTGCCGGAGCAAATTGTCAATATCATCATGGAACCCCTTGTGTTGCGCGTAGAATTTGTGTATGATCTGGCAGGTTTGTATCCCGAGCGATGTGATGCCGACAGCTGTTCCAGCCACGGAGAATGGGTCGCCCATCGTCACTAGTAAGCGGGTGTCGTAAAGCTGCACACAAGTGGGGTACAGAGCAGTTCTTATGGCGAAGTTGGACAAGGCTGAGTAGGCTGAGCGTGTCGTGTATGCATCGGCGGTCGGGAAGACCACCATCCAATAGCGTCACAAGGCTGACTAGTGGTATGCAGGCTAAGCGGCAACCACTCTTTTGACGAAAGGCGCAATTTTCCCTCGTTTACCACAGTTCGGGACTGCCGACAGAGAAAGCTTAGAAAGGTGTCTGTACGGCGTCGAGTGCAGAGAAACACTGGAAAATATGAGGCAGAGGCAGAGGTCACGAATTCACCAACAACGTCACGCATTTCATCCAAAATAAGATTGTGGATGACCCCAGCTCCCTCAGGTCAGGACCCTGGAAGTGTTGCTAGAGTTCGTGTCTGATGCGGTAGCAGTACGTATTTATCAGAGACAGCTGTTCGAAGATCATTCTGCGAAAAACAGCAACAAGGTGTCATCTTGCTGTATCAGCCGCGCCACCTACCACATTGAGAAACAGATCTTGGTCTGTTTTTGGGCCAGGTCTGATCTGAAGGTAGAGAGCTTCGAAGTGAGACACGAGTGTTGAGTATGCAGTTTTATGGTACGGCCTGACTAGTTTAGGATTCAGTGCCCATCGTTTCTGGCGGCAATAACCTTCACTTTCGTAGGACCTTGTGATAAGGGCGACATTCCGTATACAGCAAGTATTCACCCAGAAATACTGGATCTCGTCGTCTGCAGCCTGCTTGCCACAGAACTCGGTTTCCCTATATCCGACTTTCTGCTTGCTTGTGCCATCTTTCAAGTCCCTGAACGTGATTTCTTGATCTGCTTGTCTTTTCCAAACGTGCGACAGAACAGCATAAGGCTGCATGTCCTCGCTATTCAGCTCCACTAAGCGGAAGTCGCCATCGGCCTTGCGTTCCAAGAGGCGCATGCTGAAAAAGTCAGCGACGACAACGGTCAGCTGTGTAGGTTCACTGGGTTAAATAGACTGGTGTTATAACGACGATTAGTAGGGCCAAAGAAACGATGGGTACACAACAACAGCGAGGTAAAAGATGATTGATCTCGCGTATGCCATCACGTGGTCGAGCCAACCAGTGTGTATCTCTTCATGAATGCTACTGCTAGCAGGAACGTCTAGTTTATACATGGTAACAAGCAGTCTCTATCATCAACCTGATACAGGTGCGTTCATTTCGGTGCTGCGTAAATCCCACCGGACTACTGAGTCTATTGTTATGAATTGAGATGTCATTAAGAAGCAAATATGATGAAGGTGCTCTTGTCGGTAAGGCACGTGCATAGAACAGTCATGTAGAACCGGCGGATCTCAACTCTCTAGAGCGATGCGTCTCCAAAGAAGCTACTCCGTGTTGTTGCTTTAAGCAGATCAAAAAGTAGAGGTCAAGTGCTGCATAATGACCATGATTTAGGTTCAAAGTAGCTGTGCGTTGGCTCGCGTCGCTGTTTCATGTCACCCCTTTTCATACATCACATCTTCTCAGCCGCGCGACGGACTTAGAGCACTACATCGTCATCTTCAAGCATCAATGTCAGGAAGCAATGCGACATGTGCTGATCGCATTCACAACTCCAGACGCAAGAAGGGACATGAGCGAGGCTCCAAGCATTTTTACGTCATCATGGAAGAATATTATAAAAGAGAGAATGCAGGATGGTCATACATATCATGCGCTTGGGATGTGCATGCAGCATTCGAAAATAGATCCAAGTCGTTCACGCGAACATAACCCTCTTCAGATACTGTTTTTGAGACCTTTCTTTCGACTCATTGAGAGGGAATTCTCACACTCAAGGGACATGCGCGTGCATCTGAATACCCACTTTCTCAGAGAGAAATAGTTCAAATCGCTTGCACTGCTCCGAATTTGGACAACGGGCAAAGCATGGACTGGTTGCGAGTAATACTGGGAAGCGGAAAGAGCGGCAAAATCGCAAGGATGAAGATGAGCACGGAGGTCAGATTCATAGCACGTCGCTTACTTAAAGACATGCCAACCAAATAAGATCACTTCAGCTCCATGTATAAAATCAAGATCGTGATTCTGGAAAGCATACTTAGCATCCGAGTCTGGTTTTGGAATTCTCAACGCATAGCAGTGCTACGTCTGCGTCTTTTCGAAGAGAGGATGAGGTTGTGTTTGACCGGCTTTAAAACTGAAAATACTATTGACTGAATGCTATCGAATTTGATGAGGAATATTCACATAGAGGCGGTGTGAATCTGGTCCTTAGAAGCAGGAAAGTCATGGAAAAGGTCCGAGCTGATCTTGAAAGATGTCGATAAATTGTCTTGCATAAAAGAAGAGCATGAAGGAGGGGAAGTTCACATGTATGAAGTGGCACCGTTTTGGATAGTCATGTCACGAATGATTTGAATTTTGGTATCTCGACTTGCTCAAATGCAAGTGGCACCTAATAACATCCCAGGAAATCCAGGATCGTTGGGTAGGCCGTACAGTGCAAAGCATATTATCCACGCCGCTGCTTGAGCATCCAACCCTGCGATCTCTCGTGCTCTCCCTCTGGTGTGTGTCAGATCCGATCGAACGCCAATGCAAAACGCCAGAAAGGTGTAGAGGCATACCACAAACCGGAGGATATCGTATGTAGAAATTCGGCGTGGTCGGGCAGACTACGTGCATCTGCTGCGGCGCATTGTCTCGACCGCTCGTATGCCCAAGGTGTGCCGACTAGCCGAGCTCGAAGACTCGAGGTCCGCAGTACGGGAATCTGTGTGTATGCCGTACAAATCTGTCCCATGTTCACAGCGGTACAACTCAGCTCCTGCCCGGCGACAACGGCCTGTTGAAACCACCCTGCCTGTTCATGTACTGTCTCGCTTCCATCTGCTTGTCCTTCCTGACCCCAAAATTCTTATCATTTCCAGGCACTTTGGTGTTCTTGGTGCTCTTGAACCCCGCAAATCCCATCATCTTTTTCATCTGCCAGGTATCCTCGTCCATATCCTCAGGCTTCTGCGCGTCCTCCTTCATCTCCACGTCCGGGGACTCCTCCTTCTTGATGACGTCGCGGGGCGCAGATGGGGCTTTGACGGGTCCACCACGCGGAGCGAAGTCTGATCTTCGAGGCCCGCTGGGTGCAGATGCGCCTCCGCGAGGACCTCGTGGTGCATCGCGCCGCCGGTCGTCACGGTCGTTGTCGCGATCACCGCCTCGGCCTCGGCCGCGGGGCTCACGTGCGCCGTCTCTGTCGCGATCATCGCGGCGGACGGGCGAGCGTGATCTGTAGCGGTTGTTGTCGCTGCGCCGGCCGCCGCGCTCTCGTCGTGGGCTGCGCGAGCGGTTCCGGCGGTCGGTGGGTGTGCCTCCTCGTTTGCGGTCTTCTCGTGGCTCGCGACGGTTGTCTCGCTCGCGATAGCGGTCGCGTGGTCGCTCGTTGTCCGACATTGTGATGTTATGTGGTGAGTGATTGTGATTGCCAACGGAGAGCACCAGGTTTGGGAAATTATGTGCCAAGAGATATGACGCTAGGCTGAAGTTGCCGCATCAGGAAAGTTCGCAGAGGTCGTCGATTACGGCGCATGCCCGGGGCATCACGGCATCACTGCGCGAGGCTGAGAACGCCATGACGGAAGATATCACTTTCGTAATTTTGACACTTAC
Organism: Paraphoma chrysanthemicola; assembly: GCA_020744225.1. NCBI lineage: Eukaryota > Fungi > Ascomycota > Dothideomycetes > Pleosporales > Phaeosphaeriaceae > Paraphoma > Paraphoma chrysanthemicola. Next base: position 795,501 of record JAGMWG010000010.1, on the reverse strand, counting down.
AGCGACACCTATGAACGAATAGGTTTCAACTTTTGATTGCTATGCACTGCGCATACTATGCCACTGATCTATAATTAATTGATCGTCACCGATGTCCGTAACGCCAACCATCTAGGGTATACTTGATCCATGCCTCAATAAAACTATGCCTTCACTTCAACCATGACAGCTGTATCGATAAACTTGTAGCGCCTCACGCTCAGATCTCATCCTCTTCCTCGTCAAAGTCATCCTCAGAGCCCATATCGTACAGGATGCGACCACCCTCACCACCCTCGCCTTTCTGAGCATCAAAGTAGGGAAGCACGACGCCCTCACGAGCCTGCTTCTGCTTATCGGTGAGAGCAAGGTTGAAAGTAGACTCCATGTCATCTGCAGCGAATTGCACCAGCCCAAGAACTTCCTTGCTGGCGTAGGCAGGAACCATGTCGAGGAGAGTAACATACTCTTGCTTGAGAATACCGTAGGGTAAACCACCAGTGGGAGCGGCGTAGTCGGAACGACGGGCGGCACGAAGGAAGTATGCCTCGCTCTCTGGTCGACCAGACTTGCGTCGGAACTCGGCCTCCAGCACGATACCGCGGTGGTCGTTGGCATCGAGACACTGGACGACACCTTCGGCACCTTGGAGAAGTCCGTGAGTTGGCTCAGGAAGGCTGCGCTCTTTGGCTGCTTTGGCGGCTAGGACATGTGCGAATGACTTGCAGGTGATGACAGATGTGGCCATGTACTTGATTAGGTCGAGTGGCTGTGGGGCGTATGCGTTGATGGAATTCTGAGCGGGAAACATGTCCTGATGGTAGACGCCAACCAGGGTGGAGGCGTACTTGCCGGCGACGAGGTTGAATAGCGAATTCATGTCCATGCCCTCGATGTTGAGCAGCTCATAGAGCGAGTCAACAATGACAAGGCTCTCCTTGGCGGCGTTCATGGCCTTCTGAAGGTCACTCATGATCTGGTCACCGCTGGCTGGGCCCTGAGCGGAAATATTGCGGACTGCGGAATGAAAGCGAGTGCCTTCGAAGGAGAGGACAACAACGTTGACGTTGCGTGAGAGTGCGCGACGGACGAGCTCGCTGACAAATGGCATGGCGCGCTGGTTGAGGTCGTCGAGGAGGAGTGTGAAAGGTGACGCATTGGTGCGAATATTGAGAACTCGTGACATGAGATGAACATAGTGGCGCTGGTGCTGAGCAAGGTTCAGAGGTGCCATGGCGTTTCGATCGCGGACTGAACGACCCTCGGGCTTGCGCTTGCGCTTGTGGACGCCGCTCGGGGCGCGGAAGTTGTCCTTCTTGATCCAGGAGCCGTGCTGCGTGGTGAAATTGATGCCGTTCTTCTGAAGTGCTCGAAACTGAGGAGGTAGAACACCTAGGTACGAGTCGCGCGGGTCAGCGAGAACGCCTCCGTTGGGCAGGAGGAGTTCGAGCTGCTCCGGTGACCGGAAAGCGGCGTCCCAATCCCGGCAGGCGATCTCGAAAAGACTAAGAGCCATTGTGAGTGGATAAGATTGTGTGTATTGTTGATTGTGTAGTAATTGAGGGGAATCGGTATTGTATGAAATTGGAGAGAGGACGATGAATTGAAGCAAGAGTGCGGGAGGGAAAAGTTTTGCTGCTGAAGTGCGGCCAGGAAAACCAGAAAAAGGGAGGTTGGGAGGTGGCTGAGCGTGGCAGGCAGATTCAGGGGGCTTGCAAGAGGTCGGACGTACCTTTGGTCAATCCAGGTGAAGGAGAGGTGTCATGCGGTGCGGACGAGTGACTCAGTAGGTCCAAATTCGGATTTCTTAAGAGATCGACGGTGCTTTGCTATCTTATGATGTAATTTAAAAGGTACTTCCTCATTTATGAGCTTTCGTTGTAGTATCGCAATATTCTTAGCAGTTCGTACTCTGGTGTAGTGAGCTGTGAATGCTCGATCTCAGTTTGTGATCTGCGCTAGCGCATTTTCGTTTAGCGGCCGGACTTAGGCAGATAACTGCCGTCCCCGCAACCATCAATACGCAATGCTGCGACGAGGGATCATCAAAGAGGCATGCGTGGAATCGCGATGCAGTTACTCATGACTCCTTCACCAACATGACGAGCAGCGCGCCCACATCGTCAAAGCCGCCACGGCCGCGATCTCCGCACTTTCCACCACACAACGCTCCACGCGTCTGGTTCATCACGAGAGGCGTATCGCCCATTGCAATAGCATTAGCAAGACAAGTGCTTGAGCATGGCGACTATGTTGTTGCAGGCGTAATGCCCACCGAGTTTGAGAAAAGAGAAGGTCAAAGTGAAGATTTCCGTAGCTTTCTTGAAGACGTGAAGAAGACGGAGCGATGGCGCGAACGGTTGCGGGTGGTTGGCCTGGACGCAAGAGTAGTTGGGCAATGTCAAGCAGCTGTAGCTGAAGCGGTTGAAGCTTTCGGACGAATCGATGTGCTGTTGTGCGCAGCCAGCGAAGGTATGAAATGTCACCCGCCTGTTAGGCACAATCTTCAGCTGATGTACTTGATGTCCCAGCTGTGATCGGTGCTGTCGAAGAACTAGCTCAGAGCAATCGAACTATCAGCCTGGTGGACGAGATCTTCGAAATAAACTTCTTCGCAAATGTGAACATCATCAAAGCCATCTTGCCAGTCATGAGAGAAAGGAAGAATGGACACATGATTGTCATAACAGGCATTAGTATGGACTCTTTTCCCTTGGTCGGCTCATACTGACTATCTCCAGCTGGTCACCTCGGCACCCCAGGTCTCAGCATGTACTGCTCCTCACAATGGGCGATCGAAGGCTATTGCGACGTACGAAGCCTTTGCATTTCCTCGATTCGTTACTAACAACCCACAGAGTCTCGCCTACGAAATCGCACCTTTCAACGTCAAGATGTCGATAGTACAAGCAAACATGGAAGTCAACGTCCTCACCAACCGCATTACTTCCGTCCCACCCATGGCCGAATACCTACAAGAAGAAAATCCCGCGCCTCTCGCACGCGAGATCTTCTCAGGCCTTCTTGACAAGCTTGAGCGCATCGAGAACCCGCGTCCGGGTTTCGATGCTAAGTCGCCAGATAGCGAGTCAACTACCAGCCCAGACGCATTCATGAGCGAGCCAACAATGGGTGATCTGCTTAGCTCCGATACTGTGACCTCATTATATGCGCCACTGCCATCAAGTGTCAAGAGCTCGCTAATTGCGGAAACTGTGCACGCATTGACGGCGATCGGTGGGCATGATAATCCGCCTGCCAGACATATTGTTGGCTCGGAAGGCGTGGTTGCTGTGAAAGAGAAGCTGAAGACGACAAGTGAGGAGCTGGAAGACTTCATCGAGGTCAGCGGTGCGGTGGATATTGGAAAAGTGGAGCACGACCCGTCGGGCTCTTTAGGGTTTGATCAGGGCATGTTGTGATGTTTGGAAGCGCAGAGCAATATAACAAGAGCAAATGCAAGGCTTTGACCAGAGTTGCTTTTACAGAGCTAGTGCCATGAAGCTCGCTGTGTACAGGATTGTTTGTCTCTCTTCGAACTATTACTGCAGTGCGTGTCTAAGAGCATGTCAGCCAATGTCAAAAACGGAGGCTGGCTGCGGTATCGTACGTCTAGCAATCAAGCTATCCATCCTCGCTTCCTTGTGCCGACGACAACCACATGCGGCAAGCCTCGATGCGCAAGACAACGCGGACGTTCAGACGAGATAGAATCTAGCAGCTTCCAACATCCAGCGCAATCTCATCAACAACGTGTATGCTGTCTATCCTCACCCTCATCGCGGGCCCCTCGCACTTGTACGTCCTTCGAACCACAACCGAGTCACACCCTGGAACATGCCAAACTCATGTCCAAGGGTCGCATGACTACATTGACGCTGCATAAACTCTCCGATCCACCCCCAAGCCTGTGGATTGTCTAGGATGCGCAGTGTGATCTCGACGTCCATGGCCCGGGTGCTCAAGCCGGCAAGTGCTCGCGCTTGTCGCATTTCGATCAGTCGTGGGGACGTCCAAAACTTGTTGTGTATGGCTTCGGTGATTTCAGGAACGTCATTTGGCGTTGAGGGGAGAACGTGTTGGAGGATCAGTTGTGTGAGTGGAGAGTTGGACATTTTGGAGGTACGTTGTAAGCGATTGATGGCTCTGACGAGGGATGAGAGTCTGACTAGAATGGATTTGAATGAAGTAATGTTTGCTCTAGCGCGAACGATTGAAATTGGTAACGATGATATAGGGCCCGTGGCTTTGAAAAATGGCTTTCAAGGAACAAACAAGTGCATCCGTAGAATCAGTTGGTCGGTACTTAGAATGAGTGTGCTTGCTATTTAGGTGAATCATGCTTAGGTCCGACCAATCGTAATCTGATGACACCTTCTTTGTCCATGTAAGTGGTGCAAGAGCTGCTGCGCGGTATTGTAATCATGATTGATGTGCTGAGACGATGAACATCTTGATTAAGTATGTTGGGAGTCGCCGGAGACTCCCTGTTCCATTTGAGCCGATGAGAATATTACATACACATCATACAACATGCTGGACCCGTTCCGAACTTCCGCTTGAAATCCAAATTCTTTCCACAATGAGTTCAGTTGCGTGCAGTGTCGCGACTGCAAGATCATCGCGTTCGTGCTGACGCGATGCCCAAACCGTTCTAGGCCTGACGCGTGACGTTCATCACTTCCACATGCTTCTTCCTTCCTCACGCAGCATGACATCGTCTATCGGGCGGCACACCGCCCGTGACGGCGGGAAGCCCCTCTTGCTTTTCCACCTTGTGGCCACGAGTCGACCACCGCAATGTCTTCCATCCCATGAAGCGTTTAGTGTCTCTCGGTATCTCGTCTGACAAGCGCAGCTTTGCGTCTGCATACCACACGCGCCACACAACAATCACGATAAACGTCAAGGGCACTGCGATGAGCCACAGCAACCAGAAGTCATGGGACACTGTTATGTGGTGCCCCGGCTCTTCGTCTAGTTTCATGAATTGGGTGCCAAAAATCCCGGCAACCGTACTGAGAGGCATAAAAACTAGAGTCGTGACGGCGATGGTCTTCATACTCTGATTCTCGCTTTGCATCAGGCGGCTATCGCCTTGAGTTACGACGTGAAAAGACAATTGAATGATGTTAGCGATTCGTGTATCCAGACTCGTAAGGCGGCGTTGCGTTGACTGGAACAGGGTCTTCTGGTATTTGAGCGACTGTTTTGTGAAGGCTTGTGCTGGGCTCGGCTGGTCAGCCATTGTGCTCTTGTGATGGTCTCTGAGACCATCAAGAGTAGCTAGGCCAGACTCGCAATTCTCTCGCAAGTAGATCGTGTGCTTTGCGAGATAGTGGAGGCCGGCAAAGTCTAATCGCTCTTTAGCAGCCTTGCCAGGGGTGCTTGCCAGCTCCATCGTATGCTAAAACTGTGTCAGATCCCCAGTTGAGTACATTTCTGAGGACTACTCACTTCTTCGATCTTGCCGAAAATGTCCGCCACAACCCAACCGGACCGATCCAGCACCTTATACAGTTCGTGGAGAACGGCTTCGAGCAGGATATATGGATCGTCTAGGATTTCTTCGCATGAAGCTGCCTCCATCAGTTTCTGGAAGCGGTCGCGAATCGTTGTTGGTGCTCCGAAGCAGAACAGCTCCACGTCTGATTGTACTGAGCTGGATATCAAGGTGCTGCCACTGCTCGAGGTCGTGGTACGACTGGGTAGGGGTGGAGAACTTGGTTGCGCGCGATGTCGAATTCTCATCACAAAACCGGTTTTGATCCAATTGAAATTGGCCTGGCTGTGGTTTTGCGCGGAACGTTCCCCGCGTGCACTAGCACCATCTTCTCGCAGCACGGTGTTGTGGACGATTTTACCACCGGAAACTGCAACGTCCTTGCAGAGAAAGTGGAACCATACGTAGGTCGACTCAGCGTCTCTCTGCACCGAGAACGATTGCGAGACGCCTTGCAAACCCTCTGCAATGAAAGCACTCGGAATCTTTTGCCGGTCGAAAAGCTCGCACATCCCATCAATAGTTGATGGATGAGGTACATCTTGAGGAGCGAACCTGCGGTTGTCAATATTCAACACGAACATAACTCAGCAGACGCCGTCTGGAAACAAGTCCCATCCCATACTATCGTGAAAGCTGCTGTGTATCTATTCGCTAGCCACACAGCAAAAAGGAGTCACTCACACGACGCGAATTGCTGCTGGATCTTGCGACTCTAAATCAGCAATTGGCTTAAAGCCAGAGCTCTCAGATCCATTAGGTTCATTATGCGACCACTCGATTATGTGTAGAGGAAGCAAACAGTCGGCACCGCTCTGCTTCTCGGACTTTGTTCTCGGGAATTGCGATCTGAAAGCTTCTTGAGGTTGGCGATCTGCCGAAAGATTTCTGGAAAACGCCATCACAAACGATGTGACAGGATTTAAAGCAATATCTCAAGTGTTTGTAGTAGGTAGAAGGTTTTGATGATGGGAATCGCTTCAATGGAGGTATGCTCGTCTCTTGGCATTGCCGGATGCTGGCCTGGATGCTCTGAAGCGCTCGCGTTTCAAACACCTCAGCTTCCCCTTGGGATAAGTCTCGGCGGGAACTTGCCGGTCAATAATCACTATTACCCGAGCATCTCGCTACTTGAGCGTGCAATAAAGAGCTGAAAGCGTCCTGCAGTCCAACGATCTCATCAGGAGACGAGTGAAACTCGCCTGGTGACACAAAGTTTCAATGGAGGTGCCATACTTTTCGCTCGACCTCCTCAGCTTGCCAGAATCGGACGAGCATGGAGCGGCTGAAGGTGGTGCTATATTTTTTTACTCCGCGTGCGCAGGATTGGGGGCTGGATACGCTTCGTTTGATAGGTTGCGTGGCGCAAGGCTGGAAAAGCCAAGAATTGGATTGATGCACGAACCCAGCAGCTGCAGTAACATGTCTGGCCACAGCCGCCAATGCGAGAATTGCGAGTCTAAGCCGACCACTCAGGTCGTTCGAATTTAGAGGTCGCCAAGATCCAAGATCGCCAGGTACCACGCCCACTCTCATGCATGGCCCGATTAGAGTCCTCTTATCTGCGACCTGGACATGGCGATGCGACGGGGCGTCAATTTGGTCGAATTGTCACCATGGTGAGACGCAACTACACTTCCCATGAAGCTTCTGGGCTTTCATTTGATATCGGGCCCGTACCCGAGCTGTTGTTAATGCGGATTCAGCGGTTTACCTAGCCCCAGAGCGGGATCTAGGCTTAGCGCCCGTCGCTCGCCTGTGTGTGAAGGAAGCGATAGTCCCGCGCAGCTGGTCACAAATCTACGGAACTTGCCTCTTGCACGCGACGACACTGCTAGGGTAGGCGAAGATGCAGCCCACATTTTGGGCGCCAGGGTTCCATCACTGTATGCTAATATTAGCTACCACTGCGAGATAGATCATTTGCTCGTACGGCTACGCCTTTGTGTAGTGGGACGGCAAAGTTCCCAGACCAATCGTAGGCGCTCCACAGGAAACGCTCGAGAGGCTCCTCTGACGGTGATACAGGAAGGAAATGAAAGCTGTGAAGTGGACACGCTCCAGACTCTGACCTGATTTGACAGAAACTCTTTTCGCTCGTAGGCTTCGCCAAATAGAGAAATTTTGAGTACTACGCGGGTAAACATGCCGCAAGCGCCAGACCGCAAAGGGCAAGCCGTCGTTTGTGTTCGTTGCCTGCAGTCCAGGGCCCCTTGATCTGAGAAAGCCACACCCAACTTGGCGTCTCCAGAGTCTCGAACATATTAAGATTAGACCTTCTCGCCAGTTTGACCGAACTTCAGCCCCGAGCGTCTTCCTCCTTGAGTGGCTCGTACCTCGTATTTGAATGGTATGATCTGCAAAGTGGCCATAACCACTCTGGCGCTGACTCTATATAGGCATTCACTGCTCCCCTAACTGGCAGACACGGCGGAGGATACGACCCAAGTAGTGGCACATTCGTTCTAGCTCAAAACTACAGTGCTCCTCATACAGTAAGATCACTAGACCTCAGATCGAGTACACCGCTGGGGTTGACAAACATCCAGGCACGACCACACGGTGGGAACTTTGACCCTAGCTCTCCGTTTGCGAGTCCTTCAGTAATAATTCAACCGGCTCCTATCGCACCGATTGTCACCATACCTCAAGTAAGTACGTCCCTTGATTTGAACTCCCTCAATCTTATGACTTGTGCTAGACCAATCCGGCGCTATATTATACCCAGCCAAACCAGCAGCAGCATTTCCAATATCGGCCACAGCAGCAATATCCACAGAAAGCCCCACCTGGAATCATTTCGCAGCTCTGTGCTTGTTTCAAATAAACCAATTCAGTGAGACTCAAAATGGCACCAAATCAGCCTGAGTCCTCCGTGTACGAGATCACACCTCACGGCGCTACTACATACCAAAGCGATGTCCCAGAAAAGCCGCAGCAAAGGCAAGGCCAATCATACATTCACGTAAGTCTTCGAAGCTACTAGATCCACAGAATCAGAATCTGACCATGATGCTAGGGGAATGGACCAATGTAAGCCAAGCTACACTCTACAAGTTGCGCTGGAGCTAGTCATGCCCAATATATGTGTATGGGTCTCGTTGCCGTGTCGGTGACATATTTGATGCTCATTGCTCCGGAAGCCTCTCTTGGATCATGAAATGTGTGCTAATATGCATCTTTAGGCGCTTGAGAGGTTATAGACACATCTTCGATCCTTGGACGACATTCAAATGGGCTGCACCCAATTTCTATCGCAAGCCAGCTTTAGGCTACCAGAAACTAGGTATTATCGCTGACTTCGACACGCCGATGAACGCGCTGATTTTGGCTACCATAGGACAGCACAGGCATCGAGATGTCTTCGATCGCGAGTGGACTGGGGACTACGATGATCGCTATCTCTCAGGCTGGGACGGTAGAGTACGCATCAGTCAAAGCTATGATTGGGAATAACCCGGCGCTGACACGCCACTACCAGGCCTCGAAGCTCGTGGTACAGGCTGTAGACGAGATCTACGACAACAATGTGACGACAACATACCGACGAACCTTTGTCCGCAACATTGCTCCCCTTTTCATGAGGCTGGCTAACTGGCCTTTCAACCACGTCGACTATGCCAGGAATGGGAAGATCATGAGCGAAGGTAATTCCACCCTTTCCTGCTTGAATAACCTTAGTCTAACCTCGTCAAGATTATCCCATGTTGGTCTTGAAGTGGTTTATCACTTCATGCATCATCACATGCGTGGTACGTCCTAATGAATGACAACAATTTGTGTCAGCACTCATGTCCCGCTAGATTTCAAGCCCAACTGGCCATGCCGAGGGCAAAAGCAGAAACAATGGCTGTTACGATGTAAGAAGCCTCGTTGAATTTTTCATATCAATCATGTGCTGAAATTACCACCAATGCAGGTTGTACCATACACATGGAATGGATATGCCAAAGTAGCCCGCAACACGCTCGAGATGGACAAGACCCGCAGTTATGCTGTCAGCCAAACAAATCCTGTCGCTGAACGTATCTTGCGTCCGCGTTATCTTTGCTTCCTCCGAGAGGCTGGTGAGCCGGCCATGATCATGAACGTTGAAGAGTGGTATGACCTCATCCTTTGTCCTGATCATTAGGTACTAATAGTCAACAACAGGATCACGCAATACAAGTCTGAGGACTTGAATTATATCCTCGTCGCCTACACAGCAGAGCAATTTCAGAGTCCAGAAGACCTCAGAGCCCTCCATCAAATTGCTGATGCTGCCGCGCGAAATGCTGGCGTAATGGCCTACTGGGTCGGCTGTAGCTGCATGCCTGATGAGAATATGCAGGAAGATGTAAGAACACTTTCTCCACGTCACCGTCAGTCTTTTTGCTAACAATAGCCAGGTCTATCGCATTTGTGATGTAATTCGTGGCGCGAGTTCCCTAGTGATTGCGGTCGGAAAACCACAGAACGACACGTACGGTATCAACACTACCGACCTTATGCTACAGCAGTGGGGCCAGCGCATCTGGACTTTCCCTGAAATTCTCTTGGCGCCCCGTGGCAAAGAGATCAGGGTATACACCCGAGGCAGTGACCTCATGCAACCCATCCTCATCGCCAAGAATCAGTTTGCGGCCAAGGTATGGAAAAATGATGCAAACATTGCTCGCCAGGTTCGTCACATGAACACTTCTTACAAATGTATTTGCTCACAATTTTAGCTCGTGGATCACTACGAAGGCAATCTCATTCTCAATCAGTTGGAACTGGTCACTCTTGCACTGGAGTGTCTGCACAAAAGATTGACCTACCAGTATCTTCCTGGAGACCACAGCTATGCCCTGATGGGTCTGCTTCGAGTAAGCACATACTATACAAAGTCTGACCCTACTTGAATGCAACCTAACATAACAACCCTAGATCCGGCCACAGATTGATCCGACTGATTCTGCGTTCCAAGCCTTCGCTCGGTAAACAAGATCATCTTTCGTTCGAACTTCATTTCGCTGACCATTGCCCATAGTCTCTCTCTAGCGAATGGTAGCGACCAGCTACTCGAGCGACTCATCTGCGTACTGCCCAAGGACCCGAACCAACCTTGGCATTCAATGGACGACGCGTATAATGCCAAGGTGAGTAACACAGCCCCGATGGTTGCCCAAGACATCCAAAGCTAACAACAGTATAGCTGTGGGATATTCTGCCACAAGATGTCGGTGTTGCAGGCGTCGGCGAGGACGATAGCATCATCCTTGACGGCTGCCGTGCTGCGAACGTTCGATGGAAGAGTTTCACGCCTGTCGCATACACACGGCGAGCATCGTGGAAGCGCTGGCTTGCTCAGAAGGCTCTTCGTCTCGGCGGTGTGGTGAGTGCTACCTGTGCGAACAGCAGTGGGGTGAGGCTAATACCATGATACAACAGGTCTTCATTATTGCCATTGTCCTGATCGCATTCCCATCCACCTTGGTTGTCGGTGTCCTCCTCCTCATATACTCACTCCTGCTCATGGCCTTGTCACCATGGCTGCTCCGTATGCTGTACCTTGGAAAGATGTGGTCGACACAATGTTGGTTCCAGGCTTTCGAGGGGTACATGGACATTGACACCATCGAGCGCTTGATGTTTGGTGGCAGAGCAGGTAGGATGAAGTGGACTACCGCTGGGTCGCCGCTCTCGAGACACTACCGACATGAAAATGGTGATTGCATTCCGCTTGATCCAACATCGGATCCTGTAAGTTTTTATGACAATAACATTTCGCACGACACTAACATCTCGACTCAAGGCTGTCGCAGCTCTCGTTGAGAAAGCAAAGACTGCTGGGCCTGGTGATCAACGCATCTTTACTCTTGTCGACACTGGTACGTACCTATCTTAATGTCATGCATCGGCGTAGAGCTCACACTTCCTAGGCAGCATGACCGTGACCCTATTCCAGGCTGAGCGCCCACCAGTCTGCTTCCTCATGGTATGTCACAACCGCGCTAATCACCTTGCGATATGTACTAATTATCTTCCAGGCCGGCTCAGAAGGCGGCATGAAGCGCATCATTGGCTGCTCATACGACTGGACCACGGCCACGTTCTACCGCGAGACAGTTTTGCGTATCTCAACACAGTTCGAAGACTCGATGTCTCGCATCTCGCGCGTTAAGATTGGGTTTAAGCGCAAGCAGTGGCCTGTTGGATTGATCTCGGAGATTGGTGAGCCGATCGGACACCAGGTGGAGTAGATGTCTTTTCATTCTTGTCCATGTTTCCTCAGTGTATGGTTTGGGATGAGATGAAAGAATTTGGAAGGCATGTAATACTTCGGCTGGATTGTATAATCTTAACTGCAAATTTGTTCATGATTTTGGATGTTCATACCCTTTACAACGTTGTTAACACCAACCTTGCTTGCCTATTGGTATCGAGATCGGCTACCCGAAAGGCGCATCAACTTTGCAGTCGTTCAGCTGAGCACGCCAGCCAATTAAGGCAACACCCGTCTGCCGCTGTCAATTGCGGATACATCCTGCTTAATGTTCACCAACTTCAGTCAACATGAAGTCATATGCCACGATCTTCGAGGTAAAACTTGACATGACGCTTAGGAGTGGATGGCATGGGTGAGAGGCTGTGAAAGGGCAAAGGTCACGCCGCTCTGGCGGTTAGTGAGCAACGTGCTTGCATCAAGCTGGTAAATCGGACGCTATTCTGCCGCGTTGATTTCGAAAGGACAAACCTGCCACATAGTGACCAGCACGTAGAGGAACATCCGTGGAATCTGCCCGCAGCAGGTCTTGACTGGCCGGATATTACCGTACCCCGCTAGTACCGAAAAGGAGTAGCGCACAATGCCCAATGTCCAAAGGAAGGAAGATCCTCGACGCGGTGCTTACTTGACTTCGACCAAAAACTTATACTTTGTATCACTTTCAAAAGAAGTCGGGGTCTGCTACCCACATCATATATCAAACCTCGGTGTGCAGCCATCGCACAAGTCCGTTCACACTCAGCCAGCCCAAGGGGTCACACATGCAGCCTCGCGTAAAATCGATATCGCGTGCGCTGCCTGGCAACCACTTCATTTCAAAGATACAGCGCGCCAGCCTTGCGCGAGTAGCCGCACGTCCCGCGACGGGAGCGGGCCAGACCCAATGCATGTTGTCGACCACGCCGTCGATTTTCAGCTGAGGCTGAGCCACAAATCCACGCTAGGGCCATTACCTGACCCGTTTTGGACCCCAAGAAGCAGATGCGCACCTCGGCCCCAATGATCGTGTTCCTTCGAAATTCCGAAAGGCTTAGATATAATGCTTGACTCTACTGACTGGCAAATCAAACGAGACGGAATCGAAAAGCCTTCTATTTTGGGGCCCACAAGATGTGCCAGGAGAAGCTTGACCGTGATCTTGACTTCGTCGATCGAGACAAATTGTTTTGGGGTCGGTGACTGCATGCATTTTGGTCCGAGCAACTCGACGATAGGACGAAGATCATCGTGCCCAACTTCCAAAGGTCAATTAGATTGCAAGGCATACATCACGTCGAGCCCTTTGACTCCAGGAAACGGTCGCTTTTCAGGGACTCCAAGAGCACAAGCCCCTAGTTGATGCACACACCCCTGTTCCAGCCCTCCACGATATGCGAGCGCAGCCTTGCGCTATACCTTATCTATGCATTTCGCTCACAAGCACTTGTCCAACTGAGCCACGCTACTTGCGTTATGGGAATTATCTCTCGGTTGCGAATGCGCTGGCGCCTCTCGACCCCGAGCCTGCGCAGCCACGATGTCGGAAAGTAGCTGTCTTACATATCTCTACGCGGAGAGAGCGGTGTGGCGTAGACTGGCCCCAAAGCCCATGTTCCAAAAGAGAAAAGACCCATTCGGAATGTGACTTGGGGCGTGAGTATATGATGTAGCTGCCGCCGCCATATGTGGTGTGTAGACTCGCTCTCCAGTTCTTCAAGGATCAGTCCTTCCATTATTCGGTACCGTGGTGATTCCGGTCCCAAACGTCACATCTGTTGATCCTTGAAGCCGTTGCTTGAGCCAAAAACCCGCCACACCACGACTTTGAGCCCTGCGACAGAAATTTGCCATCATGGGTCACGAAGCCCATCACCACGAGGACAAGCTCAAGCTCGGCTTCTTCGCATCTCCCCTGCATCCACATCAACCTTCCGCACCCGCCCATGAAGTTGAGCCGTCAGCAGACCTCGGCCGACCCGAGAAGACCCATCATCATGGCTCTGTGGACTCGGATCCAGAAGCGTCGATACCGGAGTTTGAGAATATGGACGAGAGTCTCCACGACAACCCAGCGTTTCACAGGCATGCCGAAGCAACAACTCACGAACTCTTCTACGATTTGTTCTTCGTAGCCAACCTGACTACCTTCACATCTATGCTCGAGATCAACGATCGCCACAGCCTGACAGCTTATGTTGGCTTCTTCTCCCTCCTATGGCTGACATGGTATCAAGTCTCACTGTACGACGTCCGCTTCAGTTCCGACTCCGTCTTCGAGCGCTGCGCAAAGGCTATTCACTTCGGTTGCATGGTCGGTTTCGCAGTCATTGGTCCGCAATGGAAGCCTGGTCAGGACATCGCCGACTACAAGATTTACAAAGCCTTTGGACTGATGCTTATGGTCTCTCGTCTTACACTATTCTGCCAGTATGGTGTCACACTGTGCTTCACCAAGAAGTACAAGAAGACAATTGTACCACTTTCCATGGTCATGGCCTGGACACTTCTCGCTGCGGCTCTATACGGAGCCTTGACACCAACATTCCCAAAGACTTTGTTTGATGATCAGGGCTACGAGATTGCGCAGAGGAGTAAAGTTTACATCGCTTGGTATATCATCGCTATCAGCGAGACGATCCTCACGGTCACGGTCTCTTGCGTCTGGCGCATCATCTCCTTCAAGGGCACACACATGGTGCAGCGCATGTCTCTTCTCACCCTCATCATCCTCGGCGAAGGCATCATCGTCATCTGTAAATCCATCTCCAAGATCGTCAAGAACGAGTATCTCTGGACGTTGTCCGTCGTCGGACAAATCGTCGCAGGTAAGTTATCCACCACCCGCCCGCCCGGTTTTATATTCTAATCAGCGCCCAGCCGTCTGCATCATCTACTTCCTCTACATGCTCTACTTCGATCGCCTCCAAGAAGACCACTTCGGCAGCATCAAGCAGCAAATATGGTCCTTCCTGCACTTCCCCCTACACATCACCCTCGTGCTTGTCCTCCAAGGCGTCTCCCTCCTCATCATCTGGCGACAAGCCGTGGAAGCGCTCAACAGCCTCTACGCAAGCTGGGCGCCCGCGCTCACATGGCTCGAATTCGGCGGCACCGTCGACCCCGAAACATACTTCGGCACCTACATGTCGAACATTGGCGAGAACAACGTCACAGCCGGAATGGCCTTCGCCGACTACCTCAACGCCACATGCTACGCGCAGGTATACGATTACATCCCCAAGGGCGTCGATGCGAGCAAGGAGATCAAGATCGTTGCGTCCGCGTGGAAAGATATCCAACAAGGACTGGACAATTACCTTGCTGATGATAGCAACACAACTGCGTCGACGCAGCTCGCGACGGGAATAAACGCTATGACGAGCGCGGCGTACAAGACGCTGTTTGACACGTTTAGCGTCACTGTGGCGAAGAGCAAGAGCAAAAAGGTCGCGGCGGGGGAGAAGGAGGTGCCCGATCTGTACAAGACGCAATTGCAGTATTACGACATCTTCGACATGATTTTGAGCTATACGTTCATTGCCGTAAGTTACACCCATTTCTACGAAACTATATCGCACATACTAATCCTCCGCAGGGCGGTCTCGCACTCATCCTCACCGCAGCCCTTGGCTTCCTCTCGCTACCCAAGCATCAGCGTCGCGCGGGCAACATTGTCAGATTGGCCATCACTGCGGCAGCGGGGCTGGGATTGTCGCTTGTGTCGCTGATCCGGTACTCGGAGCCGCACATGTACGAGTATTTGGGCAGTTCGTGGATGATTCCGACGATTTGCTTGACGTTATTTTTCTGTGTTGTCGTGGATCATGCGCAGAAGCCGAAGAAGAAGGCGCACTGAACGTCAGTCGAGAGATTGGTCGTTGTTTTGTGGTCACTAGTTGTTCTGACCACAGCTTTCTGGTACGCGCTTAGCACAGCAAGAGATACCTTTTCATAGCAACACTAGCTTTGAACAACAAAGAAATTACGATAATGTTAATGATTACTATTTCGAAATGGTTGGTTGCATTGGCTTTTTCTTTGGCTTGCTACCGGGTATCTTCTTCGTTGATCTGCAGCTGGATTCGCATGGCTTCTTCTTCCCAAAACTGCGCTGCTTGTTCGGCACCGCGCGCCCCCCCAAATTGGACGCCGTTCTCCTCGCCTTCTGCTCCGTCCATCAGACGGCCCCAGCAATGCTTTATCTTCGGATCGTTGAAGTGTTTGTAGGGGTGGTCGGGGTTGAGCCAGGAGCTGCAGAGGTAGCAGAAGTGTGTCTCGCATTGTGCGCATGTCATGTCTGTTGGACTTCATCAGTGCTTGTTGCAGCAATTAATTTAGGCAGTACTTACGGTTGCAGCCGTATGACTTTTGACAAGGCACTGAGCAGTATGGGCATGGAGATGTGCTCTTGAGGATGAAGTTGAGCGAGGCCTGGTCCTCCTCTGTGAGTTGTGTCTTGTCGCGCGGCTCGCAACGGACAAAATCGCCATGCCATGATGCCAGGCACACGACGCAGAATGCGAGCGTGCAGTCTTCACACACTGCCAAACGATCCATGCCCTTCACCCCGATGGCGCGCTTTTCAACCTTTGTTTCTGCGATCTCAGCGCTCGGCTGTGCTACGAGATCTTCCTCCGTCTCGGAATCCGAGTCGTCCATCAGCGTTACGTCGGTGATCTTGGGGTATTTGTCCGTCCGCATAGCGCCTTGACACCACGACCGTGGGCAGTATATGATATTCGGGTCTGACTCGATCTTCTTCTTGCGCTTGATCTTCGCGTAGCGCTCGACAGTCTCGCGTGCGAGTGGTATTTGCAGCAACTCCTTGGGCGAGAGCAATCGATCCTTCTTCCGCGTGCTACCGCCTGACTTGCCGCATTCTGTCGACATGCACTTGACGTTGTTCACGTCGCCCTCCTTGATGCAGTTGTTGTAGTAGTCCTGCAGACACGCCACGCAAAACACGTGGCTGCACCGCGCCATGCGATAGCACGCTGAGCCCTTCTTCGGCTCCAAGCACACTTCGCAGTCGAATGTCTCTTTATCGAAGAGTTCGCGCTTCATTTTCAGGCTGTACTCCACCAGCTCTTTTCGCAGGTCTGACGGAAGTGTGAGCTCGTCCAGGCCGAATGCTGTCTCCGCCTGCTCCTGCAGAGAGCTGATGTACGAAAACAGGATCGTGCCTCCCCCATATTCTTCCCATAATGTCTTGGCCTCAGCCACGAGCTTCTGCGTGTTGTCGGCGGGTAACCACGACGGCGAAGTGGAGACTTGTATGCATGGCGGCGTGGAGGCGGGGTACGCGGCGGGGAGGTCTATGGCCAGTTGCAGAGTAGGCAGGTACGATAGTCGCTCAACTTCTTGCTCGGGATGAAATGTAACTGGTAAAGGCTTGGTTGGTGCTACGAGCAGCTCTAGAGTTGCATGATATGTGTTTGTCGCATCGATGACGAGCTCAGGGTAGATAGATTCAAGTGTCGTAAGCTCTTCCGCGCGCTCATCGTCAAGGTCAGCGTCCTCCATATTGTCGCGATATTCTTATAAGTTCTCCTTGAAGCTCTGCGGTGGCGCCGCTGGAGGTATATGTAAAGTGAGTGGCGTCGGAGAGAGGGCGGAGATAACCGAATTGGGGACGGCGATGGAAAAGGGCGTGCAGCTATCGGTAGCGTAAGAAGGCGAAAAAGCCGTTGAAGAGACCCATGGTGAGTCAACCTTCAGATCTTAGTATGCTGCTGTGAAGTCTAGCCGTGCCTGGAATACAGCTCGCTGCACGAGTGAATCACGGGAGTGTCTTGCATTCGCCGCGACGCCAAGGCGACGGGAACGTGCCGAAGATCGCCGTCATCGTGCATCCATGTCGGAAACATCACCATCGAATTTCACGATAGGCGCCCATGGACGACTATCCCCCACTTGCGTCGCTATCTTTGACGCACGTTCATTATGTGCGTACTTTTTGTCCTTGCTACTGGTAGTGCTGATACCTGTAGAACCCCGCCGACCGCATCTCGTACCTTTGCGCATGGCTCGCCCTAGTCCCGCAAGGGCTATGCGTTGTTTACGCGACATTGATATGGAGCAACCGCGAGATTGAGATTGGTCTCATGTTCGCCGGCCAAATGGCGTGTGAAGCGCTCAATTGGGTGCTGAAGCGGTACATCAAGGAAGAGCGGCCGCGCGGTACGAAATCTACGATACGCTCGGGCGACTTGAATCCTGACACAGCACAGAAATGCATGGAAAGGGCTACGGTATGCCTTCATCGCATGCGCAATTCGTCTCCTTCTTCTCCGTGACCCTGACGCTATTCCTTCTATTCCGACACGTTCCGCACCCGACCGAGACGCATACACCCTTCTCATTTGGCGGAAGGTTCCTCCTTTCGCTGGTCGCTCTGGCATGTGCCGGAGCTGTAGCTATGAGCCGTATATACTTAAGCTACCACACGCCAAAACAAGTAATGGTCGGCGTAGCAGCCGGTGCTGCCTTTGCATTTGTGTGGTTTGGCTTCACGACATATCTGAGAAGAGCTGGCTGGATCGACTGGGCCCTTGAGACGTGGATCGCCCGAATGCTGCGTGTAAGGGACTTGGTCATTCAGGAAGACCTGGTCGACTCAGGGTGGGCACGATGGGTAGAGAGACAGCAGAGGGGGAATTTCAGGAATCAGGGCAAGAAGAGCAGGTGAGCGATATTGAAGATGTGCCACATATCTCTCGTTGCACGAAGGGCAATATGCGGCGATTCACCGGCAATCTACGAACGCAACGTTGCAAGTCATGCAATGGCGAGCTCCACATCTGCTTCGAATGTCGACTATAGTCTGTGTACAATTGTGACAGGCACTCTTACGAATAGACGCGTTTGGACAAGAGATCCAATCATCGCAAAGTACGCTTTGTATTTTGTGCAGGGGTGTGATTGAACATATGGGAATTTGAAGATTTGTGGTGTCGCAAATCTCCCGTCATATGATCGACAGTCGGACGGGACTCCCTGTCGTGCATCTCCACCACAACTAATCACAGTACGCCTCAGGAAAGCCACTTGCTCTCTCCGCTGACCGAGCTCCCCAAAAGCTGCTGAAATCAACGACCATCACTCTGACGTCAAGAGGCTTTTCTAGTGGTGTTTCAACAAAAGCCTCATCATAACGCGCGAATCACTACAGACTTTTGAGGCGGCTCACAATAGCTGAAAGCAAGGGGTCGGAGAATCAGCAGCACACACAACAAGGTCCACATGTTCCGAGGACCAGGTCCTTGCACGAACAGCTTCTACTGAAAGGCCTGGAACACACAACTTCGGGACGACACGCACCATGCAACTAGCAGGCCATCATTTGGACCCTGTTCAGCGTCATTGAACAGTCAAGCTCCCGTGTGTTGGGTAGAGATATGCGCTTACTCCGATAGTCTGGTTGCCTCCCGCAATGGTTCAACGGCTGATCGTCCAACGTGGTAGAAAGCGCCCAAACTTCTTGCAATAACCTTCTTCTCCTAAGTGTGTCGCATCGCCTTATATTTGGAAAATCTCCTTCCACTCTACTTGTCGCTCTGTTTGAGAATACCCACCACATACCATGCCTCGCGTCCCCGTCCACCGTGAACCAAAGCCCCAACCCCACCGACGTAGTCACGACAACGACGCCCACCAACGAAGCCACGATTATGATCACCACTCCAACGGCCACGTCGAAAACGGCCATGGTCGTTCCAATACCAATACTCACGGCAAGCGCAAGATCAGCACTCTAACTGGCCACCTGGTCGCCGCCACAGGCGAATTTGTCGGTACATTCATGTTCTTGTATTTTGCGTTCGCCGGGCAAATCATGCTCGTCACACAGGCCAGCGAAGTCTCGCTCGCAAACGGTCTGGCGAGCAGTCATCAAAACATTTACACTGCGTTGCTGTACGGATTCTCACTTCTGGTCAACGCCTGGTGCTTCTATCGCATTAGTGGCGGATTGTTTAATCCTGCTGTACGTTCATGACACCCATTTTCCCCCCCTTCACCTCTTTCACCGGCAAACACACGAAGAAGATGAACAGCCGCTAATATCGTTCAACACCGATAGGTAACTTTCGGAATGGTCATTGCAGGCACTCTCCCTCCGATCCGCGGACTATTTCTCTTCCCGGCGCAGCTCTTGGGTGCCAAGTCTGCGGCGGGACTTGTGCAGGCTATGTTCCCTGGTGACATTGGTGCGACAAATACGTCCTTGTCGCCCGGAACTAGTGTTGCACAGGGCGTGTTCATCGAGATGTTCATGACTGCCGAATTAGTCTTCGTGGTTCTAATGCTTGCTGCGGAGAAGAGTAAGGATACGTTTATGGCGCCGATTGGGATTGGTTTGGCATTGTTTGTGGCGATGATGGGTGGTACGTCATATCTTCCTTCTTCCTTCTCGAAACGTAAAATTGGATCTAACATACTGTAGGCGTGTTCTACACTGGCGGCTCCCTCAATCCAGCTCGAAGTCTTGGACCTGCTGTTGCCTCTACGCGCTTCCCCGGATACCACTGGATCTATTGGGTTGGACCGCTTCTTGGAGCTGTTGTTGCAGCGGGGTTTTACCGATTTGTCAAATTCTTCGACTATGAGCAGGTCAATCCTGGTCAGGACTCTGCTGGTGGCGATTTCGAACGCGATTGAATGAAGCAACGTACTTCTTCAGGTCGCCATAGCCAGTTTGCTTTCCGATATACATGATGGAAGCATCTTACACAGCCGAACATATATTGCCTTTGTCGCTGGCCCCCAACGACAGTGCGATGGATTGGGTTGAAAAAGTTGAACATAAAAGGGCAGTACAGGCACTCTCAATGGGCGTGTGGAAGAAAATTGAGCTCAACTACATTCGCTAGGAAAAGCACTACTCGCGACGTCCTTGTGTCAAGAGCGAACCTTTGCGCTGCGTGCCTAACACATATAACGTAGCCACGCGCATAGCCGTTGCCTGAACAGTCACCAGATTGGAGTTTAGCCAGGCGATGCGATGTGCTTTTGAGGGAATTGGTCGTCAAGTCGCTGTATACATCCACAAGTACTTCAGTTGGCTCGTACAAAAGATAGTTACCATACTTTTCCTCTAAGCTATCATCTCAACTGCCTGCTTTCCATCAATGCTCTCTTTCTTCATAACACGCTGCTTCCTCCATTTCGCGCCCCAGTACCACTGCACCGTGGCCAGAGGCGTGACAGCCACCGTGATCAAGGACAGTCCCAGAAATGCTCCGCCTGGACCCATCGCTGCAATCATCATATCGATAAAAGCCACCCCAACAGCTCCCATGCTGCATCTGACGAGGTTGTTAATCGCAGTACTCGACGCTCCTTTACCAGGACACAGATCCGATACCATGGTCTGATTAATTGCGAACACCGCATTTGACGTTGCCGCAATCAAGAATTGTAATATCAGTGGCACTGCGATCCACCCGGGCTTGTAAGTCACGGCAGGCGACGACAGGGAGAAGCCGTATAGAGTCGTGCTGACGATGAAGACAATGGTTATGCAAGGTATGTGCTTGAGCCGAGCATGCTCGATAGGAAAGTCAAGCGGTAAATTTCGTTGAGGTAGTTCATATGATGAGGGTAGGCCGTTTTGCTTTTTGTAGCGTTCTTCTGCTTCAGCATACGAGCGATTCATGAGGTTGCCGATGATGGTGGAGCCGAAGATTGTACCTAGACCTTGAGGAGTTGTTAGTATATCGGAGAGCGGGGTATGGGAGTAGCACACGTGCCGTTGGGGATGGATGCGAGACCGAGTAGCACTTCATTCAGATGAAATTGGTCTTTGAAGAGTCCTGTCGTGCTGGACGTTACCATGCTCCAGATTGCGTAGATTGTGCCTCCGAATAGCAAGCTTAGCAGTATGTCTTTCTCTTTAAGCAGGAAAAGGGGCTCGACGAATATTCTGGCTGTGATCTTGGGCGTTACGTGATCGTCAATGTTCTCTTGGGAGTGCGATGGCTTTTTCCTGATTTTGCGGATGAGAGGTTCGTGGATGCCTTGAAGCGGGATAGAACCGTTGCCGGCGATCGTGCGAAGTGTCTCAGGGAGCAACAGTACGATGACAAGGAGCGTGAGGGATAAAGTATGAGGAGAAATGCGAAAATCGATTTATAGGGTCCTCAATTGACGTAGACGCCGAGTCGAGTTGTGGGAGATGCCATACCTGAAGCCAAGAAAATTGGCGAAGAGCCCGCCAAGTACTGGACCAATGGCAATACTGAAGTTGCGTACTGGATACAGTGTTAGATAGGTTTCAGGCACTGTATAATTCTCACTCACTAGCTTGGTAGACACTGATATATCCGCCTCGCTCTGCCGGCGGTATGATGTCTTGGATGACTCCGTTCCCTACTTTGTTCAGTGTACGGCTGGAGTCTGAGGTAGTTCAGCAGCGTACCGATGCTGACAGTAGACGCGCTCCCAGCTGCTTGTAAGCCCCTGAAAATCAACAGTACTACAAAGTTGGGAGAAATGCTGAGTTCAATATTGGCAATGATGTACACGGTGAAGGAGTAGATGTAAATTTGTCTCCGGCCAATAGTATCGGAGAGTGACCCCCAGAATAGCGGCGACAACCCTTGGACAATCAAGTAGGAGGTTGTTGTGAGCGAGACGGTGCTCAGGCTCACACGAAGGTCCTACACGTGCGGTCATTTAAAAATGGTCAGGTGAGAGGGAAGGAGGAACCTGGTACCTTTGCAATTGCATCCAGAGCGGGGAAGTAAATGTTGGAGGAAAGTCCGGAAAACAGTCCCACGACACCAATCGTAATAACAACAGACCATGTCTTTCTCTTTGAGAAGATGTGATAGCACGGCTCGACCACGGCTGCTTCGGTATGGGCTTCTCGATGGAATGCTTCACGGACATCGTCAGTTTGGTTTGTGCGATCTTCGTTGACGTCGCTCCTATTACTAGCGTTCCCTGCTTCCGGCGCAGATGGAGAGGTCCATGATATTCTGTCGTTGTCATGATTCGTTGGATCGAACTGACGTCTCACGAAGAAGATTGCAGCATTTGATCCGGGAACATAGTGCTCGCCACTTTCGCGAAATCCCTCTAAAGTCGTGGATTCCTTCTCGATGTTTCCTAGTAGTTCTACGAGAGAGGTACGCCTCTGTGACATGTCGTTTTCGAAATCAACTAAGACTGTACGGCTGGAAGCCAGTACATCTGCGCTCCCACATACATTCCAGCCAGCTTGTGGTTCCACACAGCCACGCATACTGCTTGAACTTAGTACGACCACCAACGGCTAACGTTCAGAGAAGTAAGCTCCTTATGAAACGTCGGTCCGGTAAACACTTAGCTAGTTGCAGAGTCGCGATGTGCTCGGCCTTTCGCTTGCATTGGAAGCCAATGGATACGTATAAGAATTCTTCTTGTGGCACGGGTTGAGACTTGCAACCAGAGAATGTTATCCAGACTGGTCAAAGTTCAAGCGCCTTCCTTCAGACCTTTGGTGGACTTGCATTGTTTGGAGATTACGTTCAAATACATTCACCTTTGGCGCTTCACACTCTCTGTAGGCTTTGAGCACCCTTCAAGGACTCCAGGGCCTGCCAGAAATCGAGCTTTTGTCATTTTCAATCCTTACATCGAGAACTCATGCTCCGAAGTGAGGAAAACCACACGAAGACGACAACGGCCTGTACCAATACGGTTGCAACATTTCCGGAGACGAGAAGAACGCGAAGATGACGCCGAGACGCCCAGAAGAATTTCACCGCCTATCTCAGTCAGCTCGTTGCCAGCAGTCATCGTGGGCGCCTCTCGTGCAAGCATAACGTCACAGCCCACCATTACATCAAGCTTGACCCGCACGTCACACAAATTAGTAACTCCACAATCGCCCACAAGATCGATTAGCATCATCGCTCTGTACCAAACAACCCCTGTTCGATCCATACAAACCGCAAAGGCAACCTCGGGTTCTTCGCCGACCAGGACAGATTTCATCTCGGTGACGTCCTCAGCAACAGCAGCGCAAAGGGCAATAGAAACACCCGAACCGACCCAACCACTTTTAATCACTATCATGGGAGATGGGTTGCATACTGGGCCATCTCTAGAAAAATCCGGGTCGTCTGGAGTGATAGGACACAGTGTTGTCCCTCCCACAGCAAAAAACACGCTGATCGCGATTGGTGTCCTTGGTAAGTTGATGAACTCGTCTGGCAGCCATCTAAAAATAATTTCGTAGCTGTCATCGCAGCAGTTTTCACTGTGGCCATCATCTTCCTGCGACGAAGCAAGAAAATGAAGAGATGACCAGATGAAAATGGCAAAATTTACTCTGCCGCACGCTTTTGCGATTCGGCCAGCTGTCAACTATTATCAGCTCCTGGAGACCTTCGCACCTTTCTAAAAGCGTAGTATGATATTAATAGATTATTAAATACCTCTGAGCAACTATAAAATAGAATCTTTAGTAGTAAGCGAATATAGTCAGCCTAAGAAATCTAGACTATGCTGTGACTCTTCAGGGCACGACTATACGGAGTATACGGTCGAATAGCAGAAGTACATGGTCGAGTATGTTTGGCCATAAACATGTCCAATAGCCCAGAAAGATACTTCTGGAAATATCCCTTGGAGTGCATAGATGGCTAGCAATGCACCGAAGGTTAGCTGACGTAACACTGTAACAACAGCGAGTCACATTGAATGGTCCATTCACAAGTTTGAAGGCGTAAATTTGAACCAGTCCCTTGTCGGATAAGTAGGTCTAGATAGGACTAAACATACAGTCTGGCGCAAAGCACGGTTTGGTCATACTGAAATCACCGTCAACAGCTAACCTGACTTATAACGATCGTCACTGCCATTATCAACGCCGTTCGCGGTGAGAACTCTTACACGGTCATCTGGAAAAAAAAAACGTCGGAGACGGGCAAGTGAGCGTGGGTAGGCGAGATCGTGATGCTAGCTCTTCTACATTAACGCCATTCTCGGAATACTCGCAGCGCCTTGTGTATAATGCCCACTGTCTATTACAAGTCACGAATTTAAAAAGGCAGGATGAGGAATATCTTCTTCTTGTATTCATGACGCGGGACGAATTATTAAGTAAATAACTCCTGTATAAATCCTTTGCCGAGTATCATTAACATGCCTTCCTAAAGCATAGTCTAGACTGTTAAGCTACCCGTAAGAGGAAGATCCCTCGAGCTAAAGCCCACGCTAATCTTGATATTTCCAGTCGGCAGCGTCCATTCCTGTGTTATCACGTCCCAGTAGCTCAGATCGCGTCTCATCAAAGGGAATTGTACGGTACCCGAAGCACCTGCATGGAGCGCGACTTTGTCGAATCCACGAAGACTCTTTATTGGTGCGTCGGCCTCTGCTGGGAACGTGAGGTACAATTGAGGCACAGTCGATCCCGCAACGCTACCGGTGTTGGTGACGGTCACACTAACGGTAGCGAGAGTCTCCCAGAGCTCGACGTTACCGCCGGGCAAGGTAGGTGCACTTGGACTAGGTCTGCGGGACGCATTCGCTGGTGCCCCGGTGATCTGAAGATTGGAGACATTAAAGGTGGTGTAGCTCAGTCCGAAGCCAAACTCATAAGCGACACTCGAGTTTTTGGCATCAAACTCCTTGTAGTCGATGAGATTGCCTTCAACAAAGTCGGCCTGCCAAGCATTCGGGTCCGTGGTCTCCAACAGAGCGGTACTGTTCACAAGGTTCTTTACGTAGTCGGTTTCATTCTTGGCGATGGTGTACGGAAGGCGACCCGAGGGGTCTACGTCACCCCACAGAATATCAACAAGGGAATTACCCGTCTCCTGACCTGGCATGTGTGCCGCGAGGATGGCAGTAACATTGCGATTGTTGGCCCATGGTAGAATATTAGGAGAAGCGCCGTGGAGCACGACGACGGTGTTTGGGCAAACAGCCGTGACTTTCTCGACCACAAGGGTTGAATTCCATTCTGCAGTCAAGGTTGTGCGGTCCGCTCCCTCACTGGCCCATGACTTGAGGAAGACGAGGCAAACATCCGGCGGGACTGGGGCGAGTAAAGCAATGCCGCCACCCACGATGAATTGATTGCTCGTGATGTACTCCACAAGACCACCGTAGGACTGTGCGCGGGCCTTGATGGCATCGAGAGGAGACACAACATACGTGAAGCGGCCAGTACCGCTACCTCCACCAACAGCCAAGGTGCCGATGTCGTAGTTGCCATCGGCGAGGACGGTATCGCTCGAGATGGCCAAAGAGTATTGGCCTTGCGTGAAGTCTGCTGCGTCATTGCCGAAAACGCCAATATTCTTTGGTTTCCGCAATGGGAGAGATGAGTTGAAGTTCTTGAGCAATACAGTTCCCGCAGCACCGAGATCACGGATAAGCTTCGTGTGTGCTTGCTGGCGTACATCAACAATAGGGCCGAGGGTGAAGTTGTTCACGTAGTTGGCAGCTGGGAAGAAACCAATTTCGGGTGTGTAGCCATCAATGGGAGGATAGTCTTTATCCTGGTTGAGAAAGTAGTACGGCGTCATGATTCGAAGTACCATATCGTCAATGCGTCCGGACGATAGAGAGCCGTTGCTCACAGCAAGCGTAACGTTACCGCCAAAATATGATGGCGAGCCAGTGAGGAAGCTAATCCCCCCGGGCATGTCCATCTCGAGGCCGGCTTCAATGGCAGCTATACCAGCATGTGTGCCAAGCCCTGCGAGGGACGGGTCAGCGCTAAAGGACTATTTATGTAGCATGCTACCGTAACTCACAATCAGACATGACATATCCCTGGAAGCCCAGCTCATCCTTCAGCAAGCCATTCAATATTTTAGAGTTTTGGCAGCTATATGATCCGTTGATCCGGTTGTAAGAGCACATGATTGATGCAGTCCCCGCGTGAACAGCATTAGCAAAGGGCCAAAGGTACGTCTCATGCATCGTCTTGTCGTCCACGTTCGAGCTGATCGCCTCTATGGTCGTGCCATTAGCATTCACTGAAGGGTTCCTCATGGATTCTTGCTCATTTAGGATGAAATGTTTTGTCGTGGCTTGTACTCCGGCTGCTTGGATGCCTTCCACTGTTTGGGCTACCAGTTCGCCAGAGAGATAGGCATCAGGACTGAACCCTTCCCAGTTGCGCCCACCAAACGGTGATCGTCCAAGAGGTCCAACAACGGGTCCTAGGGCAACGTGTGCGCCCTTTCCTCGAAATTCGCGTCCCATGTATAGCCCGCGTTGGTGAGAAAGTGCTCGATCCCAGGAAGCCGCTACCGACAACTCAGCTGGAAAAACAGATGCATAGATTGCCTGACGGATCGCGAGCGGGCCGTCATGTAGACAAAGACCGCTAAAATTGAGGCGTTCGATCGGCGCAATATTGCCTACACATGGTCCAGGTGTGCCGGTCACCATACCGGCCTTCTCCTCGAGCGAAAGCTGAGCAACAAAAGCTCGAGCCTTCTCGAGGGCTTCTGCCCATCTTCCTACACCCGTAATATTTGCTACAATTGGTCAGAATGTCTTCGTGGGCACTAAGGACTGGTTGTTGACTCACGTGAGGGATATACTGGCGGACTAGTGTCATACTGTGTGTGAACAAAGTTGAATTGTGCGAGGGCTGCGGTGGCATATCCAAGCCACGTTGTTGATCGCAACATGCTGGACGATACTTAAGATGTAGAACCCACAACTTCTGAGCGGTCTGCCAGGTTGTGGCAAACGTGCAAGTTTTATACTGGTTTTCACCACCTCCACAAAGGCTAATGCACAGAATGATGCATCTTTTGCCCTCCACATTACAATAGTTCCAACTCCACGTAAAAGCCAAGTCCAAGCTACAAGCTAGGCTCCTTGCCCTTGTCTGCAAATGATGGCACGCGGGCATATGTGCGCAAATAATCATTTGCCGGGTGACTGTCAACGGCAAATCATCGGTAGTTCCAACAAATTCGTTACTACTGCACCTTGACATCTCCGGTAGGACACTCCTGAATGCCTTCCTGTATGTTCACGTCTGCAGTACAACCCTTGCAACGTATTAAGGACCTCCAGGGTTTCACGTTGAGACTGTCTTTGCTACTCTAGCAGCAGTCGCATCTGTTTGCGCGGCCCTGAAGAAATCACGGAGGTGGCAGATCTGCTGTGCCAACGGAGCTGCAAAGGCGCAGTAAGCTTCCAGGGGCGGCGCACGCGAGAAAGCTTGCCTGCGGCATGACGATGGAGGAGCGTTCAACTTAGCGGCGGGGTAGAGTAGCTCGAGCCGCGTAGACCACGGACTGTGCATGTTGATCGTGTGGGTAAACATTCGTTGCGGGGTGGCCCCTGTCAGGTTCTTCGCAGTGGGGACTGCCGAGGTACTCCACTACAGCGGAGATCAAATGTCAAATGCGAATTGTTTACACTTCTATTCAACATAAAGATTGGAGAACGCAGGCACAGAACGGGATGAAGTCGAGAAAAGGCAGCTTGCCGATACCCCAGTGCCCTGATGCGAGGGTAATTTAACACTTGACATCACGAACACAGCAGTCAAGCGGCGGAGCTGCTTACTGCGAAGGGTATGGTGTTGAGTTTTGGTGCATAGTCCGCTAATCGAGGCTGCAGTGATGACGCCGAGTGATGCCGGGAAGTGAGGAGAAGTCGGTAGATCTTCGGCTCGGAAGGCGGACAAGCGTTTCCATGGCTTAAGACGTGATTTTCGATGGTCGTAGAAATAGTCCCGAGTGGGGCGGAGGTATACGAATGAGTAGTGTGATGGGAGGAACTTCTCAAGCGGGTATGGAGGAGATGCATCATGATCCCACACCCCGCATTCCATGAGGCTTTTGGCTGAGGCAAGATACATTTGACCGCCTAATTTTGCTATTTCGCCAGTTGGTTAGCTTCAACACTTTCTGGACGCATTTTCGTTTTTCCATAACACTTCCTAGATGTCTTTACATAATTCTACACGCCGTAGCAAACCACTAATAAATCATTGAATGCCTCCAAGTAACTACAAGAATAAATTCTTAGTAGTAATTGAATACATCCAGCCTATAGGACTAAGACAATGTGGGTGATAGTGTCTTTCTACACCTCTATACAGAGTGCGTAGCTAAAACACACGGCCGAATGTATTTGGCCTTTGGATTTTTGCGCTAGTCAGACTAACGGCAATTGCACTGCTAGCCTGGCAAGCCCATCGTAACCTTGTTCTGGAGAACGGAAGAGGACTTGTGTTTCCAATGTTGGTGGCACCTACCACGTTCACGATCCTTCTTGCGATCGCTACTTCTTTAGAGGTTCTGGGTGTAGCTACCACATCTGTCGTCAGCGAATGGGCCTTCACGGAAGTCCACATAACATCGATCAAGATGCCATCCCTCGTTCTTTGCGCTCCAATGGTTGTCAGGACGTGCGTTCGTCCATACATATCATCACAATTGTCACCATTCTACACATATGCTTCAGATGACTTTTTGACAGATTGTACTGTCCGTCAGCGCCACGATCAGCGATGTGCGGCCGCAACGATATCCTGTCTCGATCTCTTCATCACGTTAGAATAGGCCAGAGGGATATTGGCTGGATGTCAAAAGAGACTTTTGACGACGTTGAGTTGGATGTCGACGGGGCGATTGGCTATGATATCAATTAACACGTCCACATGGCATTCGTGCCATCCGTTCCGGCACGGACCGCAACTGGAAATCGCCTTTCGCTAAGCTAAATAGTTGATATTCAGTCTTGAGCAATGAGTACGTATGGACATAACGATCTACTGCCATGACCATGAACTTCTACAGCAGTAGCGTCTACCTACTACTAGAAGGTGATTGCACCGCTTGAAGAGTCGTCGCAAACGACAATGATCAACAAGCAAGCGGGATCCAATAAAGCGCACGCTTGATATCCACTCTGAAGCAGAACGCTGTCATCTCTACTTTACCAACTACATCACTCACTTGAAGGACACCAAGTTGGAGTTGTATAGATATCTTTGAACTTGCCATCGGGCACTTTTAACTGGTGTGCGATAGGGAATGCGGTTACTCGATCGAACTCCAAGGTATCAACACCATGTTTTTCAGTGAGAGGTTCATCTTTAAGATGTTCTCTACCCATACTCAAGATTTTCGGAGTCGAACTAATTCGTTTCCATTTCCGTAAGCAAATTCCGATCCTTGAACCACGTTGCTACCTGCAACAACGCAACGATCCAGAATGAACCCTCCGCCACGGGCGACGTCGTTGCTGTGATAAGATTGAAAGTTAGTTTCAGTAATCTCTAACTCGTTGATGGGGCTGCTTACCAAGAAGAGTCTGTCGTACCGTCCGTCGTCAAAACGGCAGTACCAATCTGGCACTGGAGATAAATGCCTTTGCAGTTGGTTTTGCGGGCGACGGTGTTGACGCATGCAACAGCATCGGTAATCTAATAAGACAAGCGATGTTAGTGAAATCGCTTGGCTGGTATCTTGAGTAAGGGTTTGATTTATACATACAAGACAAGTTAGGGTAGGAAACTCATAGCAGGTGGCACGCTTCTCAACCAAGCTACGTCCGAACTTGGCTATGATTGTGAAGAAATTAGCGCCCAAGCAGGCAAAATGTATGTGTTAGACAGTTGACCTACCTGATGGGGGACTGAATTGCCCTTTGTTGAAGGCATCGATAACCTCCTCGGGTGTCATGTTGTCTCCATCAGGATTCTCGAGTATGCCATCAACCCACTCCGAAAAGGAGGTCACTGCCTTGGCAGCAGCTACAGCCTGACCAAGGGCCAATAGAGAGGCGACGTAAGGGATGACTTTGACCATTTTGCGAATTAGATGCCAACAAGAAGGTAGGTGTAGATTTGCGAATTCTTGGGTAGAGACATTAAGATGGAGCTGACATCAATACTTATACGCGCGCGAGGGTGCATGAAGTGCACACCGACTAGAAATATGGTTCGTGCAACGTATGATGCGGTGAAACGATAAAGGTATGCCCGTGAAATGCTAGAGCTTCCTACGGTGGGCTTCGCCTCAACTTTCATCCCTTCTCCACAGACGTCCGTATTTCGCGGGCAGCGTGCCATTGGATGCGCCCAGATTCTACGCAATTGATTCGTTCACAACGGCGAACTTCTCTCAATGCAGTGTGACGAGTGGCTTGAACTTCGTGGGGAGACCACGGTAGACGGTCGCACAAACAGATGAATTAGCCTTTGATCTTCGGTCAACATCGTATAATTGCTGACATGCATGATCTTACTATCTTCAGATGCAGGAAGCCTTGAACTTTGCCGGAAATTATCAGTACGCGGGTCTATTCCCGCTGCGTTGAGCAGCTCAAAAGGTAGAGAGAATTTAGGATACATATCCTATAATGGAATAGTACTCGTACGAGACTGATCAATAGCGCATTTACTCACCTGTTGGCTCTCACTTGCATGTACAGCGCAGAAAGTCCTATGATCCACACTCCCCACATCGAAGTTTTCACACCTTGGCATTTACGCGCCCGGGAGGCTCTTCAATGTTCTGATTTCCTCACTGGCTAATGCGCGAGTTGTACATTACTTGATATGTCTACGCACGTATGGTACGTGGTACGTGCCTTCAGATTTGCCAACTTTGGAAGGTGTGAAAATGTCGGGGATTACAGTACTGAGACACAATATTAATTGCTGGCATTCACGGCATTCAATGCACTCCAGTACAGATCCTACGGCGTGGAGACTTTCAAGCCTTGTTCGGATGTGGCCGGCTGTATAGTGTTCACCGCTGACTTGCATGACAAGGATCGGTTTATAGCACAGCTCTGGCCGCCTAACAACAATGTCCATTTATCGCACACCTTGCGAACAGGGAATTCCAGTGCCCACACTGTTGGTAGCAAATAACTCCATCCTTGGTGATTATCCCCTGGGCAACACACCTGATTCAACAGATGTCCACCACAAACTGTTCGAGCCAGTTCGCTGCTGCATGCTCACCGCCGAAAGATAGCTTGCTCTATGATCGTTCATGGAATTATCGCTTTACGCTAGGTCCAAAGAGGAAGACAAGCTAGGAGTATGTTTGATACTGGTGGGCGTAGGATTGCCAAGGTACGGAATTTACCGAAGATCTAGCGCTCTCACTCACCAAGACCTTCAAGTGATAGCCGTGATAGCCTTGTACTATCACAGAGAATTCTACAGGATCTCTACGTCCTCCTGCGGAGATTGGGGTGCGCTAAAGTGCATCTTGGGATTGGCTAGTCTGAATAGACTGATGTCGAAACGCGGCCCTAAGTGCTTTTACAATCCCCACTACGCACCGAGTCGAAGACAAGTGCCATGATGTTAGTCTCCCAAGTGTCTTCTTGTAATTCTAACAGTAACATATCGGGAAGGGTTACAAGGGATAGATCCTGCAGAACGTGGCAATCCCCAGCGCGGCCTCGTGGATTCATCAGCCTGGAGTAGTCTTGAATTTTTCTGTACGGAGATTGAGTCTGCACGTTCGTTGATCTTGGAGCCTCCGACTTCCGGAGAGATGCTCTCTCTAATGCCTCGTTACCCTCACGCAACGTCAACCCAGACCCCAAGCGCTTTCGTCCGTTTTGAGAGTTCGTGCGCAGCATCCATGCATGTCAAGCCTGTATCTCGGCAGTCTTCGCATATATCCCAATCTCCATTGGCGCATTCTGAGCAGTGATAATGGGGCTCGGCATCTGGTATCCCTCGGGTGCAGATATCGCATTGAATGTCAGATTGGTCATTCAGATCACCGAGAGAACTGTAATGATCAAGATCGCCCTTGAAGTCTTCGTTGTCCTCACTCAAGAGAAGCTTTCTCATGCTGCTGTGGCCGTTTTTGAGAGCGATGGTGAGCGGAGTCCGTCCACTCTTGTCCGCTATGTTGGTATCGCCTTTGTACTTGTTTATCAACATGGCGACGGTAGCTTCTTGGCCACTAGCAGCTGCCCACCATAAGAGTGTGCGATCATATTGGTCTTTTCCATTGGGGTCCATACCGGGCGCCGCCAGGAGACATTCGAGGACAGAATTGTATCCACAAGATGCAGCTTGTGACATTGCACTTTCTCCGTACACATCTTGGAGCCTTGGTTCGGCACCAAACGATAGTAGGAGCTCCACTATGCTGATATGGTTATTCATTGTAGCGCAGAATAGTGCGGTCCGTCCGCGACCGTTCACTGAATTGATACGCGTTTCGGGACGACGCAGGAAGAGCTTCACCACATCCAAATGGCCGCTGCTCGCTGCAGCAATAAATGCTGTCCTCCCACCACTATAAGTTGTGGCCATGTCCACTCCTTCATTGAGCAGCAACGCGACGACCTCGGTGAAGCCAGATTCCGACGCGAACGTCAATGGCGCCCAACCATTGCTGTTCTTGACCGATACTTTGGCTCCGCAGTCGATGAAGAAATTGACTATCTCTAAATGGCCTCTTTCGGATGCACAAAGCAGTGGGGTATATCCTCCCCCGTCGACAACCTCTACATCAGCACCATACTGCACAAGCTCCTTGACGATATCAAAGTAGCCCATTTGAGCCGCGTACATCAATGGCGGTCGGCCGCGGAAGTCTGTGATCGTTACGTCTGCTCCAGCATCAAGAAGGCGCTTCACAATCGTTGCTCGATTGTACATCGACGCTGAGCCTAGCGCAGAACTGTGCAGACCTCCGCGAGTGTTTACATCGGCACCATTATCCAGAAGAACTGACACGATTTGCTCATGTCCATGTTTTGATGATGCTTGGAGTGCGCTCCCGTGGAATGAGCTGCATCCATCAATATCGGCGCCATTTGCAAGAAGCAATAAGACGACTTCTTCATTGCCTTCACTCGCAGCTGCTTGAAGCGCAGTACCATACGCAGCACCATAAAGTCCGCTCGTTTCATTGACATCGTCGCCTCGATCAATTAAGAGCTTGACAAGCTCTGGTATACCAAAGAGTGCTGCATTGTAAAGCGGGAGAGGGCCGTCCGGAATTGATAGGTTAAGGATGGGCTCTTCCCATGATTGACTGACGTCGCATTCTCGAATTCGGATCCAGTTGTGGTAAGCCGGATTGTCAAATGACATTAAACGAACAGCCATCGCCATTGTCTCTACGACATAGCTACCTGACCGTCTTGCGTGACTCATCCAGAACGCAGCAGTATATCGCGCTAGATGTCGGTAATGCAGAAGGTCTTTAGATAACTTTGCTTGTTGAAATTGCAAGAGATATCCGAGGCACGCGTTTGCCATCATACTGTGGCCAAGATGAAGATGCAATCCATATTGCGCAACCGGTCCGAAGTGTATTCTCTCGGACATGAGGTATTCCTTGACAGAATAGTGCGCAAGCGTGACAACTTGTCTGGTCAGGCCGATCTCGTCGTCGACGACTTCTGTGGCTATCCTGACTAGGCCAGAGCAGATGTCAAGAACTTCGAGAGAGTCTTCCAATATCTCTTCTTCATCAAAACAAGGTTCACGATTCACGTCAATCGCAATGACTTCGGCGATCGCGTCCAGCGTGAAAGGTCGGTCTGCGAACGTCAGCCATCTCAAGATGCGCTTCGCGTACATTGAGTCATCTTCGGAGATATTCGCCAAGATGACCTCGTAAGTCTTGTCTAAAGTCGGGGGCAAAGTGGCAAGAGACTTCCGTAATAAGGCTCTATTCCGGCACTTCCTGAGTAAATCCAGTTGGCAGACGGCCCAGCGGAACCTAAAATAGTCCGTAGTTAGTCAGGAGTCAGTAAGTCGTAAGGACAAGATTCATTTACGCGGCAAAAACGCTTACATTCCCTGGGATCCTTGCATTAACGCAGTTTCGATTTCTGCTTTCAGAACAGTGTCTTTGCCCCATTTGCTCAAAGTTTTGTCGTCTGCCAATCTCTGGCGGACATATTTCCTGATGTCATCATCAACCACTTTACTTGTGAGACAAATACTATTCTCCCGGTCTCCGAGATCTTCCAAAGAGCTTTCGAGGTCCCTCTCCCGCCGACTCGTGACAAGTATGTGGGTATTGCCGCTTGGCCACTGCGCCATGATGCTGATGACTTCCAGAAGCTCCGGACGTTGGGAGCACTCGTCGAGGGCATCGAGTACGATATAGATGTGATGAATTCCCTGCGCTAGTTCCCTCACCAAGTTTAGTAGAGAGTCTAACGTTGGCTGCCGTTTCCCATGATCGTGCATGACGTACAAGTCCTTCAGGCGGGAAGGTAGGTTAGCAGATTGCTGCGCAAGCTGATCAACCATAGATCGCAGCATTGACTCAGTGTACTGCTTCTGAGAGTCTTTGAAGTCAAAATAGAAGTACGTGACGGCACTGTTAGTTTCATTTTGACAGACGGCCTTGACATATTGGAGGACCGCGGAGCTTAGAACGGTCTTCCCGGAACCTGGGATCCCATAAAGCCAGAGGAAAGATGGCGCCGAAGACATCCAGGCCTCATAATGCTTACTTTCGAGCAACCATGAGCCAGTTTCCGCTTGTCGCTGCTTCAGAGCTTGCTGGAAGTTCGCTGACGGATCTGGAGCAGAAAGCCAGTGGCGTAACCTGCCCCAACTCGTGTCCCGGGCAAGGTCAATGACAGGACTATCGGTAATCAAGTCTTTGGACCCTTCGTACAATTCTCGTTTGAGCCGGGTGAAAGCTTTCTCGCGCCCTTCTCCATATATTGGAGGCATATAGACATCAAAAAGGCCTAACAGACAGTATACGGCATCTTCTTCACGCTTCGTTGTTCGAACTTTCGACCAGGATAAACGCTCTTCAATGCTTAAATTGCCCAATGACCCTCCCTGGAGAGCATCGACTCCGATACCTGTAATATCGTGGAGAATGTGCATGAGTGAGGCTTTATCGCCAAGAGTGTGGCCTTCTCGTGAAAAGAATTGCACGACTTTAGGTGCCAGAAGCTCTTGAAGTGTCCAGCCACGGGTAAACCACCTGCTCTTTCTAAAGTCATGCTCCCATTGCGAGCCACTTTGCGCCCAACGAGCTGCGTCGGTGGCTACATCGGTGAGGTAAACGTAACATCTCTCGGAGTTTTGGTACCATTTGAACATCGAATTAATAGCCTCTGATAGTTCTGCGCTGCTAGACTTGTCAATTGAACAGGTATCGACCCAGAAGTGTTCAATTCCGTCGGCTGCGGCCTGTCTGCCGCAGAAGGACAGCTTGCTGTAACCCTTCTTCTGTCTGGCCATGCCATCATTCAGATCTTTGAAGGATACTTCTTCCTCGTCAGTGCCCCACGTATGCGAAAGGATTGCATACGGAGGTATGTGACTATAGTACTCAGTGGAGGTGATGTGGCCGTCGCCGTGCAATCGCAAGAGACGCATGATGCAACGGTCACCTGTAGTATCCCATAGAGCCTCTGATCGAAGGGTAGTGCGCTGCGCGCGCGACGATGCGGCCTTGTGTACGACTGATGACGTGATTCATCACGCATGGAATGAGCTGAGGTTAAAAGCACAGCTCGTGCAGGTTGGGGTGCAGAGCCGCCTGCATCCTGCGTCAGCGTGGCGGGGTAGCTCGTCCCGACACCAACCATCAAACCCGACTTCTCACCTCGTCTTCTCATACAGTCTGATACGTGCAATCAGCATGCTCAATTGATCTCGGGCAACGGCGCAACGCAAACAGAGTCTGGCTTACCGGAGAAATCAAAGATCACACACCATGGTTTTCAACGCGCTAGTGGAAATAAAGAAAGCACGAGCGTGGTACCGCCAATGTGTAAAGCTAGCGCGATGTGCTTCGTGTGATGCCTAGTCCTCATTGTTGTGCGGAGCGAACGATACCGAAGCTTGGAATATGCCGGTCAACATCAGGGTTACAATTGAATAGTGAACCAAGCAATCAACAACCCTCGATCCTTACTTTGTCATATTTCCAAGGCGTCCGAGTCAAGTACCCAGTAACTTCCAATTTGAGATTAGTCATAAAATTTCCGAGGTTAAGAGAGTGGCGTGAATCATCTAGCGCAGAGAGTATTCCCCTTTAGTTTTCCGGGAAAGCTTCGGCGAGATATATTTATGCAGCTAATGACGACCATCAACGCTGTAGTGCGTGCGTTCACGCTATCTCCGTGCTTCCCCGTGTCTTCGTCCTGTTGTTGTCTTACACAGTGCCCAATGTCCTTATCCACTACACGTCACTGTCTACCAGCAAACCGTTTAAGCAATTGTGAACGAGCTCCTGTTGCGTGCTATCTGCAGTTTTTGTCGCCATCACAACGCGCATGTGTCTAGGGGCCCGCAACAGAAAGCCTTGAAGTCACGCCCGCTAAAAACGAAATATCCGACGACTAGACGAACTAAAGGCTGCTCACGGCTGAGAGTTCAGTCCCGGACGCGGGGGTCTGTCTTCACATCAGGCTCTGAGGAACGCCCACACTGCGGGGAGCTTAGAGCAAGGATGCAAAATGCGGGGAACGCAGCTAGCGGGAATTGCGAGAGGCTGAGAACCAAATGGCGTGCAGTAGGCGTCCATCAACAGTAACGGCACGGCTAACAGTAATTCATGTGACACGGGAGTCCTTCCAGTATGTCTCGAAACCCGGGAGACCACGGCTACGCGCCGTGTCCAAGCCCGTTGGTCGAATGTGAACACACTGCTCTCGCTAGCATGCGGAGTACTACAACCCCAGTCGGAAATACGCCTTGGTCATTGGTCGGCATGGGTGATTAGAAGTTTCCATTGGATCCACATGATGGGACCAGGGCATCGATTGGAACGTGGGGCCGCATCTACTTCCAACGTGTATCGGCAGATTGCACGGCTCCATTACGACGACCTAAGAAATGAAGCATGATTGACATGGTATAAGACCACAACAAGGCTGTCTCCAACAGACATGTTGCATCTCAAGCTTTGGAATCAGCTCAATCGGGCCCCTTCCAAGAGCAATATGAGAGTTCCAGGCATTGCCCTCGTTTGCTCCTTGGCACTTTCCTCCTTCACCACCGTCGTCGCGGCAAACAGCTGTGATGCCAATACACTGCCCACGCTCAAGCTCTTCGGCGCATCTATCCTCTCCATTAATGCTGTACAAGTCAACAACTCACCCCTTTCAAATCCACCAACCAGCTTCTGCAATGTAACCATCACGTATACACACCCAGGCCAAAACGACACCATTAACACGGGAGTCTGGCTTCCTAATGAGTGGAACGGCCGTTTCCAAGGCGTCGGTGGAGGCGGCTGGGTAGCTGGTCTTATCCCACAACAAGTCATTCTCGCAGTCGCAAAGGGGTACGCCGCAGTCTCGACTGATGGTGGCCACGCTGCTACTGCGACAACCGCATCATGGGGGCTCGTGAGCCCAGGAAACATCAACTGGTATCAATTACAAGACTTCGCAGCGACAGCCCTCAACGACATGACCGTCCTTGGGAAACAGGTCACCGAAGCATACTACGGCAAAGCCATCACGA
This sequence comes from Paraphoma chrysanthemicola, assembly GCA_020744225.1. Lineage (NCBI taxonomy): Eukaryota > Fungi > Ascomycota > Dothideomycetes > Pleosporales > Phaeosphaeriaceae > Paraphoma > Paraphoma chrysanthemicola. The sequence goes on along the minus strand of JAGMWG010000010.1, from coordinate 757,374 downwards.
AATCATACTGGAATGGATGCTCCCAAGGCGGACGTCAAGGACTTATGATGGCACAGCGATATCCTGACGCATACGACGGTATCCTGGCTATAGCTCCAGCAATCAATTGGGGTGAATTCATCCCGACAATGTTCTGGCCGCAACGCGTCATGAACGAGGCGAGATACTTCCCATCCCAATGCGAGTTCAACGCACTCATCGCCGCAGGAATCGCAGCGTGTGATGAGCTCGACGGCTTGAAAGACGGCGTCGTAGGCTTATACGGCCAATGCGCATTCGATCCAAAGTCTGTGGTCGGCCAACCATACTCATGTCCTGATGCAAATGGCACAATCACCGCACAAGGCGCAGCGGTTATTCAAGAAATCTGGTCCGGCCCGCATTTCTCAGACGGAAAGTTCCAATGGTACCAAATCACGCCACAATCGCCTCTCAATGGCATTGGGAACACAACATGCTCGGCAAACGGGACATGCACGGGTGTCCCATCCATCTTTCCTTTTGATTGGCATCGCGTCTTCTTGCAACGCAACGAATCGTTCGATCCATATAGCTACACAGACGCAGAATGGGATGCGGCGTTCCGTCTATCTGTCAACAAATTCGATTCAGTGATTGGAACAAGTGACCCAGATCTCACGGGCTTCAAGCAAAATAACGGCAAAATGATTACTTGGCACGGCACAGCTGATCAGCTTATTCCTTTCAATAATACAGTGGATTACTACCAGCGCGTCCTTGACCTCGATTCCAGCGCGGCGGATTACTATCGAATCTTCACGGCGCCGGGCGTACTTCATTGCGCCGGTGGGGTCGGGCCACAGCCGACGGATCCGTTGGCGCAGTTGGTAAGCTGGGTGGAAGGCGGTGTCGCACCGGCGACGTTGAAGGCGAATAGGACGGTGGCAGGGGAGAATTGGGAGCAAGAGTTGTGTCAATGGCCGTTGACCTCGATATACAAGGGCGGGGATCCGAAGTCTGCTTCGAGCTTTGTGTGCGAGTGAATGGGAGCAGGGATGGAAACGGGAGTCGTTGTATATATGGTTGTCGAGAGTGTTGATATGTGATTTCGAAGTGGTTAAGAATGTTGTATCGATTGACCTTTGCGCACCATACTTTCATGCATATATATATGCATGTTAGCCAGAAGACAATCACCTGCAATTCACACCGCAAGCTTTAGCATTCGAAGTATGTTGTCTTTCCATTATACATCAGCCACCAACAATCCCTCCAGCGTCGGAGTCGATGTCCATCTCCATCCGATTGATCGAGCAGATCGAAGCTCACGCCATCGTTTCCCACAGCCTCGAAGCCAACATCGATCGGCAGGTCTGCAACTTTGTCCCAAATTCTGAGGTCAAAGAGATGAAAATAGGCTTCAAGCAGACTTCGACAAGCAAAAGTCTCAGTCTGACTGAACCGCATTTCCTGACACAACAATACAAGTGTCGCTTTAGCCTCTTTCGTCGGCAATATATGCTTCATAACATTGATGAAGACGTCTTGAGAAGAAATCGAGTAGTCAATCGGTATACGATGAGCTGACTTGGAATAATCAATCGGCATCCCGTTGATCTGGTTCACAAGAGCCAAGAGCCCATAAACTTTGTCTCGTGGGTCCTCGCAGTCATGATCTGCAAAAGTTCCAAGACACTCGACCAAGTCGCGATGGCTGTCGCGTTCTCGCCAGAGCAGACTGCGCGCGCGGTCTGGAAGACACCGTTCGGCATATGTATACCCATAGCGGTCCCACTCGCCTCTCCACTGTGATGACGTCGACAAGGCATCTGATAGAGCGTCTCGTAAATTGGCCCAAGATATCCATGCTTTGGGTCCTGCCATGATCCAAACGTCCTTGGCGAGCACGACTTCTTGTACCACCCAAAGGCGCGTGAAGTACACGTTGTTCAGTATTGTTCTTACTGCTTCATATTGCTGGAATCCTTTCTCGGGCGTTTCTGGAGGGTTGGAGATTGTTTGTGCGGCTTCGACGAGCATTTTGTCGGCACCTAGCCATACTATGACGCACTCGGCTTGAGTGAAGATCTGGCCCATCATGCCTACTTGTAAATTGCGTTCAGAGGTATTCGATTGATCGATGCTGAGCTGATCGATCCATATCAGGCTTGCCCTCTCTTTGCAATACTGGTCGAGGAAGAGACACAAGTTCTCTCTAATATCAAGATACCCTTGCTCGACGGCGATTCTTCTTGTCGGTGTAGGAGCGCCCCACGTGTACGAAAGCGCACGATAGCTCGGAGAGGCTGCAATGTCGAATGTCGTGAACTTGCAGCGGATAGTGCCTGTCCAGTCTCGACGGACTGTGACAAGCCGAATCTGCTTACCAGGGTCGTGAAATGGTCTGTATGTGTAAGGCTCCATGGGTGATCGCCACGTGCGTCATAGCTTAGACTGCGTGACGGGAAGGCACATTGTTTTCCTCTGCGAAGTCGAGTAGACAATGAAGACGCTGAAGTGTGCCTGCTGCAAAGTTGAGGTGCGAGCGGAATGGTTGGGGCTGTGTAAGCAACAGCCTCACCAAAAGCCGCACGCTATTGGACACTTCTATTGTCAACGAGTCCATAGTCATATCAATGCTTGACGACCATATTCAGTGTATTGCGGAAAGCAAGTCTATCAACTTAGCAGCCTAGCGGGTAAGTCTACGCATACAAGTCATGCCAAAGCTTGAACATTCGACTTATAGTGCCTGTCCATTATATGATGGCCACCACCATCCGTACCTTGCTTAATCGCTAGCGTGTGCTTTTCAGGCGTCTGCAAGGCTGAGGTGCGTTGCAGACTTGGCGGGCTTAGCATCATGCTTGCACGGTTGCGCGTTGTGGCAGCCATGGCAGCGTCGGGACGAAAAGACATGGAAGTTCAAGGTATGGACTAGGCGATGGACAAAAGGACTCGATTGTGAGGGCTGGTGCGCGGGCGATTGAGGACTTCGGGATACAATTCCGCCTATCCATCATGGTTGTACACCTGTCTAGTATTACACTACCTAAGACTTTTCGTGTTGTGGCTGATAGTCAGCACTATTCGGCACCCGCTGGGACGCCAACATAGAATAAAACACAAGACTATGAAATCTCCATGGCATCGGTGCCGTTTGTGATGGCAAACGAGACATCCCCAGCGTCGCCAATGAGGCGCTTCTCCGAGTCGCTGACGAACTGCGCGATCAGTTAGCAACATTCACAATTAGTGTACTTGTGTATTTACCTTGACGCTCCTCGTTGGGTCATAGAAGAGCGCAAAACTGCGTTGAACGTCGTCGATGGTGACCTCTGGTCCTCCCCTCTTCTTACGTATCAAGTCTGAGGTGATTATGAGATTGCTGGCATATCTCAGACCAGTTTCTTGTCCAATTTTTGTCAGCAGAGCAAGCGCGTCTGGTGTGACATCGACCTCTTCTTCCTGTGCTCTTATCGACAGAATCTGCTTCATCTCGTCGGACGAATATGCGTGTGTGCTGACAATGACCACTCGGTCCAAAAAGTCCAGAGGCAGTCCGTGTGGAGACCTGTAGTCTGTTCCCCGTATTTGTGTGTTTCCTCTGTTGCTGGCCATGATGACAATTGGGGCAAGCTCGTCCTCGAGCGCTCGGTTGATGAAGGAGAAGCACTCAATGTCGAGCATGTGGACCTCATCGATGAAGAGTACGCCGGGCACGATGGTCGCCTTGCCCTCCTCTTTCCACTCGGCCACTTTTGTGTTGATCTGATCTCGGACCTCGCTCCTGATCTCGCCTGTGTCACCCGAGAAGAGTGCCAAGAAGCCTTGTGTTCTCGAGTTTATTACGTCGATCTCGTGTAGGCTGACTGTGTGCACGACCTCCCGGCGCTGCTGTAGCTCGCCCTCGGGACATTGCACGAACTTGGTGTCGATGCCCATGGCGTCGTAGTCTCTCGAGCGCGTGTACGACCGGCCGAGTTTGGTGATTTTGCCAGATGCTTTGTCGATAGAGATGATGTCTCCTGCCATGACCTTCTCCTTGGTCATGGCGTCGATCATTTTCGTGCCCATGTCGTAGATGGTCTCCATGTCGGTTGTCTTGACGGTGAGCTTGCCCTGCTTGTTGCTCTGCGCCTAGTCAGCCATGTTGATCCTGCCACACTCGACATGTGTACGCACCCCTGTGACACTGCGGTCGATCTGGATTTCGACGACCTCGCCCTCAATGACCTCGCTCTCCTCTGTTATCCGCACGCCGATTGACTTGCGGAAGGCCTGAGTAAGCGCCTCGGTCTTGGACATCTCCAGCGAGAAGATTTCGGAAGATGCCAGCATCGTAAAGGGGACGTCTGGGCCGAGCGACTGGGCCATGCCCATTGCGATGGCCGTCTTTCCTGTGCTTGGGGGCCCTGCGATCAGGACGGCCCTGCCTGCGATCTTGCCCTCCTGCGCCATCTTCAGAATCACGGCGGCCGCCTTCCGCGCCTTCTCCTGTCCGACAAGGCCCTGCGACGACACCTTGGGCTCGAGAGTGTCAGGCTCCACGCCCAGGCCGCGGATGTGCGAATGCGCCGCGATGAGGTTGAGCCCGCGGAGCTCCTTGCTCTCGGCAATGGTGGTGATGGGCTGCATGTGTGAGTATGCGCAGGGGAAGATAAGAGGCAATTAGACACTTACTACAGCCATGGTGTTGTGTTGTGTTGTTTGTATGTGTGGGCGCAATGACGCGGTGTTTGCGGTCAATCATTTCTCGCGATGCAAAGCTCCAGCCCAGCTCCAGGCACGGGCCCACTTTTCCCTGCACGTCCTTGCGCCCCCGGCGCGTCGCGACTGGTGTCAGCCATGTTTGACGAATGGCAATTCACCCCGCTAGGACAAAGCGGGCGAAACCCACGCTTCTTATCGATAAGTCAAGCGTGACTCCCGTGTATAAAGGCCCGGGGAATTTCTGAACCTAGACCGTTCTCGCTGGTCTGCTTTCACCTGTGACTGCTTCCAGTTGCGACTTCCCGCGCTCCAATCTTGGTATTGGCGCGACGGCAGCGGCGTTTCGCCCAGGCAGCCTTCGACCCGCCCGCGGGCGCTTCGAAATGTCTGGTCCGAATCGTCCTCGCGATCAGCGACACTCCAACATCAACGCGCGGGGTCTCCAGGACCATGGTCCTTCCCCGTATACAAACAGGTACGTCATAGGGTAAACATTGACCCGATACCATAATCAGGGCAACGCGTAACCTGTACCAATAGCCGCGCCCTGTCTCACATGTAGTGATCGGCGGCTGTTACCTAACTCAGCGTACTGCCTAACGGAGTCTACTATCTTTCTGTACTGATGTACAAACAGCCCATCTGATACACGACGGCCGGGTGTGCAAACACCGGTGTCTGATTCAATGAACCGCAAAAGGCCTGCGGATCCTCGCTCTCGAGGAAATAGCCCTCCAGATAAGCGAGTTCGTCCGCCCGAGCGGTCGTACTCCGCGCAAGACAGGGTATGATGGGACAGCATAAATCTATACATATCGCAGCGAGCTAAGGTACAAAAGTACGCCAGCGCTGAACGATCAAGTCTAGCCAGCCCCCCTCCGTCAAGAAAGGGTTCTTTGACTGCTTTGCCAGCAAACATCCCCACAGGACCACGGAGGCCGGACAGTGCACAGCAATCTAACCCTCATAGGTTCGCAAACAGCTCAGAGGCAGCCGATAGAAGAATGTCAAATAGCCTATCACGAACGCGTGAGGACCTCTCTTCACGTAGACCAAGTGCGGGACATAGTCCGTTATATACGATGTCTCCAGGCAGTGTGGGAAGTGGCGGGTCAACACCCGTGCATGCAGCCGCACCTCTCATGCCCTCGATGCTACCACAAGCCGTGTCCACTGGCACTGCACCAGAGGCGGCTGTCCGAAATCAAGGGGCCCCCATGACTTTAGCGACCTTAGAGAAGCTCAGGACAAGAAAGCTCGCCCTGGCCAAGGATGCAGCACCCGTCAGCTACTCAAAAATGGCATCTCTAGTGGAAGCTCAGCAGGCTGAGATAAGCCAACTCAAGAAGGACCGCAAGGACCTCTCTGAAAGGCTGAAGGCTCTTGAAAGCCTCCCCGACCACCTCAAAGAACGCACAGCACGCCTGGATCAGATCGTAAATGAAGCAAAGAATCCAAGTATTCTATCACGTCTGGCCGAATTAGAGAAGCTCATGTCTCTGCCGGCCAGAGTCGCAGAGCTAGAGACGGCCGCGAAAGCGCGTTCTGCGGAGCCAGACGCATTCAAGGCTGAGGTTGAAGAGAAGCTTAGAGCGCACATTCTTGAGACCATCGCAGCGAAGTTCTCTGAAGGCACGCGAACGTCGCAATCCGAAATCAAAGCAGTAGAAGCGAAATTCGATAAACGTATCAAGGAGCAGCAAGATTCGCTCCAAACTTTATCGTCAAGCCTGAAATCGGTGGAAGAGTTTAGATTGAAAGACAGGCAAGAAATAAGCTCTCTCGATCGGAAAGTCAAGGACCTCACGCAAGATGAAAGAGACAACTACGATGACATCAAATCCATCAAATCGAGGTTGCAGCTACACTTTGGCGAGAGTAAACACGACAAAACTGGCCAAGGTCTCCTGACCCGTGTAGACAAGCTGGGTACACAGTGTGGCCAGGTTCGGGCTCTTCATAGTGAGCAGAGCAAACTCTCGAATGGATACAAGGGGCTGACTGACCGTCAAGATGACATTTCGAAAGACACCAAAGCCTTGGCAGCTCGCGTGGACAAACTTGAACAGACGTCCAGTGGCCCTGGTGCCGGCTTTGTCAAGGTCGGGACTCCTGTTGCACAGCCGTTGAGCAACGATGCCATCAAGCGCTTAGACCAAATCAACAAGGATATGAACGAATTTCGCCCATCAACAGAGAAGTTCAAATTGCTAGACAGCAAGATAGCCAGCATAGACGATCGTATCAGCCATGTGGCGATCTGCTTGCAGCTTGTCCAGACTACAAATGACCACAACAAAAAAGCACTCGAAGGCGTGGAAGACCGCCTATCAAGCGTCAATCAAGTGGTACACAACCTCGAAACAAGGTTCAAAGACGTTGATGAAACCTTTCCGAGCTTCGATGCGGGTTTATCGGCTGTTGAAAGAACCTTACACGATCACTCTACCACAATAGAGTTTATCCAGCAAGGGTTTCCCGCTCTCTTCACGGTCAATTTTGATCCGTTCAAACTTAAAACCGAGCAACGCCTCGAGCATATCAATAAAGATCTGGACAGTCTCAAGCAGCGAGTACAAAATCAACCACCGCCTACACCAGGGGTTGATGTTGCAGACACAACCAATTCGCTTCGACAGGAATTTCAGTCATGGTTGACGAATGAGCGAGCCCAGCGTGATCATGCATTTCATGAAATCAGGACAGAGCTGCGACAGAAAGCTGATTTGGCCTCAACCGACCAGCAAATGGACACTTTCAGGCTTAGTTTCCGAAGCCTGCAGGACCAGTACAATAACATCACCACCGACGAGCTACACGGCAGGATGGTACACTGGTTCTTACAAAGTTTCCCCAATAGCACGGCCGACTTATTCCAGCAGTATTCAGTGGTCCAGCAAGATGTCAAGAGGCTCCAGGTTTTGTCCAATCAGGTTATTTGGATACAAAACCATGCACAAGATCTGGCAATCGTGCTCGACAATGCTCCACAGCTTCAAGCATTAGTCCAGTCAGCTGGAGAGCTCACACGCCTGCAGCAGACCTGCGCTAGAATTGATGATGTCTGTTATAACGCGGATAACGCGGTAGCTAAGGCTACAGCAGTTGAGATCACGATGATTGAGCGAGGAGAGCAACTCGATGCTGTTCAAGGCGCAGTGCGCAGCCTGCAGCAGTCGCTTTACAAGGCTCAGGCTATCCACGACATCGAACGAGGTCTCACTGAACTGAAGGCACATGTAGAAGAACGACTTAAGGAAGAGCGTGACGCTCGCATTGGTGCAGCGAACGAACTGAGGTCGGCGGTCGGCAACGAGCACGACAGGCGTGTAAAAGAATTGCAGTCCTTCGAACAGACGCTTGAGAGCTACAAGCAAACAGCTGAGGAACTGAATAGCCGAGTTGGCGCACTTGAAGCTACCTCACGGAATCTGCGCACAGATGTTGACGACATCAACGACAACTACATCACGCCAAATCGCGACTTCTTCGGCCTGTTTGGCAGCGTGCTCATCGCTATCGCGGAGCTCCAAAAGGTCATAGAAGATCTCAATCAGAATCTGCCCAAAGGACCACTGAACATCAGATGGAATTCGATGTTCCCGGACGAATCTGGTGCAAGCAATGACAAACAGAGGAAAGAGTCTTGACAGATTCTCACCCATACGTTATGGCTTGTACAAGTGAGTCAAACATACTGACTTCGCTTCTCATCCAACCTTGTATTATATTCGCCCGCCACGTGAGCCTTGCCACGAAACGGGCGCGCACATGTGGCACTTTCCCCTTTCTACACACGGTTTTCATTTGTCTCGAAAAAGTCGTCGGCGTTGGCTCGTCATTGTTTCTCTAGCATCAAGATACCCCAGCGATTTCCTTTCTTCCGTCTTCTCGGTGTTGGGCTCTCACGACATTTCGTCAAGCATTGCAAGGAGCGCGTCAGGTTATAGGAGCATGAGTGACGGCAATCATGGAGTATCATTGCGATAAGGGAACTTCCAGACTGGGATAGCCTCCGAATGCAAATATATAGAGCTTTTCAAACGGTATAATATCGACTTGCTCAAAGTAAGGGATGCTTGTGTGACATCGTGCCCACCTTGCGTCGGAGATATGACTTCGCGCTAGTTAACCCCGCCAAAACTTCGTGATGTATCGCGCCTGTGCATTCACTTGACTTTGACTCTCACGCACTGGCCATACGGCACGCTTGCCGTACACAACCTCCCAAACGACTCGACGCGCATTCCAAATGGCGCCGATCTCATTCTCCAAATCTCCTCCCGCAACCATACCCAGTGCCCCCGAACCCACTCCTGTACTCGCAAACCCCTCCCAAACACCCTCCAAGAAACGCAAGCGCAAAGACGAAAAGCCACACATCCTGCACCAATCCACATTCCGCCGCCCAGAATGGACATACCTACACCTAACACTCATAACGCCCTCGCTCACAACCACATCTAAACCCACCACCGCAACCGACACCGCACCCAGCCCGACCGCTCTCGACCCCCTCACAGTTTCCCCCCTCCTCACACAACCTCTGTCACAATACCTCGGCACCACGGGCGCCGCGGTCCCGATCGATATCCTCAAGACCGGCGGGCGCGACGTGTGGATCCGCGTGCCGAGACAAGATGCGCGCGCGCTGCGCGCGAGTCTGAGTAGTTGGGTCGGGAGTTGTGATGTGGAGAGTGTGCCCGGTGTAGAATTCAGCGAGGAAGGGAGGAGGGTGAGAGTTGCGTGGAGGGTTGTTGGGGAGAGTGGGACGGTGGGTGGGTGTGTATTGGGTGGGAAGGGGGATGGGAGGGGGTTGTTTGATGGGTGAAATGGGAACTGTACATGGTGGAGATGTACTTGAGAGACTAGATCCTGTGTGGGAGAGGTCCTGCGATATTGCTAAGACACAGGCAGCTAGAATGCTGTATTTCATGGCATGGCGCAGTGCGTGGAGAGACACCGCAGAAATGCTACCTGCGCAAGATGCGCACGCGGATGTATAGCTTGAGGCGCGAAGAGACGCATAGAGCAGATTCAAGGCGGGATCGGGGCGAGGATCTGTGTATGCGCCTGATGCTTCAGCACAAAACCGTGATGAGCGTGCGCAGCATAGTCACAGCGCACTTGGTCCCGAATGAAGGGCACCGGACATCTATATCGAAAGAAGAAAGTCGACGTTCACAAGTCCGATAGTGATCGCATAATCGATCTATCCATGTCCTTTACGCTCACAAGCTACCTCCAGCTGAACACGAATAATCTAGATTGAAAGACTCCTTCACAATGCCTAGTCATACGAAGCATTCTTTTTCCAGCATACATCATCCTTGGGAAATCAAACATCAGGTGCTAGCAGGCGAGGGCGAGCTGCTCAATGCCACGATGGAGGCGGGACGCCGCTTTGGCCGCCATATCCTCCTCCTGGCGGACCACCGTAGCCCTGCTGTGGAGGTGGGGGATATTGTCCGCCATGTTGGCCTCCGTAGTTGCCTTGGTTGCCGCTTGGATGACCGCCACCATACTGGGGGAACGTTAGTTTCATATGTTCATATTTCTAGTCACAATCGTGCTTACCTGGTTGTGCTGGTGGTTGTCATAGTTGCCAGGGCCGCCATGGTAACCTGGAGCGGGACCACCATAACCGGCTTGCTGGCCGTAGCTGCCAGGCGGTGGCGCCCCATAGCTCTGGCCACTGTGTCCACCAAAGCCAGCCTGCGACCCATAGCCAGTACCTTGTTGCTGCGAACCTCCGTGTTGACCTTGCCCGTAGCCTCCTGAACTCTGGTGAGGTGGTGCGCCGCCACTGTATTGACCTGGAGGCGGCGAAGAGTAGCTGTTGTGACCTTGCTGTCCACCATGCTGTCCAGACTGACCGCTTGGGTTGTACGAAGCGGGGGGCGCGGTGCCGGTGTAGGTGCCGCTGGAGGCGGAGGATCCGTTATGGCTGTAGCCATAGTCGCTCGTGGGTTTGTTGTGCTGCAAGAGTCAGTTGAATTAATTCTCGCCTCGATACACTTCAAGCAGATGCTCACCGATCCGCCGCCGCCCATTACGCTTCCAAGCAGTCCACCGAGGCCTCCAGATGATCCATGGCCGCCAGAACTGCTGTTGTGCTGACCAGACGAGCTTCCATGACTCTGCTTTCCACCACCAAGAAGCGATCCTGCGAGCTGTCCGACGAGATTGCCCGAGCCACCGCTGCCATGTCCGCTGCTGCTTCCGTGGCTCTGCTTTCCGCCGCCGAGCAGGGAGCCGGCGAGCTGGCCGACCAGATTGCCTGAGCCGCCGCCATGGCCGCTGCTCTGCTTGTTGTTGCCCATGATGGCGTTCATGGCGAAACCCTGTCCCTGTTGTTAGCCCATGCTAGCCTCGTTGCTGCCCAAGGGTTTCATACCCCCAGTCCGCCAGCCCGATCAGTCGACTCTCCATGGCCACCGACTCCTCTTGTGCCGTCGCCGACATCTGCGCCATCGGGCTTATTGTAAGGATTCGCCGACTGCGCGGGCGTGCTGTGGCTCGAACTGCCGCCGATGGGAGCTTCGCTGGTGGGCAGATCCCACTGCGACACACCCGTGCTGATCTGTACGTCTGGCGCGGTTGTTAGCACGAGGCTGGTGTCGCGACGCTTCAAGCGACTGGACCATGCTGGCGACACGTACAGTAGTATTTCCGCGAGCTGTCCACTGTTAGCTGTGTCGCGGGGCTTATGGCGATGCGACGGCGGGGCAGTGCAAGTGACACGCGCCATCGTGGAGCAAGACGTACGAGTTGTCCCATTGTGCTATCCATCCCGCAGGCAGCTTCGGTAGCGTGGGGTCTGTTGGGCCAGAGTCGGGCGATACTGGCGGTTGAGGCGGAGTAGGCGCAGCCATGTTGACGGCGGCGACGAGATCGCAGCAAGGAACGGCGGGGTAGAAGACGAGCAAGGCCGAGGGGGAATGCTCAAAGGCGCGCAGATGCAGAGGAAATGAGGGGGGGTAAGGCTCGAGATTTCGCACTGAGGACTTAAATGAAGAAACCGGCGGGTCAGAGCAGTGAGCGACAAGCAGTCTGGGTTATTAGGTCGCAGAGTGGAAGCGGGAAGGCGACGTCAGGCTGCTGTGGCGGTGCAACCTCTGCGCCGCACTCTCAGCTGCTTCGATACCCACGCTACCCACAAACGGACAAGAACGTGCAATCAGTCTCGGCAGAGTCCGTTGACATAGTAATACAATAAGCTTCATGGCTTTGGTGCCCTTGGGGATACGCATTCAAGACTTTGTGTCTCGTGGCCCAACCGCTGCGCCTGATCGACCCAATCATGCCTGGTATACCCTGATTCTATGTTGACAGCCACCCAGCGCCATTCCAATGCAGATGCGATGAACAGTGAAAATGCCGACGCAAAACCCATAAGTGCTTAGTGTATCCTGCCCGGCGCCGTTCAAAATCAACCTGTGGTATCAAAAAAGTAACATCACCAAGCATAACCGCCTTCATCGTCGGGGTCATCGTTCCCGTTCCACTCCTCATCGCCGCTCGGCTCCGCATCTAGAAAGTCTGCTTCCCCGAAAATCTCTTCTCGAGGTCGGAAGTTGTCAATGCGGAAGAGGACCGTGTGGCAGCGACCTTGCACAAAGCGTACGGCTTCGTCATCGGAACCTGACTCCTCTGGCGCAGACTCGTCGGCGGATGACTCGTCGTAGCTCCCGGTGATCTTTGAGCGCGAGCGTAGCCGCTTCGAGTCCCACTTGTCGTCCTGCTTCGATTTCCGTGTCTGAAGAAGTGGTGCATCGCTGTCACTATCGTCGAGCTTCGCATCGCCCACGCCGTCCGCCACCTCCTCAATGAGTGAATCATTCTTCTCTGTTTCAGACTTGGCATTGTGGCCTTGGATTTTCCAGTCCCGAAAGGCTTTCAAAGAGACGAGGTGAGGGTTCGGAGGCTGCCACTTGCGCGCAAACACTTTTCTGAATTGCTCAGTCCACCTCATCCTGAACTTTGCTCGTTCGCGCCAATCAGTGTTAACCATGGCGATAATGACAATCTCGCGGAGAAATGGCAACTCCTCAGCCGCATCTATCAGCGAGCTGAAAAAGTTGGTAGCCGCTGTTGAGTTCCAATTCCGAAGATACTCCATATCAAGGACACGGAGCGTGGTAGGCCAAGTAGGTCTTTCAGATTCTCCAAGCAGAGTCTCGTACAAGGGCTCATTATCAGATGACATCGATAAGGAACTGTAGTATGTCATATCCATACGCAATACTTCCAGTCTAGGGCAGGATTGTTTCAGTTCAACTAAGAAAGACAGATCCAAGGACTGGTTGTGGTTCAAGGTGAGGTCTTCCAACAATGCTCCGTTGGTCGCCAGGAATGCTTGCAGCGCATCGGAAAGCAGCTCGCCGCAGTTCGTGATATTAAGACTTACGAGGTTTGCCGGTAGAAGTGGGAGGAGACGGCCACTAACAATGCCGCATGTCTCAAAAGACAGGGCGTTCAAGTTGGGAAGAGCGACTACTGCAGACGCTACAAGCTCTTCCATTGTAGGCTGGCCCTGAGTGTCTTCCTCTTCGCCACGATTATCTGGTACCTCGGCGGGATGAAATTTGGTGAGCGTGAGCTCGCGCAAACTTTGGAATGCAGAGTCCCCATGTATGCTTTTCATCCATAGAGGACCATGTTGGCAGAACCTGCTGTTCCATCGCCAGCTCTGAAGACGCAGATCGCTTGTTCGCAAGGCTTCAAAAAGCTCGGCCGGGTAGACCCATCTACGCAGTCGTCGCAGCCGCTCCCGAAAAGGCGGTCTATCGACAGGGTCGAAGATGTCAATTTCGCGAAGAGTTGTCAAGGAACGTATTAGACTGGCCAAATCCGTGACACTGTTTGCGTGGTCTGTAAGCGCGGTCATTTGTGTTGCATCCAATTCCAGACGCTTCACCATAACCCGGTGGTCATCGCGTATGTCGCTTGGAGGCGTTATCAGCTGATGCACCAAGTCCTTGCGTGACTGTCTCATCGCAAAGATGGGCGGGTTGCGATATAAAGCAGTCAGAGCCGGTTTCGTGAATGCAGAGCACGTTCGCGCCATGCGCACTAGCCAAGAAATTTCGGCCGTAGGCTTCATATTCTCGTCTCGAAGTGGGTGTGATGCGTAGACGAAGATCTGTAGCAACACATGATATGGTAACGAGGCCCATGCCGGCTTGTGTCCATCCGTGGGTATCGAGATTGACACTGTCACAACGGCTGGTGCCTCGTTTGGCCTCAGGGGCGCTCCCAGAGCTCGCTTTCGTGGCGACTTTCCCTTCGAGCTTGAAGTCTTTGAGGGTCGGGGTGATTGTGCGGTCGTTCGGGTCGGCTTGGTCCGCGGCGGCTCGTCTTCAGACACCTCAAACTCGGCATCGGGATCTTCTTCCTCTTCGTCTGTGCTAACGTCTTTGTATGATATCTTGCGACGCCCGTGACGGCCAGAGCTTCGCGCTTTAGCGGAGGGTCCTTTGTTGGCAATTGGGGATGTCTCGCGTGGCGAGTGCTCACGATGCCTCGCTGATCTGCGTGACGGCACTGAACGCTTCCGTTGTACTCTTTTTTCCCCATCAGAACTTTCAGTTAAGTCATCGTCGCTGCTAGGCTCTTTGTACGAGATGGCGCCTCGTTTGCGCTTCAATGTGACCGCCATGGCCTAAACTACAATTAAGTTGAGTGGCGCTGCACTACGAATGGAGATTGGGGTGCGACCAATATCTTCAAAATAGCATCATGTGAGTTTATTCGGTTGCGCCCTCGCCTGCGCGAGGATGTCCGATGCGCTGGTTGTTGACGGGTGAGAGATGAAGTGATTGCCTGGACGCTTGCGGATCTCGAAGTTCGCGATGACGATGATGCGCCTTCCCTGCGGCTGCAGGTGGTCTGTGCTGGATTTCCTTGGCATCATCCACGCTATCATGTGACGAGCTCGCACTTACCGACCTTCACCGTGATTCGATGCATGCTGCAACTACCCGAGCCAGAATCTGGTCGTAATTGGTGTGGAGGTCTGCATACAATTGCAGCGCCGCAGCAACTGCACTTGCCACAAACGCGTGCGCCTTCCATCAAGGTGCGCGTTGTCAACAAAACAACATCATTAGGGGCAGCAACAACATTACTGCGCTCACGCACCTCTCGAGTCACACCCATCTCAAATCGGCAAACTACGTGTTTCTTGTGCACATCAACATTCCGAAAAACACTCAGAAACTCAGAACAACACTTTGCGCCTAATCCAAGGTTGCGGAGAATTGTCCGAAGCAACCAGTAATTGTTTTCAACCTTTGCGCATACCGCGCCCTTAGTCCGTGCTGTGGAATCAATGAAAGCTCTAAAAATCTCACTCTGTTCGATCTCGGCTCAGTTGCTGTAGGGTGCAGCTGGAGTAAAACCGGTTGGCAAGCGCATACCAAAGTTGCGAGTGTCAAAAGCTGACAATGTACAGAGCATGATTGGACGGCAGGATAGGTATACCGGAAATATCTTACTGTACCAATATCTATCATCAAAGCGAGCGCCAGTTTTCCTAAGTCGAAATCTGACGCGCGCGTTCAAAGTGCATCGTCACCTTCTACAGAGCAACAGCACGACCAGGTTGCGAGACAAATTTGATCTTCGCATGACCTGGGAACCTCCTTGCAGGGACAGCCTAGACGAAATGGTCGAACTAAGCAAACTCAATGGGTCGTTCTTCCTCGACATCCATGGCATCAAATCAATCAATGAGACCCAACCAGCCCGCCTTGAGGAGGCAGAACCTACCAGAAAAGCACAACTTCTTCTCCGAGCGAAGGGTACAGTTCAGGCTACGGTGTTCTCTCCGTCATCAGATTTGCCGTGCCTGAGCATTCCGGCCCAAAACGCCACTTTGACCAGTTCGGTCAAGTCCTCAGGGAAGGTAGTGTCAGTGGAGACAGAATCGATCAGAATCAGGCCTGAGAACCTCGACAGCAATCCACGAAGTATCACGATTAGCGACGCATACTCAATCAGCATTAGTGTAAACCTCGAGACACAAAACGCCGCAGAGGATCTGTACAGTTATCTCAGTAGAAGAGAGGTTTCGACCCAGGATCTATCTACGCGTCTTTCCACGACCTGGACAAACATTCTGAAATGTCCTACAGGACGAACTATTCTGCCCCTTCGAGACTGGAAGGGCCAACTAGCTTTCGGCCTAGAGGTGACAATGTACTGGGCGTTGACTGGTGGAGAGACCATTCTTACGACGCACAACAAACGACTGCGTGCGACACGACAATCTTTGACGTACCCTACGCCACCTCTCGATCAGGACAGTCATCAAGCTGTGATGGTAGTTTTCGCATACTCACGCGAAAGGATCACGCGCACAGAATTGGTCTGTCCACATGAAGGATGCCAGCGGAGGAAGTACGCTGACATAAATGAACTTCGAATGCATTTGGATTCTTGGCACGATTACTTCCACTACCAAGCTACACACAAGGGCCGCGACCGCGACGGAGTCGATGTATGGTTGTTTGAGTGCGATGTGACCGATCACAAGGCAGAGCAACGAGCCAGCGCCCGGGCCGACGAGCCCTACGACATCCGCAATCTAGCTCCTCAGCAACCATTCGATCAAGTTCGGTATTTGAATGAGGGAAATGATGATTTTCAGAAGCTGTCTAGGCTTGAAAAGAAACACACCACATCTCGGAATGCAGTTGCTACAGCCCCAAGAATACCAACCATACCGAAGCGCAAGCCACCAGAACATGTCCAAGATATGCCAGCCCGAGAAAGAAGAAGATATGTTGTACCTCCAGCACCAGGAGGGGTGACCTTCGTTCGAGGTTGTAGTAGGCGACCTTTAAAGACAGGAGAGAGTATCAGTGAGAGTGATGATGAGGTAGACGATCGATGGATCAAATCGAGACGCGCCGCAGAGTACGACAAGGAGTCAGAGGTCCCAGAGCCAGCAAAACAACTACTGAAAGCCCTGGACGATCACATGTGGGAAGAGCAGTTGCGATCTGACGTCCACCTTGGGGATGCAATCCTTCGATTTACCAAAGCGCACACTAGCTGGCTTCGGGAACAGAACGTGTTTGATGCGTACAGAAATAAGCTCGACGAAGTCATGTCCGACGACATCATCTCTAGAGAGGTGTACTTGGCCTGTCTCGAGCTTGTTGACACGCAGAATACAGTCTTTGCGGAGAATGCGGATGAGCTATCACAACAGCTAGCGGAGCTTGACGTCGAATTTGAATCGCGCATCGACCGTCCAGAGGACTCTTTGACACGCGGGCTCACCGCGCAAGACAAAGCCTTCAGAGGGAGTAACAAAGGAAAAGGCAAAGCCAAAATAACAGAGACTGGCAACTTGACTCCAATTACTGCTGAATCGGACGGAGACACAGAAATGGTAGAGACTACGCCAAGCATTAACACACACCCGCACACTGGGCAGGAGAAATTGCCGAATGGACATACACCATATGACTTATGCTTGTGTGGCAAGGATGCTCTCGCGTCTCGTACCAAATTCTCGTGGCTCGCATGCAGCAATATGGTAAGCTTTGGGTCATGCTACGCACTGCGGTCTTGAAGAGACTGACGAGGTTAGGATTGCGTTCGACGGAATTATCATATCACTTGTATCAAAGACCGGTGGCATATCGTCCAAGACCCTCGCATCCTCCGAAGTCAACATTGGACGTGCAACATTTGCAAGCAGCAGATTCGGTGAGACTTCAGGAGATTACACGTTGAGAGGATCCACCATCCTACAGCTAGCAACGAGACACCAACGATACAGACACGCGGCACTTGTGCTTCGGTTCTCTTATCGTCATGTAACAAGCGAGGCGTTAACGGTTATGGTTCAAGCATTATAGCAACGGCGTGCCAATTTTGTTCATAGGGGGTGCAGTTCGACTTTCGCACACCATTGATACCATGTCAGCATTAACTGGGCGACTTTGAATTCGGCGCAACGGACTTGGTAGCATTTATCCAGCTTAGCATTTGAAGAGCATCATCCCGCTTCGAATCATCCTAAATTTCCTAAGCGCCTGCCACAAAATACCAATTCTGATCCATATTACCGTACATACAGGGAGACGCCACACCGGATCTGGATCGCATAATACTACTTTAGGCTATAATCACACCTTGTGCACTGAGAAACTACAACAAGGTAGCTAATATACGACCAGAATCAAGCGAGCGAAATCCCAAGCGGCGCATTAAGTACCAGGCACATCTTAGCATGGCAATTGCCACGCCGCATGTATGGAACATCGGGTAATATATCACAGCATTTATGATCTTCAGGTACAAGTAAGAGTACGACTACTCAGGACGATCATATAGCGTTATTTTAATCTAGGCTTTTCCAACAACGTCATATCGCTCTCTATTGTATGCGCAATATCGCACAAATGTGCGCACTTCTCACTTTCCCTTGTGCCGGCACACAAAAACAGACAGCCAATCCCACGCCTCCGACCCACCAACCACTCAGCATTCTCGGATCGGCGGAGACAGAACGGCTGGTCCATGCGCCGAGGTCGTGTTTCCTTACGTGTGCACCAAAAAGCGGCGGAACAGGGAAGATGCTTCGCCCACTCTGCTCAAAATCCCCGAGAAAAGAGCAATTATTGGCAATTTAAAAACTCGAAACACTGATCTACAACGCAAACACCTATTCCGGGACTTTGGTCCGCAAAAATGGTACGTTCGCACTGTTTCACGGGCCGCAGCGGGGATTTGAATCCGACATCAATTCAAATCACGACTATTGACTTACTCGGTGACCGGAGAGCAAGATTCAGCAGCATTGCTCTTCAGGATGCTGCAATGCGCTCGCGCGCCGTAATCCGCACGGCTAAGTTGGTTGGGCGCGGGCGCGTTGTTTTGTGTTGTTGTTGGGGCTCCATGTAGCTGCACGATGGTCGAAGCGTGCATGCATCTTGCGTTGGCGTCATGTACAGTCTCCTTTCGTGCTGCAGCAGAGTTCGCAGCCTCAACATGCAGCTCGAGTCATTTGTCGAGAAGCCGCGTCGGCCAATTGCGTGTTTCACCGTGATCTTGTCCCGTTTAGATGGGCATTTCCCTGCCCCTTTCTTCGTCCTTTTTGTCATTGTTGTCGAGCTTCGAGCCGTGTCAAGGCGCCCAAATGGGGTAGAGGAGACGTGGATGTGGGAGGGCGCTTACTTGCAGATTTGGTCGTCAGCATTTGGGGAAGCGGAAGAACCCCCTGCTTCAGCGGTCATGTGGAATCCTAGATGGTACGAACGGCTGTGGTACATGGAGCTTGTAAGGTATTCATAGGTGAAACAAGACCCGTTGTTTGTGTCGCGATTCTGCTGTAAAAAGTCGCCGCTCGCGCCCGCATTTGGCCGTCAACCAGATTTTCATCGACCTTCTGAGCCGACCTGCAGCAAGCTGACGTCGTGAGAGTCTGAAGTTCGCTAGTTGAATGGACGACAGGTTACGTACATTGACGTGCAGGTGCGAAGTGTAACATGGTACTGAGAGAGCTGGCTGCCTGAGAAACCAGAATGATGCTGGAAATGCGCACTGATAGGCTGTGCATGATTTCTACTATAGCTACTGTTGCTGATAGTTGCTTTTGTACAGAGGCCGTTATGCAGGAAAGCTCGAATCGCATATATCGTACATGTGCGGGAGCGGGCATCAAAGCCTGCGACCCAATGGTTTGCGAAGTGAAGGAAACAATAATAACTTCTTCAACAGGTCGTTAAGGTAGTAATAGTAAGACATTAGGTAATTTGCTCGTCACATCTCGACTTTCATGAGAAGCGTAACGTGGACACGCAATTCCAAAGAAGAAACGAACGAGAAGTTTTGGCAAGGAAATTGTTTCGAGAGAATGTCAGAAAGATAGCAAAATCTAGGAAACACGCTTCGAAGTGTAATGACAGCGGCATGAACATAATGAATAATGCGCATGATCAGTACTCGTGAGCAAACGCAGACTGCGAATGCAACCTGCGACTGCGGAGCATACCTCCATAAGATCCATAAATGGTATCGTGAGTGCGTAAGTAAAAGTCGTGACGGAACGCTTTAAATCAGTATTACCGCCGTGAGTTGCTTTTGTTGAGACGTAAGAAAGGGTGTCATATGCCGACCGTGTCTTTGAACGAGTGAGGTGTCGTTGTTCGTGGTTGAGATTCTTCGACGCCTTCCATGCGTATATCTCTGTCTCTCGAGTCTGTCGAAGAAGGCAAGGGCGCCGAGATGGGTGTGTAGGAGGAATATTGTTGGCTGCGACTTGTATCTCCAGATCCGAATGCGAGCGGGGATCCCATTTCTCCCATTGCGCGCTGTGGCTTGTCCAATTCCAGCGGTTGAGGTTTTGTGCGCCGCCTTTTCCCTGAAGATGATTCCGATTCTCTTTCTGGTTGCATCTGGCGCTGAGGTGTCATAACGGGATTCAGTTGACCTTGAGGTTGTTGCGGTGGTGTTCTTTCGAGTATTCGCGATTCGGAGCCCAGTGGCGACGGCTCTGATGGCGCCGTGATGGACGCTCTTCCTCCTCTTCTGGGAGGTGGGTAGACTTCGCCCCGCGCAGCTGCCTCTTGTGCCCTTTGTTGCGCCTCCGCCTTGGTAGGTCGTCCTCTCTTCTTCTTGTTCGCAGGCTCACCCGCTGAAGCCATAGTGGAAGTATAAGCAGGTCCACCAGGTTGCATATATTCACCACCGTACGATTGTGGGGGACGAGGTTGGAGCAGGCGTCCGATAGGCGTAGCAGTTTCTTGAAACGGGCGCTTCTTAGAGGAATCGGGTCCAGTATACATGATGGGGTGCGCGCCCGCAGGGGGCATTGGTGGACGTCGATAGTCAGGTCCAGTATAAGTCCCAGTCATGTTGTCGAAGGCCATTTGACTCGAGCGAAGTGAGCGTCCTATGTCGAAAGTAATGTCAGCCATGGGTACTCGGCATGCTCTACACAGGTCCTGTTGGACATGTACAGATCTGGTTGACGTGAGAGGAATTGGAGCGTACCGGGAGGAAGTGCCATTTCAGTCCATCGGGGCTGTATCTGGTGATCGCGAATGAGGTTGAGGAGTACATGCGATGGTATTGGAGCTGCCTTCAGTATTTCGGCGAGCAGATATACCTGAGACAGCATGACGGTTAGTTATGTCAAGACACGAGTGGCGTTGGCAGCGCTCACCTTCTCATATTCGTTCCACGCAATTTCACGATTGGGGTCCATGTTGTGACGTTCGATAGCAGACCCTTGGGCGCGATAAGAAGTACCTAGGTATGTAAAGGCGAACCCCAGCCAGCAACGGCGCAAACGGAGGCAGTCACAAGGCGGTTAAGACGCGCGCGGAAGAGCAAGGAACTCCTGGCGCGGGCGTATACTGCAGCTTCGAAGGAATACAAACGAGAGATAGAAGAAACGAACGATTTTGTAACGAGTGGCATTAGAAGGGAGCTCATTCAAAAGGCAAGGCCCGCGGGGAAAAGCTCTCTGGTGTCGTCTTGAAATGCCCGCGAGGCCGAAGAATCGTGAAGGAAACATCCATGAGGCTGGCTAGGAGAAAGGCTGCTGCAGTAGGTAATCTAAGTCGATGCATTAGCGGGACTTTGAGAACGGAACCTATGAGGGCTGTGCGCGAGTCCCCACTACATTCCAATCGTGCGCAAGCCCTACCTACCACATCTTCTCTACTCGGCGTGGTAAGCTGCCTCAATTAGTCCCGTTTGCGACAGCCATTTCGCAAAATGGAAGGCGCCACTGCGCTTTCCCTTTGGATACGATTGCGCAACGAAGGCACACAGCATCCTCTCAGCCTATCGGTCAGACAGGGGTGCCCCAGTTTTTGTCAGGCCCAGGACGATGCGACACGGCAACGGTCGCTGCCTCCCGCTTTTCTTTCTGTAGCGCTTCAAGAATAGGTAATCGCATCTCGCCGCGAGACCTCCAGATGCGCTGGGGGACAGTTTCACATGCGCGTCTTGGGCGCTTGAGAACCATGGATTATGGGCGGGCGCGTCGGCCCTCGATCGCTGGCGCTTTGATCTGAGAACATCGGATGGCGTGTTTTGTACGCGAAGGCTGTTGATCCCTGTCCGTATGATGGGAAACGCATCTTGCCCACGATGGGATGCACCGCGTGGTGAATCGTGTGAAAGCAAGCAGCAGCTGTACAGTCCGCTGCTGCGACCTTATAGCACAACGACGACAAAAATTCTATCATGCATCGCCACGTAGCACCAATCGCGATTCTACGCTTTCGATCTACCTACACCGCACTTCCCACACCGCGTGCTGAGACTGACCAACAATCTGGCTCGAGCCAGCGGGCCGCTTTCCTCCCATGATCTCTCGGCCTAAATAGCCCCTATACTATAGTTTGACGAGGCGATCGCATCGTCTCGTCGGCCGTACATGTCGTCCGCCAACCGTCATTGGCGCTCAAGCAGCATCGCGACACTCTCGTGCAATGACTTGTTTTGAAACGAGCATGGCGTCAGGTACGAGAAAACGGTCTCCGTGAGGGTACAAAAGTGGTACCGCGTTCTCTCAAGGTTTGCCTAGCCGTATTGACACGAGCCGATCTGCCGCTATGAACCGAGCCAATCAGAGCTTGCGCTGATGCCAAGTTATCGCTCCCCACACTTGCCTGTGCCAAACTTCGACATATCTGTTGGGTGCCATCACCTTATCGCGAAAGTGTAAAGTCAACATCGCATCTGCCGTTGCGGACGGCTTCGGTCATTCCTCGAAGCGCTGTGGCTAGCCGCCCGCGATCACGAGCAATATGCAATAGTGCAGGACGCTAGACGGATGTGGCTAAATCCTCCCAGCTACGTACGTTTAATCGGCTATCAGCTCAACGCCCTCAGATGTCATTACTCGAGCTGTCTCGTCACCTCATGGTCATCTAGCGGCAGTGAAAGCATCTCTTAAGCTTTAGCAAGGAGAGTTCTATGACATCCGAGCCTTGTTGTTGAGCCCGCCAACCTATATGCGAGCGCGCGCCAAATTTCTGCAGCGAAGCGACGGATCGTAGAGTAGTATACGGACTCAGAGTGAGGATATTTATTAAGCCATGTTAGTCTTGAGTATAACCTCGAAGGGACCCGCGTGCCAATTAGGGCGGCGCACTATGAGTGACATGGTACATCCCAGGAACCGATGCAGTGACATCGCTCCTTGCCCGGACAACTCACAATGTAAGTAGTGGCCGCGGGATGAACACAGAGGCGGTTTTGTGGAGGGACCTTGAATGGTTGGAAAGATAGAAGAAAGGCGTATTCAGTAGCGAATTGCAGTGAGCTCTGGGCGGAACACATGAGTATGAAGTGACGCCCACAAATGAACTGGATTCCATGGTAGACAGACCAAGAGGAAATCCGAGTGAATTGCTCTTCACAATGCTTCTTATTCATGATTTCGATAGCGACTATGGAACCTTTAGCCAAGTACGCAAACGTGCTTGATATGGGATAGTGACGGTGACGCCTCTCAGAGATCTAGGATGTATCTGTAGGACCCATCGTTCGTGACACGTGACTTCACATCTAGCCCTACCTAGCTAGGGCTGGGGACTCTACTATACCAGGCTAGAAAGCTCAAGGAAACGTGTATGTCACTAGTGCGACGAGTTCAGTGAATCCCGAAGTGGTAACAAGGTGGAGCTTAATATGCATCTGACATTTCGTATCCGAGCGAATAGGTCGACTGATCCGCGCCAAGCGTTTGCTAGCAGTTACATGCAACATCTACTCGACCGACGGTGCATCTGCTGTATCGTTGTGTGAGCAAAATCTGATCGAGCTGTTCTTAGCAAGCACACAGAAAGATATAGTCCTTGACGTCGTCTTTGGGTTGCAGTGGAGCGCTCTGCAGCTCAAGCGAGCCGCGGCTGTTAGCCAGAATGGGGAAGACGTGGGTACCGTCGCATCTCCAACTGCACGTTGCACCACGACAACGCGCCTGCGCAACTGCTGTAGCAGACGACCCCCAAGAAGTCCCAGAAACGAGTAGTTTGATGCGCGCAGGCACAGCGTAGACAAGGGCACATGAGGTGCTTTATCGCTCGACACAGATACAGCTTTCCGAACAGCACCAGTCCACTCGTCTGCGCAGCGCGCCTTCGCCTTCGTCTCCGACTCCGCAACCGAACGCGCGTTGAGCCAGCTTCTGTCTAGACAGACAGAATTGCCTGCGCACTACCTTCGCCAGTCTGTGTGGTCGATGCGCCCCCGCGAGTCGCGCAGTCAGTGTAAAATTCTGGCGCGGTAGAAGATAGCAGGGACTGGCCTCGTCACAGTCCGAGGCGACATCGCGGCCACAGCATCTCTTGGTATTTCTCGAGCGCAGGGAGCCTGGTTGTTGCGCCGGAGTGCAAGCGCGTCTGGTACTATGAGGTGGCAGAGCCCTCGTTGTGGATGTGTGGTAGCAGCAATTGAAAACGCCGCTTAGCGTCCCTTTCTCCCCAAACCCATCGCCGCCCACCCCAGCAGCCCGCGTCCCACTCGCGCAACTGGACATCGCCATGTCGGACGGTGATTTGGAGGCCAAGGCAGCCCAGCTAGAGCCTGAGCTCCACGACATGAAGCTGGAAAGCGCGACCGACGGGGCTAGTGAAGGCGCCCTCACCCCCCAAGTAAAAGACGAAGTTGAGCGCACACCCACGCCCCTCTCCGCCATCCCTCCGCGGCTCAAATCCCAATCCCGCTCACAGTCGCCCGCGGTCAAGAAGCTCGAATCGGACGCTCCATCACCGGGGAGCAGCCTGCACGAAGAGACGCTTGGCGGCGACATCACCCTCATGGCGGAACCAGGCAAGGCACCGAAGCTCTCGCGCACCGCGTCCCACAAAGTCGAGAAGCGTGCGCCGACCTTATACCACGACCTCCCCGATTCGACCGAAGCCGCCAAAGAATCTTTTGTTGTGCTGCCCGAATGCACCTACGCGAACAAGCACATTGGCACAACAGATCCTGCGCTGGAATGCGACTGTGGGGAGGAATGGGATGCCGTCGACAAGATCAACCATGCCTGCGGTGAGGATTCCGACTGCATCAACCGCGCCACTAAGATGGAGTGCGTGGCGGATGGGTGCAGCTGCGGTCGTAAATGCCAAAATCAGCGTTTCCAGAGGAAGCAGTACGCAGACGTAACGGTCATCAAAACCGAGAAGAAGGGCTATGGACTCCGTGCGAACAAAGATATGGCGCCCGGAGATTTCGTGTTCGAGTACATTGGAGAGGTCATAGACGAGCGGACGTTTCGCCGCCGCATGTTACAGTACGATGAAGAAGGTATCAAACATTTCTACTTCATGTCGCTCACAAAGGGCGAGTTTGTGGATGCGACAAAAAAGGGCAATCTTGGCCGGTTCTGCAATCATTCGTGCAATCCTAATTGCTTCGTCGACAAATGGGTGGTAGCAGACAAGCTGCGCATGGGTATCTTCGTCGAGCGCAAAGTGAGAGCTGGTGAAGAACTGGTCTTCAACTACAACGTCGACCGATACGGCGCCGATCCCCAGCCATGTTATTGCGGCGAGCCTAATTGCACTGGTTTCATCGGAGGCAAAACGCAGTCCGACAATGCCACAAAGCTGTCGCACGCCACAATCGAAGCCCTCGGCATCGATGATGGGGACGGCTGGGACACTGCGGTTGCCAAGAAGCCACGCAAGAAGAAGGTTAGCGAGGACGACGAGGAATACGTCAATGATCTCCAACCACGATCACTCGAGGAAGATGGGGTGCCCAAGGTGATGGCAGCGTTGCGACAATGCACCGAAAAGTGGATTGCTGTCAAGCTCCTCAGCCGCATACAACAGACGGACAACGAGCGGGTAGGCCATCGCATCATCCGCATGCACGGCTATGAGACTTTGAAGAAGACATTAACAACGTGGATGGACGATTTCAATGTCGTGCAGCAGGTGCTCGATATTCTTCACAAACTTCCTCGCATCACCCGAAACAAAATCCAGGACTCCAAGATAGAGGAAGCAGTTGAGAAGCTGCAAACATGTGGCGATGAACAAGTGCAGGAATCCGCCACAGACCTACTGACTGCTTGGAGCAAATTGGAAGTCGCATATAGAATACCTCGCATGAAGAGAGATCCCAACGCCAGCACCCCTGTTCGGACTGAAAACCATTTCGAGCGCCGTGAGAGGGGCCGAGAGCGGTCACGGTCAAGGTCCAAATCACCATCGTTGATCGCACCCAAAGGCCCTGCGTCAAACACCATTCCTTCTGGACCTCGCGGCGTAATGAATGCGCCTAGAGGCCCCAGTGGGTTCTTCAATGCCCCACGTCCTGCAGCACGCCCACGACCTTTCAATCCTCTACCCCCTGGCTGGTTTCAGGCGACCGCAGAGAACGGTTCCATATATTATTACAACTCCACGGGCGTGACACAGTGGCAGCGACCTAGCCTACCAGCAAGTCAACCGCCGCCGCCGCCCCCGAAATCAAAGTCGGACACGCAGCTGCTTCAAGACATCATCTCGAGTATCACAGCGAACGTTACGCCTACAGGGCCCTCAGCTTCGACTACACCCCAACCAGCTGCTGATGACAACAAGGAGAAGAGATCGAAGAGCGAAAAGTGGCGGAGTCTGCCTCAAGAAAAGCAAGAAAAGATCTACGAGGCTACAGTAAGTTGTTGAGCTACCACTAGAAGATCTCCGCTAAACATTACAGCTTTCCACCCACGTCATGGCTGTAGCCGCGCATTACCGCAAGAAACTCGAGAAAGATGATCTCAAGAGACTTTCAAAAGAGGTAAGACACATCATATTTCAGCACATCGATCCAACTGACCATCGTTTCAGGTGGCCAAAAAGCTGGTTCGAGGCGATTACAAGTCCGGCCGCGTTAAAGACCCGACGGCAAAGCTGAGTTCACGGCACGAGAAGACAGTCAAGAACTATGTTAAGGAGTTCATGGACAAGGCTGTCAAAAAGAAGGAAGAACGTGACCGGCATAAAACGGCACGGATTGCTGAAGGGAGTGAAGGCTCGCCAGTCGCAACAAAACCTAACGGCAACGTCGAAGAAGCGGAGTGGGATGACGACATGCTCGACATCCAAAAAGACATCGCCGCATCGCATGATGCTTCGCCAGCCGATTCAGCCTCTGAGTTGAAGCGCAAGCGCGAGGGCGACGAAGACCCTGGCTCGCCCAAGAAGTTCCGCACCAGCACAGATGAGCTACCACCTGTGCCTCCACCGCCTCCTCCGCCTCCAGCGGGTGACGCCCAAGATGCCGACAGGGAGCTTGACTCGCCCAGCACGACTGATGCTTCGGTCACGGACGTCAAGCTGGCATTGCTACAAAATGGCCACGGAAGCCCCACACAACTGGCTACACCGTCAACGAACGGTTCCAACCAAGTCGAGAGGCGCATGGAGTTTGATCATGGTAACAATCGTTCATGATGCATCAAAAGGGCGTATGGCCCAGGATTTTCCCGCATCTATCTTACTAGGATCATTGTAATTCGGAGTGGCCGTCGCGCTACAGATTTTTGTATCCATGTAGCCGTTGATGGTTGCGCTCTACTATTATTATATCATGATTGTCATACTCTTCTGTTCACATTTTTCGTCGCAATATGCGTTGCGGCAGGAAGTCGCAAGCTGCGATTGCCTGTTGTGGCTGTAGAATATTAGTGCAAGCTGCGCCTGCCTCTACCTGTGCGTGGCGGTGCATTCTGCCTTCCTCGCATCAAACGTCACGAGCAACCATCCTTAATGGACCACCACCACCTCTGCCGCCGACCTGATGCCAAAAGCTGCTTGGCTGTCACGCCTCATGTAGCAAGCACTGTATCAATGACTACTACGCTCTTCTAACCCAAGCACCCACTGAGACAACGCGAAATCTCAAATTATCGTCAGCATGGCGGACGCCGATGGCCGTCAAGCAATTGGCACTTCTGGTACGACAAAATTCGACTATCAGCCACTTGATCGCCACACAAATCAGATTCGCCTCATCAAAATACGACAGCCAGCACATGGAGAAAGTCTTCACTTGGACGTTGAGACTTTCGCGCTGAACCATAGTAGCGTGCCGGCATTTTCAGCCTTGTCGTATACCTGGGGAAATCCGCCTGCGGACGACCGCATTTACGTCAATGACGAGCCGTTCATGGTCAGAGAGAATCTTCATGGATTTCTAAAAGCATTCGGAGCGCTCTCATCCGAGCAAATGTACATCTGGGTATATCAGATCTGTATCGACCAATCGAATGTCGTCGAGAGGAATCACCAGGTGCACCTCATGGGCAGGATCTACAGCAGGTGCGAGTGCGTCATTGTGTGGCTTAGTGGTGCATCTAAGACTCAGCTTGGAAACAGCTATGTCGATGCTGCACGAAGCTTTAATGACAAGCCAAACACACACGATCTGGCTGTGTTCTTGGGCGACGAATACTTTCAGCGATTATGGATTGTCAAAGAGATCTTGCTTGCCCAAGCTGTCAAAGTTCTGATCGAAGACATCTGGATATCCTGGGACCGCATCCTTGCAACAACGACCAACAATCGGATCACGTTGGAACAACTACTAGTCGCTCCCGGTACGCTGTCATTGCTACAGATATCAGAGTCCCCTGGCCCACAACCGAGGAAATTGGAGGGTTACCTTGCAGAGTTTGCAGTAAATGGGTGCGCGGACCCTCGCGACAAGATATACGGATACATGGCACTTGTGGACGAGCGACATCGCTTGGAGATCGTTCCTCCTCAAGCGACCTATATCAGAGCGTTATCCTCATGCCTACGTCTAGCGCCGTAAGCCTAAATGTTGCTAGATGTTTATCAACATGCCCCTCCAGTTCTTGGGGCCTGTTTATGTTTTAGTGTCATCTAAACTCAAGCACTAGATGTAAACGTAGAAGGCGAATTCGATGCTCAGTATTAGTCTGTATGTCACTCATTGATTTACTCTACTGATGTTTGACTCAAGAACGCATTCGAATCTCCTTTGTGCAGTGAATCTCTGGTACGTATAGTGCGTAGAGTACTTCAACTCGGTCAGCTTGCGCATGCACCGGACTGCATGGAACGCAGACACAACTCTACTAATCTGCATGTTTATACAAGCACTAATCGTCTGCCAATCTCCTTGCTTTCCATACCATCAGTAATTTCATCATCCATGAAACAATGAACATAACTATACAGGAGTCAGTGCTTTTGCCTGAAAGATTCTGACCACAGTTACATACCTTTCGCCCACAAACTTCAGCTTCCTATCCTCCTCAAATGTACTTGGATTGTCCTCTCTCAGGACAAATGGTATAGTCGCCCCTCCAACAACATATATGCTGTCACCGACTATAGAGTGCCAGTGCGCCATCCCGAAGTATCCCTTCTCGGTGATAATGAAGCGGCGCCAATTCGTCCACTTACTCTTGTCGTCGAGAAGTTGTTTATTCCAGAGATCTCTCCTCTTTTTGGTGTTGGTAACCGCAGGCTGAAAGCTGTCTGGCGGTGTATTGTATTGCTGAGGCAGAGTATGATATCCTTCGTTTGCCTGGAGTCGTCGGCCGTTTGAATCGAGGTCCATTACCATTGTTTTCCAAAAAGCCAGTACACAACTCCCACCGCGAGGGCTCGGATAGTGTGTGCAGTTGGCGCTTGAACAGGTTATCGAGCAGGAGCTGAGACTCTCGTAGCATAGCTTCAACGCTTCGTTTTGGAACGCATCGGGTTCGACGCCTTCCATGAAGCTGAAATTTATTTTACTGACGATTTTGATCTTGTCGACGAGTACGCCAAGGACTTCAAGCTCCTTCCATCCTTTGGTGTGCGAGATGGTCTGGAGATTACCGCAGGCGTTGTACTCGCTTGACTCATTGGGATAGTATCTCAGCGGGAGCAGGCGCGCTGATGTGAGGCCATTTCCGTCATCAGCTCTGAAATTAGGAACCCAGCTCGGCAGTTTCAGCGGCACATTCAAGCCTTCTTCTGTCCTATCTCTGTCTTCTGGGTTCGGAGGGACATAGTCCCGTTTCTCTCCGGGTACTCCCCAATCCCAGCCTCGACCATGACATATGAAGTCGTAGCTGTTCGACTGATACAGTGCGAGCTTTGTGCCTTCGGCCCACACGTCTTCAATGTCATTTCGATAACTGGTTTGTCGGGGCCAAGCAAGTGCGCGGTCACTTAGACTAAGGTATGCAAAGATACGATCTTTTGGGTTCGTTGCGCTTTGATTGTGGAAATGTGTCAGCCACTCCGAAAGGTATGGCATTTGGCCCAACTTCAATTGGTCGCGCATGTAAACCATGTCAATTACCGGAAACTTGGTAGTACCGTTGATCAGTGACCTACGAGTACTCAAATTGATTCCTGACTTCTGCGCAAACTTGATCACTCTGAGGAATAGGTTGAAAGATATTGAGTCCGGTCCTGAGTTGAGCACTGGGTTAATTCTGCGGATGACTTCTTGCACAATCCATGCTCGTGACCACCACGGTCTATTCTGGAAACCATCGTATAGGTCTTCCCACTGCGTTCTCGCGGATCGATAACTTTGCATGAGTTCTTCGTTCGTGACTGGTCTGCCGTCGAATGGTGCAAAATACTCCGCCGCTACTTTGCTTTCGGGGATTGATGGACCAAGCCAGACCTGGACTTGCCGCGCGCGCTCGTTAATCGTCTTCATCATGTCAACCTGTTGCATCTTCTCCGACTCTTCGACCTCTTCGCCCTGCTTCTGATTGTCTTTCCGAGGGTTATCTTCCTCTTTTTGCTGGTTGATGCAGATCTGATCGGTCCACATAATTCTGGACCCATCTTCCCGCCTAAAGAACTTCAGCGCCTCGTGCAAATTCCACCCAATGATGAACTTCGCTTCAACGCTAGGATCGTGAGCATTAATGACAGTAATTATAGCTTTCTTTCCGGTCTTGCCCCGATCTCTGGGCTGTTGCGCCCAGACATACGATAGTGCCTCATATCCTGGCCAATGTTCTGTGGCTGCTTTCCCTGGTTGTGGCACGATTGTGTGCACCCAGAGGCGGCATACGATAGGTGCCCCTACCCCAGGCTTGGTGGTTTCCGGCTTCAGAATCTCCAAGAGTCGGATATTGCCTTTTTGTAGGGCAGGGTAAAGGATTCGATAGTGATCTTCTGTGACCAGCCCGGTGAAGTTGGCTGGTTTTGAAGCAATGATCAATTCATCCTTGGCGGTTCGGTGTTTTTCGTCGTCTTCAACGCTGCAACAATTATTTCTGGAGCTGCTTTCCATCGTGTTAGGACTAGGTTGGATCTTCTCGTCATCTTTAACGCTAGAACGATTATTTCTGGAGCTACTTTCTGACGTGTTGGGACCAGGTGGGATCTTCTTGTCGGCTTCAACGCTGCAACAATTATTTCTGGAGCTGCTTTCTGTTCTGACGTGTTAGGACTAGGGGGGCTCCAAGGTTGGATATTCTTGTCGCCTTGAAAGCTAGAACCATTATTTCTGGAGCTGCTTTTTGACGTTTCAGGACCAGGGGGGATCCAAGGTTGGATCTTCTTGGGAGGATACCTCTCGCGCCATTTTTTGATGATCCACCAGAAAAGGAAGATGATGACGACAGCGCCAACCATACTTCCCACAACGGCGCCAGCTATGAGTCCCGCGGCCACACCATTGTCTGACGATGATGATGATGACGTGAAACTACCCGAGGGAGAAGAGGAGCCTCCAGATTCACCGTAGATATAAGGGGAGGTTGACGTGGTCGTCGGATAGCTGTACGGGGAGTAGTACGAAGAAGTGTCGGAGTCGGCGTATGAAGATAAATAGGAGTAGTAATTCGAGTCGAACGTTTGTGTTGATCCGGGAGTGGGAGTCGGGGTGGTACTGCCGGGTCCCGGATTGTACGAGCCTAGTGGCGAACAGCGCGCGACTCCTAGATTATCGTAGTAGCAAAGATTGTTAGGAGGACAGCAGATGTTAATTCCTTGGCAAGGGAGGTCCCCTGGCCGCGAACAAGGCTAGACGTGTTAGCTATATAAACAGTTCAGCCACACGTCGTGCTTACATTTCCGCCGCCACATGTATTGGTGGGTGAGCCAATCGCAACGCAGCAAGGTGCGCTGGAAGTTCCTCCGGTGCAGAGGTAGCCCGACGCACAGCAGGTATTACCGCAACATGAGGTGCTGTATGAGCAGCAGCCTCCGCTCGGACAGAGTAGTGTGAAATTCGGACATCCTTGTCGTTTGAACAAGTTGTACCGTGGACTGAAACCTGGAGCCACCGGTAAGACTGCATTCTTGAAAGGTTGTCCTAGCGGGTTGGTATCGACTAGAGATCTCTGAACGGGCGGGATGGCGCTCACAACGAGCGAGAAAAGTTGAAGAATTACCAGTATCCACATTGCGGCAGATCGGGCAACAACACGACAGTTTCAAGGGCACGAACTGTGTGCGAACGACGGAGCGGCCCCAAGTCTGTTCATATCATTTCTCTCAGACGAGGCTGAAAGATGTTTGAACATGGTGCACCGACTCCGCTCGCGAGGCTAGAACTGACCGAACTGTCGCTTTCATGCAATAGCAAATCAACGTGCAATATCCTTCACCAGCACCATCGCCCACCGGTCAAGTGTTAGTCAAGATTATTGCCAAGTCGCCCTGGCTTGCTTAGTTCTCAGCCGTACGCGGGAAAGTATGGCGAATTGGCACGGTCTACGACCATGGCTTTCGCAAGGTGTGCATTGAGTTTGTGAGGCTGAATTGCACTGAATGGCACACTCGAGCAATGATGATGGGCACCGCGTCTGGAGCAATGCAAGCATCGCCTGCACTTGAAAACAGGTATCCCTTGCCAGTATTATTCAATCTTCACTGCATATTTACAGTGGGGAAACATACACCAAATCTAAGATGAGTCTCTACAGGAGCAAGGACCGATGCGACAGACCAATTCAGCATAATGCACCTCTTGATTATAGAGCGACCGATCGACTAAGCGTTCCTGCCCACCAGCAACACAACAGGGGTTGGCGAGAACGCGAAACTGCCAGAAATGGTCTCATGGTTCCCACTGTCGAATCGGCATATATGCGGCGAGCGTTTTGGGTCGTTATTGTTCCAGGATAGGCGAGCTGAGAGTGACAGGTGAAGGAACGTGCAGGTGGCGGTTGTGATAAGAGCCACACCAGCGCTATTTATAGGTCTATGCGGGGTCTAGCTCGCTCCACGACAGCGTTCGTCAGACTATCGTCGAGTCGGTCCTTTCAAGCAATCAGCAAGCTGTATGAGTTCACACCATTGCAAAAATTCCCACTTCTCCTTCAATATACAGCTCTGGGCTCATCGTCGGCGGATGCGCCCGGTACCCAGAACCTTCCTCACCCTTCCTCTGGACTTCCAATCCATCCTCAAACAGTTGACAATCTTCGTTCCCAAAATCCATACGTCCTAAACGTTCATATTCTCCTCTCCTCCCGGTGGGCTTCAAAGCTAACCCAGCCACCAAACGCGTGCCCTTGTACACTGTTTTTCTGATAGGCAGGTAGCATGACACAGCAGGATCGGGATACGCGACTGGCTCATCCGCTCGTAGGTGGCATGTGTGAAAGTGGCTTTTGAAGGAGTATTTAGGCAGTACAGAACCTTCCAAGCCTGAAATGGTCTTCTTCTTCTTTTCTAGCCCTGTAAGGTATATTTTCGGTGGAAGCCGCATGACGTCGCGCTTAGCCACCTCTTCCGTCCAGTCGGGCGGATCCATTGCCATGGGATATAACGTCCCACGAAGTCGTAATGTGCCGTTGATGAGACGACCAAGTGGTATCTTGGGATCGAGCGGCGTGAGTTGGACATCGAGAACGTCAATCATACTTGCGTCCGAGCCATCCGGGCAGAAAAAGCCTGGATTGATATCACCCAATACACTCGCCCATGACCAGCTAGGCGCCTGATACCGCTGGCCCTTGAGTCTTTCGGCTAGATGGACCTGATGTGTCCGGTTTATGCCCAGGCTGTAGCTTGCCGCGTCCATCTCGGGAGGTGGTGTGTTCGTGCGTCGGGAATTTTGGACGTACCCGAGCAGGTCGCTGGTAGATTTTTGCGCCAAAGGCCCGTGATCCAGTTGTCGTCTAGTAGGCTGCTGAATTTCACGGCTACACCCGCGATGGCGACTAAACGGTCTGTCTCGACAGTGACTTCGGACCGGCCATATGTTGTCAGAACGGTGTACCACTTGCTTAACCGTTTCTCTTGCTCGAGAAGTTTACTGTCTTCACTATATGATCTTTTGTAAATTTGCATAAAGCCGGTAGATGACTGCGATTGGGTTTCCTTAGGAGAAGACAAGCTGGGAACGTCTCTCCTGCTTCTTGTTCGCGGCATTCCCAGAGTATTTGATCGAAGGTGAAGTGTAGAATACGAGGTGATAGCCAGCGTTCTTGACATATCCAGGCACGAGTGTTGCAAACAGATTTGTGAATTCTGGCATCCCAGTATCGAAAGTCAGTAATGACGTATTTGACTGGCTTTATTCCTGTCCACCGGGTCTCCACGACGCAAGGAGCTATCACGGCCGGATCACGTGGTTGTAAAAGGGAGGAGTCGCCAACAGTGCCTTCGAGATTGAGCATGCTGTGAGTATACACGCGGTCCATCATTATGGCTTCTCGTCCCCAATCACCACCCTCGCCCTGGACAATACATGAAGAGTCTATCCATAGATATCGCACACCCATGCGTCTTGCAAAATGTATAGCTTCTTCAAAAATTGGTGGCAGCTCGTGAGCACTGATCTTCGTCTTCCTTTGTCCAATGTTCATTGCATTGGTGACACATGGTTTCCGTGTGCTGTCCCATCTATGACTTAAGGTCATATAAGGCCCTTCGACTTCTGTGGATGCTGTCTCAATAAGTTTGCAATCTGCCGGAAGATTACCTGCCATGAGATAATGCATCAATGCTACAAGCCGTTGCACAGGATCATCCTCTTCTTTGTACTGAAGATCCAAAAGACGTGTGGGAAACCAACTGATCTGCTTGGACTCTGAATTACACCTGGAATGATTTTGCCTGCGATTCGAGATCCAGTTCTGGATGATGCCCCAAGTATGCGGTCCATATACGTTAGAATCCGGCTTAGTGAGAAAATCTACGTCGACCGCATGCTCACCTGGAAGATTAAGCAAGGTCTAAATGTGAGACAATAATCTTACCTCGCACGGACGTCAATGCAATATCTTTGAATCGAGGGATATCCTTGTCCATCGGCGAATTTAGTCCGACCTCCACCTCCAGATCGTCTGGTTCGTACTCATTTCTGTGCGAGTACCGGGCCTTCGAATTCTGTAGTGCGTTCCTGACCCAAGAAAGCCGTGTATCATGCCATTCCTCTCGAACATTGGCTGCTGGAGATATTCCTTTGCGGTTCTGTCCCGGAAGAAGTGTCGCCAAATAATATCGCAAATCTGGCATCCAGAGATTGCGCCTCGTGCAACTTCAGAAACATCGCTATGTAAATTGCGTATGCATGCTTTACTTATCTCATCTTGTCTCCGGTAGTCGTCATAGTCTTTAACGCCATAAGGTTCGAACAGAGGAGGCCGTTGGCCCCGAAAAATGCTCTCGCAAATCGGACAAAGCATTTTGATGTAGGACTGCTTAGTTTACTGACGCGTGTTAGATTGATGGCGCCGCTGTTGACAACATAATGTTGACGAGTGGGCGATAAGGTGCCATGCGGGGAGGCTGCAGCTACAGCTTCATGATAGGCAATCACACTCAGCCACCGCCACGAGCAACCGCAGCGATGTCAGCTTCGCGGATACGTATTTACAATATTGAGATTGGACACACTCTTGATTTCCTGACGTGGCATGACAGTTTTCATGTTCCCCTTTCCTGGGTTGCCAAGTATTACTACTCACTTCGGTGGCGCCATTCATGCCGATGCACAATCACTGACCAGAACAAAGCCAATGAGCAAAGCACACATGCGCGTGAGCCTGCCACTATTCGCGAAGGTGCTGTGACCTATGTTCTGCTGCTTCTCAGCGCGGCCTGCACAATTTCACGATCCGCATTTCATGTGCGATGAACAAACATGTTTGGCACCCGACCTGGACGCAACGAGACAAGACGATCTGACAATCAGATCATCTTATGGGAATTCAGAGGACGGTCGCGCAATGAATTTGACCGCAGCTACGGTGCTTGGACGATTTATCGATGCTCTTCGTTCGTGTCCTGCGACGTCCGCAATCATATCCATCGGCAATCCATGCATGCCACTCCGTTCCTGTATCTGCATTCTGCCAGAGTGTCGCGACGTTGGTGGCAATAGGCATAGCCGATGTCGCGTTGGATACCTCGATGTTGTGTAGTCCTTCCCCATTGTGCTGATTGATGTCTTGCCTGCGCTCGTATCAGGGGGTCTTGAGGATCTCAGGACCGGCTTCCGAGGTTGACGAGAACGCCATTGGTCAGGGTTGAGACTACCGAAGGGTAGATTGTAGGGACCTATGGACGTGCCTGAAGTCGCGTTATAAGTGGTTTAGGTGACCAAGTGCAGTCACCAGATATTATTGCGAACAGAAATATTAAGACATGAACAGCAGGACAGGACATACAAATTCGCAATTGTTTTCCTGAGGTGTAGCAAAACCAAAACGAAGGGCCCAGAGCGAGACTTCGGCCATGTGCCAGCGCCCACAAGTCCGAATGCAAAACCTGAGGCGTTCAGAGGTTTCCGAGTTGAAGGGAGACGCGAATCATTGCCTTCTTCGTCTCAATCTTCGGTCTCGGACTCTTGCTATCACAATAAGAGTTGGTAAGACAGTCTGATACCAATCTTAGTCCATGCCAGATTATCGCTTGAGTGAGTTCTCGATAGCGTTTTGATGGTGTACTGCATGGAGCGTCGTTAGTGCATAGGTGTGCTTCGCGACCTTGGTGTGGCGAGACCTGGTCGGGTTGCTCCTTGAGTTCCCTCGAAGTCAAAGCTTTTCGCTCGCGCAAACAAAGTTGGTTCGACGGCTGAAGTAAGAAGCAAGTGGTAAACTCAAAATTTGCTGAAGTTTTCTTGAATAGTTTTGTGACATGCGCTGTGCTGTCCTTCGAGTAGTTCAACTCACTAGGCTGAGGAGCTGGTTCAAGTCGCGAAAAGCAAAATCAGATATCTTTCGGAAAGCAACCATCAAGCTCTGTGTCGTAGAGCTGATGCCCGAATGAAGATTTCTTTGAGGATTCGTCCTTTGTGAAACGGTGTTCAATAGGTACGATTGAAGCAATGGTCCGGTGATCGCTCAAATGTGGCGGACAACAACATTTGCAGAAATGAGGTCGAAGAACGCCCGCATGATCTAGCGCCAGAGACATGATTAAATATGTATCCGTGGAGCTGTCACGCGGGTAGTATATTAAGCACGTTCCGTGACTGCACAGATGACTGCAGCACTCATTCACTAGTGTGAAGACTTTCAGAAGACGCTGCCATGATCTAGACCAAGCTCACAACCGCGCAAATGGAGTGCACGAGTTCGATACGAAATGTCAATCAGAATGTCGAGGCTAGTTCATCGTAAGAGCCCGGAAAGTTCAACAGCTACTATACATTGTTTGACCCGAAAGCGCGGGCCGTGGAATAAATTATATTGATACAGGGAGTGGATCACCTGCGCCGCAATATGAACACTTCAGCCGCAATGACTAGACGTGTCCCATTTGATGGATGGATGGAATCAGCTGCCGGTATCCGAAAAAGCTATCGCAGGAAGGTTTGTCACATCGGTCGCCAAAGACAGACGTTGCGAATCGAAAATGGTAGATTCGCTTCCTGATTGCTAGAGCGGACCGTCAACCGCAGACAGCATTCACTCTAGCGCGAATCATGCATGCAGGCACGGCGCGATTGTTCCTAGCGACAAACTAAGCACCAATCCAAGCATGCAAGACAGCCATGACGGGAACTCGGAAAAAGAAAGTTGGCATGATGGAGCCACGATGAGCCACATGGTCTCTTGCCGTGGGGTAGATTAACGGCCGCTAGGCGCTTAGCGCTGTCATATTGTGGCTTGCATGACACCTGCATCCCCGGTCCTGAATAAACCCCTCCAAGATAGCGAGGCTCACGCTGATGTCCAATCAGTCAGCATACTAGATTGCACTTTCCATCATGAGGGTGAAGCAAAGGATTTGAGATATCTTTTGCAGATGCAGTCTCTCTGCATCCCACCCGCGCTGGCGACAGCACGAGGAAAGTAGGGCGCATAGACGAACTGCAGCTTCAGGCAGATGCTTGCCCTCCTAGCGCCCATCCCCGGTTCATATACTATGGTTACCTCCCTTGTGTCTGGTACGACACGAGCTCAAGGTCCAGACGCCGCAACTGGAAGCAAGCATTCAACCTTGCAAGCGAACCGGTGCGTGATCTCAAAGACCTGAAGCCAATCAGCACAAGTGTGGAGTGAGTTCAGTGACCCGCAAGTTTGCCTCCTGCACAACTTGGGGTGAGGGGATCACAGTAGTGCCGGACCTTTGTCCCACAGGTTGATCAACCAATCTTCCGGAAATTTTCGCTAGGGGACGAACTGCACAACTTCAAGGCTACCTACCTCGACGACCACATGTAGCATGCGTTTCAGGGTTTCGACACACCAATCACACTATCACAGTCTATTAAACGCATCCTACTTAGCAATTATTGCAGCAATTGCGGTGGTTTCCCTGTGCTGATTTCTACATTTTGGTGTTAGCGCGGGTTAAGGAACATCGGTAAATCAGCCGGTGGTACGAGAGCCGCCGAGGCTTTAGAGCCCACGTGAGGTCGGACCAGAGTCCCGTTTCCTCCGTGGGCACCGGGAATCCGGGGTCTTGCCCGGGCCCAATACTTCTAGAAACGTTGGTGGCTGAGCCGCATGCAGAATGCACCCAATCAACATAGTCGCCGTCGATCTGATCTGGCAGGATATTAGCCTAATTGCGATAATATCCACCCCGTCCTTTGCCATCTCCTGCTGTGCGGCCCGCATATATGGACTTGCATGGATATATCCACTGTCATGGATACAAGGAGTCGCATATAAGGACTTGCACGTCCGCCCTGGGCTCCAATTCTTCCCCAGTACCCACTCCACCTCCGCATTGCACTCGTTGTCGGCCGCTCGAACAGCCGGTCAATACCACCCGCCATGAGTCCCCATTTCAAGCGTCACGATCAGTCCGCTGTGGTCGAGGCACAGGAAGCTGCGCCTGAGCTTCCACCGGTGGCATGGAGCAAATCGCCCAACATGCGCAAGCTCTACTTCTACTGCATGATTCTTTGTGTCTGCTCGGCCACTACCGGTTATGATGGGTGAGTTCTCAGTCGTGCAAACAGAGAAACATCAACGACTGACTTTCCAAAGATCTCTCATGAACACGTCTCAGATCCTTAAGTCCTGGCAGAACACGATGGGCCACCCTTCGGAGGACACTCTGGGTCGTCTCAGCGCCATGTACTCGATTGGTTCCATCGTTTCGCTCCCAGTTGTCCCTTTCCTCAGCGACAAATTTGGCCGCAAGACTCCCATCACCATTGGCTGCGTCATCATGGTTATTGCCGCCGCCGTTCAAGCCGCCTCCATGAGCCGCCCACAGTATGAGGGTGCTCGTTTCTTCATGGGTTTCGGCAACTCCATGGCTCAGCTTTCCTGCCCTATGCTTATCACCGAAATCGCACATCCTCAGCATCGTGCTAGGATCACCACCATCTACAACTGCTTGTGGAATCTTGGTGCCCTGATCTGCGGTTGGTTGGCTTTCGGCACCCAGCATATCCCCAACACCTGGTCCTGGAGAATCCCTACCCTCATTCAGGGTATTTTCTCCGTCATTCAGCTCACTTTCATCTGGTGGATTCCTGAGTAAGTTCTTCAAATGTTGCTTGATTCTCTCACGATTAACTAATCTTGCTTCTAGATCCCCACGTTGGCTGCTGTCCAAGGACAGGAACGATGAGGCCCTCCGCATGCTTTCCCATTACCACGCCGACGGCAACGACAGCGATGCTACTGTCATGTTCGAGTATGCCGAAATGAAGGAGACCATCCGCCTGGAGTACCTGCACCAGAAGAGCTCTTCGTACGTGGACTTCATTAAGACTAAGGGCAACCGCAAGCGACTTATGATCATCATCTCCCTCGGTCTCTTCTCCCAGTGGTCTGGCAACGCCCTCATCAGCTACTACGCTGCCATCATCTACAAGGGTGCAGGTATCACCAGCCAGACAGATCAGCTGGGTTTGGACGCTGGTAACAAGGTCCTCTCCCTTTTTGTCTCCATCTCATGCGCTCTGTTGGTCGACCGTATTGGCCGACGCCCGCTTTTCCTCGCTGCCACCGCTGGTATGCTCATCTTCTTGATCTGCGCCACTATCACTGGTCAGCAATACGCTCTCAAAGATAAGATCGCCGTTGGCTACGTCAACATTGTCTTCGTCTGGCTTCACGGTGTTGCCTACGCTCTTGCCTGGTCTGGTCTCCTGGTTGCCTACACCGTCGAGATTCTTCCCTACAAGCTCCGTGCCAAGGGTGTCTTCATCATGAATCTTTCGGTTCAAGTCGCTCTCACGATCAACAACTACGTCAACCCCATTCCCATCTCCGAAGGTGGCGGCTGGTACGGCGAGAACTGGAAGCTGTTTGCCTGCTACGCCGGCTGGGTTCTTCTTGAGTTGATCTGGGTTTACTACTTCTACGTAGAGACTCGGTATGTCGCCCTCAGTCCTTGCAAACGTGAATTCAAGCTAACTTACCCTCTAGTGGCCCTACTCTCGAAGAGATTGCCCGTATCTTTGATGGCGATAATGCGGAGGTTGCTGATATTGACATCGATGGCAAGGGCATTGGCAACCGCAGCAACAGCCTCAAGGAAGCTCATGTGCAAGTAGAGAAGGCTTAGGCGAGTTCGGCTCTGTTTGTCAACAACGGCTCTCGACCACTTTCTACTTGTTATAAATCTGTGTAGTGGGAGATCAACGTGTAGTCCGAACAGCTCACAATCAAAACCCATCTTCCTGATTGATCTTGCAGTGGAGTATGTTCAGGTCCTTGATGTAACGGATTACGTGACATTTGCGATGTTATATATCACTAAAGTATCCCTCAGCATTTCACACCCTCTGGATCGTGTAGACGATTCTACGCGATGTAAACATCGAGATTTATTGATGTTACAGCAAGCAACTTGGATTCGACAGGCAACTTTGAGCGAGATGTCTTTGGATGCCGATTTTCAGACAGCTTGGAGTGCAACAAAATTCGCTCAGGTGCATGTCTAGGCAAATTCGAGAGCCAACCGTTACCACGCACGTGTGAGTCTCCGAATCCTACGTCGAGAGATGGCCTTAGTACAGCATTATCAAGCGGCAATTCGGAACACGCTTATGCATATTTGGAATAACACAATCTGTATGCCAATGGGCAGCAATCAGCAAGATATAAAACCTGCGATATAAGCAGAACCTACGTTTGGAGATTGTGGAAACACGGAGGAAGCCATAGCCGAATGAACTGCTACCACTGGCACATTTCGGAATGAACCTTGGAAACAAAGGTAATTGTGATGTCTTCACGTCGACAGAACAGCGCTCCTCCAGCAATACATGCCATTGAACGACCTTTCCATGTTCCGCAACCGCTTCGATGAACCATTATATCTTCAAAGTGAGTTGACTCCGATCTCCGGAATGAGCTTCATCATCGCACGGTTCTGGAAGTGTTGCCCGCTCGCGGCTGTTCCGTCGGACAACTTGATTGCCATGAGTTCCCGCTGCCGTAGTCGCGCAAGTTATCGTGTATGAGCGCGTCTATGGCGTGTAGAGGTCATTTCGCCACCCTAGAACACCCCGCAATGGTTAGCGGAAGGGGTCCAAGGTACACCTAAGCATTGCAGACCCACTCTGAATTCGCGTGGACGGGTTCTTTTGAGACTAGCGTCGGTTCTGGACGGCCGATGATGCAGCTACAACGGCGGCTTTGATAAACGTTTGTTTATAAGTGGAGGTTGCCCCTCACGAGTGCGGAGAAGCATTGTGATAAATGTTCCCATCGTGACTACTTCTTGTCTTCAGCAATTCTTCATTCCTTTGAAGCTCATAGTCCGACGCTATAACTGGGCTTAATCTCACAGTCCCCCGCACCGGAGCCCCTCGTAGCTGTTACAGCTTCACGCAACATTTGACTTCCACGCACTATGGCTTCACTTCTGCGCACGATAAGCCGTGCGCGGCCAGCCTTTGTCAACTCGAATATTCGCAATGCCACACGAATCAGCCCAATCGCTCTGCAAAGACGGAATGCCTCCGCTGCTGCTGCTTTCGCTCCAGACACAAGTGC
Organism: Paraphoma chrysanthemicola; assembly: GCA_020744225.1. Classification (NCBI taxonomy): domain Eukaryota; kingdom Fungi; phylum Ascomycota; class Dothideomycetes; order Pleosporales; family Phaeosphaeriaceae; genus Paraphoma; species Paraphoma chrysanthemicola. The sequence continues at coordinate 715,364 of JAGMWG010000010.1, read as the reverse complement.
AGAGCAAGCATTCTTTCCTGACGAGCCAGCCGATCCTATCATCAAGACAGCAATCCCCGGTCCAGAAAGCAAGAAGGCCATTGAGAGACTGAGCAAGGTGTTCGACACGCGAAGCTTGAATATGATGGCTGATTACTCTCGAAGCTATGGCAATTAGTAGGCATAGTTCCGTCTCCAGACATTAACATCGGCTAACGACTTAACAGCATCGCGGATCTTGACGGCAACGTCCTACTCGATGTATATGCCCAGATTGCCTCCATTCCAGTGGGATACAACAACCCTGCGCTCCTCCTTGCAGCCACGTCCCCTGAAATGGCCTCCGCCATTATCAACCGGCCAGCACTTGGCAACTTCCCACAGCACGACTGGGCCGACGTTCTTGAATCTGGGATCCTTGCCGTCGCTCCCAAAGGCCTCAACCAGGTCTTCACCGCCCAATCCGGGTCTGATGCCAACGAGCTCGCCTACAAAGCCGCCTTCATGTGGCGCCGGCAGCAAGAACGCGGAGGCGCGCACGTCGACTTCTCCGCCGAAGACATTGCGACCTCGATGAACAACAAATCCCCCGGCGCTCCAGAACTCTCCATCTTATCCTTCAAATCCGGCTTCCACGGCCGCATGTTCGGCTCCCTATCCACCACGCGCTCCAAACCCATCCACAAAGTCGACATCCCTGCCTTCGACTGGCCCCAAGCACCCTTCCCCATGCTCAAATACCCACTCGACGCACACGCCGCTGAAAACGCCGCCGAAGAACAACGCTGCCTAGCGGAAACCGAGCGCCTGATCAAAGAATGGCACCACCCACCCGCCGCCGTCGTCATCGAGCCCGTCCAATCCGAAGGCGGCGACAACCACGCCTCGCCCGCATTCTTCCGCGGCCTACGCGACATCACCAAGAAGCACAATGTGCTCTTCATCGTCGACGAAGTCCAAACGGGCGTCGGCGCAACCGGCAAATTCTGGGCCCACGAGCACTGGAACCTATCCACCCCTCCGGACATGGTGACATTTAGCAAGAAAGCGCAAACCGCGGGGTATTATTTCGGAAACAATGACCTCAGGCCTAATAAGCCGTACAGACAGTTCAACACATGGATGGGCGACCCCGCGCGTGCGATCTTGTTCCGCGAGATTATCAAGGAGATTGAACGCATGGATCTGGTGCGCAGTACGGCTGCTACGGGCGACTATCTTTATAGTGGCTTGGAGCGCCTGGCGGAAAGGTATCCCCAGGAGATTCAGAATTTGCGCGGAAAGGGCCAGGGTACGTTTATTGCGTGGGATAGTCCGCGGCGCGACGAGGTGTTGAAGAAGGCGAAGAGTCAGGGTGTGAATATTGGTGGTTCGGGGGAGAGGGCGGTACGGTTGAGGCCGATGCTGATTTTCCAGAATCATCATGCGGATATGTTGTTGGAGAGGTTGGAGAAGGTGTTTGGCGCGTGAGCGTGAGCGGGTCGAGAGATGGGGCATGAGGAATGATAATGATGGGATTTCCCTTTTTCGAAGCAGCTGGGTTGGATATGGCGTTATTGATTGGTTTCAAGTAGGATGATCTGCATGTTAGTTTCGTCATGATGGATATGATGAATGAAAATGAACTGTTCACTATTCAATTACTCGAGGTTACAGGCATCTTTTGGTGAAAGTTTCATTTCTCTAAACACGATTCCATTCACTATCTCGCAACTCGCACTAACACTCGCAATCATGCAATTCCATGCCTGCCATTATCATATCATGTAAGAACGCACAATGCACCTCCCATGCACCCCCATTGGCCATGGATATGGCCACTTCCTCCCGCATATTTTGTACACTCGAAATCTCCGCCACAGTACCATAAAAGCAAAAAGGAAACACAAATCGAGAGGTGGTCCTGGGGCACACACAAAATAAAAAGCCATCCAGTCCTCCTGGGTATCACCGATGATGAAACAAAAGATATGTAGCTAGATTCCCGAAATCCGATGCCTAATTTTGCCAAATGAAAAGTCGCTAAAGTAGCAATAAGGGAAAAAATCTGATGGACGTCCTGGTGATGTGCCGTAGGCATGACAATAGTGTGCCTGTGTATAAATGATATGGTGTGTGAGATGGCGGCCGTAAAGTCTCGAGGAGCAGCATGTCCATCTATTCAGGCTTGTCGAGGTTGACGCGCAAGCTGTATTCCAGCCTTTCCTTCTCACAGTACTCGGTCAGAAACTTGAGTCCAAATCGAGCGGCTTGGATCGGCGTCGTGTCGTTCGAGATTGGGAGGAAGTAAGGACCAGTCATGCGTGTAGGGCTGATTCTCTCCACCTCTTTGACCAGCTTAGGGTTGGTTTCGCGCCCAGCGAACGTCTTCTTGTACAATGACTGAATATCTTCGAAAGGTAGCGCAATTCGAGCGTCCTGATAGTGTTGGTTCATCTTCATGGTGTGGTCGGACAGAAGAGCGAAGTTGGCCGTGAGTGCTGAGTGCTGCTTGGCAAGGTCTGCAGGGGGGATGTCTTGAGGAGAATCGTGATTTCGTGATGTGACTGCGCGCTGAGAGACATGAGTGCAAATGGCGGAAGCTATGACGGAGCTCAGATAAGAACGTAAGCCGTCGAGATGTTTGAAGTCTTTTGTAGTACGAGCGTAGGAGGCACAAAGCGGTAAAAGCGTCTTCCAGGTTTGCTCGACTTCGCTGCCTCGGCCGCGGGTATGCAGCGAAACGTCCTGGACATAGTACGCTACCATGTACGACCTAGGCCATGTAAGTATAGTCTCGAATTCTGCGACGTGTGACTTACAATATACACTCCATGTTGGTAACGGCCGCAAGTCTCTCGTCTTGCTTTGTGATCGGCTTGTCTTTTTTTGTGAGGATCTCCGTAGCCTTGTGCTTCAAGGCTCGGCCCATCTGGTTCAGCTTCATCGACATTTGAGCCAACAGTTGAGCATCAGCTTGTTTCTTGCTCGCTGAGGGTGCAGAGGTCGGGCCGCTCTTAGACTCAGATTTGTTTCCAGCTGGGGTGGCTGCTGAACGGCCGGGTGTTGAATCATTGCTCTCCGTAGAATTGGTGCGCAACATACTGATTGTCTTGAGGTTGTTCTTTGGAGTAGTATATTGGGACTGAGCCTTTTGGGCACTGGACTTGACGGAGAGCGAAGGTGACGAAGTGCCTTGTTGAATGGGTGTGATTGGCCGATCCTGAGATGATGCTGCTCTGGGACGTTTCGAAGGAACGGCAGAGGCCACTTCGTCATCAGCGCGAGGTCTCTTTTCCGGCAATTTCACCGTCGTGGGGGGAAGTGCAGCCGGTTTTGTACTTGGAGTCAAAACTGGTGTGGTGTTGTCTGATCGGCGAGCAGCAACCTTTGGGATGGGTTTCTTCTTCTTGGGCTCCTCCTCGAATTTCTTCTCTTGTGAACCAAGTGGCGTGTCTCGAGCGTCTTGTCGATCCTTCTTCTCAACGGCGTTTCGCTTTGGTGGAAGACGCAAAATCTGCCTGACGATGGGCACTTTCGCTTTCGAGAATTTGAGTTTAACAATCAAGGTCGGATTTGTGTCCTCTTTTCGCTTTGTAGGCTCGAGATTTGGCGACTTTCCATTGATCGACACGGATCGTATTCGAGGCTCAGATTTGACTGCTTCAGTGGACTTGTCCACACGCGTCTTGGGGGCTGCCAACGTCTGACTCTTGCGATCCGATGAGGAGGTTGACGCGTTGGACTCTGCTCGCTTCCTCTGAACCTCTATCTTGTCCAGCTCAGCCTGTATGTTCGACGGGAGGGTCGGCGATAGAATATTTGGAAGGCCATAGGGGTTGCTAGGAGGCTCGTGAATTGGGGATAGCATGGGGGGGAGGCTGTGTGGTGTGCCATTCGAGTGGCTGCTTTTGTCAACATTGGCCTTTGCATCGGCGGTATCACTCTTGCGCGAGGGTGAGCTTGGTCGTGGTTGCGATTCGCAAACTGTGATATTGGTAGGTTTTGACGTCCCACGCTCGTTACGGGCTTCGTCCGGGTCCCTATAATCATTAGCACCAAGTTGCGCTTTAAGCAGTCGCGTATCATACTTCTTAGGCGGTTTCAGCTCCGGCTGCCGATCTCCAGCAGCCTTCCTTTCGGGCTTCTTGACCCCGTTCACTTGCGCTTGTGCAACCTTGATCGGTGGGAGGTTGGGTGAGACCTTCTTAGAGCCTGGTGTTACAGTGCCGTTCGCTTGCTTCACCTTGAAGGCTGACAAGTTCAACTTTCGCTTCGCCGTCTGGCCGCCATTGTTGGACGCCTGTGAATCGGGTGGCTCGGGTTGTGGGTCGTCGTCCTCGCCAGCCTGCAGCTCGAGGCAGTCCTGGCAGGGTTCGCGATAGATATATGTCCTGTACTGCAGATGCTCCTCGTCGTGGTGCCACAGCCGCCCCATCATCCAGGCATTGGCCTCTTGTTGCGAGTGGTAGGGGTACGGGTATAGTGATGGCGTAGAAAGAATGTAGGGCGTCCGCGGAGCCACTGCCTTTATGCGCTTGAAGACCTTGTCCAGCGCATCGAGGTCATCTTGGTCGTCTTGGGAGAGGCTCTTGCGCTTGAGGGAGCGCGTCGTCTCCACCGTCGGCTCAGGTCGCTCAGGGCCCGACATGGTAGGCTACCTGTGGTGGTGCAGGTGGAGCTCGGCCACGGGTGTCGCGAGTATCGCAGGCCGAAGTAGGTGTAATGTGCAGGCGATGGGAGAGCGTAGAGGACGCATGAAGGTCGAAGGCGGCGGGTAGGTGAGAGTCGCGGCGGGGCTGTATAGGGCTGCGGTGAGGCGCGCGAGCCGGGTCGCGAGAGCGGTGAAAGCGTGTAGGTGGGATTGACCCGTCTACGACAATAGTGAGCACTATAGCGACAAACCGCACCTGCAAGCTGCCATGCGAGGACATCAGCGGGCTCACCTGGTCTGCGAACTTCAGCCTCCGATGCACGCGGGACGCACTTCACAGGAGTCCACCATCGCCTGCGCGTGGAGCAGATGCGGATTTCCGGCGCTTGGCAATGCGGTTAGATCTCGAGGGCCGGCCCGGTGTGTGCGGTAGTGGGCGACTGTTGGTGGAGAAGTAGTGGTTGGTGGGTGAGGTATCGCGGCATGTTCGTGAGTGATCTGGTGCCAGGATGTTGCTGGTGCCCTTATTGGCTGGCGTTCGCGACTCCCGATGCTGCCTCTTCGGGTACTCTACGATATCGTGTCTTCAATTGCGTCATGCATACATTACCAGGCCTGAGTGCGTGCACGAGATCAGGTCCCACTCGTACTCCTGCCGGGTCAAACACAGATTGCATGCGCCCTCCTTGAGACTGCGCGGTTGCACACGTCCTCATCACGTTAGGCGGCGTCAAAAGACCCCGGGGTCTGTGCTAAGATCAACGTGGATTGACAAGCTCAACGGCCGCATCACCAGGTCTCGGCCGAAGCCGTGCCCGGTCGATTAAGTACGGCTTCTCTCATTACGTCCGTTCAGAGACCGCTAAAAAGCCCCAGAACATCTTGTACAAAATGAAAACTGGAAAACTACTCTGAAGATACTTGGGCCTCTGTAATGCAGCATTGTCAAATCTAACAGGTGAGCCAAGACGGCGGCATTGGATCACCGCTCCTTGCACTATAGGACTCTAAACTTCCATCACTACGTGAAATAATAATTACACATGTGAGATAGCGAGTAGTCTTTGTTGGCCATGTTTTGAATGACTAAATTGATTTCGAATTTTGTTTGCTGTTGATGGACAAGCCACCATGTAGTTCAAGACTGCTCTCATAACTCCTCGTCATCAGTCTCGTCTTCCTCTGCCGGCGATGGAGATCGTTTTTCCGCTTGTTTGCTTCGCGTTGCTGGTCGACCAAACGGCAGCTCGCGTTTCGGGGGTGGGCGGCCGTCATTCTCTGCTTCTTCCTTTGCAGCCTGTGACGACCCCAATGTTTCAGACGACTTCGCTCGAGGTAAAGCAGCGTTCTCTTCCTCGTCAGTCTCTTCGTCTGATTGCTCGGGTGTGGCCTCTGGAAGATCCTCGTCTTGCTCCTCTTCTTTGGCCTGATCAATCTCTATTTGATCACTGTCAGACTCCCGCGCAGCTGGCTCAGCTGTTGGTGCGGGTGCCTTTCGTTTCGACTGGCGCGATGTCCCTGCCTTCCGTGGGTGGCGGGCCGACTGAACAGCTGTGGCAGCAGACTTGTCGACTGTAGCACCAGCTAAGAGGCGGCTCTGGTCACGTATCTTTCGCTTCTTCTCATTCAGAAGCTCCATGAACTGCTGCAACATTGCAGTCTCTGTCTCGTTCTTGGTCTTGATGAAGTCATCCAGCTGTGCGCTGAGCTTGGCGATTGTGACTTGCTCGGTGTTGACCCTGGCCTTGAGGTCTTCCAGCTCTCGCAATGTCTGCGCATGTGCGGTAGCTGAAGCCTGAGCCCATTCGAAAGGGTTGAATTCGAACTCATCATCTTTTGGTAGAACGATTTCACCGAGTGTCACCTTGATGCCCTGGACATCTTGTCGGAAGGACAGGGTCATGCTGTCCTTCAACGTATAGACCAGCCGAACACCCTCTACGATGGCACTGTTCTCCGGTGCAGGTTTCTGCAGCAGGAAGTGGGACAGTAAATTCGCCCACTCCTCATCACTGCCCTTGAACTTTTGCTTCAGGCTGGCAAGATTACGTTTTCTTACTAGAGACGCGTTATTATTGCGAGCGTCGGCATAGGTGAATGCCAATCTTACGCGTAGTCACATATGGATTCTCCCCTTCGCAGCCGACTAGTCGCACGTCGAGCACGTGGCTGCCCTCCTGCTGCACTTCAACGACGACAGTCTCGCCGCGACCGCTCGCCGGCTCCACGCACACGATGTGACGATCAGGCATGCTGGGGATCCTGCCGCGATCTGTCGGGGAAGGTTGGCCGGAAGGTAGTTGTCGTCACGCGTTCGGGGATGGCGCGCTAGAGGCTTTGCGCGTTACAGAAGTCGACAGAACCCGGGCCCGTGTGTTTCAAGGGCAGACAACCTTGGAAGGGCAATATCGCGGAGCAGCTGATGCAGTGAAAGGGCATGGATGCAAACTTTATAGGCGCTACTTGCGTGGATGAAGCAGGCAGCAGATCAGGCAGCGCCGCGTCTATAAAAGGTGGCTCCACTCAAACTGCCTGTCGCCGGTGTTGCAGCGCATGCACTGATGCTGGAGCGTCCATGGTGTACTGATTCTTATCCCGTCTATCGATAGCAAAGCCCTAATCATCATCGCGGGGAAAGCGTGCGCGCATCGTCGACGCTTCACGCAGGGTCCCTGTTCCTGAGTGCATGGACTGCTGCGCGAACCCCTCGCGCACACCGCCGCAAAAGCAAGCGCGACCTCCTCGCTAGCGCACCTGCCACCTCACTTCGCGCACCAAACCTGTACCTGCAGCCCTCGCCCACCCATATCTGCACCACAACTTCGCGCAAGCATGGCTCAAAGGAGCTTTGCCTCGCGCATGGCCTCGATGGCCAGCAATGCATCCAACACGTCCAAATTCGAGAGCTGGGACGACGGCGACTTTGAAGAGAGCGACGGCCTGCTCTTCAAGAACGCGGCCATACAAAGCCTGTCGTCGCGCATGTCAGTCCGCTCCGAATCCAACACGGGCGACGACGACTGGCAGGTGCTGCTCACACCCAACGACGACCTCTCCACCAACCGCGCCATCCATTCCGCGAAGCAGGCCGGCATCCCGATCCCCACCAGCGTCCCGTCGTCGGCGCTCCTGGGCGGAACCATCAAGCGACTGGGAAAGAAGAAGTCGACGCGCAAAATCGAAGTCGACGATGACTGGGGCAACGACCTGGAGCTCCCCAGCAATGCACAACAAGGACTGAAGCTCAAGGCGCCCGCGCCCCACACGCCCGCCGACGACCAGGACGACTTCGACGACTGGGGCGAGGGCAGCCTGGGCATTCGCTTTGCTGGCACGCGACGCGATGCCCGCGGCGCACGCAGCTCGTCGGTGTCGGCCATGAGCCCAAGCCTGGGTAGCTGCATGACGCTCGAGAGCGAGGACGACGACCTCAATGGCCTCGTACTCCCGACCGAGCCGCTCGACTTCAATGCGCGCCTCGAGAAGCTCAAGAAAACCCAGCTGCCGACTCCAGACGCCTCGCCGCTGCCGCCGCAGCACCACCGCGAGCTTCCGCCCACCTCTGCGCCAACATCAATGCCGACTCCTGAGTTCCCGTCGCCACATGCCCAGCAGACGCCGTCGCCATTCCAGGAAAGCCCAGCAGCACTCTCGTGGGACAGTCCAATCGAGCCATCACCCAAGCCCAAGCCTGCAGACGACGAGGAAGACTTCCTGGACGGTCTCGACTTTGACGGGCCCGAGCTGCTCGACAGCGGCAAGCTCACGCTGAATCGCAATGTCGTCGTGAAGAAGCCGGCGGCCAAGACAGCAGCGCCTCCAGCTGCCCGTCCCGCGACTACCATCACATTCACAGACCGGCCGGCCTCATCACGGATCCCTCGCCCGCTGCCTTCGTCAAGTCGCTCACGACTGACGCCTGTTTACGAGACCGGCGCGTCCACGCAGACTACCAGTAGACCGATGCCCACAACTACCAGCGCACAGCTTTTGCGAGCGAAGCGCTCGGCGCCCGTGTTGCGCAGCAACCTCAATCCTGCACGAGGCCACATCCCCTTCTTACCCGCTGGCAGCTCAACTGCGCAGTCGCATCATGTCATGTCTAAGACATCGCAGCCTCAACTCCGCCGCGACTCAGATCCTCGCAGACCGCAGTCACCCTCGATGAGGTCCTACTCGCGCATGTCCAATGCGCCGCAGTCAGAAACACCTAGTCGAGCGGGCATCAGGCGAGACCTTGCGCCATCTGCTCTGGCGCGCCATCCACCGCCCAAGAAGTTGACGCAACCACAGCGCAAGCGCAACTACGGCGATGGTCATGAGCTGGATTCATTCGACGACCTGCCTACCTCAGCAACCAAGGAGAAGGTATTTGAGAAAGTGCCGCGCAACGTTGCAAGCAACAAGTCGCTTCGACACCAGCCTAGCAACTCGCGTCTGCCAATGCCAGACAGGATGGCGACGCCCATGCCCCAGACGCCTCGCAGTCCACCAAAGATGGATCACACGCCACGATTCGCGCGAGACACGGCAGCTAGTAGGAACGCACGTGAGCAGCGATTGGCAGGTACGAGGATAAGAGGCGATGGCCCAATTGCACCTCGGCCCATGAGCTGGGCCGCCCAAGTTGCTGCTCGAAGTCCGCATACCAGCCCTACTGCTCACAAGAAGAAAGGCTCAGGTCAGAAGCCACAGCTGATCAGGCAAATGACGCAACCATATACGCACAGTAAGTGGATTTCCGAAGACCCCATCGCAAACACTGGCTTACCCTGCCCAGACGAGAAAGGCATGGTATATAATCCCACGATGCAACGCTGGGAAGGCAACGAGGAGGCATTGGTGTCGTTCACCCTGCCTAACACATCGACAACGACTCTTGCTTTGACCACAGCGAGCACTCCGACCTTTGCACCGCCAGGTCATCCGCTTAACCGACCCCATGATCGCTCTCACTCAATTTCGCACACTGCATTGTCTTCTATCCATGCCGCCCAGAAGAGTTTTTCGTCCCGCATGGCCAAAATAACTCCCACTCCCGCACCTGCACCAGCACCTGCTGCTGTACCCATGCCGGTCCCATCGCCTCCACGACCAGCTCTAATCTCACAAATCTCGGCACCGCGCGGTGTGCTACACGAAGGTCGCATGGTTTTTGATCCTGTCAAGATGAAGTGGCTCAAAGCTGCGCGGCACTCCAATGACCCTCGATCTCCTTCTGAACTGGATGACGACGAGGATCCCTTCGCTGGCATCGAGGATTTCAAAGACAATGAAAGCCTTGCTGGTGGAAGCAATGCGCCGGGAGGTGTCGGGTCACCTGACGTGCAGGATCCCAGCTTTGTTGGCGAAGAGTTTGATGTCGGTCCTGGCTTCATCCGCCGGCAGCGTGAAGAAGAAGCCATCTGGCGTCGCAGAACAGAGGGCTGGCTTGGCGGCTTCCGCGACGAGGGCGAGCACAGAGGTGGCTGGAAGTGGGCCATTCGAGACTTCGCGGCGAATGCATCGGCTGGTGCATCAGCATACTAATACTTTGAGCATACTTGTACATGGCACGACCTTACGACATCATGAACGCATCGCACAACTGGTTATCAGGCACATTCTTGGAGTCTGTACAAAAAAGCACGAAGTAATGAGGATGAAGGGGGCTTGGATTTGTCTCTTCAGATATCCCGAGTGTTATGTCGGCATGCTCTCGATGAGGGCTGCCTCACTCTTACGACACATTTATGACTTATGACCTTGACACTAGAAAAGCGGGCTTCATTGCTCTGTTAGACGAATTATGAGGTTAGGCTTTACCATTCTGCGTCCTTTATTCGCGTGAAAGTGTGTTTTGTTTGAGACGAATATGTTTGTTGGTCATCTCGTCGAGAGGAAGTCACGATCGTCCCGCGCTAGGGATTTTACGACTCCGACCCACCCATGCCACCTTCACGAAATCCATGTCGTGTATTCCACACACACACACATACATCAAAGACACTGGGCGGTACATACGCCCTGCTCAAACCATACCATCTGGGGCTCAATCATTACCGCACAGTAGCGTTGGATTAGTCAAGGTCGGAGAGGTTTTGGTTGCTCATTGTCGCTATTACCAACACAGGTGGTTCTACAGCAGATCGTCGAGAGCACAGCGATGCTCGTCCACAACTACAAATTTCGCTGCAGGCAATCATCAAACTATGGAGGACGCATCGGGCCCTAGTCTTCTAACCTACCGGCATATCCCCCTCGACTCCAGCGAGCGGAAGATTCGGCTAGTCAAAGTCCGTAGCGACGACCAAAACAACATTTACTGCGATTTCACCTCTTTTGATCTGGACCAGGCTCCACCGTTCACCACTCTGTCCTACATGTGGGGTGCGCCGCCTCCAACACGCGTCGTTCTCGCCAAAGGTAGGCTTCTCAACATCAGAAAGAAACTTTACCGTTTCCTGGAAGAGTTTTGCAACGGGGATGAATATCTCTGGGTTGATCAGCTATGCATCGATCAAGAGAATACACTAGAGCGGAGCCACCAAGTGCGTCTCATGTCCTCCATTTACACGCGGTGCTCATCTGTTATCATGTGGCTCGGAGGACTATCGAAGAAGTATATGCAAGCTGCGCGAGACTTTGAAGCTACCTCGGATATCGACGCACTCGCAGTGCTGCTCAAACATCCCTACTTTACTCGACTATGGGTCATACAAGAGATTCTGCTTCCTCCGGAAGTAGGCGTCTTTGTGGGTGGCAATGTTTGGGTTCCTTGGTCACAGTTCAGCGAAACCGCACTCAAAAACACACGGGCGCTGGAGACTAGGGGAGTGCCGTATACCGCAATCGCACTTATCCATCATCGGAGCACATACGCCTGTCAAGTCGGCATAGGACTTCCATCCTGCCTTCAGCTGTTCAGCGGCAACGCGTGCGGCGATCCGCGCGACAAAGTCTACGGCCTCATGGGGCTTGTTCACGCTACCGAGCGCGTCGAAGTCGATTACACCAAGTCTTCACAAGAAGTCTATCAGGATGTAGTGCGTGCGTTCTGCACGAGATATCTAGATGGTCGAGACAATTCACACCATGAGCTTGGAGACTCAGCCGAGAGCTACCATCTGACCCTTGCTGAGCTGGGTAAGAGCATGGACTTCAGCAATGATGAAGTCGTGGGGGTGATATGCTTCCTTTCGGAGCTATTCCAGCGGATGGACACGTACAAATACTCCGAGGAAGAGATCAACGTGCGTCTAAAGATAGATATGGGGTTTGAGGTTGCGATTGAAATAAGGGAAATCGACGCGAATGGCTATGACTTTGGCAACGACGCCGTTCATCGGTGGTGGTTTGAATGCGAAGGAGAGAAACGATCATTCTAATTTTCATGATACGCACCGGTGAGCACTTTCTATAGAGACTGAGAAGAATGAGTCCAAGTAACAGCACAGCGATGAGCTGCAAAATCATTTAATTTGTGAGGGTATTGGTGGCCAGTCAGGATCCTAGCTACTAAGTACACGCTTAAATACCGAATGCATTGCCAAAGATCAGGGGCCAGTGCGGTCGAGTGACCATGGTGGGTTGGACTGCCTTTGGGCAGACGCGGAGCGCTTACGAGGCCTGAGGTGTCCACAATATGACGTTTCCTATCTCGGATAGCTCGGCAGGCTTTCTCGACATGGACTACGTACGCACCCGAAGTCGCGAAAACTGAAGTCACCCAGTTCCACGCAGGAGGAAACGTTACAAAAAACTTAAACACTGCATTCATAGGACTATCTACTGGTGCTCGTATAGCGCGTCTATGGACTGGTTTCTTCTTCGTACGTTCCCTGCCAAACCCTTGGCGAAGGCTTAGCCACGCAACGGCCGCGTGTCACTGGGTAGCGTTGGTTGCTAAGCTTTACCCGCCTTGGTCCACGTCAGTTTTTACCCGTCGTTGGCGTCGTCGCCTCGCGGCAAGACCACTTCTCGGCGCTACGAGGCGTTGGACAGACCGAAGACGGCAATGATGGCGTGTATCTATCTGGGGCCTGGGCATCTCATGTTCACCACGACCCCACGATTCCTTCGTGAATGCCAACAAGTTTCCAAGCCTGCTATAACGGCTTCTTTACTCCACAATACGTCACCATTCAGTCGCACCTTCTTGCCGAAGTACCGTTTTTGCGGAGAAAGAGCACACGATCACTTGCCGAAACAAGGATTCTACCAACTTTCATGCCTTAGATCTTTCCGTCCCTAGAACCTATCAACAGCATACCGTTTGCACGAGCAGGTCTTCGAGATTGGAAGCTTTGCATTTGATATTGATTGCGCTTTTTTGGAGAACGGCCTGGCGACGCGACTTTCGACTTCCATCATGCGGCTATCCATATGCGCGGCACTCATTGCGTCGGTAAACCTCGTCGGACATTGTACAGCGGCACCATCGTTCAAAGCCTCCTCACAAGCAGCGCCACCGACCGCGGAAGCTGTTGACATGTCGAAGAGGGACAATGAGGAAGTGCTCAAGTACTTTCATGAGGCTGGGTACGTTGGTTAGCAATTCGCTACGCTGCACTGGTGACTGACCAAACACAGCGACGACGAAATTCTTGGACACTACGACAGGCGGTACTTTCATGGAGTTGTGACGGACGAGGAGCGAACAGACACACAAGCGCATATGATCCGCGCATACTTGACCTTCTTCCGGAATCACGGACTGGACACCTGGATAGCGCATGGCACACTGCTTGGATGGTGGTGGAATGGAAAGGTATGGCTGATTTCTTGGATCTATCAGTACCCACTAACATGCTGCAGCGCTTACCTTGGGACTATGACCTCGACACACAGGTCTCCAGTACGACACTGAACCGGCTAGGCGAATTGTACAACCAGACAAAATACCTGTACACATCTTCAGACGGCATGGTCAAGCGGGAGTATCTCATCGACGTCAACCCTTGGATATTCGAACGCGTGCGCGGTGATGGGATGAATGTCATCGACGCGCGGTGGATCGATGTTCGGAATGGCCTCTACGTTGACATTACTGGTCTGAGTGAGACGAACCCGGCCACAAATCCGGGAGTTTGGAGCTGCAAGAATTACCACGAGTACAAGATCGATGAGCTGTATCCGATGCGCGAGTCGATGTTTGAGGGCGTCATGGCCAAGGTACCCTATGCGTACGACAAGATACTGACGGATGAATACCAAACCAAAGCGCTTGTTGTCACAAACTTCAACGGGTAAGAATTGTAGAATCAGGTATGGAAAACGAGTACTAATCAGTCCTTAGGCACATGTGGGAGCCGAAATTAAGAGAATGGGTCAAGTCGCCAGAAACGATTCAGAGAGAGGAAGAACTGCGGCTGTGGCGAGAGCAAGAAGAGAAGGCAAGGGCGCTGGACAATAACAGGCTGGGCTAGTAGGCTAGCTGGCCTTGAAGACGTGCATTGAATTTTGCGAAGTATCGATCCTGGCGTTTAAGCATTCTCGGCGCAGGTCCTTTGGAGTATATCTTTGTCCTGTTCGGATCTCTGTATCTGCATATTGATACCCAATATTAGGTGTTGTAGGTGGGAGAGTGGCGAACAATAGTTGTGATCACAATCTATGTCCCAATGAATATATGAACGACACTGTGCTCGTCTATGATGTGTTCTGGTGTTGATGGACACGAAGGTGGAGAGTAATCAGTCCGTGATGGTCGGGAGAGGCGATGACAAATGGCCGATGGCGACGCATCACGGATGGAAGCCTTGCAGAACGTCACCGAAACACTCAAGGCCAATATCTCAGCCACACGCTGCGAAGCGCTACATCTTGATCACACACTAACACTACCACTTACCTCTCTAGTAGAACACAGTCGACATCCTCAGTGATCTTGAAGCACACTCTCAGCATGACAGACGCCGATTCCGCGCCTGCGACCGCAGCGACCAACGAGCTCGAAATCACACTCCTGCACCATGGCGAACGACATACTCTCAGCTTCACGCAAGATGCGACAATATCACATCTGTCAGAGCGCGTCGCCAGTGATCTCTCAATACCGCCATCGAACCAGAAATTCCTAATCGCCTCCAAACTCGGCCTCCAAAAGCCGCCCTTTAAAGCACCCGACCTTCCTCTGACAGAGCTCGCTGGCAAGAAGATCACCCTCATGGGCAGCACATCAGCCGAAGTCTCGTCTCTCAACGCCAGCATATCCGCTGCCTCCGCGCCCCGCCGACAAGGTCCCATCAAGGCCGCCACGCCGGCGCGCAACCGCGACTACAAGCGCATTCAAGACGAAGCGCAATACACCTTCCACACGCTTCGGCCACTGCCCTACCTCCCCAACCCCGAGCGCTCCCTTCGCTTCCTCGAGCGCCTGCGCGACGACGCCGGCATCAAAGCCGCGATGCGCACGCACAAGTTCAGCGTGCCGCTCCTGACCGAGATGGATCCCGCCATGCACACGACGCAAGAATCGCGCACGCTCGGCTTGAACAGAAACCAGGGCGAAGTCATCGAACTGCGGCTACGAACAGATGCATACGACGGATACAGAGACTACAAGACGATACGCAACACGCTGTGCCATGAGCTGGCGCATAACGTGTGGGGCCCGCACGATCGCAACTTTTGGAACTTGTGTAAGCAGATTGAGCGCGAGGTTGCGCGGGATGATTGGAAGTCTGGCGGCAGGAGCGTGGGCGATGAGGAGTTTTATGAGCCCGGTGGCGAGGAAGAGGTGCACGATCATGGAGGGTGGACGGGAGGCGATTTTGTGCTGGGGGGTGCGAGTGAGACGGTGGTGAGTAGTGCAGGTGGTGCGGTACCGGTGGGGAATTTGAGTCGAAGGGAGATTATTGCAAGGGCGGCGGAGGAGAGAATGAAGAGGACGAAACGGGCAGAGGATGAGGCGAAGGAGTCTGAATCTGCTTCATAACAAGAGTGTGGTGTTGCTGGCTGCTTGATTGTGTGTTGTGAGTACGGAGATGGAAGTGAGCGGACGCGTCTGGAGATGAAGTAATGGATATGTAGGTCAGTGACCTTCTCTACCAACGTTTCCCGTTCTACGAAGTACACCTTCTTCGGCATATTCTTTTCCTATCTTCGTCCCTCGTTGTCATCACAAAGTCACCTCGGATTCTCTGCGGCAATTCCGCCCTCGCATGCTAAAGCGGAACTTAGCGGCGAGCTACCCCACGCATCCGGCGCCTTCCCCAGATGCGATGCCATCGAGCCAGTAGCCGACGCAGGTACTCCGCTGCTCCGCACGCTACTGTACATGATCATCATGTTTGACTCTCTATAGTCTTCCCTCCTGACGTCCTTTTTTCTCCACTGCAGCTTACCTCCTGCGTGCCTCCATCTTTACCTCGTCCCATACAGTCAATCGCACGTCTTGTAACCATATCGTTCCAGTATTCTGCAACCCATTATGGCTTGGTTCATCATCTTCGTCCTGCTCGTCGCGGCTGCTTGGGCGGCCGTTGGAGTCCTGCTCGCAAAATGGCTGAAACAGGCGGGTCATAATAAGCCTTTGAAGGGACGACACTTGGATGCCAGCGAAATATATGGTGGCGGCGTCGGATTCGGAAATCAGCATGGCTTGGAGGCGAGTAGCTCAAGAGATATGTCAGCCTCGGCGCGAGGTATCGGAAGGCCCATTGCGATGGGGCAGTATGGGAGTGGACGGGTTAAGGGAATATAGGATGTGCTGCGAAGGTATGAGATGGGGTTGAAGAAATTTGTGAATTGGCGAGCTGCGTTTGCATGCCGCTTTCACACTCAACACCACCTCCCGCCGCCACACCGCTCTTCACGACACTGCAGCAACCTCTGACTAAGTAGCTGCGGTAACGGCCACATAGCAACGCACTTTGGTGTTCGCAAATTCCAGCGGGGTTTTCTTTGTTTCTGTGTACACATCCTTTGTCTTAACTTCGATACCACATCGGATGCTTGACCCCGGACCTTGACTACCGCGAAAAGAGTCACTGCGCGTGCAGTAGCGCCTCGTATTCCAGCACAGCGGTCACCTCACCCCAACTTGGGAAGCACAGATTGGGGCCGTATTGCTGCATAATTTTGAGTGCCAGGCAGCACAGTCTCCGCCAGCCATTGCAGCAATCGTGCAAGCTCAATTGAGCGTTTCACCACCAATAGCATCACTGTGCGCACGAGGAGCTAGCTCTCGACACTGTATCACGCTCACTTCCTGCGTGAAATATTGTCTTTGGCTTGGACCGCATCAGCTTTCTACTCAACTTCCAACTACAACACTGTTCGAAGACGAACAACTACACACAAGTTCTATGGCGATGGCAGCACCTACTGCTGGCGAAGTCGCAGCTTATCTGTCGCAAAAGGCCTTCACAACCGCGTCTATACGAATTGCAAGAGCTCCTGTCGAAATCGCTCTTGGACGAACATTCCTCGCCATGCCGTTGCTCGCCAAAGCCGGGCTTCTCACTTCGTTCCTTATCCGTGGCACCGCACTCCCCGACTTCCTTGAGCAACACGGACGAGTACTATTCGCTTTCACCACCGGCGTTGCGGCAGCTACTGGCATCTACCACTACTTCCGGCACTTTCGAGAGAATCGCGCAAAGGTACAGCTGGGAGTCTACCATATCGTTCGTCAGCTAGAGAACCTTCCGGATCTCTACGAGCGATTGAACAACCCAATCGCCCTAGTCGCAGATATCGACACTGAAGTCACGCGTATGATTGGTGTGCATCTCACGAAGAACGAGGCAGCCGATGTTCTTTTGCAGGTCAAACGCAAGCTTTGGGTTTGTGTTGATGAGCGCCGCGAGGCTATGAAGAGGCAAAAGAAAGTTCCCAGGGAAGACACATCCATCAACTCATCGCCGAAACTGCCTATGCCCTGCTCGAGCAGCGTTCAGCCTACTGCCCTGGGTACGCTGCCTGTTGCCATGAATCATCCATCGAATAACGCAAGCAACATGCAGATCGAGCCGCCTCAAGAGGATGAGCAGGATGTGATCATGACCGACGTAGGACATCTGCCCGCTGCCCCGGTTGAGACACAATTGAACTCGAGCCCACCCCTACCACCATCTCAAGTCACGGATCGTAGCTCCTACCAAGTTCCCACCTCGTCGTCAGAAGAGTCCAAACTGTCATCGCCGCCTCCTGCTCCTCCACCTCCACATCAATTGACTCCAGCGCTATGGCAGCGGACCTCCCCGCCTTCGTCTGGCTACGGTCTAAACTACGATGACGACAATTTGTATTCTCCAGAGTCTCCAATTGAGCAGCGGCAGAAGCGCTCTGAGAATGCGAAGGAGCCCAGCATGCTAGAACGCGCGACAAAGCGCGCATTTGACCCCAATGCATTCGGCAATCGCCCGTATGAATCTCCTGTTCTGCCACCTGCAAGAACAACGGAGCCATCAGCCACTATCAAGAGCCAAGCATCCAAGCCTTTTTCTACCGTCAAGATGCAGCAGCCTCCGAACACCCTGGCGCTTCGGAGCCGAAATGCAAAGAAGGGTACTTGGTTGAAATCTGTGCAAGAAGGTGCTTCACCACAGCATGGTCCCACACCAGGGACCACAGAGTATCGTGTGGCTGAGCGTCGAGACTTCTACAACGGCATCCAAGAAAATCGGCGCATTCGACGAACCTTCCGAACTGTCTTCGAAGCCGTTGATGATGTAAAGAAAGAGGAAGTCAACGATGTGAAGGAAGAGCGATGCGCAGATGCTATTCTTCCTTTTGTCGCTACTAGTGAAGACGAGATAGCTACACACTTCGATCCGGCATCATCGCCACCATTACCGCTTAAAGAGCCTCGCACACCCGAGCTGTCTTCGCCGCGCTGCCCTCCAACGCCAGAATGGCCATCATCTGGCATCAACTTTTCACCTTTCACTTCGCCCGCTGTCGTCAGCGTCGCATCGAGCCCTGTGACGCCTGATCAGAAGCGCAATCGTCCACGCAAGAATTCTCTTCAGCCGTAGACACTCATAGACTGCCGACGTAGATGCCAGCGGGTAGGAGGAGTAGTGCGCGGAAGAACAAGTTTGTTGGGAAGTATTTTGGATAGAAGGTAAAATTCATTGTAGGGATTCTGCATGTAGCATATGCGCATTACACGTTCTTGTAATATGCTTTGAAAATAAGCAGCCTTTGTAATTACCGTACGATTATAACACCTCAGCAACCTCCACACACCCCCATCTTCTACTCATCGCCCATCATACAACCCGTGAACCCATCTAGTTCTCACGATCCCTCAACACCCACAGGAATAACAACAATAAACATCAAACACCCTTCCTCGCTCCTGAACGGCCCATGATCCATCCCAGGCTTCCGATACGCATATGCTCCTTTTGTCCATACATCCCCTTTCCCTTCTCCTTCATCACCAGCATCACCGATTATCTGCCCAGTTCCACTCCGCCTGCCTTTCAGGTCCGTCAAATCGCCCTCGATAAGCACAATCTCTTCAATGTACGCGTGCGAGAAGTTCTGGATCTGGTTCGAGGTGCGCGGGGACCAGCGTTGCAGGTATGTTGCGCGGCCGGTGGAGGGGTCGTGGTTTAGCGTGAGTTGCGATATGCCGGGTTCGAGGGCTTGCCCTATTTTGTTTTGGGTTAGAGATTGGATATTAGAATTCGTGAAGGGAATTATTGTTTTGGTTGGGTGAAATGATAGAGGCGGCGTACATTGGCGAGCTGTGTGTGTGAGTGGGTCGGTTTGGGGGGAGTGGAATTCGTATTGTTGCATCTCTTGGATTGAGGGTGGTTTGATGTTGTTTATGAAGTTACAAGAGTATGACACTGGAGGGGGGCTAGAGTAGAACAGTTGTTGGGATTGGGTGTATGGCATATAAAGGATGTAGTCGAATGCTAATATGTATATATGGATGGCAATGCTGAAAATGGCCGAGCTATGTGTTGGAGGGTCGGATAGCTCCAAGCTTTCGGAAAATGGTTTCTACTGCATTGCTGAGAACTAATTCAACTGGAATTGTCCGATCGATCGGCCGTTTGGTGAGATCTAATTCGCGCTGCTACTGTTTGAAGGAGAGTTGGGGTGTGTTGCGTTGTAGTGCTGACTAATGTACTCGGTCGTCAAATGGGGCAATCGTGCATACGTCACGTCGGATCTGCCCCTTCGTCCTTTTTATCACTCCTACGTGCTCTCATCCCAACATTTCATACCATAATGCAGCAACTCCGTCAATTGGGCTGTACGTGGTCACGATGAGAGCTGATATCCTCCTCAACAAACCTCATGCCGTCAGGCCAGCACCCGAAAGCAGCTTGGTGAAGCAATGGCTTGGGTCACCTGGACGCGATCAGCGCACTGCCGCTGCAGGGTTCAGCACCACAACTTGAACCGTCGACAAAGTTCAGAGCAGTGAACATCACTCCGCACGGCTTCCGTTGTTTTGACATTTTGTTGAGGGTTTAGATCTTCACCGGTACCGCTTATGGACTTTCTTGAGGGGTCAGCTGGGGCAGAAGCTGTAGCCTAAGCCATCTCGAAGGAAAGCTCATTGGTGCTTACTTGTCTGCATCATGCAAGATCCATCTGCAATGATGGGTATTCGAAGTCGCAGCAGACTTCACTGGCTGAAAGGACACGTCAGCTGCTTCAAGAGCCATCGTCTCAATGCAAGAAAGAACTTTTATACATGAACTCGTGTCGCCCGTCAGATATTCAAGAGCTTTATTGACGGCACGATTACCCTTGGTCGTCTCAATTCCAGATTAGATCTCATTCAAAACACCTTGCAGCAGCGGTTCAAACCACCATGGCTCCCCGACATTGCGATATGCCTTGCTCCGTTCCACCCCACCCCGACCTCCTCGCGAGGTTCAAGTCTGACTTGGCAAGAGCGCAAAGTACAAACGATGATCGTGCCATTAAGAAAGCTGCCAAAATGCTGCACGGCGAGAAAGGCATGCTTGGAATGAATGACGGCACTATATTCCCGCACTCGCATTTCCCTCAACCGTCTTCAATCATGGTTATGGGTAATGCGGCGCTCGAGAGGGCGCCGCTTCGTGGTACAATCAGGTATGCGCCAAGATTCCCAGGATGTCGATTGATGCTAACCATCCAAATAGGGTCATTGTAGTCCTCGTCGAATTCTCAGATGTGAAAATGGCTAGTGGAACGAAGGAACGTATGGAGGACTTGTGGTTCTCTACGGACAAAGTCCCCACTGGTTCTGTCAATGAGTACTACTCTGAAGCATCGAATGGGGCGGTCAATCTCGATGGAGAGGTTATTGGACCATTCTCCTTGAGCCACACGCTATCATACTATGCGAATCGACGTAAGTATGCATCTTGACCTATAAGTATACAGCAGACTGAGTTCACGAAGAAACTGGCCGAGGCTGGCCTGAGCCTAACATGCGGACCATGGCCGACGAGGCGTTCGATATTGCAGTCGATAGTGCAGGCTTGGATCTTAGCCAGTACGATAACGATGGCAATGGCTATGTAAGAAACATTTGTGGCCAGACTGCGTTCGTGCTAACAGTTCTTAGGTGGATGCATTCGTTGTGGTGCATGCAGGCCGGGGTGCTGAACAGACCGGCGACCCTCATGATCTTTGGAGCGTGAAATGGACTCTGCCGGAAGAGCGCGAAGCTGATGGTAGGTGTCATTGAGTTGTCCGAGTCGGTAAAAGCTCACAACTACGCAGGCGTCAAAGTATACGGGTTTCTAACTATACCTGAGGATGCGAAATGTGGTGTATGCGCTCATGAGATTGGTCATTTGAGTGAGTCCAAAGTAGCTGATTTGCCTATGGAATCTCTAACAGGATCAGTTTTCGGTTGGCCCGATCTGTACGACCCTGGTCATGTCGCGTCGGGTGTCGCAAATTGGTGTGTCATGGGCTATGGTTCATGGGGTTGCGACGGCGATCGTCCTGTTCATCCTTCTGCTTGTAGGCTTCGTGCGTCCAATTTGGCCCGCCTGTTCTGACCAGCATCAGGGTGCAAAGCCAATCAAGGTTGGGTTGAAACCATCGTTGAGACGGAGAACCACGAGATTACACTTGAGGACGTGAAGGTGGCGTCCAAGATCCATCGATTGTGGACGGACGGTGGTTCAGAAAGTCCCGAGTACTTCTTGGTCGAGAATCGCCAGCTCACGGGCTTCGACGAGTATTTACCAGGAAGAGGTTTACTTATTTGGCACATCGACGACAACGTGTGGAACAACACTGATGAGCACCACCCTAAAGTAAGACTCGTACAAGCTGATGGGCTCGAAGAGCTCAAAGGCAACTGGGGTCGCGGAGATGCTGGCGATGTATTCCCCGGTTTTGCTGGTATAACAAGTTTCAATTCCAGTTCCAAGCCCAACAGTAAGGCTTACGGTCGCGTGGATACCTACGTCTCCGTCACCAAGATCCCACCTTCCACTTCCGCCATGACTTTCGAGGTCACGGTGAAGCGCTGCAACGAGCATCTGACTGCTAATTTTAATCCACGAATCTGGTACCGCGTGAAAAATGCCTACCAACCCACGACCCATTGCCTCGATGTCATCAACGACAACGGTACAGACAGCAAAGGCCATATTGAAATGCGGAACGACGGCAATTACTCCGGGCAGTACTGGCAGATTAAATCGAACGATGACGGCACTTACTTCCTCCGCACCATGTTTCTCGGACCCAATCGACAGCTTGATGTGTATACACATGACAAAGCGAGACCAGTGCTTCAAACCTTCGCGCAAGTGACTGGACAATACTGGCAGATTAAGCCATGGGGAGATGGAACTTGGCATATTGAGAACAGCTACAATGGCCAATACCAATACCTTGACGTGGAAGATGGCGGGAATAATGTGAAAATGCAGAAGGCGGACAGCGGTCGACCAACACAAAGGTGGACTTTTGTGCCCATTCGGGATATCACTGAGCCTGGGTACTAGCTTTGCCCGTGAATCAATATTTAAAGCCAGTGACGTCGTCTCCTATTGAAGAAAATCAACGATTCCGCGAGGAATTATAGAAGAAGGCTGATTGATGCCCGGAAATGTCGGTCATATTGTCAAGCGCATCATGGTGAAATATTTGAGAACGTACCTGAGACCTCCTAAAGGTGGGTGTTCAATAGTCAGGCATACGCTTGGCTGCGTATTGAAGGGAAACGCAGGGAGATGGAAAGGCACATGAGAAGAACATAGAGGTATACTGAAGTTTCGATATCCAATGGTGGACGGTGGAAGACTGGACCGCCTGGACTTGCCCCGCGCTGATCTACAGAAGGCCGGGTAAGCACTACTTCTCTACCGAGGCACCTTCCGCCTCGACTTTTCCACCACACAATATTACGACGACAGAATTTTGCGATATGTGGAATTCTTATAAATTCTTTGTATTGTCATTTGCCACTGTCGACCCTTGATTGCCAAATCAAGACTTGCGTACGTCGCAAATTGTTCTTTATTTGACCATAACGGTGGAACTTCCCTCTACGGCCATCAGATTCGCCTCAATCAGATTATCATAATGTCTTTACCAGATACCGCGAACAGCCAGGCAAGCTCGTCGCCACCGACTCTCTTGCATCAAGAGATCCAACTGGAAACACTCTCTTCACCGCCAAATCAACAGCACGCAAACAGCGAACTAGAACCCGATCAAACTTTCTCAGACCAATCTACCTCGCTCCCGCCTATTGATGGCGGTCTCCCAGCATGGCGTTTACTCCTCGCTGCCTTCGTCTTCGAAGCCTTACTCTGGGGCTTCCCGCTCTCCTTTGGCGTGTTCCAGGACTACTACACGCGCCTTCCGCAGTTCGAAAACAATGCGTACATATCTGTTGTCGGCACCAGCGCTTCAGGAATCTCATATCTCGGTGCTCCTCTCGTGATACCGCTGATTCAGCGGTGGTCGCAATACCGAACGCACATGATCCTAATAGGATGGCCGCTTTGCATCATTGGGTTGGTTGCAGGTAGTTTCGCAGATCGACTGGGCACCCTAATATTGACTCAGGGTGTTATGTATGGCGTAGGCTTCATCATCTTCTACTATCCAATTCTGTCCATGGTGGATGAGTACTGGGTGAGGAGAAGAGGGATGGCCTACGGTTTACTGTGCAGCGCATCTGGGGTCTCTGGTGCGGTTACACCGCTGGTACTCCAGGCAGTGTTGAAGAGCTATGGATATCGTACAACGCTGAGGGGCGTTGCAGTCTTATTGGTAGTCTGCACGGGCCCATTGATTCCACTCCTGAAAGGCCGCATTCGCCAGCACCAACATTCGAGCCCTCGAACAGACTGGACTTTCCTTAGGAAACGGCTGTTCTGGATTTATAGTGCGAGCAACCTGCTCATGGGCTTAGGGTACTTCTTTCCTTCCTTGTACATTCCGTCATATGCGACTTCCATCGGGCTGGGGACAACGCAAGGGGCAATGTTATTGGCACTCATGAGCGTCGCTCAGGTGGCAGGCCAATTTAGCTTCGGCTATGTCAGCGACAAGAAGATCAGCGTCAATCTACTCATGGTTGTCCCTTTAATGGTCGCAGCTACCGTTACCCTGAGCGCCTGGGGCCTGGCGCGCTCATTAGCACCGCTCATCTTCTTTGTACTCTTGTACGGCTTCTTCGGCGCAGGATATACTGCCATGTGGGCCAGGATGGTAACTGCTGTCAGCGACGAGCCGTCTGCATCACAAGCAATTTTTGGCCTATTTTGCTGTGGGAAAGGTGTTGGAAACGTCTTAGCAGGACCAATCGGTGCTGGCTTGTTACATTGGTCGAACGATACTAGCGGTTACGGGCATGGGATGTACAAGGCGGTCGTCATGTTCACTGGAATTTCTTTGCTTCTTAGTGCTGGTAGCTTAAGCACGATCTACTTGAGGCCGAAAGCCTGATAGAACGATGAAGATGGAGTAACGAACTATTCAAACATGGAAGGTCTGACCGTAGGATGGGACATGGACGATCAAATACATCGAAGCAGCCATTGAAGTTCGCCAAACAGTGTTTACAGCCCTAACAAATTGCTCATCGGACTGAACTGTACAGCTTGTGTAAGTCATATGTAGAACTAGGCAAGGGAATAACGAGCCAAGTCCTTGAGACTTCCGAGTTTCTGTAGCGTTTGTGACATACATCGTACAAACCATGGCTGTGTGACAACCGGTTTTCGGCAACCAAGTCGTCAGCAAGATACGCTGCGCCGGAGTGCCAATTCGCCTGCGTCCGCATCTTGAGCGGCTTATTCATACGTCAGATAGTAATGATAGCCCGCACCTGTGATAAGGGCGGGGTTCAGTGGGTCTACAGGCATCCTTCGGAAAATGACGATTTTGCCGATGCCTTATCGGCTTTTGGCAATATTGGCGTTATGAGCGATCGCGGCGAAGATCGCCTCCCTACTCGCGTGCAATAAAACGGGTACTCGATATATTCATCTTCCTTTCAACAAGATCACATAGTCCTTGGCTTTTTTATCATTTGTGTGCATTTACAGGTTGGCACCTTTTTGGTCTCATCGGATTGCTCAGAAATAAGGATGGGTTCAATGCCAGAGGCGTTCGGAAGTGCGGGTATTCAGACTGTGAGTGGCCTGGCAGAAGATAGCTTGAGAATTCTAGTACTAACGAGGAAAAAGAGCTGGACTCGTTTAGTCAGATTCATTGCAGTCGAAGACAACAAGGAGCATATCGGCGAGCCTGCCAACCCAGATTTGGATGGTATGTCATTACGATCTCAATCAGATATAGGTGCGATGCTGATACTATATAGTCGGTGCAGCTCTTGCCTCAGGATCCAGTGTAGAAGTTCGCGAGTTCCTTGGCTCATCGGTGCTCGATTTGTGTGCGCAACCAACAACAAAGGTTCTCGCCATTTCACAGCTGTTGCCTCCGTTATCCAGGTCCGAAATCGGCACTATTCGTTGCATCGGGCTGAATTACCGGAAACATGCCAAGGAGATGAATTTGGAGCTGCCAAATCATCCCACGTTGTTCTTCAAGCCATCGACTTGCCTTGGCGCACCGAATTCACCACTGGTAATTCCGCACCAGGCAACAGACGGGCAAGCAGATTACGAGGCGGAACTCGCAATCGTAATTGGAAGAGCTGCAAAAAATGTGAGGAAGGAGGATGCCATGGATTACGTTCTCGGCTACACATGCTCAAATGACGTTACAGCGCGTGTCCACCAATTCCACGGAGCGCAGTGGAGTTTCGGAAAGGGCTTCGATGGATTTGCACCACTAGGTCCTTGCCTTGTTTCCGCAGCATCCATTTCAAATCCGGGTGAAATTGAGCTGAAAACAATCTTGAACGGAGAAACCATGCAGTACTCGCTGGCCAACGATATGATATTCAGCATAGCGGAAATTGTGGCATATTTGAGCCAAGGCACAACGCTTGAGCCCGGTACAGTCATCATGACAGGTACGCCGCATGGAATCGGTGTTTCAAAGGTCCCAAAAGTGTTTTTGAAGCCTGGAGATGATCTGAGGGTCGTTATGAGCCATGGGATGGGGAGCTTGGTGACGCCGGTTGAGTATGAATCAGCACCGAAAGAATAGGTTGAATATTAGTTTGGACTCTCTCACTGAAGGCCGAAGAGCATTTGATCTTGCGTGATACTATCGAGGACATTTTCCCAGTGCTGAAGATCTGTTGGCTCGAACAGTGTGAAAGTGGGATCACCCCACGGCGCTTGCCATGGAATGCCAGGCACGGTTTCTGCGCTCAGCGTTGTATTTGGTGTGTTGAAGTCGTCGTGATTGGAGACGAAGACGGGTTGTTCGGGGACAGGTCCAACTGATGGTCGAGATGGCACATTTTCCGAGCCCGCCTGGGACACAGGACCAGAATTACCCGCAGCACGATTTGTGCGGAACTTCTGAACTTTGCTAATGCACAGCTCAATGATCTTCACTTCTGCCAGAGCGAATTCGTTGAGCCACACATCATTTCTCTGCATTGCGCAGTATGCTATCAAGTCCTCTAGAATTCCATGAGATCGGCGTGAATGAGGGTCTTTGACTGCAATTATCCCGAGCACTAACGCACTATTGAATAGATGGTGCGGTCCCAGGGTCCATTTGAGGCGGTCATGTAATGGTTGCTGGAAGTAATCGATGCGCATTGCCAGATCAGCGCATGCGGACGATATGCAAGCATCGTGACTTTGCTTGAATCGATTCGTGATGCTTTGGCGAAGTAGATATGGACGGTGCAGAGTTACTCGAGCGAAATGATACATGGAATGCAAATGAAGTCGATTCCAGTGAAGGAATCGATGACGGTGATCCATCGAGGTGTCTGGATCTTGTACATGGTAATACCCCGGTAATTTCGCTTCCCACGCAAGAATGTCACGATCTAAAGATAGGACAGTATCGTACGAGACAGTGTGCAGTCCAAAACAACGCTCTTGGATGTTCCCGACTATCTTCGCAAGATCATGTGCGAGAAAGTTGTACACACTAAGTGTTGGCTCTGAAAGTGGTAGCTCCGTCACTGTGACCGCACTCTCGTCAGTCTCGTCATCAAGCCAAACGTTCGTTGCGCGCTTGACCTGGCATTGCTGGTCGACAATGGCAAAAGGTCGACCGATAGCGAGAGCGATCGTCTTGTCCAGCATGTACAAATGGCTCCAGAGCCTTCGTCTTGTCTCGGTCTCCCGGCGTGGCAGGCGCCAGCGTTCGCCGTCAATGTGTATGCCTTGCGCCTGGGCCATACGCATGGCGAAGCTGGTCGTAAGCCAAGCTTCCGGCACACGACGCAGATGAATCAAGTAGCGCGTGACAAGGACTCCAGCCCTGACCAGATCCGTCGACTCGCCGTAGAAGGTGGGTGCAATGACAATCGCGCGCCGTGCGGCCCAATAGAAGCGTAACGATGTCTCCTGTAGCTCGCACTGTATCTCAGCATTCTTCGGATTGGGACAATCCAGGAAAACGCCATAGGCGAGGACGATGAACAGCAGGGCCAGCCAGCGGAGGTCAATTGTCGCAAAGTCGTCGAAGCCGAATTTCCGCTCCCAGAACTGATCGTATTTTGCTTTAAATGAAGAGGGATGTACCGCATCAATGGCCCAATTGAGTTCGGTCAAGAAAACGTCCACAAGGCGGTCAACACTGGCTTTATTCCGAGGCAGTAGGCCTAGCAAGTCCCAGATTTGCGAAAAGGGGCCTCCGACATCACGAAAACTGTACGTCGATGCTGCTGCATGACGGATGCCAGATGAAAGATCTGGTGCTGGTGCTTCAATAATTTTCGCCGCAGCTTGAGGTCCAAAGTAAGAAGATCCGAAGAAGGATGGAGCATCGCGACTTCTGAAAAGGTCTCCTACTGGCGCGTCTCGAGCGTCTGGAGATGCTCGGCCATTGGAGCTGCTGCCTCCTTGGTCTGGACGAAGCGTGGTTGGCGTTTGACCTTGATCATTGGCGCTGGCGTCGGATGGTGCTGGAAAGGGTGTTCGCTGCCTACGAGAGGCCTCAATCTCTTCGCTATATGTACAGCTCGCTGCTACATCTCGTCGCCTACAATTGAAACATGGCAAAGCACCATCGCACTCAGGTTTGTCAGTCGCATTCTGTCTCGACTAGGGTGACATCATACCTTCTGTTTTCGCCTGTGACATGCAGCACAGCTTTTTGCCTGTCTTCCGCGCTTCCTCTTCTTGATGATCAGAGGTGATGTCTCCATTACCGTTCGTGCATTGTTAGAACCATTGTCCGATGCATCTGCCTTATATCCCGACGGCAAGCCACAAATTGCCGACATCGGTTCACCCGCCAAGCTGGAGATAAGTATCCGAGCCACGCTAACAAGCATGCGCTATCTCTCCTCATCGGCTTTAGGGAAATGTCAACTTGGACACGAGATCGGCATTAGATACTCACGCGACTCATTGTCATGATGAATAGTATAAGGATCCTACCACGATTATTGGAAATGGATCCAAGTCTTCAGCAGTCCAGCAATAGCAGCTTTCGGGTTTTTCTAGAACCTCAACGCCATGACATCTCCTCTTTCCAACGAGAAGGTCCGGGATGGCTCCATCAACGAGAAAGATGCGCAGGTTGGAACAAGCGAAGAGATTCATATCGATCCAGCTGCTGAGAAGCGTCTGATACGCAAGCTCGATCTCATGCTTTCACCCATGATGGTCCTCATATTTTTGGTAGCCTATTTGGATCGTTCGAACATTGGTAAGGCACCTCCAAATACACACACTATTACTCCTCCGTGAGGGCGGTTTATACAGCATACGCAACATCATACTAATTGCGTCCAGGCAACGCCGCAATCGCAGGCATGAACGAAGACCTCAACCTAACCGGCAATCGTCTCAACGTCGCCGTCACTCTATTTTATGTCACCTACATTGCCTTCGAAGTCCCCGCCTCCATCATGCTCAAGAAACTGCGTCCCTCCCGGCTCATTCCTTTCTTCATCATCGGCTGGTCCGCCGTCATCATCGGCGCCGCCTTCATCGAAAACTACGCCTCGCTCATCGCCACACGCCTCCTCCTCGGCGCCTTCGAATCCGGCATTTTCCCATGTCTGACTCTGTACCTCAGCATGTACTACAAGCCTCTTGAGCAAGCCCGTCGCGTGTCCTATCTCTTCGTTGCGAGCGCCCTATCTGGCGCCTTTGGCGGCCTCCTCGCATACGGACTGACTAATCTACACGGCGCAAAGGGTCTCGCAGGCTGGCGCTGGTTGTTCCTCGTCGAAGGCATAATCTCCATGATCGTCGGCGTCGCCACAATCTTTATGCTCCCAGACAATTTCGAAACAGCATGGTGGCTTAACGAGCCTGAGAAAATCCTCTTGCGCGCAAGACACGAGAACGCACGCTTGTACCAGGGCAAATCTATGACGACCGATGCAATGGACAAAACAGAGGTCAAACTCGCGTTCAAAGATGTCAAAGTCTGGGTGAATTGCGCGTGCCAATTCTGCGCCAACACATGCTCCTTTGGCTTCTCGACCTTCCTGCCAGTCATTATCCGCGGCTTCGGATACTCTAGTGTGCGCACGCAACTTTTGACCGTGCCTGTGTATATCTGGGCTTCGGCAGTGTATCTTTGCGTAGCATTTGCGTCGGACTACTTCAACCGAAGAGCGTTCTTCATGGTGCCCATGGCACTGATCACAGCAATCGGGTATGCCATGATGCTTGGAGTTTCCATGACATCGACCGCCGTGTTATACTTTGCTACATTTGTCACTGCGACGGGAATATACTGCTGCGTTGGTCTGAACGTCACCTGGATCATCAACAGCAACGCCGGATATTTCAAACGCGCGACTGCAATCGGGCTGCAGCAAACTATTGGAAATAGCGCGGGCATCATGGCGGGCCAGATCTATCGCATTACGAATGGCGATGGGAGATATGTTATTGGGCATGCGGTGTCGATTTCGACGATCACGACAGCTGCATGTGGGTATGCGGTGGCGTATGTGCTGCTGCGCAAGCTGAATCAGAAAAGGGATCGCATGTCGATTGAAGAGAGGATTCGGGAGATTGACGCGGGCAAGATGGGTGATAGGCATCCCGACTTTAGGTACACTTTATGATTACCTGAGATTCAAGTGCAACACTTCAGTTCAACACATTAATACACTCCAAAAGAACATACTTTGCAATCAAAAGATTTCTGTCACATACATTTTATGGTAAAGAGTACAGCAAATTCGTGTTGCAGGGAGAACTCCGTGACACGTAGGTGGACGAGACAAGCAGTGAGAGCAATTGTCTGCGCGGAATAATGCATTGATGAAGTGCTTCATAAGCCTAAGCCGTAACACAGCGACTCGAGTAAACGCCGTAACATCCCTTAGTCATACAGTCAAAGTACATTTCCCAATCATAACCCATTTAATCATATTTCCCTAAGAGTAGCGCCATGTCTCCCCATCATGAAGCTGAGCTGGAGGCTGCAGTGGCGGCACTGCAGGCTCTCCCTGGTCAGATGACACGCCGACCACTCCTTTTCCATCATCACTAATCGGGCTTGGAGTCGGTCGTTGAGGTTCTCGAGGCTGAGGCGATGGCGGCGTATGACTTTGGCCGACTTGCATGCTCCTGGGAATGTCATATTGCATGCTGGACCGCGATGGGGGCGCAGGATAGCGCGGCTGCGGTGCTTGTGGCGAGCCTACGGGGCCCGCTGTGGCTGTAGGCGGCGCTGTCTGTCCGGTGGATGTAGCAAGCTGCTTGAGCATTTGTTCCCATTTTGGTGCACCATCGGCAGGCTGCGAAGTGCGTGCCATGTCACGTTGGAATGCATCCGAAGACTGGAATTGCGCCGTGGGCCTGGGAGCCGGTAAGGTCGACGGTGCTTGTTGCCCATGGTAGAAAGGTTGAGAAGGCGAAGGTCCATTAGGCCTTGGTGCTATGGCTGTGGGCGTACCAGGTTTCGCATTGGGTAGTTTCGGCATCCACTGTTCGGTGAACCCGCCTCCAGGACTATAAGGTGACACGTAAGTTTTTGCTCGCCTCAGATATGCATTCTTGAGGTATGGGAATTTCATGACGTAGGTAAGATACTCAGTGGGGGTTTGTGCAGCATAAACAACGGAAGAGGGAGGTGTGACGGCGTACATTGGTGGTTTGGGAGTCCCAGATGGGTTGCTCAGTATGTTCGAGACCGATGCTCGACCTGGTGCCTGGCCAATAGGGCTGTATGGCGCAGGATTGTGGTCTTGTCTCTGCCCTGCACCATTCGTGTGCGTGTACGGCGACGGCTGACGCACATTCTCTGAGCTGGGCGATGGGCCATACGGATATGGAGGCAAAGCCTTGGCCTGTGGTGCTTGCGCATACTGATCTATGCCATTGAGCATTGGGGCAGATGACGCAGTTTGAGATTTCCAGTTCGAAGTGGACTGAGCTGGTGGGACATAGGGGTGATACTGATACTGGTGCTGTTGTGCTGCTGGTGGAGGCCGGTGATGGTGGTAACCTTGGTATGGTACTTGGCCATGCGGCTGTGTTGGCGGCCGATGGTCGTAACTGACATTCGGCTGATGTGCCACTGGTGAATTGGGGTTCTTCCGTGTATCCGGATTGTAGACCGGCGACTTCCACGTTGTCATGTATGACTCCTTTGGCTTGTACGAATAAGGTCGACTGCCTGGCTGTAGTTGCTGCTGCATTGGCGTACGAGGCACGGCGATGGGAGCTGGTTTCAATGGGTATGAGGCTGGGTACGAGCGTTGGGCAAATACTGGCACTGGTGGAGGCGGTGGCTTGACGGTGTCCAGGAAATTACTCTTCGGGTTGTTCCGCGGCTTCGCAGGATCCTCAGTATAATGTGGCCTTGCCTCTGTTGATGGCTTCCCGAGATAGTACCAAAGCCGGTTCTCTTTACTGAAGTCGACCTTGGCAGGTCTGCGTGTGACCTCCGGAGCAGTATTCCATTCCGCCCATTTCTGCTCTGCGTTGGGGTCATGGAAAGGATCACCCATATCCGGTACACCGTCGGTGCGATTGGTGATGTCGAGGGAAGCGTCGCTCTCCTTGAGATGTTCCGGCAGTGGCTTAGCATTAGCTGAAGGCTTGGGTCGCTGCGATTCATCAGGGTGAAGCTTGAGAATATACTTCCACTCCACTTCAACGCGGTCGCTGCTGATTGTTAGTTTGCTCAAACTCTCATGGGATCAACACTTACCCGTCAGGAAGAACATCTACCAACGCAGCCTGTTCTCCTGGCCTGTTCTCTACAACTTGTGCGCCATAGATCTGGTACATCTCTCCACCAACATACTGGAATTGAATGACATCCTTTGGCTTTAAAGACCTGCCGTAATTCAAGACGAACTTGTCTTTCTCCAGATAGTCAACATCAACGACCTTGTTGTTCCTCTTCTTTGGCCGATGGAAGCGGCATCGGAAATCGTAGCCATCGTAGAAGTATTCGGTGCCTTCTTCGTCGAACGTAGGCATTGGTCCAAGGTCGACCTGCACGCCAGCTGCCACGGCGCATGTGGCATGGAAAGCTCGCGTACACTTCTTTTGGGAGCACTGGAAGACAGCGCCTCGCTTGGACCGGCAATAGTTACACTTCAGTTCCAGGCGATCTTTACCAATGTTTGCCACGTTGCACACAGTGTCGCCTGCATCTGATTTTGCGACGATGAATGTCTCCGGAGTGTAGTCGGCACAGATGCGATGCGCCTTCATGCCGGTATCGGTCGGTAGAAGCTCATCGTACTCAACGTCATTGGGACACAGTATGCAGGGCATGCCGCGGCCTGGAATCTTGATTCGGATGCGAATGCGTCGGACTTTCTTTGGTTTCGGTGCCTCCTCGGGTTCCTTGCCTCCTCGCTTCCTCTTGTTGTTGGCTGGTTTTCGACCCTTGCCTTTGGGCTTACCAGCGACACTGCGTGGCGGACTGGGAAGACGATCGTCGCCCTCTTCGTCTTCCTCATCGTCGGTCTCTTCGTAATACTCTGGTGTGGGCTCGCCTCTGAGCTTGCGCTCAATCTCGTTGACATCGACCCAGACGCTGTCAGACTCACAATTGCATTTCTTTGCGATTCTTCCGTAGCTCAGCCATGCTTCGTTCGCAAAGTTGACTGACTCGGCGCAATTGTACCCAATATTGTAACCGGAGTGGTAGCCGTAGGGATATGTGATGACGAACTCGCCCTCGTAGTGCACCAGGCGGTTGACCTTGATGTTGAAATCCTTCTCAAGCCGTTGAGGAGAGATCAGGTAAGTCTTGTGGCGCAGAAACTCAGAGCAATGCTTTGCATCGTTCGGCCAGATGCTCTTCATCGCAGCTTCAAATCGTCGAGCATCCTCTTGTGAGATGCTGTACCACTGCTTGGGTGCACCAAAATGGATATAGTTGATGCTGTAAAGGTCAACATCTTCAAGATGCCAGGCAAAGGTAGCCTTCCACATTCCCAGGTACAGGTAAGCCGTATTGACACCGGGAACTTTGGTGCCCAGAACATCAAGGAGATTTGGGAGCTTGGCGACATTCCAGGATGTGGTCCGGTCGTCAAAAAGGGAACCAGGCATGTCGGCACCATACATTGGCTGCCCATAGTTGATAGTTTTCCAGTAGTTGTCTTCAAGCTCTTTGCATCGTTCGACAGAGAATTCGTCCAGTCCAGGATGGTGATAGTCGAAATCTTCAAATGCTACTTCGTCAACGTAATCTGCGACAGCGCCTCTGTTGTTGAGACGACGGGACGAAACAGATTTCTTCTGATCGACGTTCTTTGGCTGACGGCCACGTGCCTTTGTTGGAGTTCCGTCATCTCGGTTTTCCTTCTTGACCCGCCTGTTCGGGCGTTTCTCTTTCTCTTCTCGGCCAGGTGAAGTTGGCGTCGGAGGGACGTCGATCGAGGCTGCATCATCGTCGTCTTCATCCTCTGGCTCCTTCTTCACTTGTCGCTTTCTGGTCGGGCGTCCAGGTCCACGCCTTGGCGCAGGTGAGGCATCATCTCTGTTTGTTGCAGCGGCAGCCTGAGATCTGCTGTTGCGGGTGCGTGTCGGAGCCTCTGCGGCAGCTTTCCGTCGCTCACCTCGTTTGGCTGGAGGTTGATGATGCGGCTCGTCAGTGACAGCACGCCACTCTGGCAAGTTGTACGATCGTTGTTTTTCGATGTTCGCTTGGGTGTATATGCCATGCTGGCCGGCGAACTCTTGCATAATTGGATTCTTCACTTTGATCGACTTGACCGCTTCGCTGAGATCCGGGAGAGAGTCGCGCCTGTAGTACGGTGAGTGTTGATTTTGTGACTGTCTCGTCGTGTCATTACTTACCACTCTGCCGGAGGAATGACTTTGACAATGCCAGACTTCATTCCATGCTTGTCAATCTTGTCGATAAAACGCTTGAAGTTGCGGAACTGATCCATTGTCTACCGCGCATCGTTAGAATATTCAAGTCTGATATGCAAATGCTTCTGCATGCGTGTATAATGTGCTTCTCGTCTTGCAGAAGCTGGGGATGCGACATACTGGCTTGAAGACGGGTATCTTGCCGCCCTCAAAGTAGTGATCCGGCTCAATGTCTTCGCCATCGTCGCTGTCTAGTTCAGATAGCTCCGATGACATTCTCTCGTCCCTCTTGTCGTTATCCTCGCTCGTTGGTGGCGTCAAGGCAGCTTTCGGTGCGGCATCGTCGTCGTGGGCGGCCGGTGCCTCCACTGAGGGCACAATGTCCACGGGCGCCTCCATCGCGCAGAGTTAATGCAGGCGTCCGAGATTTGCGTGTCTCAGCGCGGGTGCAAGGGAGGGGCGTTGGAGGCTAGCAGTTGTGGTTCGAGAGAGGCCTGGGGCCCGGGTGCATCGCTGGTTCCGCCACCGCAGCCACAGGGTGTTCAAATAGAGTCGCGATAATTTTCCCACTTGCGCGTCAACTCTACCGCGTTCTAGAAGTCGTTGGCGGCGCTTATCGTGGTTGGTGAGCGAGCGGCAGGTGCTGGGAGTTGCGAGTGAGGAGGCGCGCACGAACGAAGGTGCAGCGTTCCAGCGCGGGCTAATTCCGATCAGGCTTAGCGTTCCAGCGCCTCGCCTGATGATCACCCCAGATTCACCACCGCGTCCGGCAAGCAGCACTTGATCAGATAGATAAGATCAATACATGAGGGATCATCTATCTTCAGCAAGTTTTGGAAACTTTCAGGATGCCAGTGTAGAAAATGTTCTCGATGATCAGGCATTTAGTTCGTTAAGCAGCCGATTCATCTCCCTAGCCGGATTTGACACGAAAGCCGCCGATTTTGCTGCCAATTTCACCCCAAAATGCGTTGTAGACTGTAGAGCAAGAGCAGCGAGAAGCCATTGTACTCTTTAAAAGATTATGCACGTGGACACCAACCTCACCACGACTCAATCGTTGGTGTCAGGTACCATCTGCACAGTACGCCAAGACCCCTGTGACTCGTTCCTGACATGCACGTCATTGCACGCCCCCGACCCGTTATCAGATCGAACAGCCTCACCAACCCATGACCCACAACTGCTTGCAATCCACATGCATTCCCCAGCTTGACACCCGTTTCGCCACTATTTTGACATACGCTCCTCGTGTAGATCTCCTATCACCACGACAATTCATAGTAAACGAGCCGAATATGTGGCACGAACACGAACCATGTAGAGATTCTTACCATGGCAAGTAGCCACGAGGGATGCATGTGCAAATAAGCTTTCGTGATTGATCTGGTGGAGACCGAACGGCACGTTGTGCGCTGCGGCAAAGACCCGCTAGATCGTGCATACACCGCCGGTGCGGACCACCGCACACTGACTGACCTATGACTGCACTTGCATGCGACAACACCAACACTGTCTCGTGATCTTCTCGACGTACTCCATCGCCATCCTGGCTTCTCCGTCAATCTCATGCGACCAGAATATGGCACTGGTGATAGCACCGAGTGCGATCGTGTCGCAGTGTCTGTCACTGACAACTTGTTTAGACACCAGTTGTAGCGACCTCCTTTGGCGAACAGGCCTAGCTGAGGTTGACTGTCGAAGTCAAAATGAAAGCATTTGAGCCCTGATGCATATCCGTATGAGTGCTTTTGGATCAGTCTGTCCTCAAACCTGTACTGTTGAACTCAGCAAAAAAACGCTTCCCGCCAGCCAACATACAAACCTCAACAACCGCATCGCACCGCGCCATTTTCAAAGACTCAATCACGAAGCTAATCCAATGTGTGTTGTATCGTGCATTAACCGTATGCGCTCCTGGGTCGTCAGTGTCGCACTGCCATTTGACCTCCGATCTCGCCTCTACGCCGCACTCGGCAATCTCGCAGAATCCCAACCCAAGAAGAGATTTCCCCGGATCGACAGGTTGGCCCGCAGCTGTGATCAGGGGTAAAAAAACGGGATGCACCATCAGTCATCCCAGCCCCACGTATCGCAGCTCAGCCCTGTAAGACCGAGTGTCGATCTTCGCTCAGACGAATCACCGACAGTGCACATTTCAGAGTGGAGACAGCATGTGGATCGTGTTGTACAGAGCCGCTAGACATTGTGAGAGCCAAATGGCACAAATGCTAATTCAGCTCATGAATCTTGTGTTTGTATTGTACAGATAGCCTTTACCCGAGAGATTCCTAGGCACCGAATGCTATGCAGTAAGAAGGTGTACAGATGCTTTTCAGCTGTTTGTTATGGTTCTTCGCTCAGATGCTGGAAATGAGAAAGACAGTGACTGTCTTGAAGAAAAGCTTTTTAAGAAGCCGGTGCAGGCTCTCCGCCGCGTGGAGCACCTCGGAAGCCACCCCTAGGACCCCGGAAGTCTCCACGGCCACGGCCTCGACCTCCACGGAAGTCACCTCGCGGGCCACCACGGCCCCTGCCCCGGTATCCTCCACGTCCCTCACCCTGGTGACCACCACGTCCACGTCCGCCACGGCTATGGTGGACCTCGTGGAAGCCGTCACCACCTGATGCAGCCCCCGGTGTTGCTTGTGGTTCGGGGGTGTCGTCAGCCCAGCTCTGGGTGCTTGTGACTGGAGCCGTTGCGTGCTGGTTCTCGGTCTCAGCGGGATCGCGAGGGATCATCTCAAACGATTCACTCAGTGGGTCGTCGCCGCCCGCTGCCTGCTTGTCCCATTGCTCCTCCGCAGCGGCATTCGCAGTGCCTGGCTCGATGCTCGATGCTGCCGGTGCGGTCGGAGTATCAGAATCGGTGCTGATGGGCGCTGCGCCAGCGTCGAGCTCAGTGAGTCCAGCGTGCGCAACGGTGGGGTCGGAGACGGCGTCTGGCGCCTCGGTCTCTGGAGGGGCGGGTTGTGCTTGTGCGACCTCGTCTACCCAAGCTTCTTCGGCAGCGAACGGTGCCTCGTCCAGGGCGGCTTGCTTGACCTGAGCATCTGTGTTGTGTTAGAAGGGACTATTGGGAAGGGTCTTAAGACTTACAAGTGACACTAAGCACAACCCCCTCTGTCGAAGGCACGCCGTCCTCTGCACCCTCAATGAGCTTCTCCGCGGCGAGCACGGCGGTGGCATCGCCTCCGTAGACCTGAAGTAGCGCGCCCTCGAAAGCTTTGGTGAGATCGGAATCATCGTCCTCGAGCTGTCGACGAGCAGCAGCTGCCCTCAAGAAGCGGGACAGGGTCAAGATCTTCTCCTTCAAGAGCTTCTTCTGCTCCAAAACTGCCTCTGCCTTCAGAGTGTCCCTCAATGCCTCGAGCTCGGACGAGTGTGACTTGCGCAAAATCTCCTTCTCACGAGCGAACTTGTCGTCCTGCTCTTGGCCGTACTTCTGGAAGTGCCCGAACTGCTCCTCCAATTGTGCGCGTTGGGCCAGCAGGCCTGGTTTCTTCTCGGCGGAGGCTTTCTGATCGGCGTTGAGCTTGCGGGACGCTACCAACTCATCGAGAGAGACACCAGGGTTTGCTTCGATGATGGCATCGGTCTTTTGCGTGGCGCTCTGTTGATGGCATGTAAGTCAGTGTGCGCCAGAAGGCTGTAATACAAGGCACAACATACCAGCTTCTTGTTGATGTTGCGGATATTCCTAGCGAGGCATTAGATTGGAGCTATAGGATGGGATACACACCATGGTGTGCTCGTGGGAGTCACTTACTTCTGGAGCTCCCTCACGTAGGCATTCTCGCTGTCACCTGCATTGGGCTTGCCTGAAGGTTCGGAACCACCAGCGCCAGCCTCTGAAGCCGTCTGCTCGCGCGCCGCAGGAACTGCAGTGCCTCCGGTCTCTGCCTTGGCCTTCTTCTTACGGGCGCTCTTCGATTCACCCGAAACAAGAGTTTGGAGCTTAGATACTACGTCGGGGGCCATTTCGCGACGATGTTGGGTATGTGAGGAAAGGTGGCTTAGTTGTGCGCGTCGGTCGCGAAATTGAAGTCGAATAAGATTTGTTGGTGCTTCGTTGTGGTGTTTACAAGCTGTGTGGTTTGGCTCGGCTCTGATCCACGCACGCCAAGGAATGTCATTTTGAGCTAGTGCCTCATGGAAAGTACGAGATCATGGGCGTATGCGGGGCTTCACTCCGCTAACTTAGTTAGGCTCTCAGGCATACGACACTAAGACTTGCTTTATAGGCATTCTAACATCACCAAACACCATACAGAGCCTTGACTCAGTCCGAGATGATACATAATAGGCCCTCCGTCAATAAAATGGTGACCAGGACCAAGACTGCTACCATGCCGGAGCAAGAAGTTTCCCGATTACTAGCGGTAGCAAAGCAGCGATCATGTTTAGCACCAACTGTGTTCTTTGAGAAGTTATTGCGATATTCTAATATTTGAGGCGACGTCGATTGCGGACAGTTTTGCCTGCTAATTGCGCGGTTTGGGAGTATTTCACGTCCTGCATCTCGGAAGGCACAATGAAAAGGTTCAATTGCGTCCCACGAAGAGAATGTGACACCATTACCTATGTTTGCTCGAGCCCGATTAGGAGTTTTATCCCACTCTTTGTAGCAGTATTGCCGGATTTTGTTTGTTCAAATGAGCGTAATGTTGCACCATTGCACCAGCGACAAAAGCCATCCGCACCGTCGGTCGGCGTAACGTAGTTCCCGTGCTTCCTAGTGAGCTTCGCTCGCTGTAAAGGTATGAAAATGTCGCCAAACATGATGTTGAAATAGGCAATGTATTGGAGGCGCCTCCGGTTGGGTACCGTTTTTGACTTCTTACAGGTTCTTAACTACTGCTAGGTGGCCCGATCGCCTCGGGCTAGATATGGTTTTGATGGCGACTAGCATAACACAAAGGCGCCTAAAAAATCGATCTTTGTACCGTCCACAAGTAGAGTGGGAGCTTAGAGGTCAACAAGGCTCTCCAGAGATTGCGATTGGAACACTGTCGTAGTACTTCTCTGAGGTGTAGCCGACAATGCGGACGCCCCCGAACAGTTCACATAACGACCAGATGCAGTGATCATTCAAGTGTATGCCACGCACGATAGTGGTTTGGCACGCGTAAATCAGGTGCGAGGAACATAAAGCACTGCCCGAAACTTCACGTACAAAAGTGGCAATCCTCGTGGAGACACTGAAGACAAAGCAAGCAAGCTACATAAATGTCTGTACATGGACGCGGCTCCAGAAGTCGTCCTAATTAGTTGATATCCTCTGAAGTGGATGGAGGCTTCGTCCAGAAGTTTTGCACGAGCGAAGGCTGAATGCGGCGCAACACTCGTGATGAGACCAGATGACAACTCGTAAGGTTAGAAGAAGGTGGTGTTGAGACTCGTAAAGTCAAAGCCAATCAGGAGACGGGAGGAGAGACATGGTGGGCTGGAATAGCTTTCTCGCGCAAGGCTGCTAGGGATTGGACATGTGATCAACCACATTTCTCCCAAGTCCGTAGGATATGTAACCTTAGAAGCGGCTAAGGCGACTACGGGCAATGTGCGCCGGCGATGCGACCTTGGGTGAATTCGATGGCTACAGTTGAGGTTTCCGTAAGTAAAGAGTCTCAACGAGCTTGCATGGATCAGCAGAATCCATCGAACCCTGAGAAGATGATGTGGTCTTGCGTCCGACGGTTGCGAGAAGGCACCTAGAGTACCGCGACTCTCATCAAGACCTCTCAAGCTACAAATGTAAGTTACGCAGCCTGCCAGATCGGATTTGAAATGGAGGTCTGAGCAAATGGCAAGGCGAGGACAAATACAGCACAAGTAGTACGAGGCGACGACGACGTTGTAGGTTGTAGGCGTTGCGTTGCGTTGCGTTGCTGATCTCGGCCTGAAACTGCCATTCAACCACTCAAAACTTCAAAACTTACCACACCAAAGTCGCAGGTTGAATATGTGCACACCAGAGTACGATGTGTATGCGCAGCGCAGCAGACGTCGAAGATACTGTGTATAGGACGTTCTCTTGGAGGTTGCATGGCCGGCCGATGCCCGGAACGGCTTAGGTAGGTTGTAGAATGTGGGGGCTCATGCAACAATGCGCCCAAACGTGTGATCACATCATGTGAAAGCGTGTAATGGTGTGGTCTGGTGAGCTTTGCTAGTCGCTGCTGTCATCCCTCCTTTACACTCGCGCCGCAAGAAGGCAGGGTTGGGAGCAGCCGTTGGGAGCAGTCGTTCTGAGCTGCGAGCGACTGCAAGCGAGTGAGCGACACGCGTACCTCGATGGAGGATATGGTGAAGCATGAACTACCGCTGGTAGGTTCATGTAGAGAGTCGGCTAAGCACCCCTCACAGGACGCAGGCCTGGATGATGAGTGGGTGATGGTTGCTTGCTCGCGCGGCTGGGAGGTGGGGAGACTGGCGACTGGCATGGGCTTCGGCGTCAGCTTGATTCGCTGGATCGACCCGGCCTTGGCCGGATTGGTATCGGGGGTCTCTGTCATATAACAGGCGAGGCCCCCATGTGACCAGCCCGATGCCTTTGCACGTGTATTCACTCCACTGCGATATCTCTTGACGCAGTCAAAGTTGCTGCTGAATTAAGGTGAGTAGCATCGCCTTTTCCTCGCTCCGTCATATGCCGTCTTCTGTCCTCACTCTTTTTCTGCCCATTTCCGACCGATTCATGAGTGCTGGACTAACCTCACGACCCCGTGACAGCCCTCGGAAGCCCGCACCACCTGGGCAAGAACATCGCAACCGTAAGTAAGCCGTATCATGTTTTCGAGTCGCAACGATCTGGCGCATGTCGCGTTCTTCAGCATGAGGTCTTTGAAGACATCGCCGCCATGCGATCCGCATCGCCAGTCGCGCCTGCCCTCTCGTGGTCGCTGCCTCTGGGAGGGCGGGCAGTTCGCTGGGTGTTCTGTTGCTCCGCGTCCCACACCTCGACGCGCGCATCCACGAACGAAGGCGCACGACGGCTCTGTGCACGGCAACCCACCGGTCCACACGATACAGCGCTCCTCCTTCGAGCAGTGACAGGCCGG
Organism: Paraphoma chrysanthemicola; assembly: GCA_020744225.1. Lineage (NCBI taxonomy): Eukaryota > Fungi > Ascomycota > Dothideomycetes > Pleosporales > Phaeosphaeriaceae > Paraphoma > Paraphoma chrysanthemicola. Next base: position 673,911 of record JAGMWG010000010.1, on the reverse strand, counting down.
TCTCACAGCGACGGATATTGACGCGCCCAGTCGCCCGCTTGCTGGCGCCGTGTCGCACCGCGCTCACGTACTCACCTGCCCGCGCCCGTGCTAACGTTTGTCATTCCCTAGGCGCCTGCATGCGTTGCCTCAGCGCATAACTGCTTGACCGATACCGATCTCGCCTTGCGCGTGAACTGCAGGGAAAAGCGCTCCTTCCCCGCCTCGGCTGGTTTGCGCTTGCGACTGGAACTGGAACGCGTCTCTCCTCAGCACATCTCCCTTCTTGCTGCTCCACCCGCCTCGCGCATCTGTTCACGGTTAAGCGACGGCTACCAGCGCCACGCTGCACTTGAATTGTCACCGCTGCACCTGCTGTCGTTGGTGACCTCCATCACCTAGGTATCGAAGCAACGCCACCTTGCGCTGCTCTTCACCGTCACTTCACGTCGGGCATCTCTCACTGAGGACAACGCCTTCTACGAGCATGGCGGATACTGCTGGCTACCCCACCGAGGCCAAGTTGGACTCACACAACGCCCACACGAACAAGCGAAAGCGCGACACGCGCGATCAAGGCCTCAACAGGCCTGCCCCCAACTCGAACTCCGATCTCGCCGACCAGGTCACTGCCAACTTCCTCGCCGCACACAACGCTGGCACCGACGACGACATGCAGCAACAATTCGATGTGCACCAGAATGGTGGTAACACGGCGAGTGTAGGAGACACTGCCGCTGCTGCTCTTGCCTACCACCAGATGACGGTGCCACAAGCGACCGAGCTGCAGTTCCAAACACAGGGTTCTGGGAATGATTCGTTCAGCATGAGTGACCATCACCAACAGCAGACTGGCATGCAAGACTTCAGCCTCGAAGCCTTGAAGGCCGCGACACAAACAGGTCGTCCCGGCCAAACCGCGCCGAGCGACTCGCCTCCTCAGAGTAGCGGCCACAAGCCTCCAGTGGGCTCGGAGGAGTGGCACAAGGTGCGAAGGGATAACCACAAAGAAGGTAGGTACTATAGCTCGAACTTGCAGGCTCAGACTGACGCAGTGTAGTTGAGCGACGTCGACGCGAAACCATTAACGAGGGTATCAATGAGCTGGCTAAGATTGTGCCGGGCTGTGAGAAGAACAAGGGCTCGATTCTCCAGCGTGCCGTTCAATTCATTACTCAATTGAAGGAAAACGAACAACAAAACATTGAGAAATGGACACTCGAGAAGTTACTCACTGAGCAAGCCATTACCGAGCTCAGCGCAAGCTGTGACAAGTTCAAGGCCGAATGCCAACGAGCCTGGGACGAGTGCCAAATCTACAAACGCGCATGTGAGAATGCCGGTATTCTGCCAGACGAGATCAAGGAACGGCAAGAAAATGGTGAACAATCAGGACCGAACCCGATGACATAGGTCGCGACTCACCACTGACTCTTGGCTTTATGCCGGACTCGCAATCTCTCCTTTGTCTTTCACGAAGCTTTCTGCTCACGTATGTCGAGTTTTACGTTCTGTCCTTTCTGTAGTTCTTCGAGCAGCCGCGCTGCCACTGCTCATGCCTAGCATGTATGTCAAGGAGTCGACAACTGCTCATCATCAGTGGCGTTGATATACGGAGGTACCACTCATTTCTCAGGTGTGGACGTGTCTTCTATGTTTTCGCATTAGGTGGTGCTTTATACACTGGTAGCATGTTGGGGCACTATCTCGATTCTTAGCTTACGCCTTCAATTTCAGAGGAAACTGGAGATATTCCTCGATTACGAATGATTGTCTAGACGACACTGCCTGCTCGCTTCGATGAGCATAAACTTCCATACTGCAACGAATTGTCACATGCCCGTGAACCAATACCAGCCATATATGCGCCCTAGCGGCTTGATTCACTAGCTCCCGTGCTTGTCGCTCCCAAGGTAACGTGTACAGCGGCTCCGACCTCATCCGCATATCATTGGTCGGAGCTACAGCCCACTTCACACCTGCAATCGCGCTTTCCCGCCGTCTACCACAACTGCGCCCTCTTGCCAAAATTCAAGACAACCACGACGCGAACATGCCCCGGGCTTAGAGTCGCACTCACCATGGTGGGAATAGCAGCATCACCACCACTACGCCCGTCCTCACACTTGCCTGCGCCGTTCCACAGGCAAAACCCACGATGAACAACAACAGCCCCGAGGAGACGCTCGTGCCTCCAGTGCTTGACGAGGCGGAGCTGATTGGCAACTCGAGCTCTGACTTCCCTGTTATCGAAGCCGAGCCTGAAGAAGAGCTCGATCTGCCACTTGATACCGCCCAACAGCAGCGGCTGCTTGTCGACAACCCAAATGGAGGTGCGCCTCTTACGCTGAACAGTCGCCTTGCCAGGCCGGGACTGCAGCGGGGCACCTCAAACCCAACGCCAGCCCCGCTGCACCTGCCTCCGCCCGCGCCGCCTGCGCCGCCCCCAGATGCCCCGCCAACGGACTCGCTCTCTCTCGCGCAAGTGCAAAACCTCGTAAGAGGCCTGTCCAAAGGGGAGCCTGCCCCGTATGCATTCACATATGACGATGCGTCCTCGTTTGAAGAGGAGCTTGAAGAGTGGTTCTCGTATGCGGTGGAGGAGCAAGCCATGCTGCTCAAGGCCCAGGCGTCGTTCGCCTTGGAGTGGAGTACGTTCAACGGCCAGGACAACACATCGTATGAGGAGGGAGGACTGGACTGGACTCGCGCGGCTGCGTCACAACAGAAGAAGTTTGTGGAACATGTCCTGGATGGAGTCAGACAGGCAGGCCACGTCCCACGCTTAAGGAGTCTCGAGGCGCTTGTCTACGTGCTTCTTGGATGCTGGCATGAGACCGCAGGGCTTGCCGCAAGTTCGGGGAGTGTAAATGTCACAGGGAGCGACTCACGTGCAACGATGTCGCGTAATGCTCCCTACGAATTGGCTGGCCGGCAGATAGCGCTCATCAGACGGAATGTCCACCTTCTGGTAGAAAGCAAAGGCCTGCCGGTGATGGTCGATCTCTTGCAGTCGTCACTTTTGCGGACATGCGGGGTCGATGTCGCGTCTGATATACCGCGTGATAGCAAAGAAGCAGAGCGCCGCGAGGTATGGTGCGCAATGACCGCTGTCTACGTGGTGCTGGAGACTGCACGCACGGGTGAGCGCTTAGACGGCAGTCTGATTCTCAGGAGCGCAGTGTTAGGTCTCGAGAAACCTGGACTTTTACTGTTGTTGGTTGATTTGATCTCGAGAATGCGGTGGGATGAGTCAATCAGCTTGCCGCTTGGCAAAATGTCCTTGCTCTTGTGGAAGACGATGCTGGTCAGCTTCGGTGGCCTTGCTGAAGTCGACAAGGCCAAAGAATCCTTCAGAGACAAGAGCATGGACGTAGAAGATGCCAAAGGGCAACCGATCATTACGGCCTCGCCACTTGATTATCACTTGTTCCGACAAGAGATCAGCTCGAAATACCCAGCGTACAATCCACCGCCTCCATTATTTCCCCTCGAGCCCGAGAACAACTCCATTCTGCCGCCACTGAAAAATCACCCCAGCAAAGTGGCTGGCAACCATGTTTTCGGCTCTGGCCTTGGAGACGCCCATGGTAACAACACTTCCATCCTTCACCAGCCAGTGCATATTGCAACTCCTGCGCCATCGCCTCCCCCTTCGCCTGCCGGACCTGGTGGGAAGGGTGGCAAGAAGCAAAATTACCAGACGAATCAAATGTTTCCTTTCTTGTACCCACCACTCGACGAATCAAGCAACAAGCTTGGTGGCAAAGGGTCTACGGATCTGCAGGATCTCCTCGTAGGGCGCAGATGGGAAGGGTCCGACATCCCAGCGTCGATTCTGGAGGCTGCTGAACTCTTCTCTAAGCGTATGAAGGCAACGCGCGCGATGAAGCAACTTTGGGAGGAGCGCGTAGCTTTCATGAAGTACGAGCGTGGCTGGTCTAGTCTGGACGACGGTCTTGATATTGACGACCTCTCCTTGGAACCTAACAGCGGTGATAACAAGAGTGAACCAGCCGCTGGCAGTACCGACGAACGACTTGATTTGGTCGAGCGATTTTACGTGAGTAGTGTCATCAAAATGCAGTTATCCCATGCTGACTGATTGACAGCAAAGCGCTCTGCCTAACCTGCAGTCCTTGATCATTGTACTGATCAAAGCTATACTCGCCCACGTTACAGCGCTCGTCACTCAGTCTAGTGGTGCAAATGGCCTTCAGAGCGGGTTTCAATTCCAGGAGAATCAGAATGGCACTACAGCTGGACGCCCGGACATGAACGGGCTCAATGGCCACAGTAGCACGGTCGCGACGAATGAAGAGTTGGATGCCATGCGTACACAAGAGGTCCTCGACAAAGCAGTAACCGGCACTCTTGTACTGATCCTGAAGTGGTTCAAGGTTTCTCGTAAGTGAAGCCAGTCTCCTCGCGGCGTATGCCACTAACGACACACCCAAGATATACTGAAATTCGAGTACATCACTCAACTCCTAGTCGACTCAAGCTATGTGCCGCTCATCTTGAAACTTTTGCAGTTACAAGAGATTGAAAAGATCGTGAACGTGAAGAGCGAACAGGAGGAACTAAAGTTAGTTAAATCTTGATCAGATCATGGCCTATCTAACAAGCACAGTTTCTTCAACTTCTGTCGCGCCCATTCTAGGAATGCTCCAGAGGACAATGACGATGACGATAAGTCGCACGGCAAACAGGACGGTGATTCTGATTCCGATGACGCTGCACCACCACCGATCCGGCTCTCTAGACAAGAGTCGAATGACTCTGGAGTTGAAGCGCCGTCGCACGCCGCGCCACCACAGCCCCCCGAGGTTGACGAGCTTGGCATTCCCACTCACGAGCTCCCCAAAGAACCCATCACTGACTTCTCATGGCGAGCATTCTTCACCTCCATCAACTATCTCCGTATCATGCAGAAGATCTGCAAAAATAAAGCTCATCGCAATTTGATGCTTGTTTCGTACAAGTCCTCGCAGTTTCTGCGGAAGAGTTTAAAAGTCCCGCAGTCAGAGCTGCGTCTCTACACGTTGAAGCTTTTCAAGAACCAAGTGCCATATTGCGGTAGGAAATGGCGCCAGTCCAACATGCGTGTTATCACTGCCGTCTATCTGCATTGCAGACCAGAGCTTCGGGACGATTGGCTTGCAGGAAGCGACGTCGATGCGGAAGTTGACGAAAGCGTACCCCTCGAACAAGCACTGCGATCGCTCACGCACTGGCACAATCTCAAGCGATATCCCGAGAGCCTTGGCGCGAAGCCAGGCATACTTGAAGAAGAGCAGGATTTTTTCCGCAATGAGCTGGAGAAGATGGACTGGGGCGATGAAGCCGGGAATGAGGCTGAGCTTGAGCAGAATTGGCCAGACTTGCAAGCAGTAGAGGGTTGGTGACATCGTTGAGCACCAAACTCCACAACCCCTGCAGAGCCAGCCAGCCCACGGCGAGATAGCCCTGTTATTGACCACTTGTTACAGTATCTCGGGATCCGGTCCGTCTTCCTCAGCCCCCTAGGTTCAAGCTCGGCCGCCGACGAGAGGCCTCCAAAGGCGGTGTCATTATAAAGCCTACGCCGCGTCGTTCTTTCTCTGACCCGCTGAGATCATGGCCGGGCGCGAGCAAACCGCTGCTGACGAGTGAGAGAGAGATGAACGTTTCCGTGCTCTTAAACATGCTGATTATTGCTTCATGTGTTGAGGATAGCGACGCGGAGGCTGAGTCGGACGTGGTGCAGGGTCATCAAGAGCTGCCAGCCTTACCAACTGGTTGGCTCCGAAAGGGCCGCAGGATCAAGGAACGTGAGCGAAAGGCCAAGGCGAGAATGTCCCTACGTAGATCGGGCACTACCTAAACATAGCGATTGTCTGTCAATCATGCAGCAGTGACTGTATACCATAGCGAAACGTAGGAATGATCAGTACGATCCTCGGTGAACGACAGAATACGCTTAGATAGCTGCAGTGAACCTCCATTGTATAGCTGTAAGGTTCAGGCAGTTTCATGACAATCTGTGCACATCTTATTAGGGACTGCCGCTCGATTATCGTTGACTACCAGCGTCCCATACGTTGTGATGCTGGGCATTACTCCGTTTTGACGCATATTTAGTTCGAATGGTTTAACATGACCCAGCCAAGCCACGTTCTGAGGGTTGCCATAAGCCGCGCTCAGCACGGACCAGAAGTTCAATAACCGCGGCTTTTGTTCAACAACTACAACAAAACACCACCAACATGACGACGCTCTTGAGGATCGACAAATGAATCGAGCTTCTCGAAATATCCTGGAAGATCTACCAAGTTCTCAATTGTTTCAGCAGAAATCTGTTCAACAACGCGCTAAACACACGACCTCGAGACACATCTTGAAAGAAAATGCACCAATAGCTGCAGTCGGCATCCAGCTGACCTCCGATCGAGCTGGCTAAAGAAGCAATGCGGGCCGCCTTGCCTGTCTCGGGACGGCAATACCCCGAATTCTGTCCCCCGCAGAATTGTTGGAGCTCGCGCGAGTCGTGGCGCTGCGTACATTATGTCGGCTTCTGCTTTTCTGCCGCTGCTGCCTTTGCGTTGTTTCTTCTTCCTTTCAAACTACACGCCCAACGTCTCGTAGGCGACACTCCTTCTTCAAAGCTTGTACATTCCTCAATCCTGCTTCAATTGGACATTCAATAAGTCGAGCAATATGGCGAAGGTCTTCGACTACGCCGAGGGTTAGCTACGATTCACCGCCTTTGTTGCAACGACTGCTAACACTCAGGACAGTCGCGAAGCACAACACTGCGGAGAGCTGCTGGGTCGTGCTATACGGCAATGTCTACGATGTAACGCGATTTATCCCCGAGCACCCCGGTGGCAGCAAAGTCATCCTCCAGCTCGCCGGCACCGACGCAACCGAAGAATACGACCCGATTCACCCGCCGGGCATTCTCGAGGAAAATCTGAAGCCTGAGGACAAGCTTGGTACCGTCAATCCAGACTCGCTGCCAAAAGAGGAGAAGACACCAATCCAAGCTGGAGATGTGAAAGACGAGGGGCCTGTCGATCTGGATAGCATTTTGAATATTGATGAGATTGAAGAGGTCGCGACGAAGCAAATACCGTACAAAGGCTGGGCATATTACTATTCAGCATCGGACGACTTGACATCGAAGGAGTTCAACAACAAGGTATACAGGCAGATTCTCCTTCGACCGCGAGTCTTTGTAGACTGCACGCGCTGCGATACATCAACATCCTTCATTGGCCACAATGTCAAGCTTCCCATATACGTTTCTCCCGCTGCAATGGCACGACTCGCCCATCCTGACGGCGAATGGGGAATTGCAAACGCATGCGAGAAATTCGGCGCCATGCAAATCATCTCCCAGAACGCATCCATGACACCCGAGCAAATTGTCGCCGATGCCAAACCGGGCCAAGTGTTTGGCTGGCAACTCTACGTGCAGAACGAGCGACACAAATCCGAAGCCATGCTTGCGCGCATGAACAAGCTCGATGCAATCAAGTTCATCTGTCTCACGCTCGATGCGCCTGTCCCCGGAAAGCGCGAACACGACGAGCGCAGCAAGAACGTGGCCTCGAATCTCCCCGTCCGCGCCGCCGTCCAAGAAGACCAATCCGTCAGCAAGACATCCACATCCGCTACCACGCCGTCAAAGCCGAAGAGCATGGGCATGGGTCAATCGCTGTTCTGGGGCACAGCTGCCGATCTAACATGGCGGGACACGCTGGCGTGGCTCGCAAAGCACACATCCAAACCGATCGTTTTGAAGGGCTTGCAAACACATGAAGACGCGTACCTGGCATCGCTGCATGCGCCGCAGGTCAAGGCTATTATTCTGTCGAACCACGGCGGTAGAGCGCTGGACACTGCGCCCCCGGCTGTACATACTCTGTTGGAGATTAGGAAATACTGCCCCGAAGTCTTCGACAGGATCGAGGTCTGGGTCGACGGCGGCATCAAGCGCGGCACAGACGTTGTCAAGGCTTTGTGTCTTGGTGCACGGGGTGTCGGCGTTGGTCGTGCGGCGTTGTTTGGCCTGGGCGCGGGTGGTAAGGAGGGTGTTGCGCGGATGTTAGAGAGTAAGTCACCCCATTTTGGCGATGTTGTACAAATGCTAACGAATTTGCTAGTTCTGAAAGCCGAGACAGAGACATGTATGCGATTGCTTGGTGTCGAGAAGGTGGAGCAGTTGGGCATGCATTTGATTAATGCAAGGGCGGTGGAACGGGATATTTGGGATGGGCCGGTGTTGGAGAGGGGGTTGTTGAAGGCGAAGTTGTAAGTTGGACGATTGATATTTGCAATTCACTGTATAGACTATTATTTCGACCGTAGCCCAGCATCGTCACTACCACTGTCAGTCTAGCGTGAGCAGTGGATGCTAGACAAAGTCAAACTATTGTGCTGTCTAAACCCTGCAGCACTGAGTATGTCTACCCCTGAAACATGTTACACAGCCGCCATCGCAGCATTGTTATCAGCCAGTCCAACCTTCTGTCCAGCCAGGATCTATGGGTTCTATTAATATCTCACGGGTTGCTCCACGCGTGTCCATGGAGCTGGGGGCCGGACTATCTCGAGATGACCATCTATTCACGCAGGTCTGTACCGCTCATCTCGCCTGTACCCGTAGGCCGGGTATTGCAACGCATATGAGGCTTTGTCTGCGATGCTAGCCAACGACCTGGTCGCATCTGCACGTTGGCCGCCTCTGCCATCGCTGATCAAGGTTGGCAGCATCGCAGTACTTCGAACCGAGGACGTTAGGTTCAACAGGTCAGCCACAATGATGCGAAGATCTTCCAAAATGTACCCCGAATCGATCTCGAAGTCAGTGACAAACTCAGCTTGTGAGTACTTCTCATCCAGAGGTTTCGCGGGTCTGGTCACCCGCCGCGTCGTCCAGATTCCCGAATGGTAATAGCTACGAAAGCGGATGAGGCTGTGTGATTGTTCAATCATTACTTCAACTTGGTTGGTTTTGATCTTGAAGACATGGTGGTTCACGTGCCAGAACGTGCGATGGCGCCGACCTTCGCGACATGATGCTGCTAGGACGGGAGACGCGCCTGTCACAGTCTTTGCTCCTAGATCACATGCCACATGTCCGCGGGTATAACGAGCGTCTTGCCGTCACGAGAAATCGAGAAGTGTCGCTTGCGTGATCGCGTTCCTCGGTAAGGAAGTCGAAACACGACTCGACCTTCTTTGCAGTCGCGTTGGATCCAGATCTCTTCCATTTGTCGACCGTACTTGGCAAGGCCAAGCTGATCGTCTCTCAGCGTCTGTGTTACGGTAAACAAAAACTTAGGATCGAAGCCCGTCTCCAACATACTTAGAACATTACCCAGGTGATATCCTGCGTGAGCTTTGCCTTTCAGATGGACAGATCCAAGCTCGAGGCCAGGGTTTCGCCGCAGCTGGCGGAGAAAGTCAACATACGTACAGCATGTTGGTAGCCATGACAATTTTGATCAGGCAGGGCGTTTGAAGACCAATGGATGTGGCAACGCGATGAACACGTCTTGTCTAGATCGATGACCACTTTTTAACAAGACTCGCTCGCGTGTCGAGAGAATACAACCACCGCGCAGCGCCCGCCGCCTGTGACACCATCCCTATTTCACATTGTGGGACGTTGGCATTGTAATGGCGTCCGATGGTTCAGGTGTTGCCTGAAAACAACGTTGGTACCGCCTCGTGATAGATCTGTCGGCAAGTAGCTAGCAGCGAGAACCCAGTTGCTAGAGCATCTCCAAGATCATCGTCCTCGAACAGCTGGTCGACAAAGTAGTAACATCTGCCGCCGTAATAATGGTCGTCGGTATGAGGTGCAAGCCGGATTCCTCCTGGGACATGGAAGAGCGCATCGTATACGAGATTGCGGATCTCGGCCGACAGACCGAGGATGGAATTGGCCTCGCGATTTGCAGGCTGCGACTTGCCCTTTGCGATTGGCTTTGCTTTTCGCGTGTTGATTAAGTACGTGGGTATGATCGTAGTGCTGAGAGTTGACAGTACTTATGGTTGAGGGCGTAGTAAAGTGGGACGCGACGTTGAGATCTGCTAAGTTGAGTATTTCATACGGGACGGTTTCAAGTCTTCACCACGACGAATCAGTTCAGATCACGACTGTTGTTCTGCCTGGAGAATTCCAAGTCTCGAAGATCCGAAGCACGTGTTGTGTTTGCCTGGATACCTGTCGAGCGAATGTAATGCATAATCACCTAATTCCAATGAAATAGGAACGGGTAGTAGTAAATACCACCGTTCAATTGAAGTCATTGCCAGTCACAAAGTACTTGGAAAGATGCCTGGCTCGGGAAGTCTAGTCAATGCTAACTGCTGAATATTGACCCATGATACCTTCTCTTGCAAGTACACCATCACTACGTCGAAACCGTAGGCGCCCCTAGCACCATTCTTAAGTCGTATAAGTCCAGCAGAAGTCATCCCAAGGCATATTTTGGGTAAAACACTTCAGATCGCCTCTTTAAATGAAACTATTGAGTGATCATGTAGTTTGGAATCATAGACTCGCACTCTGTACCGCAAGATTGACGAGTGTCGCGATTCGAGACATGTAAGCATACCGTGTGTTCGCTGTCTCCGCCTGTCCTTGCAAAATCTGATATGAGACACCGCCCCTGTGCACTTCCGCAACATTCCAGGAGGCCATCCTACACGTCTATGCCTCTGGCTGTGAACGAGGATTCGCAGCTCACTTGCAGTTGGACATGCACAGGAGGCCATCTGCGTCTTGAGGAAACTAACTTGCCAAAGCTACATTTATCAAGTCAACTGTATGTAAGCAATGAATCAAGAGAAGCATCGCAGCTCATTATCAATATCAACGTGCGAAGACACGGCAAACATCGACCCGTTATAAGAGCCATGGGTACCCAGGCAAGCGCCACTTTGGCACATAATATTGGAGAGGGGAGGGGCTTTGTAGCATATTCGCGATAGGTTGCTGGCGTACTGGAGGATGCACACAATCAAGGAAAGCGAAGTAGAAGATGACGCCAGCACGTACGTAAACTCTGCTTCGTTCCTTTGACAAGGCACTGGCGCAATGGGCTGTCAAGTCTACCTCGGATGCGTTCTGGCGAAAGTCTGCCTTGGGGTACGCCTCAGGCCGCGTCACTCGACTTTGACGGGTGCCTGATGGATTGACGCGCAGGAAGACATCAAGAAGGGCTATCTTTCAAGCGCGAATCGATAGCGCCATCGGATAACACTGCCTCGGTGTTCGCGGGACGAAGCGAGACTAGCCACGGCTCGTTTCAGGCTTGTGGTGTGATTCGGAAGAGGCGTCGTGATTTTAGCTGCTAGCTCAGGTACAGCACTGTTGTCTTTTTCCGGGCTGCCGTCGAACAGCAGCATTGCGTGGTCTTGGTCGCGTTGGTCAAGGGAAGCCGTTGGTGAGAAAGTGTCTGATGTGTCTATGATGCGTTGAACCGAACCGATTCGCATAAGTGGCTTCCTCATCGGGACCAAGATATGTGAACATGATACCTGGCATATTGTCGTGCAGCTCGGAGTGCTGTGGCTAGAGGTGAAGAGCATGCCGACCTTGAATGCCGAGCGGACGCCTACTTTACAGAGAAGGACGCTCCAGGCAGCAACGAATATCGAAGCATTTCATTTTGCTGCGATTGGGTCAACGGTGCGGGCGGACGAGGATGTTATTTCAAAGCAGGGCGCGGGAGAATGGTGAAGCCCTTCATCCTAGCATTTATCTGATGCCACACTAAATTGTTGGCCAACCAGGTTTCAGCCCTACCCACCCTCTCGGCTCGACCCTTCAACGCTCATGCACAGTGCCACGTGTGCCTCTACTTCATCAGGCAGAATCGTCTTGAGTTACTCCTTACCACAGCATCGAGCGCGTGCTGTACAACGCCAACGCCTTTGGCTCGGCCCATGTGCCCTCAAACTCTTCGAAATTCTGACGCTGCGCCTTGTGACCAAGAACCCGGCGCAAAGGAACTCAATGACGTTGCAAGGATCGTCAGCAGGAAACGAAACAGGAAACACGCTAGAAGCCGTAATCGTGATTTGCGCCAGCCGACTGGTAGCTGCACGTCTGCTTTCATCACCGACCAGCAAATCATCTCCAGGTCCCGTTGACATCGCTTCCGGCACGCTCCTTATGCCGCGAATGCTACGGAGGGGCCTTCCGGTTGTGGCGGCATACTGTCTCTTTTCGCATTCTTGCATACGATGACATTATCCTCAAGGTCCTCCATGCCAGGGTGAGACTCTAGGCTCCTACCAGCGCGGCGTACAACGTCTTGCGTTACAAAATTCTGCGCCGCGAAAAACATGTGGCATACCGGCAACTCTTGCGGTGCTATATCGGTGCGCTGATGGAGCAATCAGAATCGTGACAGTCGCTTCGGCCAAAAAGCACGTGGTCGCTGTGCCTTGATAGTGAAGGCGGAAGCTACCAATGCGCGCAGCGAGGCATTTACAGGGCAGCCGATACGCCGTCGAAGCTAATGCTACGCGGTGTCTGCCAAGCCAGTGCTTTGGAAGGAGAAGGTACCAGACAGGGTTGGTGGAGCCAACAATGAACTGACTTCACGATGCCTCGTGTTTGACCCCGCTGCACGCTCGTTGGAGCTTTCCTGGGTGGCTGTGCCCGCTTCACTATTTCTGGGAACATGGCTGGTGAGATGCGGACCTGTGCGGGCGGAGATTATAAAGACCCTGAACAATATCCTAAGGTTGCTTGTTGTTTCGAATCAATCTTCCAGCTACCGCTTTCTCGCCATTCAACTTCCCACCTGCCATAAAATCCTGCGCCACTCCTTTCTTGTACTTCAATATATTCGACGCCTGTTGACCAGCGACTCTCAATTTTCTACTTCACGCGACCGTCATACACTTCCTCACATCCATCACCTCCCTCCCTTTTGCACATCTCCTCGGCAACCGCATCCGCCCGCTTCATCCGATCAATCTTGCACTATGAAGGACTGTCCGACTTGCCACGGAAACGGCAAGACCAAGTGCGACGACTGCAATGGCAACGGCTGTACAAATTGCAAACGAACGGGCACCAAGAAATGCGATGTTTGTGAAGGCGCAGGCGCAATACACACCGACCATTAGGGGCGCAGCAACTTCAGGCTCCAACAACACGACTAGCAGTCTGACTTCGCAGGTGAATCACCAGTCATGGACAGGTACGTACCTACGAAACAGCCTAGAGCGAGCGCACTGCCACAATGCTATGCACACGGCACGACTGTGCTCTCCCCCCAACGACCCTCGCCGTATCCGGATAATGAAGCATCGCGTATTCGTCGCTGATCCTTTGCACTGACACGACACAGGTCATCACATCATCTCATTTGTATCAGTCTTTGAATTTCCTTATCGGTGCCCAAGTCAACCCTTATCTGTGCGCAGGCGCCATTGACGTGGGCGATGAGGTGGTCGGTGTGTGGGGGATCGTATTGCGACAGATGCACGCAACACAGCACGTGCATGAGATTATACCCAGGGAGGCAATTTCCGAGCGTTCCGAGTTTCGTTTTTGCGGCGTAGGCGCTGGGGCCGCTGGTCTGATCGAGCTTTCATTGGGTGGTCTTTTGTGTTCTGGCAAAATAAGCTGGAAATTTTGGGTTTGGGGGAGAAACGCGGACGGGGGCAGTCTTGCAGCGATGACGTGGTGATGGAAATCGGTAGTAAGGGGTTTAGCGGCTCGAATGACAACACGACGTTTCATCTCAGCTGCCAACACCAAAGTTACGATTTTCTTGTCAATCATCTTGAATGCCTCGGCATGTTTTGCAGGTGATGCTGAGGTAGCACAGACGTGCATAAGGCCCACTGACCGGACCGGTGATCGCAACTACTTGTTAGGCCTCACCGCTACGTGGACATCGCCGTCCACAGGTGTTACTGAGTCACGTCGTATACTGTGAAGTTGCTCAGACTTATTGTTGCCCTTCCACAATGAATCCTTATTCCACTGTGAATCGTAGCACGGATGGTCCTGGATCTCTCATGCGACGGTCATAGAGCGTCGTGAGTCAAGATGGACTCATCATGGCAGCCAACCTCGCAATTTCAGCAGCAAGGCTCCATGGGCTCTAGAGAGGGCAGACCACAACAAGTAGCTACATTCAGCCTTTGCCCTCCTATGCTCAAGTACTATGCACTTTAATCAAGTTGAAAAGGCGTGGAAGGACAGATGTTTGTTCGTAGCACTACGAACTCATAGCCCATTCTGAAAATCAAGACGGTCCTGAAGGCATAGCTTGCGCTAGATTCTGAGAAACCATGTACACTGCTGAAGATATGTTAGCGTCTCTGCGTCCAGCTTCACCTCATCACTGCAAAAGGTCAAGTAGGCTGCTGTGTCATCTTTGTAGTCACCAAGCTCTATCCTCAATACTGGTGAGTCAACACCATGTGAAACGTTGATTTGACTCTTTGTACTCAACAGATGCTATAGAGGATGGCAAAATAAATTCGGCCGCGTGATTATACTGTACGTCGCATTATTTGCGCTTTACAACTCCTCGAGGCCTTCGCACCTTTCTAGAGGCGTAGTATAATATTGATAAGTACTTGAATATCTCCACGCGACTACATATTTCGGTTTTGGTAGCATCTGAATAAATCCAGCCTGTTCAAGCGCTTCAGGCGGACTGTAATAATAAATGGCACATCTCATAAGCCATATCCAATGTATCCTTACGGTAAGAGTCAACAGGAAAGTTGCATTGTTAGTGCGGATCGATATGCAATGCGCAATCGCGACTCCACGTCTCCTCTAAACCTTGCTAAAGTCCCGTCCTTGCTTGAATGCTCATGTACTATTATCTTCCCCTTCTCAACGTAATACAAACACATCATGAACGCAAAAAACAAGCTTCGCGTTAGCAAGTGTCTGTCAATTCGCCACCCTCCGCCCGACATGACCGAAATCCCAGATACACCCATGACAATCAAACCAATGGTAAAAAGTATACGTTTTCCCAATCCGGGAATCGAACCCGGGTCTTTCCGGCCCATCAGTCTCATTGCTGAGATTTGAAAGCGGAATATCCTAGCCTCTGGACTAATTAGGATTAGTGTTGCTTGATGCGGGAATTTCGACTTATTACATATATATACTATTATTGGGACATAGGGGAAAGCAGAAGCAATCACAAGGAGTAATTTGAATTCTTTTTCGTGTGTCGCGGTTGTAGCGTTGCTGTGGAAAGTGGGTCTTAGTGTAAGTCAACGCACAAGCGAGGCAACAAACGCACAAATTTGCAAAGAGTGAAGAGATTTGAACCTACACCCTCAACAAACATTATTCACCAAAACACTCCTCACTTTTTCCAGGGTACATAACTGAATCGAGCAACATTGTCATTGTAATTCGTATAGAAAGGGTCAAGTCATATGGACAAGACCAAGTATGGATACAAGAAGTGAAACACCAACTATCAGATCTCTTTGCAAGCGTCTCGTAGAGCTAGCTTTTGTACATCAAATCCATGTACATGGACTGCTTCGAGCATAGCGCTTCAACCGCGGAAAGCACGGGCGTGGCGGCGGGCCTTCGCGCTGGACGAGCCAGCCTTCTCCTCTAGCCAAGCAATGAAGGTATCAAGCGTGAACTCCTTGTCGAGACCTGCGCCGGAGCTGGGGGCAGCAGCAGGAGCGCTGGAAGGAGCAGCGGCAGGAGTGGATGAAGCGACGGCGTTGTTCTCGACCGCGGCGGAAGAAGAGGCGGCGGGCGCGCTGGTGGCAGTAGGGGTCGGGGCGGCAGAAGCAACCGGTGCCGAACCAGAAGAGCCAGATCCAGAGCTCGCACCGCTGAATAGGGCAGGGCCGGGGATCTTGTATCCTGAGAGATCGCCAGAGTAGATGTTGACCTGAATGCCAGGGTCGGTTGGGGTGTAGAACTTGTCGGCGGTCACACCAGCGGGTGTCTCAGTGCCAGAACCTTCCACGTTGATGTTGATGCACTTGGGGTAGTTCTGCGCACCGTCTGCCTGACCAGCAGAGTGGAGTGCGATGATCTCGTGGCGAAGAACGTATTGTCCAGAAGCAATGCTCTCTGGAATTGTGACACTCCATGTGAGGTTGTTGGCGATGAGCTTGGCTGCTGCCCACTTGCCGTTGTCATAGCCGGCCTCATCGATCTTGAAGAAGTTCAACTCGGACGACTTCGCGGCGGTGGCATCATCAACCTTCGCAAGGTAGTCGATAACAGGTCCGACGTGGGACTCGGGCCATGTGTTCCACTGGATGTCAATGGTCTCACCAGCCTTGACGGTGGCGACCTTAGCACCAGCAGTTGCGTCCTTGTGGCATGCAATTTTGGTGACATCCGTGTACATCGAAGGTGCGACAAAACCATTGTCCAATGCCTCGGGGTTGCTCCATTCGATAACCTCCGGAGTAGGGTTCTGGTACTGGAAGGATGGGTCATAGGCAGTGTACGGAGTGCCAGCGACAGTGATCAACCCTATGTGACCATGGGCCTTGACTGAGGCAGCAAGGGCACCAATGAGAGCAGCGACTTGAATCTTGGAAGACATCGTGTGTGGAAAGAGTAGCAGAAGAGCTTGAGAGTAGGTGTGCAAGTAAGCTTCGAAATCAACGAAGGTTCAAAAAGAAGGTAAACTACTTCAATCGATGAAGAGTGAGCGAATGTGAAATGAATGACAAGTGCCGAAGAGTCTGAATGAGCGTGGTGAGGAATCACATTAGCAGGGCGGGCAGTGTACTTTATAGCAGCAGCAAGTGGCCGTTGAAACATGCGAAACATGTTGGCGCCGGGCTTGACGCTGTACACATGTCAAGTGCCTGTGGTGGGTACCGCAAAAACGGTACTGGTCCCGTCAGACTGAAGCTTGATTGCTCAAGCGAACCTTCGAATCTCGGGAGAGGCGTCTGCTCAATGCTTGTTTCATTGATGTGGCTTGGAACAATGCAAGCCGTCGGCGCTGGTTTCGATCGACGCAGGTATCATGAGATTTCGAAACATCGCGTCGAATGAAAGGAGATTGTGGTGCCCCACAGCGAAATGCAAGCAGTATCACTATGATTCCGCTTCATCGTAGGCAGCACAAACTGAGGATATGTCGATAGCGCGATACATATTGAAGAAGTGTTTCTTCCCGCGCACGTATACACCTGGACACGATGTTGTCTTGAAGCATCGCAGTTCCATCTCAATAGGCCCTAGAGATGAGGCTATACCCAAAGCGGCATACTGCACGTTAACACCTCAGACCAAAGAACTTGCCTACTACACCAACAAAGTAGCCTTGGTGCAGCGCGGATGTCTTCAAGTGCCTGCAGAGCTCTCTTCGCGTTGTGTTTGTAGTAGCTAAACAGTATTTAGTTCATCAAATAGTCGCTGAAGCCCTACATGCACGCGACGCCTTTGTCCCACCGGATATGCTAAGGTGCGGTAGTCGTCTCACAATTCCACAAGCAACAGCGACCGCGCAATGTACATTTGCCATCCAACACATGCGAGCTGTTCCAGATCATGTCCCTGACTTGTAGTTTTCGTCATTTTCATCTATCTGCATCAAGCGTTCTGGATCCAAGTGCGGGCCCAGGTACGCGATGTTCTTCCTCCAGTCGGCTCGCACCATGGTCGTTTCACGAGAGCGCCGCAAAGCGGGTCGTGCGGGTCAACGGCATTGAGACCAATCTCGCGATGCCGATACTCCACAGAGCAACATCACGGTGAAGCGCATGACTTGGCAAGAACATGGTCGCGTTGATTCTTCGCGGCAATATCATCAATTTTCACATCGACATTCGATTGCCCAAGACAACTATCAACCTACATCATTACTATGAATTCAAACTTCTAGTATATCAGTCTATTGTTCAGCAATCGAGCATTGCGAGCAATCGCATGCATCGCTATCCAATAATATTGCCGAAACACACCCCTAGAAGAACAGTTTATTGATTAAATGTAGTGGCCATGAATAGCTCACATATCTCGCAGTTCCTTCCACAAAAGCATGCGCGCTTGAAGTGGTCTCACCATAGCCATGGCATTCGCCGTCTTCCCCTGGTCTTCCGAATCGTCCATCACACCATCCGGTCGTCCAATAGGTACCCGTCCATAATCGTCCTCCACTTCACCCGCCTCGTCGAACTCCTCATCTCCATCGATTCTCAACCCCTCGAATTCCTCCTCTAGTCCAAACTCCCTCCTCAAGCTCCCACCTCCCCGCGCTTTCCGCACACGTTCATCTCCCCCAGTAATCCCAACTTCGCCCTCAACCCCCTTCCTCACCCGCTCCCACCCATCCAAAATCTTCTGCACCCTCAACCACACATCGTCCAACGACCCCGCTACAATAATATCCACTTCAGCCTCCGTGGCTTCGCGCCCAAGGAACCCAGGTTGCCAAAGGACATACTCTAGTTCCGATCGCAACTGGGCGGACCAGAAGGCACGGCTGCATAGACTGGGACATGGTGGGGTAAACAGATGGATGGTTGTGTGCATGAAGGTGTATAGGAAGGTTTTAAGACTTTCTCTGGCGCGATGGAGGTCTGTGGGTGTGAGGTCGGAGAAGGGGTGCATTGCGGCTTCGGGGATTGCTGGTGCTGTGCAATTACTGGTTGATACATCGTGCGTGGAATTGACCTGGTTTGCGGATATATCGTGCTGTCCAATTAAATGAGGAGCGAGATGGGTCGACATGTTCGTCTTCTCGTTGAGGATTGACTGGTAAGTTGAAGGATACATTGATTGACACAGGTGTTGCGTTGTGGTGTAGAACAAAGACAAGGGGAAGTTAATGCTTACCAGCAGGATATGTTATAGTCCACGGTGAGCAAACTTGTCTCACAAACGGAGGTGAATTACGCCTGCGGTAAGACTTTACTTCCACTCGCCTCTCTCACTGTTTCTCAAACACTGAGGCTGCGTGGTGTGGCGCTTCGCACTATCACCATACTGAGTGCTGGCTGCTTCCAGCAGTTTCATGGTACATGAAGATGGGCGGAGCGCTTGGTAGTGATGAATAAACCAGAGCCAAACTTCTCAGCCATAGTCCACATCGCAGCATTGATCTGCTTCTCGATGTTCGAAATCGTACACGGTCTCGTACGAGAACCTGTTCCACGTACGCTACCAACCGAGCTTGACGAAACTCTCGGCTGCAACGTGGTCCTTGATCAAATGAAGCTAGTCGGAAGCCAGCACCTTAGACGCATGAGCTTGACATTGACCTTGGCATCTTTGTGCATGCGGACTAGAACCTCGCGGTAGATCGGGCACATGTGAGCATCGTCCAATCTTCTGTCACTGAGAACGGCATGACTTACGCCACGCGACATTGCAATACATTTCTCGTATTGCATGCGCGTAGCAGAAGCAAAATGTCTGTACAGTGTTCGAATAAGTGCTGTCTATGCAAATGTCCCTATCCACTTATATGTAGTGGAACAACCAAGCTTCCTCATCTTTGGGGGACGCCTAACTACATGCTGATAACAGGGGGTATAATGACAAACGAGACCATGACAAGATGCGAATGCGAGGGCGTGTGCAGATCATGCTTCCATCTGTCATCCTACGCTATGCTAAGTTGCGTTGGCGGTAGACTGCAATGAAAACGGAGAGGGGAAAGAGTTGTCTCGGTGGATCGAGAGGGTGCTACCTTCGGCCCTGTGGTGTATTAGTGTCGTAATCTTAGTATGTGATGCGATGATCTTACCGCGCTCGCTGCTCCTCCTACAACAACACGTTGCTTGCCAAGCCAGCTCTTGGGGGCTTCTGCTCTTCGTTGCAGGATGACTGTGTTGCTCTGGAGGCGGCTCGTCATGTCATACCACGCAGAGGCGATGAGATCGTTCTCGCGGCGTAGATTCTCAAGCTCCTGCTGGAGTTCAACCTGACAATCATCAGTATACACAAAGCGGAATGTGAACGCGAAGCTCGTGGATCTGAAACATACCGATCCCTTCTCTGAAGTCTCCTTCTTCGCTGCTTCGAGCTGTTCCCGTAAGCTAGCATTTGTGGTTGTTTGTTCTTGCAGGTCCTGGTCGGTGTTAGTCACGATCCCCATGTGCCAGCGGAAGTGAAGGTTTAAGGAATAGCTGAAAACAAGGAGGAGATGAGTATACTTCAAGGCAGCAAGGCCAAGGACAAACTTGCCGCATACTCATTCGAAGTCACTGTAGAGAAGTATTCAGAGCCAGCCAGGGTTGGTTGTTTTCTTCTCTTTGGTGAAATCAATTGTGCCATTCGGCACCAAGTGCTTTGTCCCGTGCCAGCTGTCGAAGCAGACATCTCAGAAAGAGACTTGTTCTTGCTCGCATGGCCTTGTGAAGGCAATGCAGGCGAGATCAAGGTAGCCGCAGAAAAAGAAGAATCGAGCCGTTGTGCGGATCTCATAGTAGAGACTGCGACATCGAACGCCGAGCAGGATGACTTATCATGAGGAACTTGACGGTTGCTTACTTTCTTTGCCTTCTCCAAGGCGGCCTCCGAGGACAGCACAGTCTCCGCAATCTCAGCGCTGGTCGTCTCCAGCGCATTTGGCTGTACCTCTGGTGGAGCTCCGACGACGGCTTGAATCTGCTCACGAATCTGCCGTAACGTCTCGGCCCGCTTAAGTTCAAGAAGCTCGGGTGACAGATTCTCGCGGTCAAGTAGAGCAGCTCTCAGCAAGCCTGCCTTCTCTTCGTTGGCAAGCTCGAGGTCCCGAAGCTTTTCATTAGTCCGCTGTTGCAATGCCAGCATGCGTTCGTGCTCAGCTTGGAGCCCCTCTGCCTTCGCCTCTTCGCTGATGTCGGCCGTTTTGTTGAGTTCGTTCCGAAGCTCAGCAAGTTGCAGGTCTTTCTCTCGCAGCCGACGATGTAGCTCCTCCAGCTCGGTCTCGGCAGTTTGAAGCTTTTCGTTCTGCTCTAAGAAAGGCTTCTCGCTCTCTTCATCTTTGGTTGCCATCATATCAGACCTCAACCCCAAATTCTCTTGCATCTGCTTAAGCGTTTCCGTTTCCAGCGATTTCAATCGAGCGGTGAGGATATCCACCTTCTGCTGCAGCGCAATTGCATCAGCGCTGATTCGTGCATCGGTGACCGGTCTAGCACTCCCAAGGTCTTCGATGCTCTTAGCGTTCTCGTCCTGGGTGAGCTCATCCTCCAGGCTACCACCACCGTTTGCATGAGTGGCTGACTCCAAGTCTCGTATCCTGTCTTCCAGCTCGTTCTTGGCGTCTTCTGCCTTGTACTGCAATTCACGAGTCTGCTCCAGTTGCTTCATCAGTAGCAGATTTTCGTGCTCAACTCTTGTCCTCTTGCCCTTCTCTTCAAAGATGGCCTGCTCGCAATTCACAAGCGTCTGACTGTTCTCTTTATTGACTTTCTCAAGAGCCTCGCACCGCTCTTCAACGTTCTCCAGTTGCATCATCCGCTCTCGCGCTTGCTGATAGTCCTCACGGAGTGTCTCCAGTTGCTTCGTCTCCTTTGTGAGAGACTCAATCTTCTTCTTGAGATTTTCATTCGCCTTGGCTCTTTGGTTCAGTTCGTCTCGCTCAGCCTTGATAAGCTGCAGCTGATCGCGCAAGTCTTGCTTCGATCCCTCTTCGCCTTGATAGCGCTCAAGTCGACGCTTTTGACTGTCAAGAATGTCCCTAGCATTCGCAAGGTCTGTCTCGAGCTGGTCGATATACTGTCGGTCACGGGCTAAGTCGTTTCGTAATTGCTCAACGTCGTCGGACTGTGCTCGCTGTGCTTGCGATTTGCGGTCGTCCATATACAGTGTCGCCTCGCCCAATTCTTCCTCAAGTTGCGCTATTCGACTTCGCGAAGTGTTCACCTCGTCTCGTAACTTCTCGACTTGCAACTTCAAAGCAGCTCTGTCCTTGTTGGCCTCAAACAAAAGTGCCTCTTGCTCTAAATCGTTGTCCCTCCCAGTCGCCGGAACTTGTCCTGAGACCGCCCTCGTGGGCGTTCTATAGCCTGAAAGGTTGGGTTCCGCGGTCAATTCTGCGTCCACGCCAAGATCCGACATTCTCACGTCTAGTGATTGCATTTCCTGGATTGCAGCTGCAATTGTCTCCGCTGTCTTAGTGCCCAGCTGTGCCATAACCTGCAGCATCCGTTGATTGCTTTTAGGCGAGAAGCACGCCGCAAGCAGGACGCCCATGGTGAGCTTCGCGATGAGCATCGTCGAGCCGTCTCGTGCGCCGGTCTTCAGGTCTGGTACCATGCGCTTCGTAAGAACAGGCAGCTGCCCACATTCCTCGCGTATATACGTCGACACGGATCGCTCAATGTGCTTGAGGTTCTGCCATCTCGGTATCCAGTCAGAAGTCCGGCGGTTGCTCTCGTCGAAATTTGGGAGCGACTCGCTGAAGTAGTCGGCGTCGATATCGTTGAGGATCTGCCATAGTATCTGGCCGTCTTCGAGCTGGTTCCATGCTGTCACTCTCCCGGGAAGTTCGAAAGTGTTCACCTGCGTGCCATATCAGTAGCTGCATGTCTTGGTGGTTGGCGACGCGTACCCAGTCGAGGAGAGCCTTGAGGAGCTCGGGCTTGAAATCGTCCATGTTGGCGGGTCGCGGGGCTCACGGAGAGGAGCCGCGCGTGTCTATACGAGTCTGAATCCTAGGGCAATGTAGAGAAGAGCTATGCATCATGAGAAGAACAGCGTATCATGAGCGGCAGGACAGCGCCCGCGCGGTGTGGACTGGCGACTTGACGCGGTTGGTGGTGGGTCGATGTCGCGCTAAGCCAAGCTGGCGAGACTCCCGCGGGACAATGTCAGAGCGCGAGGACAGCCTGGGGAATAAGGCAATCGAGTATGTAGAGCGAGAGAGCGTGGTAAAGTCCGGTATGGTGAGCAGCAATCGAATTTCGTGCATGAGGCCAAAGTCTCGTTGAAACGAGAGGCGTCCCTAGAATCTACCCGCCCAATTTGGCCGGCGGGGGAACAGCCCCCATGCACTTGCCGTGCAGCTCGAGCACGACTTCACAAGAGTCCTAATGGTCTGACAGAATAACAGTTGCATTGCATTTACACAATTGTTCAAAGTGACTACAAGAAGGTATGCACAACGCCAGCCTTGAGTATCTTGTCCTTGACTCCAAATCCAAATTCATTCGTGCTCATCGCGTGTTCAAGTCTGGCGGGCGTCATGTCGGCCATGATCATAGAGACACGACATGCTTCAATACGCTTTCGTGAATGTCGCCCTTCTATAACCTTTCTCCTACTCCTTATTTTCCTGCGTATACACAATCCCATCCTCCTCAATCTCTGGCTTGTGATCCGCATTCATCGTCGACACCTTCTCGAACACCGACGCTGGGCCATGGCAAGCGAAGCCTTTGATGATATCTGCCAGCACGCATTAGTATTCACGCATTCCTGCCATACTAAACACTACGCGCATGTCGTCGCGCAATGCCGTAGTGCTGCAGTGTCCACTCACTGTACTCATGTGTAATGACGCCCTTCGCAGCAATGATTGCCTGCTTCGCCTCCTCAACCACACTGTCAGGCGTATCGTTTGGCCAGCTCATGATGACGGATTTGTGTGGAGCGACAGCCATGGCGAAAGTAGCGAGGAGCGCGACGACAACAGATGCGAGGATAAAGCGCATGTTTGCGGGTGTGGAGGGTAGGAGCGCGTTGGTGCTTTAAGTGTGTCGGTAGAGTGATGCGATAGATTGGTGGTCGGATTCAGGCTTTCAGGCTGTGAGCGGACGCGGAGGTGCGAGGAAATAGGAAGGTACAGAAGTGGTTGCCTTCTACGCGGTGTTGAGGGCGAGTCGGCGGATGCGGAGCGCAAGCGTCATTGCCGAGAGGAGCAGGTGCGTGGGTGGCATGGTGGCGCGATTGGACCCTGTCCCTTCCATCGATGCCAGGCTTGGCGGTCCCTTCTGATACCCCAGCATTTGTGAAGAGCACACGTCGATTTGAGGTGTTATTTGCTCACACTCTTACTATTCCATTTTGCTTATTGTACCGTGATGGCTCACAAGGTTGACCGATGGTACTAAACCACCCTTCGCCGTCACGACAGTTCTGCATGTTGCGTCGTTCTGACACACCTTGTTGGAGCAGTAGAACAGCTGCCTGAAGCTCATTGCTTACTTACACAGAGCTGATTCTTGGAAGCCTTCTTTATTACGTGCTCTTCATATTCCATTATTCCCATAATACTAGATGTGCTCAGCATCATCCCACAATAAGACACCAGCACTGTCATGTGATATGGCGTGAGCGCACCCGGCTGCCCAACGCCTCTCATCCATCCATGGTTAAGTATACCTGCTAACCCTTCCAACTTGATGCTTTGTCAGATTAACTCTATATCTACTACGGAGACTCGCAAACAAATTCCATTCCCACACAACTCAGCTTACGCAACACAGCCTGTATTCAGCAGAGAGATGGGCAACAGCCACTCTCACATCGTAGGCGACTCCTCAACCACAGTACCTTGTCTGCAAGGACTAATAGCGCCAGCCATGCGAAAAGGGCTGTCCGCCAGAGCGTGACACCTGCCCAAAACACCAAGAATGGCTCAATAGTCTGCCTGATTGGGACTGGCGATCGCCAAAACACGAGTCCAAGGCACCTGATGGGTGGTCGTTCGAGCAAGATCAGCAGAAAGGATGAATACCGAGTCAAGCTGCAATGGAAGCACTTACATAAACATTGGATTATGGTTAGCGTAATGATATCACGATAGAAAGCGAAGGTCACAAAGAATTCTGTATGATGATTTGTAGCTCCCATCTATCTCTGGCAAGTGACATGAAGCTTTCCGTTCCGATACGATCGTCCGAGTAGAAGAAGATACGAGCGCCTTTAGCCTCCCATAAACGTAGCCTCCTTTGCTTATGCTTAGAGTTTTGAAGGGTCAAGGTCACCATCTGTGCCCGCCCAAGAATAAGACAAGTGTCGAAAGCAAGGTGAGAAAGTGTAAAAGTACAAAAAGACAATGCAACGGGATGAAAGGGAAGAACTGTTCGATGGGCCGTGAAACATTTGTTCGTAGCGCCATGGAGATGCCAAAAGATGCCGAGGCTCCGCAAAGATGCTCAAGTCGTGTGTCGTTGCTATACAAATCAATCTGCCCAGAAATGAAAGAAATGAAAGGGTGTTAAGCAACACTCCATCCATGATAGGCAAGATCGAAAGATAGGAAAGAGATCGCTCATCAGATGACTGCCACCCAAGACCAGTGCAACTATGTCGACTGGTAGAAATGCTGCGCTAGTGATGGACATTGGAGTGCTTGAGCGATTGTGGCCGTTACTCGTCAGATCATAAGTCGTCTTAGACGTTGCGAGACCTCTAGAAGAAGTTACCCATACCGTTCTGAGCGACACCATACTGGTAGGCCTGGTTTTGTACAGAGTTGTGCAGATGGTGAGGAAGAGGCGGGTTGCTCAAACGGTGCGGCTGTGGCGAAGCGATGTTGGGGCCATAGTTGGCCGAGGCGGTGTACAGGGGAGGCTGATAAGTCGAGGAGCCGTTGGGCTGATACATAGGCGTGCTAGAACCCTGGCTGGGGTAGACAGAAGAAGCACCAGACTGGGTGGAGCTGCTCTCGTGCGGGGAGACATGACCGGAGGCAGCACGACCGGTGTATGCGGCGAGACGACCCTCACGCTCTTGAACCTTGCTCTGGATACGACGTCCATATGGGGTCTGGCGAATGGAAGGCAGAATGGGACGCATCATTTCGATAAGCATCATGCAGAGAGCTGGCGGGGCGAACTCGAGAGCGGTCTGGACGACGTAGTTGCCATAGGAGTCGCGCATGAGACGCTCAAGCTCCTCTGCGTCAAGGAGCTCTTCGATCATCAGCTGCTTCGCTGACATCTCAGCGCAACGGATGCACTTCTCAATAACATTGGAGCTGAACTTCTGCTTGGACAACTCGATGATCTTGCCAGCGAAGCCCTCGCACATGGGGGTAGTGAAGGCAGGGTCGTTAAGATCGAGAATGTACTGAACGACATAGTTGCCGAAGGGATCCTGAACGAGGTGAAAGCTGTGCGCAGTGATCTTGCGGACAAGATCAACCTTCTGGTAGCCCGAAGCATGGTCGATGCAACGCTGGAGAACGCAGCAACCATGTCGGTGAGTGCCGACAGTGATGCAGTGTTCACCGACAGCGTCGAAGATGAACTGAGCCTCTGACGACTTGAGGTGGTTCAAGCACTTCTGGATTACGTGGTTGCCATTAAGATCTTGGATCAGATCGACAACCTGACCGGAGAGAGCCTGGATGATCATCTTGGTCTGCAAGCGCATTAGCATTGTGAAATGTTCATCGTCAGACTACACATACCTGTTCCTCAGTAGAGATGAACTCGATCATCTTCTGAAGTGCGCGAGTGCCGTGCTGGTTGAGAGCAATTGAGACCATCGAGGGACAGGCGTTGCGGACGAGGGTGTTGCGCTGCTCGTCGTTCGCAAACTCTAGCAACTTCTGGCAGAGATAGTTGCCGAAGGGGTCCGTCATAAGCTCGACAACGTGGGGCGCCGTCTCATCGAAGATGATCTGTAAGTTGTCCTGGTTGCGCTCCTCAAGCTTCTTCTGCAGGAAGCGGCAGCCGTGCTGATCCTTGCAAAGACTGTAGATCTCGTGGCGGGGCATGGTCTTCAGATCGTAATTCATGAATCTGTTCGCATCGTTTTGAAGACGGCGGCTCTGGATGACACGAGCCTGGCTATCCTGGACGCGCCCGCCTGGGCCGTATGTAGCGTACGGGTTGTAGAAGGGGACGCTACTAGCACCGTATATGCCGTTGCCACCGTAGACAGGAGGTCCGCCCATCTGCTGACCAGCTCCCAAGGTAAGGCCGCTCATTGCACCGTTGAGCATTGACATGCCGTAGTTGTAGTATGGGCCGTTCTGGGCCGGAGTCGTGGCATACTGCGACATCGTTGGTGAGCCGACAGTGCCAGCAAGACCGTTGGCTGCAGCGGCAGAAGTCACAGTTGGACCGAAAGGAGCAGCGCTCGCGTGGAGACCAGAGTAGGTGGGGCGGTACTCCTGATCCTTGAAGCCGTTGGAAACCTCGCGGCTGTGCCGGTTGTTCATAGCGTTCGGGGGAATACGACCCAAGTTGGCATTGTGGTTGTGGAAGTGCTGCTCAGCGTGGGTGTTGAAGCCAGTTCCATTGGTACCGTTCACGCCAGCTCCATTCTTGAGGGTCGGAACATCGCTCGCCGAATACGACTGGGTCAACTTGGGCATGCCATTGGTGGGGCTGGCATAGCTTGAGCGCTTGGGCTCGGGGCTGAGGTTGAACTCTACCGAGCGGCGGTGGTTGGCCAAGTTCTTGTTCGGAGTGGTATCACCATTGGCCTTGCCGATGTCGTACTCGTCGACTTGCGTAGCTTCGCGGAAAGTGTTAGTAGGCAACGACTGTTGAGCTTGACGGTGACGATATCCTTGCCAACCGTTGGGATGGGCATCCGGGCCAGGGGATTGGGAAAGGGCCAAATCAAGCGCAGCGGAAGATGCAGAGAGTTTCGTACCATTACCAACTCCATCGCGGCGAACCAAGATGGGGAACTTGTCATTCGTGTTGCTCATCTGGAGGTAGGCCTTGTGGTCCGGGGAAGCAGCTGGGTTGTGCTCCTTGTCTTCCTCACCAAAGAGGTAGCCAGTGGTGTCAATGTGGCCTAGAACCGAAGCAAGGTCAGGCAGGTTGTCGCGGCCACGCAGGTCCAGTCCAGTAACTGGCATCGACATACGATTGTTCCTGAAAAGGTCAGTTTGCGTCATTTTGGCTTGCACATGTGATTATTGGAAGGTTATTTGTGCAGAAGGCAAGGAAGAATAAGGTACAGCTCATAGACTGGAGGGTGGCGTCAAGTGCGAGGAGCAGGTAAAGGTGAAATTGCAGCTGGACTTACTTGCGCGTGACAGGGCTCACAGGAGTGAAGTCGTCGTTGTCGAAGTCGTCGTGATCCTCGTCAGAGTTGCGTCGGGTACCTGGAACAGACTGGGATGGCAGGCCAGCGTTGTTGAAGAAGGTCGCAGGCGGCGAGGTGACCTGGGAGTTGGCGCGGCTGCCACGAGGAGTGGTCATTCCGGGGTTGATACTGGACATGCTGAAGCGATTCGGACGCGAGAACGCAGAAGGAAAGCCGTTGCCGTCGTTGTACTCGGGCGGAGTTGTGGGCTGGCTGTGGGCTGGCTGCTTTCCGTAACGTAGGTCGGTGGAAAGACGATGGATTTCCTCTTCGCCGCGACGTGACTGCAAATCGATGAGTTCCATTTCCGCCTCGAAACGTCTGCGCTGCTCTTTGAGATATTCGTACTCAAGCTTCTTTTTCTCGAGCTGCCAAACAGCGTCAGCAAATCACGCGCACCGTTAAGCGTGGGTTTGAGCAACAACGACACTCGCGTGACTCTGGGCAGGTAGGGTAGAAATGAGATAAAATGAAGGAATAGATGGAGTGCCTCGATCTCAGGGAGAAAGAGTATACAGAAATAGTGATAGCAATGATGTGGCTGAGTGGTGGAGAAAGATTTGTGGTAAAGAAAGAAAAGAGGGATTTATTATCTGCGCGTCGCCGACGCAACTGCAGGACCCTGATAATCTTACTTGCAGCAAAACAGGAAGGCGGGGCAGGGCAATGACACAACAAAAACGCAAAAGTCGTGGTGAAGGAGACTTTTCTTACCACTTGAAGCTTGTGGTACGTCTGTTGTGATTGGTCGTCAGCCCTGACTCTAATTCACCTCGACTTGTCCATCGCCCGCACAGAACCACGCCCCGCAGCAGCAATGAAATGATGAAAGTCCAGAGTCGCATGAGAAAGAAGGAGAGGGTGCTTGAGTGCAGCATTACGGGTCGTCACTGCCCCCGACGTGTGCGCCTTCCGTCTCGTGCAGTGCAGTGGGTGTAGGAGAGCGCTGTGTACGTACCGCAGTAGTGAACTCGGTCGGCTCAGCGGCCTGCCTGCGTTGCTGACCGATTGGCGAGAGCGGCGTGCTCAGGGTGGGAATGTTGTTGGTGGTGAAGCGACGGTGCAACTGGCCGCGCACGTCGTTGGAGGCGCCCATCTGGGTGCCGACCGCGTTGCGAAAAGCGAACGACTCTTCGCGTGGAGAGCGGAGCCCTCCATTGCCTGCAGGATAGGCCATTTTTTTAACTAGAAATACACTGTGGCACGGCCGTCAGCGCAATATTCCTCGCGGGTCGCTGTGTGTGGGGTGCGGGCGGTGAGGTGCGAAGCAGGAGCTACCCAGGCCGCGCCGTGCTGTACTGGGGGCGCTGCGGGCGCGTTGGAGACGTCTACATACACAAGTAACTCGTACACAGGGCCCACGCCCTTTCTGCCTCGTCGATGCGGGACTCGAAGGAAAGACGGCGCTGGAGGTCGAGCAGCAGAGGGTTGGCTGACGAGGATCGGTTGGCGGAACGGTAGCTAGTGGTTGTTCGTGACACGCTTCGGTCCCAGCGCCTGGCCCGCGCGAGCAGCAAGGCCCAGATTGGGCGCTGGAAGAGACCGACGGAAGGAAAAGGGAACAAGAGCCGGCCTGAGCAGTTCACGGTCCCAGCGCTCAAGCACAAGAATATGGTTACAGTGTGGACGAAGAGTGACGCTTCTGGCGGCCGCCGTAGAAGAGACCCTTAAAGCGCTAGCCCTGCAGCCACCAGGGTCGAGTCTGCCGTTGCAGTTCATGTCCACATACACCGTAGTCACATAGTGCACCCGCGCTGTTGCGTTCTGGCTCCGGGCCATGTGCAGTGCATGGCCCCAGTGTTGTCTTCTATTCGCAACCCATACCCGCACGTGTACTGCTGCTCTGCAACACTGTTCGTGTGTCGGGCCTCCTCATTACCTGGGCTTCTTGTGCATGTTTACAGCGTCTGCGCACGCGTAGAAGGCCACAACACGCCCACGCCATCCCACCGGCAGCCCGTCCCTCCCTGCGCCTCGGTCTAGCAAATAGCTCTGGCCCAAAAGAGCTCACGCGCCTGACCGAGCCTGAAGTGCGCGGCTACCGTGGGTATTATTGAAGCTCTTGACAGGCGACTCTAGACTCAGGGGGATGGTCAACATTGCCGGCGGATGGTTGGCCAACTTCCATGCAGCGCTTACATCATTCAGCAGATTGTCTTGTTCAAACCGCGCTCGATCTGCAGCGTCTGGGCAAGCAGAAGAGGTGCATTCGCAGTGCTCCACGGCCGATGCTGCATCCAGCGGGGCAGCGTGCTCATCTCCCACGCCGATGCATGCCGCCTCAGGCAAGTAGCAGTCGCTTTCTTCCAGTTCGCGGCGGACTCCTCTAAGCTTTTTTTTTTTTGCCTCGGTGCTGATGGGAAGACTTCACACCTCGCCGTCAGCTGTGACAAACTCTCGCCCGCTGGCAATTCGCCTCCCGAGCATCCTCGTCAGTGAGCCGCCGCCGGCCCTCGTGCACATCCCACGGACATATCAGAGACGGCTAGCGAGGTACGCTGCACGTTCACCGCCTCACTGCCAGAAACGGCACTATACTAGTATGCAAGTGGCAAAGCCGATACAGCCTCGCGACGTTTCAGACTTCCCCGCACTTGCCAATCGGCTGTGGATGGGCCGTCGTCCGTGCCAGCAGAGGAAAGACGGGACGAGATGGCGCAATAACGGTAGTGAGAGAATGGCGGTTGCAAGCTTAGGCCATTCGATTTGCGACTTTGCATTTGCGGTTTTATGCTCGTGGTCAATTCACAGTGAAGAGAGTCGTCCAGAATTCTTCCCGTCGAAGCACAATTCGCGAGCGAATCACAGGCTCACCCGAACTACTGGCCCGGCGCAGCAAAGCGCACCACAGAAGCCACGCCAACTGCACGCAGATCACATTGGCAGGTGTAGACTATCTCTGCCGGGTCTTAGGCCCTGCGATGCGGGTTCGAGACGTCCTGGACACTCTCTGCACCATCCCGACGGTAACCTGCGCGGCAGAAACGTGGCAGACCAGGCGGGAATCGTCGATAATACTCTTTTCGAGAACAAACAGCCTTGCCCACGGCACTTTTCTCCGAAGAGAATACATCACTCAATCACGAAACCACGGAGAGTGCAGTTGCAAGAGCTATTTCATACATTTTTGAAATCTTAACATGCTACAATCAAGTCTCGTCTTGCGATGAAATCTACTTGTGCAGCGGCTGAGCACGCTTGCCCCTGCGGTGCTTGTTCTCGACGGTTCGGCGGGGCTTGACAACACTCCTCTTTGTCGCGGTAGTATTCCTCGCTGGGAAGCCCTCCCAGGAGAGCGCATAAGTTGCAACTGAATCGGCGATAGCCTTTCCGTGGAGCTCGAAAGCCTCGAGGTTTAGGTTGGTGACGTTGTCGCAAGCGGCGTGGTAGCACTGGTCGAGCGCGATGCCTGCGGTACCGCCGAACAGAAGGGCCTCCTCTTCGGTCTTATTCTCCTCAGC
Organism: Paraphoma chrysanthemicola; assembly: GCA_020744225.1. Classification (NCBI taxonomy): domain Eukaryota; kingdom Fungi; phylum Ascomycota; class Dothideomycetes; order Pleosporales; family Phaeosphaeriaceae; genus Paraphoma; species Paraphoma chrysanthemicola. The sequence continues at coordinate 642,498 of JAGMWG010000010.1, read as the reverse complement.
ACCGGTGAAGAGACCACCGGAGGGAATGCCAACGTCTAGGAATGGACCGTAATCCGAACGGCCATCGAACGCGGTGGCAGTGAAGTTGGCACCGGCACCAGTGAAGTAGTTCTCGAAGAAAGCCTCAATCTCTGCACTACCGGCTGGGCCGCTGATGTTGAAAGCACTACCATCTCCATCATAAATGGCGTTGACGTAGTTGGGGGAGGCAATCTATCAGCATATTAGTGTTGTCTCGCTCAGGTTTGGAGATTTGCTTACCATATCAAAGTTCAGGTACGCGCGAATCTTGGCCGCCTCAGAAGCAGGCAGATTCTCAACGTAGTAGGTGGAGCCCAGAAGACCCTCCTCTTCCGCGGCCCAGAAACCAAAGGTAACAGCGTTGTTGATCTTGTACTTGGAGAGCGCCTTTGCAACCTCCAAGATGCCGACGGTACCGCTGCCATCGTCGTTGATGCCAGGACCAGCGGCAACGGAGTCCGTGTGAGCACCAAGAGCAAGTTTGTTCTCCTGGTCACCACTGTTGGTGGTCGCGATGACGTTGTAAGTGGAAATGTTGCGAATGTCGGTCAAGACGTCGATGGTCGCAGTGACGGTGGCACCGCCGGTAATCGCAGAAACGTATCCAGCACCAAGATCCTGGCTGATACTAATCGAAGCGACGTAATCGCCCTCAGGGCGAGGAGGGGCACCCAGAGTGCCCTGAAGTGGTGGTCCAGCAGCGTTGTTGTAGATCAAAGCGCCTGCGGCTCCAGCAGCACCAGCCAAAGCTGACTTGAGACCAAACTCGCAGCTTCCGCGAGAGATGAGGGCGATGTTGCCGGATACCTCTGCAGGGTAGTCCGACTACTCTTCGTTAGCTACGCTTCATTCCAATACTAGGAAGCATACTTACAGCATTGCAACCAAGGTTGTTGACAACGACCAAAGGAGCAGTAACGTTACCAGTTGCCGAGTAATCGAAAAGCAAGAATGAGCCCTCAGGAGGGGTCTCGCCATCCACGGTGAAAGTGTTGATGGTGCCGTTGAGCTGGGCAACAGTGAAGAACTCTTGGAGAGATACATTGTAGTATCCATCCAGAGCCTCCAAAGTATCCTTGATCCAGTAAATGGTGTCGTTGTGCCCTGGGCTACCAATCAACCGGTTTCGTTCCTCGGAGGCATATGCGAAATCCTCAAGCTGCTGTGCACCAGCGAGCAAGTTCTCAACAGTAATGTCGGCCTTGAGGAGGGTCTAGCAAACATGTTAGCACGGAAATCGACGCTCAATGACAGGCAATTGACACTTACGGCATTGACAGTTGGCTTATTGGTAGGATAACCATAACCATACTGACGCCTCTCAAGCTTTGGCGCCGCCGAAGCAGTCGCTGCAAGCGCACCGATAGCAACAGAGTACTTCATAGCGAAATATTTACCCTTGAGTGTTGGCTGCGAAGAGGAAGACGCAGGTACCTTCCCAGCATCCTCGCCGGACCACGCATCTTATATGCATCTGCACATACCCCTCAACCTAGCACAAACCTTGTCACACACATGTCATATCATTGCCTCTCGTCCTCTCATCTGTGTGCCGCAATCCCAGGATCCAGGACCAAACGCAGCTTCGACATCATCAGCAGCTATCCCAGGCGCCAAGCCTGTGGTCCCAAATTAAAGCCACAATGCGTCGGCAAGCAGCCATTCAGCTTATCGTTTGCTCCACACTGCACGAGCCGCTCCTTGCTGCATCCAGCAGCTGGCTACACAATCAAGGCGCGCAGACAGAGCCTTGCGCACGCTTCTCTGCAGTAGGCATTGCTTGGCGCGTCTGGGCGGGCTTGATAGTGGCGGGCAGCGCGTCGGAAGGATCGATACGTTCGGAAGGAGCAGGTGGGGAGGCGGGAAAACTGGTCGTTAAGCAGAGGCAACACGATGAAAGACGTTGTCGGTGGCTTGAAGTGCCAAGATAGAAGAAATGGGAATCGGCAGCGCTGCAAGGCGGAATAGGAAGGTGCCCTGGCGGAAGGCGGAAGGATGCAGGTACATTGGGCCAATTGGGGCCAAGATGGTTGATTGGAGCCATGTTTGTGTGAGATTGAGAGCTGAGGCATGGCGGTGATTGGGATGAGGGTAAGCGAATGGAAGTTGATGGAAGATGGCGACATGCTTTTCGTGTTGTTCGGTTGTACTCTGCGTGGTGCCTTGCTTGTGCGGCCGGGATATTGCAGGAGGAACAGATAGAGGTGGAGAAGAGCGAGTCATCGAGCGGACATGTAACTCATACAAGCATCACTCCACAAACACTGATAATACGAGGCACCCGTGGACGTATCGCACTGCGTGGTCTTACGATAAAGCATAATGTTGAACTTTATGCACCAAACATTGGGCGGCCGTTTCAAGCAAGCACATGCTTCGCTAAAACGATGGCTGTGGCGCAAACTCCGAATGCTGCAAATGCTACAAGAGCCTGGAACAAAATGGTCTGATCAAGCATTCCGACTATGGTTCGACGCAGCATGTCATCTCAACCTGCAATGACGGACCGTTAACGGGTTCTACCGGGAACCTGATGGACGCATCAAGGCGAGTGTGTGAGAACTTGGAAACCTTCATGGTACATGTGGCGCTCCACGTACTGCCTCGCCGCAATGTGATGGTTGGATGCGCTACCACCCGGCATTTCAATGCGATGTAGACAAATTTGTCCTTCGTCGTAGCCCTACTACGCCAACGTTGAGAGGCGCATAGAAACCTCACTTCCCAGAAACACCTCCAGGAGGCCAACTTACCTCCAAAGTACCGTTCGGCCAACGGATGTTCACTAAACCTTGGAGACTTTCGGGCCGCACTCGGGGAAGCTGCACTCAAAGGCACGATGTACAAAATACTACGGTCGCACAACCCTCAGCACAATCGGAGTGAATGTGGCGATACGATTCAACCTGTGCTGAGGAGGCAATTGTTCAAGCGTGACGATGAATCAGCAGTCGACAGCTTCGTATTGCGAAGCTCAATCATCCAGCGACCAATCGGAGCTTCTACTGCGCCTTCATGAATGTAGATTGGCAGGCATCTCGTTCTTTCAAGTTCTCAGCGCAAGTTCGCTGGCAAGCGGAGGTGTGGTGACGTGTAACTGAGGCGAAGCTAACCCGTTCGCCGTCGCGGTTCATGCCGCTCCGCAAGTGGAGCGAGGGATGCTGGCAAGTGTGTGCCCCGTCTGCATATCGGCTGCGGGCGGTAGTACTCAGTTGGGAAAGTTTCGAGTCGAGTGTCGAACGCAGCCTGCGAGATGCCGTTCGTGCATTTTCAAGGTGCCGCCGTCTATCGATAAGGTTCGTGAGTGGCTCGGCTACGCGTCGCGTCGCTGAACTGAGACGCGTCTTCCCGGCGCACCACACTGCAACCAGACCTTGAGCTTCGCGGCACAACAACAACAATCTTTTGGACAAAAACAACAACATGGCGGACACAGTAGAAGATGTCCAAATGGACACGCAGGACATTGAGCAGGAGACTCCGCCGTCAGATGTCTTCATGGCACCTTCGATCTACAAAGAGGACATTCTCGCGGGAAAGTCATATTCGCACTTCTCCGAGATACCGCAGCAGATCGCAGACGACATGTCCAAAGAAGTTGTCCTGGGTGTGGACGAAGCGGGAAGGGGGCCTGTGTTGGGTACATACTCCCCAAAGGTACCCCAGGAATGTGGCTAATGAGACGGTCAGGCCCTATGGTGTATGCCCTGTTCTACCTACCTATCGAATTGCACCATTCGCTGCTCGCCGATACGCATCACTTCGACGACTCCAAGGTCTTGACGCCGGAAGTCCGAACGAATCTCATGCGCAAGCTGTGCACGCCCAGCTCGGATCTGTACGAAGCTGGAGGATGGGCCACGCGGTCACTTTCCGCCCAGGACATCTCGGCGCACATGCTGTCGCCATCCGTATACAACTTAAATGCACAGGCCATGGATGCGACGATCGACTTGATCAAAGGGGTCCTGGCACGAGGCGTGAATGTGACGGAGATATACATTGACACGATCGGCAAGCCAGAAATCTACCAGAGAAAGCTGGAGAGGATTTGGCCTACCATTCGCATTACCGTCGCAAAGAAGGCCGACAGTCTATATCCCGTCGTCAGTGCTGCATCGGTGTGCGCCAAGGTCACCCGAGATGCCGCACTCGACGTTTGCTACGAGCCCTACCACAGCCGGAACACCGAAGCGAATGACGCAGCGGACGATGCAAAGGTCTGCATTGCCTGGGGCTCGGGCTACCCTTCTGATGCACGGACTTCAAACTGGCTGAAGCAGAATATGGATCCACTCTTTGGCTGGGGCAATGAATGCCGCTTCTCGTGGGGCACAGCTAAGGAGCTGTTGGAGGTCAAGAAGCCTGATGTCAGCGTCGACTGGCCTGTGGAGGACGATGGTAACGATATGCGCATGACGGATTTCTTCAGCGGGAAGAATGAGGCCGGTGGAGACGAGCTCGTGGATTGGTTCGGGAAGCGGGTCACGGAAGAGATGGAGGTCTTCTGAGCTGTGCTCAATGTGCACACGCACCACTATCCATACTTACGGCATGCGACCAGGAGCGCACCTCTGAATATGTGCAGTGCCTTGCGCAAAGTGTCAGAGTGGAAAGGCGGCGTGCTTACGTGCTACCGGGCAGTAAGTGTTGCTTGTCACCAATAGGATCTTTTCCTTCATGGACTCGCTTCGCCAAACACTGAGCACCGGGCACCAACCGAATCCCGACGCCGCAGCAACACCAGCATTGTCGGAGATTTCGAGCACATCACAGATGGGCATCGTTGGCACGGGCAAGCTCATGACCACATCGCGCGTCTGCTGCGGGTTTTGGCTCGTGGCACCGGGGATGAAAGACGGCGATTCGCAACAGATCAACTCTTGGTCAAATGTACAGCTTCATCACCTTTCTCTCACATATCATCGTTTCTTCTTCTTTCCCGTCGCATCAGGCGTGTGGCTGCTAAACGTTCTTGTAATTCCTGTTTCCGTATTGACCGAGGGTTTTGAGTGAAGGTGCAGGTCACTAGTCATCAGCAGTCATTGCTTCACGCCGTCCGTCCGAAGAGTTCCTGTGCCCAGTAATCAACAATCGCCACGCCAGAATCTCGAGAGCATTACACAGCCGTTTCAAGGCGTGTGCGCTCCTCCGCAGCTGTGTTTTCTGTGATCGCCAGTCACCTTGGGTCGGCTTCAATACAGGAAATTCCGAAAGCATAGCTTTTCAGTCTCTACTGCGTCGAGCACTCCAAGATGTGTATCATAATCCCTGTGAGCCACCTTTCATGTAGGCATACCATCTCGATATGGCAATACTGCATCGGCGCCACGCCCTCTAAAACTAGCGACCTGCGTCCTTGTCAGGATGTTCGCTTCCACGAGCGTCCAATACTCACTAAGAAGGCGTGCGGGGATTGCAACGTGCCTAGAATCTTCGCGCGGAGGGGCGGGATTGCTGAGCGTGGTGACAGTACTTCATTGCGCTCGCTAGAACCATACGCAAACGCAAAAGAAGAGGATGCAAACGACTCGGGCTATCAGAGTGACGTGATCCACGAAGAGGAAGAGCACTCGGATCTCGATGAGTGCCCTCTATCGCCAAAGGCAGTGGCGCCACCACAAGCACGGCCGCAGACTTCTGGAAGTCGCAAACGAGGCTACCGGTCATTAACGCGCAAACCGAGCTGGCGACCCAATCTCAAGTATGAGTTGAGCAAGATAAGACTAGAGGATACATCCCCTCCTGAATCTCGCCGCGAATCAATCGACTCACTTCTCTCCAAGTTCGATGACGGTAGCTGGATCTCTGCGAGAGTTGAGTCTGGGTTCCTAGAGACGGCAACAAGGTCGAACTTTCGAATCTCAGTGAAGTCCGCGATGCACGAGACGGAGGAGCGCAAGAGACGAGCATCAGCCTCACTACGTTCATCATCACCGCCGCCGCCAGTGGATACGATGGGAGAGGCACAGCTGGCAAAGGCTTTCCCGTTTGCTCAGGTGGTGGATGTGCGCAGGCCACCAAGCAGGCAGTCCTCGACTCGGTCAAGGAAGAGATCAACCCTTCTACACCCCTCATCGCCAGAACTGAGTCCAACAAGCGCAAGCCCCGTTTCCAAGTTCGAGAATACAGCACCATCACAGCGCCGTCCAGCAATGCCCATGCGTCGGGGATCATCGCTCTTGCATCCATCGAGTCCTCCTCGCACAGCGACGACTCTCAGTCCTTCTCAGATCCCAACAATCATCTCGATCCCTCCGTCGCACACGAGAGAATCTGTCCAGCGGCCGTCCATTCTTTTCCATTCCTCTCGAGCGCAGACGTCCCCCCAGCCACCCTTCGCTCGACCACGACGCACGCCACCTCTTCAATCAACACTATCAGAACCACAGAGTGCCACGATGGCGAGGCAGCGACGAACAAGTATACTGCATTCGAGCCTATCAGACCAGGAAGACGGTAGCGACGATGAAGGATATGGCGAGGGAGGAAAGCCTGGTTTTCAGGACGTCCGAGCACGCTTGCAAGCATTCAGCTTCAGCAACCCACAATCACCAGGAGACATGAACCCCGTGCACTACAACCAAAGGGATGAGCACCGCTCAGCAGAGTCCGCTCTCCTCACAAACTCCGCACAAGCAGCACAAGCATCTCGTCACTCTGCGCGGGGCGAAAGGAAGTGATGAACGCCCGTCCCCCTCGCCCCCCACATCTCTCATGTCCCTCGGTAGCCTTCTCCTTCCATCATATCGAATATACTCACTACTTCCACATCACGCGATATTGACATCACCCCTCTCCGCACCAGCGAATATATCCATCTGCCCGTTCCAGCATTATAAACTTCGATCCCAGTAGCGCGATCTCGGCTCTCGGGGCTCTGATCCGATCTACTCAGAACGTATATTTGAGCTTGCTCCGCGCACGCGGAGTTGAGAACCAGAGCAGCGGATCCGCGTTGGTGGAAGGCAGGATGAGCCGGATTGGAGGTGTGAGCGAGTGGGGTGAGATGCGCCAGGATCGTAAGGTTTGGGTAGAGAGCAGGAGTCTGGACAGAAGTGCATGAACGAGGGGCGTTATTAGACTTGCCTGAACGTGCGGATGCATGGGATGTGAGTGACAAATATTCTATTCGAGGCTTCGTGCATAGCATGTGGCGTATGGGTTGCTCTAGGTTTTATCGGTATAGAGCGATGAAGTAACTTCTTTTGGGGCAGGCACGATTGATGAATTATTGTGGCTTGAGTATGTATCAGATGTACCAACACATGAGCTAACTTCTGGTCTGAACGACACATTTCCACAGCTCAAACTGTTATTCACATTCTTAAGCTATTCGTATTTCTACCGCAGTAATCATACCTCATATATCCCATCTCATCGCATCCCTCCTTCACTCTCGTCTTCCAGCCCAGTAGTATTCATCTCCAACTCCCGCCACTCCAACTCATAGATCCACGTCTAGTATTCCGCCAACCTCAATCTCCTGCCAATGTTCCTGCGTATAACGTCGCGCTCGACCGAAGGTTCAGCTTCGCTTCGGTTGGCTTTGAGTGCTTGTTGTAGCATGCCTGCGTCGAAGAAGCCATCTAAGAAGACAAGGAAATCAGCAAAATGAAAAAATGTATATGCTGGAAAGTGAACGCATGTGTAGAATGTGATGGGATGTTTTGGGGGTTGATGAAGTCTTGATGCGTCTATGGTAAAAGGAGAAGTAGGGGTATATGAGAAATGCGGAGTCTGTGTATGCAAACGAGAAAAATGCAGTAGAAACACAATTTGATCATGAGGATGTAAAAGCATGTCTCCCGACAATGACCCTCTTGCACTTCCTGATCCGCACTGTCTTAACAAACCCCATGCGGCGCGGACTGGTTGTGAACACGGCTGTCATGGGTTTGAAAGGCGGTGAAGAAGGTGGTGTAGGAGGTAAAGCAACAGGAGGAAATACGGCATGGACTTCATCAGGGGGTGTGCTTGAAAGGGGGGTAATGGAAGAAGGAGGAGAAGGGGGCGCCATACATCCACCAAGTCCATCGTCGTCGTCATCGTCGACTATACTTTCACTGGGCGTTTGCATCTTTCCTGCGTCACCAGTGATGAGGCGCCCGCGAGACTTGAAGCGGCCTGCCTTGGGGCGGTCTTCGGCTTCACGCGCACGTGAGGCAGTCTTGTCGGCAGACGTGCCGCGGCGCTTGATCTGGCGGAGGAGTTTGCGGATCTCCAGGAAGTAGGATTCAAGCGCGTCGATGTATCGTGAGGTCTGGCGATGTTTCGAGGATGCGCATATGGAGATGCTGCCGTCCTTGATGATGTAGCCGATACCGAAGCCGTCGGCTGAGGTTGGACCGAAACCGAACTGGCGAAGAGATGGGTTGCCGCAATTGGAGGTGGAGAGGATAGTGGTGTTGATCTTGTCCCAGCCACCGTCGGCGAAGAGTGCAGGCATGCTATGCTGCATTGGAGCGGGTGGAGAGCTGGAGATCGAGCCATTCTCCGATAGAACAGAGTTGCGATTGGGCGAGGCAACACCGGATGCATCAGGACTGGACGGACGCGTTGAGTCCCAGCCATCGCTGCTGGCAATCTCGGCTGACTCGTCGATTGCTCTTTGCCATATACAGTACAAAGCATAGAGGTGACGGTCTGGTCCTTGTGCCTTGGCGCAGATCTTGGTGTTTTCAGTGTGCTTCTGGCAAGCTTTGCGCAATGCCTCGATCTTTTCTGCTGCCGGCTTCTCGCCCCAGAAAATCTTCAAAAACTCAGCAGACTCTTCTGTAACTGAGCGTATAGCCTCTGTTCGGCCATGATAGAATATCTTGGTCATCGCAGGCTCGTACACACACTCTATCCGGCCGTATAACCCAAAGTAAGCAGCTTGGAACGCCATCTGGACAAAGGCGTCGGGTGAGAACCCCATCGAAGTCATGAAGTTCTTGCCATAATGAGGGAACTCCAAGGTCGCGAACTCGTTTTGTTGTATCAAATCAGCGAGACGGGTCTCGGCGAAACGAAGTGCCGTACTGAGCTCCGGCACCATATCCCACTCAAGCTTGTGAGGAGTCGTTTGAACGTCTCCGAAGCTGTCGGGATCTCGCTTCGCTGGATCTGGACTTGCTGATGCCCATAAACTCGGCGCGCTACCGTTGATAGTCCTGGCAAAGCGAAGGATGGTGTCGGTGTAGAGGTCTGATGCAAAGCGCAACACAGTGTGGCCATCGACACCAGTATGTTCAAAGTTGATACCCGCACTTCCATTCTTGCAAACGATGATTTGCAACTTGTCGTACCAACGATTCGTGCAGGTACCGACTTGCACACCTTTCTCAATCTTGCTAGTACCACAGAGCATGTTCATGCAAAGATCAGCACCAGTCTGTGGCTCGGTGTAATCCAGGCATAGTATGAAGAGAGCCGAATCAACAATGTTGAGGCTATCCGAGTTGTTGGAACCGTCCTCTCGGTGAAGGACGTCACGCAGACCGGCCCAGATCTTTCGGTTCTCCGTGCTCAGCACACCCAACGCGCCCTTCGCCGCATCCTGAATAGGTACTTCTTGCGCATCTTCAACAATGACGGACAAATTGAGGGCAATATCCTTTTCACTCATGATCAGATCACTGTTATCATCCAGGACATCGAACCAATAAAATTGGCCATAGCACATGACCACAACGTGCTTGGATGTTGGATCCTGACCGATCTGACAGCCATTGTCGGTCGGTATTCGCGCAGTGCCGAACAATCTTGAATATTGGTACATGCACAGTGGCTGACCGCGAATGGTGTCCGGCGGCAACTCTTCGCGGCGTACTGCTCTGACGAATGAAAGTGCCGACACTACTAATGAAGCTGCACGGGTGACTTGGTTGTTGCGCGCCGGGGTTGGATCGTCCTCCAGTAGGAAGAAAGGATTTAGATTAAGAACCACCGGATTATCAAAGTTCAGATACGAATCGTACCCTAAAGGCGAGTCAGCTCACTGCTTAACGATATGGTAGGGTGAAATTGATGAGACAATTCGAACGACCTCGGGACTGGGCATGAAGGTGACAAAGCACGTCATCTGCATATGGTACTTACAAAACTGCTCAATATAATTCGATCGGCCACTAGCATATTTCTTGAGCTTCTCTTGCAGGACAGGTCCGTCTGACTTGAGGAACTCCTGGATCGATAATGTGGTGTCGTTGTGCTCCTTGGGTGTTTGCAGCGGCTTAAGAGCGGCAATGTACTTCTTGCATGATCCCTCAAGGTCGGGTATAGGAAGCTTGGGTAGCTTGTCTTGGTGGGCAAAGGTAATACCAGGCTTCGAGTGGGGGTTGGTCGAGTGTGCCAAAGGCTCTCTTGCTTCTGATGAGAAGGACTGTGCGCTCTTCTTGGCTGACTCTTGTGAACGGTCTTCGCCGTTGACTTCTGATGAGGACATCTTGGCTTTTGCTAGAGTTGCATCCAACGAGGACGGCTGGGTAAATGTATGGACTGCCATGGTGGGTGATGTCAGTTAGGCGTAGAGTGGTGAGATGGAGGTGCTGATGGAGAGGAGCCGTAGAGCACTACGGTAGAAGTAGTGGCAATCTTGCAGACAGTAGGCCGGCATGAGTACGAGGGGGTCGCCCAGAAAGTGGGAGTCTGAGGGCTAGTAGGAGTCTTATAAAGGACGGTACAAAATGGGCAGTAGCGTAAAAGTGGATCCTTCTAGCATGTGAAACGCTATGTGTGCTTCGTAATAAAATGTGATCCAAGACTCAAATCGAGTAGCCGACCGCTGACATGGATCATGACCCGCAGGAGGCAGACGAGTGAGGTGAATGACCCGACAGGGTGAACCACCGGAAGCCTATGCAAGGGAAATGCACTTACTCGGTAGCGTGGAGCTCGAAACGAGCAGCACTTGTGATATATTTTTGTGCGATTATTCAATCTTTGGCCGGTGCTGCTGCGGTCAATGTGACAGTTTCTCTCAAACTTACCGCACGTGTGTGGAGCCGCCTGATGAGCCCAATACGCAACAAAAGGAGGATAAAGGGCCGGAAAAGCACTGCCGCGCGCGGAACAGGCGTATTTTGCTGGAACGATTCGGCCAGGAGGATACGGAAGTCGCGTAAGGCTGCCCCGAGGTGTACTAGGAACCCTGCTGTGCGAGCTATCAGTGCCACGGACGAGTGGAAGCTGCGCAGTAGGGCGAGCTTTAAGAGAAGACGCACCGTCACGACCGCGGGCCTGGGTCACCGGCTAATCGGAGGAATACAAATTTTGAAGTCAGCTCACACAAAGCGCATTACGCGAGCAGCACAGTCTGCTCTTGGTGTTTGTAGCCCTAGGCCGCTCACTTCTCTGCGATGAGCAGACATGCGGTCATAGCTCACGAGCTCACTGCCGGCCGCTGGCGCCCATCACAAGCCGAGATCTCGTGTCGACTGGGATGGCATGAATGGCTGATGTCTGCCAACGCGTGGGGAAGCGGGGACAGGGCTCGTGTGGCAGCTTGGGAGTGACGTCGGCGCAGAGTTGTGGTGGGGGGCATTCCTTTCCTCCGCGCCAAGCCCCTGCGTCTCGAACGTCGCGAAGACCTCCCATCACGCGTCGCGTCACCACCCGCCCACTGTGCTCTGTTAGCAGCGCCCGACGGTTTTCGAGAAGCACCGGGCGCGGGACTGTTGCGCGTGCCATCCGCAGAGCCGCGCAGATGCTGCACACTGGCGCCCCATGACGGACCTGCTGCACGTGCTGCCGGACTTTGACTGCAAGCCCTTTTCGCATCTGCTGCCCTCGCTCGACAAGGCCCTAATCACCACCGCCGATCTGCTCACCCTCGAGCCTGCTGATGTCGCAAAGCGCGCCCAGCTGCCTGCCGGCGAGCTCAGGAAGCTGGCAGACGCGGCCATAGCTGCCCTGCACAGCCAGCTTGGCTTCGGAGGAGAGGAACAGCCTGCGAATGCCTTTGCGACTGCTTCGAGTGATCTACAGATACCCCAGGCCCCATGGCGCGGTATAAGCACTTTAGATGAGGAGCTCGACGCTGCGTTGGGCGGAGGCATACCGCCGGGCTACCTTGTCGAGGTCACTGGTGAGAGGTATGAACCATGCAACACTTCCCTATAGTGCCTCGCGTACTGCTTGAATATCTTCTGATTGCTGCCTCTTCATTGGTAGATTGGCTGACATTTACAGCGGTGCCGGTAAGACGCAGCTGCTCCTCACTCTCCTACTCGCGGCGCAATTGCCCCCTCCGCACGGCCTCGCCAAATCGGCCGTCTACATCTCCACTGAGGCGGTATTGGCAACAAGCCGCCTTGCCCAACTGCTTTCCTCCCATCCGGCGCTCTCATCACTGCCAACAGAGGACAAGCCCTCGTTGTCGCGCGTGCTCAGCATTCAGACCCCGGATATTGAGTCGCAGGAGCACATTTTGCGGTACCAACTGCCGGTGGCAATCAAGAAACATGGTGTAGGCCTTGTCATAATCGATTCCGTTGCTGCGAACTACCGCGCTGAGTTTGAGAAGAAGGGCGCCGGGGGCGGCGCTGCATCCATGGCCAAGCGAGGAACCCAGCTGGTGCAATTAGGCGCATTGCTGCGTGAACTTGCGCGCACTGAAGGCCTCGTCGTCGTTGTCGCCAACCAAGTCGCCGACCGCTTCACCAGAGCTCCGTCCGCTGCCTCATCCAACGCTGTGTCACGTACAACTTCCACCAATAGCCAAGGCAATGGCCGCGAACACACGCCTCAACCGTCCATGCCATCTCAGCCAGAAGTAGGTCTTTTACTGTCGCCAGATCCGCTTGCACTCGATCACCAACAAAAGTGGTTTACAGGCTGGGGTGACAACCAGTATGAGCCAGAACATGCGCAAAAGACTCCATCCTTGGGACTAGTGTGGACGAATCAGTTGGCATGTCGCATTGCGCTGCTTAAGAAGCCAGTCTTTGCGAGTAGGCAGCCCATGCTTACAGTGAACGGAGAAGATGAATGGAATGAGGAGGAGAACTACATTTCAAAATGGCGGCGCTGGCTCAAGGTCGTCTTCGCGCCATGGACACCGCCTTCAGATCGGCGGGGTGTCGAGTTTGAGATTACAAAGAGCGGTATTCGCCATGTATCAAAAGAAAAGAAATAATCACTTTACACACACCAACATCTCTCGAGGGTGCCTTTTAAGGGTATCGATACTACCTCCTTTACTCTCGCAGGAATATGCTCTCCCTAATTGGGATGCATTCAAGTTGAAATTTGGTCAGTCCAAAGACATGGTCAAATATTGTGATAAGTGAACGTTCTTCAATGCATTTTCACGAGCCATGGCGGAATACGAAGTATCGTTGTATGATCATGAACACTTCACAGGCCGAGAAACTAATCAGCAAAGTGGGCGTGTGCAACTAGCGCAAATCTGGAGCACCGCTGTCCCTTCCCCGGATTTACCTACCCTGAATCGAAATGATTTGCTCGCTTCTCGCAAGACCATCCTTGTTTCCAGTCTCCAAGACGTCTCCAAAGCCCGTAGTGCACCAATCAGACACATGGGATCAGGATGCCGAGGTTCAGGGCCATGCTCGACAGAGTTGGGGCGAGTCTGGTCGACCACATGAAGACGCGGGCGCGTCCCCTCTTTGTACTACCGCGGAACCGCAGCGTGCATAGCTAGAAAAGCTACATACTTTACCTTCTGGTCGTGGTTACCAATCCGTGTAACCGTCTCACCAAAATGTCTGTTGCTATCCAGCGCGCTTCGAACCTGCTGTCGTTGACAATCGGCAATGTTGCGCTGAATCCTCTTATATCCGGCGCACTGCTGTATATATTGACCAAGGGTCCGCCGTCGTTGCGCAGCCAGCTTGTGGATAGAATAGCAGCTCTCCGAGATCCGAAAAGGCATGCGCAAATCATTAAAGCGCTCAAGTGGTTCCTTGCGCTGGGCGTTACGGGCGTCGTGAACAGGCAACTGAACAACGCTGCCCTCAATGCCGGACGCTGGACAAGCGAGAAGAAGAGATGGAACTGGGACAGAGAAGTCGCTGTCATCACGGGCGGATGTAGTGGAATCGGCGAATTGACTGTCAGGAGATTAGTCGGTCGCGGTATCAAAGTCGCTGTGCTGGACATTCAACAACTCCCAACAAGCTTGCAGGGCTGTAAGTCGAATCATCTCCACCACCATTTCCCCATATTAGGCCTTGCAGCGCTGACCATTTCATGCCACAGACGCCCATATCAAGTTCTTCGCCTGCGACATCACCGACCCGGGCGCCGTCTACGCCACCGCCGCAAAAGTCAAAGAAACCCTCGGCACCCCTACCATCCTCATCAACAATGCCGGCATCCTCGCCTCGCACACCATCCTCTCCACCTCAGATGACTACCTGCGCAAGATCTTCGACGTCAACGTGCTGTCCAACTGGTACACAGTCAAAGCCTTCCTACCGGCCATGATCGCCGCCAACAAAGGCCACATCGTTACCATCGCCAGCACAGCATCGTACGTTGGCGTCGCGGGCCTCGCAGACTACACAGCCTCCAAAGCGGCGATTCTCGCATTCCATGAATCCCTCTCGCAGGAACTCAAACACCATTATCACGCGCCGAATGTGCTCATGACCTCGATCCATCCGAATTGGGTCCGCACGCCGTTGCTCGCGCCCGTAGAAGCGGAACTCAAACAACGCGGTAGCGCGATCATCGAGCCGACTGTTGTCGCGGATACGGTGGTTGAGAGAGTGTTGGCGTGTCGGGGCGGACAGGTGTTCTTGCCACGGAGTATTTCGAGGGTGAGCGCGTTGAGGGGCTTGCCGAATTGGGTGCAGGAGAGTGTGCGGAACGGGGTGAGTAAGACGATATATGCGAGTGCGAAAGATAGAGAGTAGTTTTGCTCTTCAAGTGGACTTGGAAATGGGAAATTGGCGGTGTTCAAGCGTATGATTTGGGGTTGAGTACTGTACCTGTCTTACCGCGCCTGCTTGGAAGTTTGAATGCCGTGGAAGATCCGGCCAGATAGTTTGATGCCGGTCTCTCGTGGAGAATGGGAGTTTGAGAATAGGCGTGCGTCTTCGATGCCGATGAATAGCAAAATGCTGCGAATGTGCTCGTCCAAATCTGACTTACGAGGTGGGCTGGATGCCTTCACTACATCAAAGAGCTCAGATCAGCTACTGAGGTGTTGCGCGAGCGTCGCAATGCTAGAGTCGCGCAGGCCACTACGTTCTTGTTCCCAATATTCCAAGCTCCGCGAGAGGCGGTTGTGTGGGATGGCGCAAACAACATCTACGATGTTAATGTATTTAGTCGTCATACTATTGCTGTGCAAATACAGGCACTGCTACATTCACCGTCACCTTGACACGTTTTCGCCTGAAGCGTACAACAATATCTCTTACCGCGTCATAGTTCTGGGAAAGTCATAACGACATCGTGATGTCAAATCAAGGGGCACGTAGTCAGGCCACTCTGACTCCCAAGCCTCCCTCGAACCTACCGTCGACCAAGAACGAGCTGCATGCATCGACCCGAAACCCGGTGCAATGCATCAGCATCGCAGATGTCTTTGCCAACTCACGCAAAAGTGGCTTCCGTGCCACGTTGAGGCGTCTGCAGTCCGGTGCATCAGACGAGGCCTGCATATATCCCGCAAATGGCTGAGATATGTAAGGGGGCTTGACCACGTGCACTTCACACCCTCCCGCGAGTTTAGTTTCTGGACTGATAGGTTCAGCGGCCACGACATCTGTGGGGTAGGTAGTATCTGTGTCGACCTGGAAAGGCGGCGGTTTCGATGCTACCTGATTATCGGTCAGCTGCACGGAAAAGGCGCAGCGGGCTGAGTCGAGTAACGTTTGCTGCTGCTGGTGGGATAGGAAGAGGGAATGTTCTGACATGTGGAGAGACATGGCGTTGGGACGGTTATACGACGGCTGTATGGTGGGTGAATGCACCACTGAAATACCGCAGCATCTATGAGAGACGTCGGAAGTACGCAGCCTGCGGACAGATTTGGTGCCGAATGGTCTTATCAGGCTTTCTCGAGACAGTCGTCGTACTCTAAAGCCAGTCGGATGTTGCGGGTAGAGGTTGCACTCCGGCTGCAGTCGTGGTGAAACTCAGCATCTCGACCCCGATGCTGCTGCTTTGCGTGCTTGTCGTCATTGTTGATGATCTGTGCGAGTGAGAACAAAGAAGATGATGCCACAACCAAAAAGGAGCTGAGATTGAGCAGGGGTAGGGATCGTCCGCTTAGTCTTTTGATCCACAGTGTGCAAGATTACGGCTGCCTGCACTGTTGTTGAGGCTCAGCGCTGCCGTGCGACTGAGGGTGTGCCGAGAGGACTGTTGACAGCTCGGGGATTAACCGCGAAGCCGGAGCGTCGTGCTGCCCCTGCACGACGCGATCAGGAAGAAACGCCAGATAGACTTCATGTCCCGGCCTGCCAGTTGATACTGTACCTTGATATCTCCCGTGGGACACTCCTGAATGCCTTCGCGTGTTTTTACGTCTGCAGTGCAACCTTTTTAACGCATTGAGGGCCTCTAGGGTTCTACATCAAGACTGTCTTTGCTACCTAAGCAGTAGTTACAGCTATTTGTGCTGCCTATTAAAGAAGTTGCGGAAGGGGTCGATCCGTTGAGACAAGCCAGGGCGCTGCAACTTCTCGCTGCCACGTTGAGGCGTGTCCGAGCAGAGGGAGCAGACAGCCTCATGGGCTGATACCACGCACCACTCTGCAGCGGGGTCTCAAAGCAGCAAGAACAGAGGTCGCCCACGAAGAGGCGCGCGGAGCAAAGCACGACGGTGCGACATGGGCTGGTTTGTCGTGAGACAGCGGGCTAGATCGGCTGGCGGGAGGCTTGATCTTGCGGGAGATTGCGCGCGCTTGGCCGTTTGGGGAGCATCGGTTCGGGAAAGCCCAGGTGGGTCGTGGGCGGCATGACTGGCCAGCGAGCTGGGGATTGGCAAACCAAAGAAGTGGCTGCAGGGATTCTGGTGCCACGGATGACCCTTCGAGACTAGGCCCTACTCTGCCCAGTGCTGATATTGCCCATACCGCAGAATCGGCCATTGGCTTCCAGCGGGAGCCGTCAGCTGCGCGTTGCAGGAAGAAGCACCGTCTACGGGGTCGGATATTGCCCGCCCATATTGCAATAGACAGAGCCGTGCGAGAGCGGTGCCTGGCCCCAGAGGCCCCAGAAATTAGAATGCCAATGTCTGCGCGCCGTGCAAGCACATCAGGCCATGCGTGCTGCTGTGTGCGCCCTCCTGCCCGCCGCGGGTAGCACAATGGAATTCAGAGGGGCCAACCCTGGGATGCATGCATTCAATACACTTTTGCCCAGCATGGCCGCCGTCGCCGCGCGCGCAAGGGCCAGCTGAGCGCCGGGGGAAAACACAGTAAACTGCATGCGCCATGATATTGTCGCACGCTGCGAGACGCTGCGCGCTGCAGACAGTCGAGGACAGGAAAGGACAGCATGATGGGCGCCGTTGTTCCATTCTTATCGATGGGGCCAGGATGGGAGCAAGGACAGTTGCGTTCGGGGGGTCACCGGGGGCTAACGACTTGGACCCGTCACCCGTGCCGCCTGTTTCGATGGCCCCGCGGAGCGAATGCGCACAGAGGCCTTTGCGAGTCGCGACATCGATCTCGAGAATGCCGTGGTCAAGCGCCTTGAAGGCTGATGCCGTTGTGAGAGCACGTCGATGGCAGTTGTCGCCGGCGCCGCCATCGCTCAGAATCGACTCAGAGGGCCCGGCTGCAGGCGACATCCTCCTCATCGCGCACCCAAGCTGCACATCGGTGCAGCACGCCAGTCGTCGCTTGCGCGGTTCGGGCATGGTAGGCGTGCGCTGATTGGCCTGCTGCGTCCCCATGCACCGGCTCTCTTTGTCTTTAGCCAGTGTCCCCAGCCAGGTGCCCACTCTCCAGTGCCACCTTCTCAGCCGTCGTCCCGTTCATCTCGCTGGGCAGTCCGCTCTCCTCGACTCTCCTCCCAACTCTCGCCAACCCTCAGTCCGTCTGCCACATCGACGGCGGAGCGACTGCGATTGAAGAGAGCCGAGTTGCAACGGTCCGCGTCGTCATCCTAAGCCAGTTCGTCGTCAAGTACCTGGGTCCCACCGTCGCGCCCCCAGCCAGTCGTTCGCAGAACCCAGCCATCGACGCAGCGCCGCTCGCGTTCCCCACTCGACTCTCTCCGGACCCAGCGATTATCGTGAAGCCAGATTCGAATCTGCGACGCGATTTTCTCTGTGGATTTAACCCTCTGGTAGGTGTTTCTGCCGGCCCTTTGTCACGTTTGTGGGGATGCCGACCGCTCGGTGCTGGGAAGCCAGCACACCGGGCGCTCCATCTCCGGCGTCCACGAGGCTGACGCGATAAGCATCGGCGATTTGTGCTGACCTCAACTCCAGTCCATTCGTGCCAGTGGTCGAGTCTGACATTGCCATTCCGTTCCTGAATACCGCCGTTCTGGTTTGTCGTGTAAGTAGCAGAATCCGCTGACCTGGACGTTGCCATGTCGTCGTCCATGGTCGCCCTTTCCACTACTGCCCTGCGCGAAGCTGACGCGCTGCAGATCACCACGCACCACCAACAATGGCTTCCACCATTGCGGTCCACAACGAGACCAAGAGCTCCTCGGTCCGCACCACCAAGGATGGTCGCCAGATCCGCTACTCCCTGCAAGTCATCCAGCAGCCGGAGCGCGCTCGTGCTTGCGGCAGCGGTGCGAAGTCAAGCGCCGACCGTCGCCCTGTTGACCCACCTCCGATTGTCGAGCTGCGCGTCTTTGAGAACGACCAGGACGTCACCTTCGCCTACAATGCGAACTTCTTCCTCCACGCCAGTCTCGAGAATGCTCGCACCATCGCTCCCGGTCGTGCGCCTCCCACGACGCCTAGTTTCCCTGTCCTGACCGGCACGCCTGTTGCTGGCATGGCCTACCTCGATCGCCCCACGCCAGCGGGCTACTTCATCTTCCCTGACTTGTCCGTCCGTCACGAGGGCAAGTACCGCCTCAGCTTCGCGCTTTTCGAGAACCTGAGCGAGGTCAAGGATCTGGATCCCGAGGACCCGGACGTCATCTTCGACGGCAACCACTTCGTGACCCATCGTTCCGAGGTCAAGTCGGCCCCCTTCACCGTCTTCTCGGCGAAGAAGTTCCCTGGCTTGTCCGAGAGCACGGCTCTGAGCCGCATGGTCGCCGAGCAGGGCTGTCGTGTGCGTATCCGCCGCGATGTCCGCATGAGGCGCCGCGAGCAGAAGGGCTCCAAAGACTGGGACGAGTATGATGAGGAGGGCGGCTACGATGCAGGCCGTCGCACTGCAACCCCCGACAACTACGGACAACCTCCTAATGTTCCTCTCGATCCTGACCGTCCTCGCTCTGTGTCCAATGCCAGCAACCACTCCCTGGTTCCTCCTCGCCGCCCAAGCATGGAGGACATGCCGCAGCAATCCTACCAACCCAGCAATAATTACCAGCAGATGGCACCGCCTCCAAGCACTGGCTACTCTCAAATGCCCTCGTA
Organism: Paraphoma chrysanthemicola; assembly: GCA_020744225.1. Taxonomy (NCBI): domain Eukaryota; kingdom Fungi; phylum Ascomycota; class Dothideomycetes; order Pleosporales; family Phaeosphaeriaceae; genus Paraphoma; species Paraphoma chrysanthemicola. The sequence goes on along the minus strand of JAGMWG010000010.1, from coordinate 622,958 downwards.
CGGATCCAACCAGCACCAGTATCAGAACCAGTACACTTCTCCAACGTCTGGCGGCATGATGCAGCCCCCACAGGCTCCATACTCCCACCAACCCCAGCCCGTGCACAACAGCTACCAGAACCAGTCGTCAATGCAGATGAACCAGCAATACGCCTACCCGACCTACCAGCAGCCTTCCCACTACGAACAATCTGCGCCAGTCCGCCATGAACCACCTTCTGATTATGGTCATCCTGCTCCTAATGCTGACTACCGCCGCCCATCCGTCACTCAGCCGCCTCAACAGTACCCTGGACCCGGTCAACTGATCTCACCGTACAGCAATATGGACCAGTACAACCGACCACAGCAGATGACACAACCAATCCAGCCACTGCAGACTTCTCCACACGCACACCAGTCCTCCGCGCCTCTGCATCCTCCTAGTCATCACGCTCTGCCTACGATCAAGACACTACAGCCATTGACATCTGCCGACAAATTGGAGCCTGTATCGCCGTCTTATGCGTCGCCGCCTAGTGCCATGTCATCTGGAACCATGTCTGCCTCTACTATGTCTGCTAATCCCGACTCGTCACAATCCTATGGCCTACCCCGCTTCGCCGCCCAGGGCCTGCCACCTGTTCAAACGGCTGCCGGTACCAAACGCTCCTTCTCCAGTACCTTCGATACACGCCATGTGAACGAACGCCTGACGCAGGGCGCGCGTCCCAACCCGTCCGGCGCCGGCTACAATTACGATGAGTGCAACTCACCCGACATGGAAGAACCCATGGACCGAGCGGCCATGAGCTACCGCCGCGCAGATGGTACACAGCGTCAACGCCACATTCCCGAAGTTGGTGTATAAATGACGTTGTGCACCATGCTGACGCGTCGAGTAGGTACTGCTGGCCGATCGGGCCAAAGATAGAAAGAGCGCGCAATGGTATGAAGTGTGGAGTTAAAAGGCGTTTTAAACATTCTTCCCTCATCCGAATGGGGGAAAATGTTGTTATTATTCTTGGTATACCCCCACGAGAATATTCGACGCCCGTTGAAAAAGCTCTCGCGAGACCACCACCACCACGGTTTTTTCTTTCTCGTTATTGTGTGTATGTTTGTTTGGATATTTGAAGCACCCGCAAGCGCCATTATGGGCGCGCGAAGCCACACAGTGATGGATTTCCTTGGGCATTGAATCCTTATCTTTCTATCTTAATGTTACCACCGACCCCTTATGGACACACACTCTCTCGCTCTTGAAGCCCAAATATGATCCGAGCTTCTCTCTATATTTCCCTTTTGCTGTTCACCACGCTAGTACACCTTTCTCCTTGGTTTGATTATTGTTCTGTTCTGATGGATGCCATGCAATGTGTTTTGCGCAAAGCCAGCCCATGCAAGATTGCGAGATGAGAGATATACATGCCTGGACTACATAACGGGTTGGAGGGATATCGTCGTTTTCTAGCAACTTAGATTGGGAAACAATGGGCGGGGCGGCTTACGCTGTGCGTTTGGCATATCTTTTTTTTGTGTATCTTAGCTTAGCTTAGTTATACTTATCAGCGTTATTTGAATGGATGGAATATGATGAAAACACTTGAAAGGGAAATCTATCAAATCTGTTTATGCATTTTGGAATGTACAAAATGTCAGGTTGCATGCCCTGCCTAATTACCAACCCAAGTTTCCCAGGATCCACCCTCGACCAAGGGATCCGCCAGACGGTCTCATGGGTCCTTCAAACTACAATCACCGGACCGTCGTTTTATTCAAGCACATTAACACTCATTTGGGTGGTGGCGATTCACGCGAGCTCGTCTGGCCCAGAGACGAAGGGCTGGATCCGGATAAATTTGTATATATATGAGGATGATGATATGGCTGCGAGGATCATGGGCTGAGTTGAGCAGGGCTGGGCGAGTGGCGGCCACGTGTATTGGCCTCCTCCCGGGAAATAGAATTGGGGTTGGGAAAAAGCAATGGCGTTTTTGAGCAGTGTTGCGTACGGGGTCAGTCTACATCAATTGGTCATACATGGCACATTTGGATCCATACTTAGAGAAAAATATCATCAAAGTGACCAACAGTTGGATTTGGAATTACTCTAGTCGTTTCCGACACTCGATCAAACTTCAGCTTGGATATGATGATGATGTTTGCTGACTTCGTGGCTCATCAGCATCGACACATCTGGAGCAGATGCTCTCAGCCGCATGGGATGACACTCCAAGTGACCAATGCGAGAATTACGAACTGTCAACAAGCTGAAGGGCACTTTCTTTGTAGACAACGCTCGCATACACACTCCTGAAAGGCAGATTTTCCAATCGGATCGTTCGGCAAGGAGTGGATCGTCACAGCACAAATTTCGAGGCAGGTTATCTTCACTAGATCAAGAAGTGCTAGTCTCAGATGCTTACATCGTGTGGTGACTCTCCACTAGTTCTCACGGTGCCATGGTGTTGCAGCGGAACGTACCTGCACACTAGTATCCCACCTGCCTGCAGTGTAAGAGCTACCCCTCACTTCGTACTGCCCCTCCGCATCTTAGCTGAGCACGCCATAGCTACCACCAAACAAATATGAAAGCCGAGTCCGGTGGCATGACATCGCCGACTTACTCAAGACACGAAGAAATTACATTTGAGTTGTCAGCTCGCGGCTAAGATAGGACACGCGAAGCGAGTGTGCTGCTGATGAGTGGGCATGGTGGGGTTTGGTGTAAAGAATGTATGCGGACCCTGAGCGCAACAGTGGAAGCGAACCACCAGCTCTGGACGATCCAATCCATCGCGTGGGACTAGTTGCATGACGTGACGAGCGCGGGTTTTCGCATAATTGATCTTCTAGGAGCGGCAGCGCTTTGTGCTTCTCTTCGTCTGCTTCCCTTTATTGACTCCAATCGCCCTTGTGTTACACAGTACCAGACTTCTTCTCTGTACATCTCAATCGACGTGTCTTGAACGCACTTACACCATCATGGCTGAAGAACTATCCAAGAACTTTGAGACGCTGCAATTGCATGCGGGTAATGCCTTCCGCGGCACAGTGAAGAAACAGCCAGCTAATTGAAGCTCGTAGGCCATACACCAGACTCGGCGACCAATTCGCGAGCTGTGCCTATCTACGCGACTACCGTATGCTGCGCACTCCTAGAAGTCAAAATCAGGGCTAACAGTAGTAGTCATTCACATTCAATGACTCGGCACACGGCGCGAGGCTGTTTGGCCTCAAGGAGAATGGCAACATCTACAGCCGTATCATGAACCCCACAGTCGATGTGTTCGAGAAGCGAATCGCCGCGCTTGAAGGAGGTGTTGCTGCTCTTGCGACGTCGTCTGGCCAGGCCGCTCAATTCATCGCCATCACCTCTTTAGCGCAGACAGGCGACAACATCATTTCGACCTCGAACTTGTACGGAGGCACATACAACCAGTTCAAGGTCTTCTTCCCACGCCTGGGTATCCAGACCAAGTTTGTCAATGGGGACAAGCCCGAGGACTTCAAGGCGGCTATTGATGACAAGACCAAGGCCATCTATGTGAGTCTTTGAGTTCGTGCAGACGGAAACACTGCTGATGAGTGCAAAAGGTCGAAAGCATTGGCAATCCGAAATACAACGTACCCGACTTCGAGAAGATCGTTGCGATTGCGCATGAGGCTGGCGTGCCAGTTGTAGTCGATAACACTTTTGGCGCTGGCGGATACTTCATCCGACCGATCGACCATGGTGCGGACATTATTGTACACTCGGCGACGAAGTGGATCGGAGGTAGGCAGCGCTACGAACAGTAAGAAACTCTTCTGACTTGTACAGGCCACGGAACGACAATCGGAGGTGTCATTGTCGACAGTGGCAGGTTTGATTGGGGCAAGAACGCGAAGCGCTTCCCCCAATTCAATGATCCATCCGAAGGCTACCATGGCCTGAAGTTCTTCGACACATTCGGTCCCATTACCTTCATCGTCCGAGCCCGTGTCGAGATTCAGCGCGACGTCGGCGCTTCCCTGAACCCCTTCGCAGCCCAGCAACTTCTCCTGGGCATCGAGACACTCAGTCTGCGAGCTGAACGTCATGCACAGAATGCGCTGAAATTGGCCAAGTGGATAGAGAGTAACGAGAACGTGAGCTGGGTATCGTATCCTGGTCTCGAAAACCATCAGTCGCACGAGCTAGCAAAGAAGTACCTAACTCGAGGCTTCGGAGGTGTCCTCTCCTTTGGTGTCAAGGGAGGTGGTACAGCAGGAAGCCAGGTGGTCGACAACTTCAAGCTCATCTCGAACTTGGCGAACGTCGGTGATTCTAAGACTCTCGCTATTCATCCATGGACTACTACACACGAGCAGCTGAGCGACGAGGAGAAGCTGAGCTCTGGTGTGACGGAGGTACGTTACAGTTCTGATGTCAAATATCAATAATGCTAATGTGGCGCCCTAGGACCTCATTCGAATTTCTGTCGGTACCGAGCACATCGACGATATCATCGCAGATTTCGAGCAGTCGTTCAAGGCATCAGCCACAAAGCCTGAGCAAAAGGGCGAGCCTGCCAACGCCGAGAAGACTGGCGATGGTGAGGCATCCGGTTCCTTGTCTGGATCTACTTAGGAGAGTGCTGAGAGCATGCTTCAGATGCGCCGATACTACCGCGACTGTGATGACTTGGGCAGGGGTTCGGATATTGTGCTTGGGTAGGAATGATACCATGTTATTGCGAGCATTGTTGTTTATCGTATGAAACACCGTGAAGACCATGATCCGAGGCGTCCGGGGCCGGACCAAGTGCTTCGTGCGAGCTGTGAAGCCACGCATCTTGGAGGCTCTTCGCGCGGCAGCAATTCAGCCGAGGCAGGCTTGCGTCGCGTATGACACGCGCGCATGATCTGGGGCGGCCCAATCAACGGGCTGCCATTTGCGGCGTTTCCGCTGCATGGCGTGCATAGCCTCCGTGATTAGCAGCGCGCCGATCGGGCATGTGAAGACGAGATTTTGCACATGACGGCATGCCAACGATGTGTCTCGCGAGGGCCGCTTTCGTCGACATGGGCGTGGGTACAGGTCGCCAGATCACAAAGACAGAAGCTGGGGAAACCTTCAAGCATGATACTTATTTCAACCTTCCCCACACGCGGAGTGGCTTGGTCGGAGATCCAACTCGTTCTGGCACGTAGAGTCGGTAGTGAACCGGAAAGTGACACGCCCCGAGCACCAGAGCCCAGGGCAGCTTGGCTCGAGTTTTCAACGGGGATTGGCGCCAGTGACGACGTGCCTCGGCATGTGGATCCCACGTTCTTTATGAATGAATGGAGCAGCACCCTAGTTTCGCGGATTGTCATCAGACCGTCGTGCCAGATTTACTGCAACTTCTCATCCTCTCCTTCCCATCTTCAAGCTTGGAGTGGGTTTCTCTAACGATTACTATCTCCCCCGGATCTTCAACGGTGCTCAGCCTGTTGGTGGCGCGCTAGGCACAAGGGTAAGTGCACCACAGGCTCGGAGCAGCCGACCAGACATTATCCTCGCCGAGACTTGTGCTGATTGCCAATATGGAGCAGACACAGCTTTACTTGCGAGCTTCTTGCTTCTCCTTTCACATTACAAAGTCGAAACTGCGACCGCGCCGTGACTTCTTAGTCCTGTCCTCTCAACACCTTTCAAAGCCACACTCTTCATAATCATCGCCCTCATGTTCGGGTCCACAGATCCCCAGCTGGAGCGCGCAAGGGAGCTCCATTCCCCGCCGCCAAAAGGTCAGCCCTACAGTGTTGCGCTCGCTGGCACACAGAAAGAGGGGCGCAGTGCCATTTACAGGCATTGGAGGTTCGCGGACAAGCCGCTGCTCGCCAGCTTGGTGCCCAACATCAACACCCCCCACGAAGCGTTCGAGAACAGCGTCACACGGTTCCCGAAGAACAAATGTCTCGGCCACCGCCCTTACGACCTCAACACGAAGAAGTTCGGCGCATACGTATGGGAGGACTACGAGACAGTTGCGAAGAGACGGAAGAACCTTGGCGCTGGATTGGTTCATCTGCACAAGCAGGCTGGTGTTACGGCCGAGAAGTTTGGTATCGGACTATGGTGTCAGAATAGGCCGGAGTGGCAGATCACAGACCTGGCATGCATGACCCAGAGTCTATACACCGTGTCCATCTACGACACGCTCGGCCCGGACACCACCGAGTACATCATCAATCACTCTGGGCTGACCTGTGTGGTCGCTGGCATGAACCACGTCACTGCGCTACTGAAGCTAAAGCCCCGTCTACCGACACTGAAGCTCATAATCGTGCTGGATCCGCTTTCGCATGGCGAGCTTCCTGGAGAGTCCAAGGGCGATCTTCTCAACTCACTGGCAGGGGAGCTGGGCGTGACCATCCACTATATCCGGGACGTCGAGGCACTGGGCGAGCAACAGCCACTGCCGATGAATCCACCAACACCGGATGACATTGCGACCATCAACTACACATCGGGCACGACGGGCAACCCCAAGGGTGTTGTTCTGACTCAGCGAAACGCGCACGCCGGTACTTGCACATCCATGGTTCTCCTGGGGTCTAGCGACCAGCAGGTCGTCCTCTCGTTCCTACCACTTGCTCACATTTACCAACGCTTAAACGAGGGCGGTGCGTTCGCAAGTGCTTCAGCGATCGGATACTTCCACGGTAATATCCTTGAGTTGGTGGAGGACATGCAAATGCTTCGACCAACTATATTCGCTGGTGTTCCTCGATTATTCAACAGGTTTGGATCCAAAATCAAAGAAGCCACGATTGAGCAGTCGGGTGTCAAGGGCGCGCTGTCACGACATGTCGTGTCGACCAAGCTGGCTGCCATAAATGACAAGCATAATCCTACAAACAAGCACATGCTATACGATCGTATTTGGGCTAAGAAGGTTGCCGCCGGTCTCGGACTCGACAGAGCCCAGACTATTGTTTCGGGCTCTGCGCCTATCGATCCAAGTCTCCACCAATTCCTCCGCATCGTCTTCTCCAACAACTTCACCCAGGGGTACGGGTTGACTGAGACTTACGCTGTCGCACTCGTCCAGCAAGAAGGCGACTTTTCATCTGGAAACTGCGGTGGCGTCACACCTAATTCAGAAAGCATACTCCTCGACGTGCCAGACATGGAGTACTACGCCACCGACAAGCCGTATCCCCGCGGTGAGTTGCTGATTCGCTCCACCACGCTTTTCAGAGAGTATTTCCGCAACGACGAGGAGACGGCAAAGGCAATCGACGCAGATGGCTGGTTCCACACTGGCGACATCTGCTCCGTTGACGAGCTCGGCCGCTTCAAGATCATCGACCGCAGGAAGAACGTGCTCAAGCTAGCCCAGGGCGAGTATATCTCGCCCGAGCGCATCGAGAATGTCTACCTCGCCAACTGCGGATACCTGGCCTCCGCCTACGTGCATGGTGACAGCCACCAGTCATTCCTGGTTGCCATTTTTGGCGTCGCGCCCGACATTTTCCCGCAATTCGCGTCCAAGGTGCTCGGCGAGAAGATTCCCGAGGGCGACATTGCGAAGCTCAAGGAGGTGCTCACGAACAAAAAGATTGAAAAGGCGATACTCAAGGAGCTGGACAAGGTGGGCAGGAAGAACAAGTTTAACAGCTACGAGCGAGTCAAGGCTGTCAGACTGTTCTTGGAACCGTTCACGATTGACAATGAGCTTTTGACACCCACGTAAGTTTTGAATCCGAGATGATGGTATGATGGCCTAACTAACAGTTTGTAGATTGAAGCTGAAGCGCCCGCAAACTGCAAAGGCTTTTAGACAGCACCTCGACGATTGCTACGAGGAGGCATTGGCCGAGGAGAGCAAGGTCAAGGCTAAGCTATAAATATTTACATCGCGTGGCTACGTGAGTGAACATAGAGTCAACAGTTCGAGCGTGTTAGGCTACTCCTGATAGATATTAGATGTGGTATATTACTCCGAGAAGCGAATATGTATGAGTATTTTCAAACAATGCAGTCTTGCTGTTATATTGCCAATCACAACCACACGCCTCACTATAGCACATATCAGCTTGAGCCCACTGTTTGACCAATGCATCGAACCAGCTTGGAAAGGGATATCAAGTGTGAAAGAGGGTGCACTAACCTAGTCTCGTTGATGACTCTACCAGGTCCTTAACTAATGTTAGAACATCTTCTCATTTTCCCTTTCTCTCTATAGACTCCCCTGAGGTTATAGCTCTCTGTGAGGGAAGCGAGCTGAAGGCTATACACATAGCCCACCATTGAACAATCTGTAGCGAGATTGGTATTTCATGGCAAGTAAGTGTTTGAACAGCATACATACTACCTCTGGGACTCGCTATGCTTGGTCGCGGAATGACCTGGCAGCTATGGAGAATCTACGAGAATTCTCATGAGGTATTGTGGTGGGTAAGCAGTGGTTGCTATTCGTAGGAAACCGACTACTATCGCTATGGAGCGGTGTTGCGTGTACAATTTTCGCTGCCTCGTGGTTGTCTTCAGGTTGTATAATGTATTGTGTAATGTCGCACTCTGTGTTACCGTTGCGTGTGTTCACATTGAAATCACATGTTACCTGCGTCACGAACCGGCAGAATTGCCTTGAGTAGCTAGTCAGTCGGGCTGTCGATATCTTGCCTTGATTTGTGTATGATAGAAGGGGTTGCATGAGAAAGTTTTGGAATGGAGTCGACAGATGGAAGTGTCAGGTAGTCACATTGAGGTATTCTCGCGACGTGGACAAGATTTCCAGAGAGACAAACCGATCAACAGTCAGTTAATGCATCCCTCTAGATTTTACCCTCCTGAATGCGCACTCCAAATCCGATCATCAAGTGTGACACGGTGGTTGCACAATCTCCCGCCCCGATCCTTTCGGCGCATCGGACCCTATCCTTCACTGCTGCCTGAACCTCACGAACAGAAGTCGGAGTCGGATCGGCCGTTACAGAGTCCGGCTCATCCATAAAACAGCCACTTCCCATACTACTTATCCCGAAATAAACTCGATGCGGCTGTCCTGGTGCGCAATCTACCTGTAAAGTTTGGCGAGGCCTCCCACGATGGGCAGGGTCCAGGCGCGATGTGCAGCGCCGTTGATGACGTCACTTTGTTTGATTGGTTGCGCAAGGGGTGCGCAAAGCCACACGATGCATCACATTTTATCTGCGAACAACGTGTCGCCTCGGGGTTTCGGGGCCTTCGGGCGCTGCTATGCGCATTGTGATAGTTTGCTCGGGGGTTTGAATTTGTTGTGGGGTCAGGCTGCCATGCTGGTTAAGAAGGTGTTTGAACCGGCGTGAAAGGTCCTTGTCACTTACCTTGACGACCTCAATTCAACTTCTCTGATTATTATCTCAACGTTATAATCATGTCGCAACAACCACTAAACATCCTGATCTCGGGCGCGGGTGTCGCAGGTGCTTCGTTGGCACTTACGCTTGCCCGCCAGCCTGGATTCAAGATGACGCCGCAAATCACACTTGTCGAACGCTCGCCAGTACCGCGGACCACGGGTCAGGCCGTCGATATTCGAGGACCAGGTGTCGATGTGATTCGAAAACTCGGGTTGGAGCCTGAGATCAAAGCCAGACACACTACGGAAACAGGTCTAGCATTCCTCAATGCTAAAGGTTCCGTTATCGCAGAATTCCCGTCGACTGGAGATGCGAAGCACCAAAGTGCGAGCAGCGAGTACGAGATCTTGCGTGGCGACTTGGCCGGCTTGCTCCTTGAAGGAGTGACCGAGGCGAGAGAGAAAGACGTGAAGATTGACGTCGTGTACGGCGAATACGTGGAGGCACTCGAAGAGCGGGAGGATGGTACTGGTGTGGACGTGTACTTTGCCAACGGCAAGGTACCCAACCAGAAATTCGATGTCGTAGTCGGCGCAGACGGCATCGCTTCCAAGACCCGCGCTTTAATGTTCGGCAAGCAGGACTTGAAGAAGTTTGTCGAACCATCCGGGTTGTACATTGGGTTCTTTTCTATTCCACGACTTCCAGAAGACGACCGGCTGTGGCGATGGTGTACATTACCTGGCGGTTTAGCCATGCACTTACGCCCGCACTGTAGCGGCAAGACGATGGGAGTTTATCTCACCATTTGCAACTCGAAAGCAGAGTGCGACCCCGAACTCGAAGAGATTGTGCATGCGGACGTGGCGACACAGAAGAAGTATCTCCGCCAGCGCTTCCAAAACGCGGGTTGGCAGAGTGAACGACTTCTAGATGGCCTAGACAAGACGGAGGATTTCTACATGTCGCAATGGTGTCGTGTTGTAACACCTCAGTGGGCAAAGGGCCGGTGCGTCACACTGGGAGACGCTGCATTCGCAACCATGGGCATCGGTACCAGTCTGGCGATGACCGGCGCATACTGCATCTCCGGCGAGTTGGCGAAGATCGAGTCGTCAAGTCAGGTCGAGGACGCACTACGCAAGTACGAGGAGTGCTTTCGCCCGTATGTGGAGAAGAACCAGGGAATGAACTTTGGAGGTATGCAGTTAGCCAACCCCCAAACCAAGTTGGGTTTGTGGGTCTTCCACACTGTGATGAGAGTCGTGACTGCCTTGAAAATACCACAGATGCTCATGTGGTGCTTTGGTGGGGACTCAGAGGAGACGTGGAAGTTGCCTGAGTATGGATGGTAGAGACGTGAGAGGCAAAGATGGTGGCATTACATTCTCAGCTCCGTTATAGATAGTACTAGTTTAAAATTCGAATGCACGTCTTGGAAAGTATTAAGAAAGATGCAAAGCGTGATGATGGGGAATCATTGTCGCAGATCGGTCACCGAAGCTGCCTCACCGGTCAGCGACGCTTTCCTGCCACATCTGTCACATGATAGCCCAATTAGCAACATCGGGAGACGTCACCAACCAGAAACCTGACCTGCATCAACACAACAGCGAGCTCTCATATGCGCAGGCGTGAGCGCGTTTACTTAGGCAAGACGCGTGCAGGCGATAAGTACAGGCATGCTTGACAAGCATCGGTCCTACCTCAAGGCGCGTCAAGCATATCGTAACGATCTGAATTTTGCTTCCCTTACTGAGCTAGTGACACATCCCTTTTCTTCACCTGGACCACTGGTCCCTTCCTTCCTGATACAAAGATATCGTATGTTTGGTACTGGTCCACCACTCGACGTCCAGGCTTGCCATTTGGATCGCCGCCACCGAGGTTGTTGGTTGGATCGCGTTGGAATTCCAACTTCCATAGTGTCTTAGCTATAACAAGACGCATCTCAAGCCATGCTAAATTCTTGCCTACACAGCCTCTGGATCCAGTCGAAAAAGCACAGAAGCTATCTTCGGCCAGAGCAACGCTTTCCGCCGAGGATCCCTGCTCGCCGTCTTCATCTACGATCCAACGCTCTGGTCGGAATGTGAAGGGCTCTGGGTAGATTTCCTTGTTATAGCTCAGGCAGTACAGTCCTGTGCTGACGTGAAGTCCTTCTGGTATGTAGTGTCCGTCGACAACTGTCCCTCCTGGAAGTACTTCTCGACTGGGTTCTGCTGAAACTGGTGGGGCCATCCTCATCGCTTCTTGGAGAAATGCTGTGAGAAATTTGCAAGAAGAAAGCTTGCTACCAGACTTGATCTCGCTGTAGTGTGAAAAGGTAGCAAGTATCTCTTCCCTTAGTTTCTCTTGGACTTCCGGATGGCGAATGAGGTAGAAGAATGCAGCTGACAAAACAAGAGACGTGGTATCCGAGCCAGCGATGGTGAGCAACTCACACTCGGCGTACAACTCATCGAGGTCGTATCCACGTTTGCCAGTCTCCGGATCGACGGCCTTAAATAGCCAGTGGAAGAAGTCTTTTCTAACTTCGCCCTCAGGCTTTGGGTTCTTCTCCTGCTCTTGCTCGACCTTGGATCGGTCATCAAGACACTTTGCTACAAAGCTCTGCCATTCCTTCACCACCGGCGGCACAGCCACTGTTAAGAGCTGATCAAGACCGCGCGGCTTGAGCCATACCCAGATGTTACCAAATGGACCAAATCCAATCTATGAGCGTCAGCACAAATTGTAATAGCGATTTGATTAAGAAAGGAACTCACCGGATGAAGTAGCTCCAAGAAGGACACCATCACCTCAGGGATGTGGCGCAAGTTGCTGTCCGGCTCTTTCATGTTGAAGTTTTGGCCGAAGCACAAGTCGCCAAGGATGTCAAATACGAGCCAGTCGAGCCAGTTACACATATTCCTGGGGTCTGTCCATGGGCTGTTGCCCTCGGTCTGTCCAAGCAGCTCAAGCCATCTGTCGATGTTGGAGTGCAAGAAGACCTCAGCCTCCCGTAATGCAGCTTCAGAGAAAGCGTAATTCAAGACACGCCGCTTCCGAGCATGCATACTAATGGTTGTGCTGCTCCATGTGTTGATAGTATGGACATTGCGTGGCCAAATCTTGTAGTATATACCCTTCTTCACATTTCCTTTCGGGCCGAAAATCTTCTTGTAGGCGGAAGGAGTATTAAGCACAACGCTATCCGGACGATAACGAAATTCAGGCCCTGAGTACGTCAAGCTGGGTTGTAGACATGAGATTGTCCCGCCTACCGTATTTCTCCTGCAGGCTATACAGCCAGACGTGACGGTCCCCAGTGCGTGTGTGCCACCAGGATGGTAGCACCGTCAACCGAGCCCAAAATGGACCAGGAAACTTGGCGAGAGGGTGGAAGAAGAGACGATACACAATTGTATAGACCAAAAATGATAACGCGAGGGAAGTTGCCAGGATGAACAGGCTCGGAACACCTGAGAGCGATTCCTGAACGGCCATCTTCACCATTTGTTAATTCGAAATGCCCTCAATGTACGACGTCGAATTGGGGTTACCAATGGAACAAGTCGCAAGGAGTCTTTTAGTAAGTGCACAGATCTCTCGTGTGGTCAGCAAGCTCATCAGTATCTGACTTGCTGCCCGTGTTGCTGACAGCCCTGCTAGCGCTTCCTAACGAGGTATTCAACGCCGTTTGCCGATTCTCGTCCCTGCCGCATCTCTCCGCTCAGGCGTTCAGTGGTGTTTTATCCTGGTGTCCACCTTGAGGAGAACCATGCGTTGCAGAAAGCTCGGCGACAGCTCGGTTGGCTTTACTAATGACGATTCGGGCATAGACGAAATTGAGCTACAGAGGCCACCAGTACATGTCAGCGAGGGCTTCTTCACCGTTTTGGTATCGATCATCGACGTTCATCGACAGTTTCTACTGCCACACCACTCTTTATCTTCATGCTATACTGTTAGTTTTTTCGCAGCAGCTTTGTGTCGAGCAAGACTCAGTTTGACATGTGCATTTGCTGGGTACAAGGTTCCGCGCCAATTGGCTGTCATCCGCCACATCGTAATGGGCCTTTCATCGCAACCTTGCAACCATGCTCGTGCATACGTGGAAAGAGCGGAGCAATTAAACCTCGCTTGAGTCAGGTACGAGAACGTGGAAGTGGACACAAAACGTCTACTTATGGTAGTGTTGCCGAAGTGCCGACCCTTGCGGCGCCTGCCGCAAAAACGAAGCATTCGGCATAGCTCGCCTCATACTCCACTCTTCACCTGTCAACGCGGGATCCAAATTCCCATTCAGTCGTGATTTGGCTGGATTGGGTCCTGATCTTCAGGAGCCAACGGTTGGTCTGCTTCAGACCTGACTACAAATGGACAGCGCTCCCGAAGCCGCGCCAGACTACCCAGCGCATTGAAAAGTGCCATCAGCATAGCAAGAGATCTACAGTCGTTGACAGAAACCCATACATGGGTATATGCACGGTAAAGTTGCATGTGAAGGACCAGACACAGGCACAGTAAGGGAAAGCCTTGCACACGAAGAAGAAATGATACATTCGTATCTCAAGACAAGTCGATATAACCAGCAGGAAGGCATCCAAGTCTCGAACATATTCCGTATGGTGTAGCGTAAAATCCAGCTTTTCTCTTCATGCAGAAATGTGGAGGCTGTACGTATGCGGCAATTTGAGCGACAGGGATGAACGATTCGCAGCCATGACCAACCTGCGACAGATCTTCAGCAGTCCCAACATCGCGTCCAGTCTCTCGGTGTCAGTGTCTTTCTCTGCGACATGGGTGTTGGAAGGCGTAGCGGGTATTCTCTTCCCTGGTTTCCAGCGGGTCTTTCATGTGGTAGCTACTTCAGTTCGAAGGGTCTTTCGATTTGGGTACTGCTTCTCGACTCTTGATCCTCAAGTTTACCGGTATAGACAAGCATCACGATGTCTGGGATTGCGCCAGAAGAAAGCATGTAAGTGTTTCAGTTCAACGTTCTTTGCCTTTCAGATCTACGACGTGCCAATGGTATCGCGAGGCCTTGGTATGAGACGCTGGATCGTCACTGTGTTGAGAAGATTCGAGGATTTGTACATAGTACAACAGTAGACCACACGGCTGACGAATTCTCAGTGAGGCGTATCGTCGGCGTCTCGATGGCGTAGCATGTTTCACTTACATCCTGATTATGATTTTTGTGCCATTGAAGCTGTACTGCAGAAAGAAGTCTGGAGGATGGAGCAACATTCGCCTCGATGACTACATCACCATCATCGCGCTGCTGATCGCGAACTGCTTCTTCTATGTGTGCATCATCGGTATGCTCGGTCTCCCACAACACATGTATTTCGTCGGAACTGACTGTATGAAGGAATGCGCAAGTCGCTAGGAGTACACCTCCCAACCATAACGGACATGAGCCGCATTGAGGACTTCCTCAAGAACATCTTCATCGCCAATATCCTGTACACACTCAGCATCACGACTATCAAGCTCTCGATTCTCGCATTCTACTGGCGGCTGTTCGGCGTGACTGCCTCGATCGTCATCTACATCGTTACCTTCATGTCACTAGCCTGGTGCATTGCCATCGTACGTTCAAATCTTTGCCGAAGCACAACTTGAGTCAAAGTATGCTAATCATCTTAGCTTCTATGCGTTATTTTCTCCTGCATTCCCGTGCAGGCTGCCTGGGATGTCACCATTGTCGGCGCGAAATGCATTCCCCTTCGCTCAATCTATCTTGGCGGTTCTATCCCTAACGTTGTTCTCGATTTGGTACTGGTCATCATGCCCCTACCGTATGTCATGAGACTTCATGCGCCAGTCGCACAGCGCATCGTCCTCGCCGGCATCTTCGCACTCGGAATCTTCATCGCAGTCGTCTCGCTTGTCCGCCTCATCATCTTCCTCCAGATACCTATTTCGACGGCCGGCGACGTCACGTACAATTTCCGCGAGATCATTGTTTGGTCTATCGTCGAGGTCAACATTGGCCTGACGTGCGCGTGCCTACCCAGCTTGAAGCCCGCACTTGCCATGTTGAAGTTGGACAGGCTGTTCTCCTTTGTCGCGACTCGACGTTCCGACATGCAGACACCCGATCCCAAGAACGACTTCTCGAGTACGGGTGGCCATCTTCGGTCGACATCCAAGTCGTCGAGACCTCGCAAGCTTGGCGCTACGGGAGGCATGTTCTCGACTCTTGCGGGCACTTCGAAGCAGGATGACGATGAAGAGAGCCTCAACACGATCAATAAGAATGTCCGCGCAAAAAACGTTACAGAGATTGAGTTAGGAAGAGTGAGCGACGACTCATCACGAAGACATGAGAACGTAGGCCTGAATGGTGGCATCACTGTTCAGAAGAACTGGAGTGTGTTTGTGGATGACAGGAGGGATGCGCGAAATTAAAAGTGCAGGGATGGGCAGGAGCAGAACGGTTCACGGCAGACAAAGTAATGTAGCAAAGCAGCACTTTAGCATGGTCGGCGTACGGTATACACGATCTCTAGTCAGTCGGATTTCCCCACATAATCGTATGGTGTATGGAGATGACATTGCCCGGCGGTCTGGGTCTTCCGCTGGGGCTGCTCTGTGAGGCTACACTCGAGGCAAGCAGCCGAATAAGATTATCGTAGCGCGTGAATGGATGCCAAGAATGACGCAGGGTCCAGATAGTGTAATATCCGCTTCCCCAACTTCCCAAACAAACACTCCCACGCGAACCCGCGCCCTTGCATTAATACTCGTCGCCTACTCACCAGGCACGTCCTTTCCACCCCGCCAGTTTGGCCGCACGTTGGACACTCGGACTGGACCATTGACTGCCCACGTGGCACGCCCGCAGCCATGAGCGATGACGCCGAAACGCCAGCGCAGCCACGCACCTCGCGCTTCAAGGAACACACAAACACAACCAACTCGATCCGTCCGCCGCCAGACGAGCTTTGGAGAGACATTGGCATAGAAGACATGATTGAGAAGTTCAATGAGGAAAGCAAGGCGCCGCCCACACGCAAAGGGCCGCCATCAAGACGCATCACACCGCCCGCGTTTGGCGCTCCATCTGCTGTAGGGGCCGGCATCTTCACTTCTGCTGCGCCAGTTCCTCCGCCGCCAACGACCGAGGGAGGTACTTTTGGACGATTCTCGCGCGCATTTGCCTCGGTCTTTACGGGCTTCGGCAGCGTGCTGGGAAAGCGAAAAGCAGGTCATGCGGATGCCGAGCGCGACAAGGAGAAGCAGGTTCTTGAAGAACGGAAGCAAGCTGCGGACGAGGCATACCAGGCTCTCAAGCTTGCGCAGGAACAGGGGCTGCTTCCCACGCCCAAGGTGTTTGTCAGGCCCGCCTTGACGCCTCGGTCGCACAAATGCGGTACGCTCCCTGCGCCTACTCGAGATGGGTCGGACAATCAGGTACTGACAGTAGCAGTCGCCGAACACATTGCCCCGGCGTCAACACCACGAACGCCTGGCCTGTACCGATCGCCAAGCAAGAAAGACTTGCAGAAGCAGAAGAAGCTCTCCAAGCGCGTGTCTAACCTCGAAGTCAAGCTGGCGTCTGCTCGAAAAGAGCTCCACACCGTCCTGCAGAAAGAACTCCCGCCTGTCCCTCCGCTGCCAACGTTCCTACCACCCACGCCCACGCCAGACACAAGCCAGGCAACGCAAATCTTCACCGACCCCGAAGGCTCGCAAGACACTCAGCCGACTCAAGAGTCGCATTCGACCGATGACGTCCGCACTTCCGAACCTGCACCCTCACCGAAACCCGTTGGCAAAATTGTCAAGAAGCGCAAAGCCACCACCAACGACGACGACGAGACCTACAAACCCATCCCCACCGACAGCGAGGGCGACATCTCCATGTCCGCCAGCGAACCCGACCAGCGCACCATCAAGCGCGTCAAGTCCACGTCCAGCGGCAAGAAGCTGAAGCGCCAGAGCTCGCGACTGAGCAAGCGGTTGTCGAGGAGCGAGCTGAAGAAAGAGGAGGTGGTCAGGATAGTCCCGGATGGGAAGAAGGTACCGCCGATTCCTGCTATACCGAACGGCCTGGAGGGCAAGAAGGTAAGGATAAGGGATGATGGGTATGGTGGGCTGGAGCACGAGATGTTCTAACCTCTCTCCGGAGATTTGCTGGAGCTCTTTCTTTGGTTCTTTCCTGCATAGCGCTCGATATGCGCATGGCGTGGTAATTCTTCTCGCCATGTCTTCATTGCCTTCTACGATATCTTTTTAGCATTCGGCGTTGCAGCACTTTTAGCATTGCTTGCATTTCAGCACTTGTCGACTTTCTCCCGCGAGCCTCGCAGGCTACGAGCATACGACGACGACTTTGACGATGACAGACGGTAGTTCTTTCTTGTATAATTAATTTCTGCGAAAAATATAACTTCATTTGCTCGGACGCAAGTCACTGCTGAGGTGCCTTGTGCGCGTAGGATGGTGAAGGAGATTGAGACATCGTCTTGTGTCTCAGACATTGATCAGGACACTAGACTGTACGACCAAGCGCCTGACTGGCTACTAAACCTGCTGTCTTGAGAGCACAAACGCGCACTGCGACAACCGATATCCAAAAGAACGTCTGCGGACCAAGCACAATCGTCTCATCCCAACATCCAGGCCCGCCATTCAAGCCCAACAAACACAGCTACACAGTTTTAAAGATACATCAACACATCTACCAACTATCCATACAAAACACACATACACACCACACGCAATGCGAGTGCCTGTCAATCCTCAACTCGGCCAGGTCAACCCAAATCTGGACACTGACAACAAACTGGACCTCCTACTTCTCGACCAAAAGACAGCTTCGCCATGTCTCTCGTGCGCACTTCCACGCCCACACGACCATCTCTCCCAGCAAGATTCCTCCTGCGCCTGCCCTCCTACCGACTCTTTGGACACACGATCTGAACTCAACCCCTGTTCGGACGGATTCGATCCTCATAAATCTGGCGGCATTTCCGACAAGTCGTGGACGATGGGCTGGGAAGAGAGCTCTCGTACGTTGGTGGAGAGGAAGGGGAGGGGTGAGTTCAAGTATGAGAGGGCGATGATGCAGGGATATGGGCAGATCTGGGAGGGTGCTGATGACGACGCAAGCATCGTGAGAGAATCGAGCAAAGCAGGGAAGACGGCGAAGGCAGAGAAGTTGCAGGATGGGTTTGCGTATAGAAAGTGGACCGAGCAAGGTGATCGCAGGTACAAAAAATAGCGAGAGGAAGATGATGGCATGAACACGAGTCACATTTAGATGGTGTTAGGAACGGCACGCAAGTAAGTGGAGATTGTGTATTCATCTGTCTCAAGTCTACTTGAGAATGCGTCTCGTCGAGTTCGAATGCCATCAAGGCCATGTACCCTCAAGATCATCGTGTCCAACTCTGTCTGCAACATTTTCCAAAACCCAGGACATGCTTGTGTAATCAATCAGCAACATGCTGTCAGTACAGTACATGGTTGCAGACGGTGCTATCCAATTTCTTTCTTCTTTCCTCGTGCCTTGACATCCAGTGTCGCATAGTCCTCTTGGTACGTTACTCATCTTCATGCTCCATTCACTCTTCTTTCGGGGCGACCGTAAGTGCAACCTGCTCATGGACCTGGGTCTCCGTAGTGCCCTTGCGACCCTTGTAGCACTCCTTGATCTCCGGTCGGAACACTGCGCCACCATTGCGCTTGTCATGCTCCCGAGCCTTGACAACGGCATCCTTGTCGCCTTCTTGATCAGTGTTGCGAAGTTGCCCCAGGCGGTGCTCGCAGGGAGCACAGCTCGCTCACGTCGGACGGGTGCTGCGCCTTGGGCTCGGTGAGGCTGCGTGGCGACAGGCTCTTGCCTGGCGCGCTTTGATGGTGGCGACGATGAGGATGAGGCAGTCGAAGTGGTCGAGGAACGGGACTGGCGAGTCTCACCACCGATGCGGTTGCTGAAGACTGTCAGTAGTGATAGCAGGATTATGTTAAGGTATACTCACTTGTTCCTTGACCTAGGGCCACGAGCGCGCTTTCCTTGTGCAGTCCAGTCCTCGGAACGCTGGTAGTCCCAACCTTCGACTAGAGGAGTATCATCCCAGGCGTTGCCTGAGAGTGAGCCGTTGGTCTTCTTCTCAACCGTTGGGCAAGCCTCAGCTACCGTGTTACCAATAGGAGTGGCTTCGAGCTTCACGTGCTCGGACGACTTGGTTGTTGCGGTGGTGGTCGAGGAGGTAACATCCTTGGGCTCATTCTTGGTGGTGGTGAATGCTTCTCCTGAAATGAGAGGAACGATCTTTTCCTTGGAGACATAGGTAGCGGGCTCCTCTTTGACTGTGGTGACATGAGCATCATCGATCTTGGTAGCTCCGTCGATATGGTTAACTTTGAGCTCTGATGAGCCTTGTACGCTGACATGCTCACAAGCCGTTGCGAGAACATCGATGAGTGCGCCAGTCGCAGCTTGAGCATCTTCTTCAACCCTGATGTCACGCTCAATGTGAGCTTCGGAGTCGGTGGGGTTAACAGTTGTCGTCTGCTTGACGTCTTCCTGCTTGGTGCTGCAGGTCTGGGCTTCATGCTTCTCAGTTTCGTCGTCAACGACAGCGGAAGAGTGACGATCGACATGATCATCTACGACCGTGGAGGCGATCACGCTGGCTTCGGCGGAGACGTGATGGGGTTGCTCTCGGCTGACATTCCATGTATGACCCTGGCTGCAATTAGAATAGCTCCGATCGTGTTGATGATAATCATTCCGGTGCAGTCCTGGCCATGCGGCATAGTGCGAGGAACAACTGTGACTGGGCTGGGTACTTACTTGGTGTCCATAGACAATGGCGCCGATGGCGGTGGCATACGGCTGCGCCACATAGATATAGGAATTGACAGATGGACCGTAGTAGCCGCTGTAAGTCGCTGTCGCAGGGCCAGGCGAGTATGGGTTGCGGTACATGAGGTAAGCCAGACTACAGCTGTCAGCTCGAGCACGATCAAAGGGTTAGGCGGTACTCACGGTGCGTACTGGAGGTATCCGTGGCCATAGCCATTCTGGAGGATGTGCGCAATGGGCTGACCATGTTGGTTTGCGTAGTAGAGCGCGAGCGGAGCAGACTCTGCCTGCTGCGCGCGAGGCGCCGGCGCCTGTGAGACTTGAAAGGTTGGTGCCTGCATTACTCCTTCAGAGAACCGAGCGTAGAGATGCTGCAAGAGTTGCTGTGGGATTGAAGGTCGCTGTGATTGTTGGGTGTTTGGTTTGCGAGTGTGGTTATCGTTGGGTTGAAAATGTTGTAGAGGAATGAGGGAGGGCCAAAATCGAGCGAGGAGATCCATTTAAGCAGCTTTGTGCGTGCAACAAGCGAGCTGACTCAATAGACTTGGATTGGGTGGCTGGGTGTGGGCGTAGAGTGAAGGTGAAGATGAAGATGCAGCGGGGGATTGCGTCAGTGTTGCGAGCGAGGAAAGCGCAATTGCCGCTATTGTGGTCACAATAGTCGGTGGCCAACGAGGCCGATAACATCGAGTCAGTCACAATATCACAAGATGTATATAGATGAAGAGAGTATTATATTGTTAAATTGGTGACCGGATAAGTCAGTGGCAAAAGGTGCAGGTCGTCGTTGACATGTGATTAGTACGTGTGTTTGCTATGCAATTGATAGACAATCGTGCGCTCGGACGTTTGTATAGATGTAAAGCCGTACTACCACAATTGTGCGTCGCCATATGCGAAACGGCCGTCTTAGTAAAACACGTGATAAGGGAAACTCACCTAGGGTGCGTCCCAAGCATTTGGTTCATCGACTGCTACGCGCCAACACAAGACGCCGAAGACAATCGACTGATCCAGGCGACACCACGTGGAGGCGCAAGGGTCCGACTTCTATCGCCCATCCACCTCTTGCGACCGCCCAGCATAGCATGCTGCGATCCATACTTCGCCAGGAAGGTATTTCAGCGACCTATCCCGCTGTTAACAAAGATCAAGCCAGTACTAGTGGCGTAAAGAAGGATAAAAGCCACAGGGCCTGCGACGATGCGAGCGGGCACAGTGACGCAACATTGGAGCGAGAGAGGAGCAGATTGGGACGGAGACGGGGGCGGGGACGTAGGCTAGGAGCCTGTAAGATGCGGCAACGGGATAACGACCCCTTGTGTCGCCGGAGGGTGCTTGCATGCAATATTGCCATGGACCTTGTGGTCTGTCGAAGTTCTGTGCCATACACAAGGCATGAACAGAGGCTTCATATCGATTGGCATCTTCCACACTCGACTGCCTAAAAAGGCAGACACTGGTGGTGGGGTTACGAAAACGTTCCCTGCAGTGCGAGATCCTCTATCGCGGTCGGTGAAGCCCTCGAGACGATGGTCCCATACAGGACGGGCGTAACCTAGAAGAAGCAGGCGAACCTGATGGAACGGGCGAACCCAGGGTGTAATATGGTATAGTGCCAAATTATGTGGCGGGCCAATGGAAAAGGGCACAATGGCCAAATGAGCATCGCAGAGTATCTCTATGCAATGTGCCATGGACCATGACGGCCAAACAGAGTCTTCCTAGGAAGCTCAATATCGCAGGCATCTTCCACACTCGTCTCCAACAGATTGGACACACTAGTGGCGGGGGATAAACCCTTGCATACAGACTCTTCGAGCTGGTTTTCAAAGCGTGAGACAAATGTACTCTACCTCGAGTCATTGCATTTGACGGGAACAAGGCAGAAACGTCGACCGATTTGGTCATGACGACCATGAATAGCAAGTCTGACCCCAAGGAAGTGTGTGCCGCTTATCCGCTGGAGAGAACCACAAGCCGTACTGAAGAAATAATCTCCAAAATAAAGATCTGAGGTGCAAAACACCTAGAGACAAGGAGTGGTTGATTGTCAGTACGCCATGGACCCTAGGGCCGCACCGAGGGTTCAAAGAACCACACGGAATCGCAGGCATCTTCCGTACTCGCACTCTGAAAAGAGCAACACTGACGGCGGGGACGAAACGTCCCTAACAAACAAGTTCCATGTCCGGATTTGGTTTCCAAGCTATGTCTTGTGTCTCAAGAATCGCTGATCCAAATTGAGGGAACCGTTATGCTGTGCACTAAATAACCATGCGGACGAGTGCTGGGCATGCATCGTGCTAGGAACCTCTCATATGTGCGCAAATTCAGCCATGTGGTGCGACCTGTGCTTTTTCCAAGTCCTTGTGCGGTCTGTGATGCTGCCAATGATGGAAAATGCAACATCCGAAGCAACTTGGCAGCGCTTTCGGCTGCACCCCTGGATCTGGCGCCTCTCCCGTCAGCTGTCCTCTGTACAAGGTGGTAAAGTCCGACGCGGCTTCTCAGAATACAACTGTCCTGGAGGAAGGTGTACTGAATATCTGCTGGTGTCTGAACAATTTCCCCTGAGAGGAGCACCTGGCTAAGAGAGTGCAGAAGGTCCTAGTTGTGATGGATGCTGATTTTCCTTCCAGGCCAGATCATGATGCAGCCGAGACGCCCTGTCCGTGCTATCGAATGTGCAACGTTAACCCAGCGCTCTTCATCTTGCTTGCGTTTGGACGGAAAGGAAACATGCTGGCCCTCCTACATGTGTATGCACCACAGGTGTGTCCGGAGTACCCTCATGACATTCTGCCATGGACCAATCGGCCTGTCAGAGCACGAGGCTCAATTTCAGTAGGCATCTCCCACTCCCACCGACCTAAGAAGGCCAGCACTGGCGGCGGGGCTGCAGCGGACTGCTCCCTGTCATGAGGGGTCCATCCACAGCTGGGCGTTCCAAGCCACGTCATAACGAGGCAAAGCGTTTGCGCTGAGAGCTAACACAGCCCATCTACCAGCACTGAAGGACATTGGTCGAAAGTAGGAAGTCAGAGGCGGATTTGCATGTGTTGCAACAAAAGGTTTCAGGGAGGATACGCTTGTCGAGGCGGAGCAGGGAAGGCCCAAGAAGTCGACGATACGAGTGCATGGGAGAACCACGGGGTCCAACGCGACCAAACGGACGCGCACTAGACACGAGTAAATAGCACCACTTTTCAAAGCAAAGGAGAACGGGGAGATACCAAGAGTCTCAATGCAGAGATCTGGGAAGCCAGTCAACTCGACCACAAATGTAGAGTGTCGCTCGTCCGGCTCCACGTCGAAGTCGTCCGAAATCTGAACCGCATAGTGGCAGTGAGAAACTAGGCTGCGTGCCCCCGTACTTTATCCGGTCTCATTGTCGTACATCTCGCGATGTTTCTGGAACCACGCAGTCTGATTTCGTTGCAGCAAGATCCGGACAATTCATTCCTGAGAATGCGACCTTGGTGGACCGATGCCGAGTGACTTGCTTGCCCGCAATCCTGGTCGAGTAATTACCTAGGGGTGGCGATCGGAAACCGCAATCGAAGTACGTCGTCAAAATCCTAGGACGCAAGTATCGATCGCTCGTCCGCTCGCCAGTGTCTATTCGCTATCTTCCAAAAGTTCGGCCAATTCAGCTTCTTCTTCGGCTGTCATCATGCCTTCTTTCTTCTCTGGCTCTTCGCGCTGATTCTTACCGAGCCGCTCGTCCTCAGCTTCCTTAACGGCCTTGGCCAAATCTTGCGGCTTCAAACTCCACTGCCGTATGGTCGCATCAATGCTAGTGCTAACTAGGCGCTGCTTCGGCAACAGAACGAGTCCTGTGACCTCCTCGTAATGCCCCACGTAGATATGATGCAGCTTGCCGCTGCCTCTCTCCCAGACACGAACATGCTCATCTCGGCACGCAGTAATCACCCAACCACCGTCCTCATCGACCACGACATCGCGCACGAAGTCGGGATGCTCGAATTGTGAGTCCTCGTCCCAGTTCCGCTCCCGTGACAGACATTTTGCGGTCTTGTCAGCAGAAGCCGTCCAAAGATCACCATCCGTGTCAAAGTGAATCGCATCGATGCTCGTTTCGTGTGCGATGATTGGCGAGGGCTGAATCTCGGATGCGGACGATACCGAGATTGTCCAACGTCTGAGTTCACGGTCGCTTCCAGCACTCAATACTGTGACTGACTCCCTGCTCGCCTGGTGTTCACTGGGGTCGATGGCCAGAGCCAGTATGCCTCTTGTGTGTCCCTTGAGAGTGTGTAACTTGTCTCCCGTGGCCACATCCCAAACAATGATGCTCGAATCTGCCGAAGCTGAGACTAGGATTTCCTTGCCTTGCAGAGATACTGCGAGAACAGCCTTGACAAAGTCACTGTGCCCTTGATATCGTTTTCCTGGCTTTCGAGTTGTCCGCGACCATGACCATACTGATTTGTCCCAGCAACCAGCAAAGATTGTATCGGCACTCGGAGAAACAGCAACGGAAGTGAGAGGCGCGGTAGGTCCGGTGAATGTAGCAGATACATTAGCACTCTGCAGATCCAGTTAGTCACGATCGATGCACAGATGTTTAGATGTCTGACCAACTTCAAGGTTAACTCTCTTCACACTGCCCGCTGCTTCGGCAATATAGACTTGGTCTTCATCTTGAGGGTCGGCTACAACAGCAAGAATCTTGGAGGGAAGCTTGATGGGGTTGCCGCTGGTGTTCTTGGATTTCGTGGCCTTGCGCGCGGTTTCGTTGAGGGCAGAACTACCAGGTTTCAGCTTTGTCAAGCGTAAAGTGAGAGCTGAGCATACGTCGTCTGGAAGTAGTGTCCGGGGTCGTTCGACCGCGACATGTTGTGACGTGTTAGAGGGTGGGAGGTTGGGAGTGTGACTGTTCGAGTGGAGTGAGGCGTAGCGCGACCCCTCCTTCCGTTTCCGATCCCTTGGCGTTGACACGTGCCCATCTCAAGCTCTCGGCTACACCTGCCTTTTGCCAAGTCAACCAACGAAACCATGCTGCAAAGGGAGATACGAGCTTGCAATGGACTTGGTCGATATTCTAGCTTTTGAAGGTAGCATCTAGCTAGAATGCATTTCACATTTTGGAGATTGGAGTAAATTTCTATGATCTAGGTACGTCTACGGATTAAACAATGGCGCGCTTGAGAGCATCTGCACGACAAAATACCAACCTTCGTTCTGACCAGATGCTTCGACACTTGATCGAAAGTATATTTCAAGGATTCTCATCGAACGGGAGGCTTCTGGGCACAGGCGATTGTGTTAATATACTACATCTCCGTCGAAGTACTAAGAAGTTGAGTCGGCATCAAGAGTAGACATTTAGAACGACTGTCCAGCAGCATAGTGCAAACTTCCGATGACGCCTATCTAAGGAGCCGTCACGTTCAAAATGAAGGTACTTGGGCAGTCGAGCTGTTTGGATTAACTATTTTCGCTCGGCCTCGGTCCAGTGTTATCCGTCTCGTGAAAATTGACGCATTTAATTTTTAGAATGTGGACGGGAGCCAGAATTGATTTCCAGGCGTGCACAAGCGTTGCTGCAAGAATAGGCAAGAAATCTGACAGAATCGGTTGGGACTATGCATGGTGAAGCGGGCGCTAAGCCCGAATGAACCTAGACGTCTCGGACATCGGGCAGTCCTCCTTGCAGGTTCTTGTTCGTCAAGCTTCACAACACCAGCTATCTTTATGTATCAAGCATGAATAAGCCCGCCAAGCAGCGCCAAAAGTGCCCAAAGGAACAGAGCCAATACCGCGCATTGCTATCCTCTTTAAAGTACCCGCAGAACTGGACGACAGCGCGAGGGAAGCGCGCTCTTGCAGACATTTCAGGCAGAATTGCTCCCAGAGCATAGTCTCCCTCGCAGCCCAGGGGTAGAGCAATGAAGCAGCACTGGCAAGGCAGACAGCAAGGCGTAGCATATGGTGGTAGAGGTAGGGTCGAGGCACTATGGGCTTCTAGCGACTGTCGCGAGCGCTGGCATTAAATTAAGTCTAGACAAGGACAGCTGCTAAGTGTAAGCGGGTTCCTGCGGTCTTTTGAAATGCCTGACAGGGATATCGTCGCTTCGCACTGACAATTTCTTGAAAATTTCTCGACTTAACCGCAGGGACCCGATTTTTGGTACAACGGCGCCGCCAAGGTTCTTTTATCCATGGTCTTGGCTCCTGCTGCAACGAGCTTGATCTAAGATTAGCGACGGCCCCCAGACGGTTGGATCTTGAATCTAATTTTTTGATTGAGACCGATGCCCTGCCAAAGATCTTAATATAGGGACATATTGCATGTAAGGCCTACTGCCGTTCGGAGTTGAGGTCCACGGAACGTCTAGTACTCATCGTCAATCTACAAACGCGCCAGGAAAGGCACAGCGCCACCTTCTTCAATATCCTTTTCGACTTGACTACAAGCCACAAGCACAGCAATGGCGAAATGGATCAGCTATTGGTGGATCTGCTTCGGTCTATTTGCTGTGTTATCTCTGGTTCTCGACTTCACATGGACTCTTCATTCATGATGTGAGAAGCGAGGTTGATATCTACAGTAGCTGTGTCTGTATAAATATCGGACAGCATTCGGGCGTTGAGGAGGCAAAACAATTTCTTCTCCATCAATTCTCTTGCATATGTAACTCTGTTCAGCCTACATCTGGACAAGTCTAGCATCATGAAGACCCTATTCATCGCTGCCCTTTGCCTTGGGTTACTGGCATGCTACGCAGAAGCTAAGAAAGTCTTTGCGCACTTTATGGTAAGCGTCTGGGACTTATTAGACACACTGTCTGGCCGTTCACGCATCTCACAAACGGCCAAGGATCGGTCCAGGAATTCATGAATGCTGCTGACTATATCTATCAAACAGGTTGGTAACACTGCACACTATGACCAGAGCACCTGGGAAACCGAAATGGGACTCGCCCAGGGGTCCCGCATCGATGCATTTGCACTGAATATTGCTGCAGGGGAGACCATGAACGACAAACAGATTCCTCTCGCCTTCGCAGCTGCAAAGGCTCGTGGATTCCAGTTGCTGTTCTCGTTCGACTATGCCGGTGGTAGGGAAGGTGGGTGGACCCCGGCGGAAGTACTCGCCCTTCTTCGCACCCACGGCACTCAAGGCACATATGTCAAGCACAACAACTTGCCTCTAGTCTCGACTTTCGAAGGCCCGGACCGTGCAAACGATTGGAACGATATCAAGAGACAGTTCAACTGCTTCTTCGTGCCTGACTGGTCGTCCAAGGGTGCAGCCGTTGCCATCGGCCTGGGTGGTGGCGTCGCAGATGGTCTTTTCAACTGGGCGGCGTGGCCGGACCGCGGTAGTAAGGATACGTACGTTGATGCTTCATACAAGGTGGCTCTCAAGGGCAAGCCCTACATGATGCCCGTCTCACCTTGGTTCTACACCAACCTCCCCGGCTATGACAAGAACTGGCTTTGGCGCGGCGAAACATTGTGGTACGAACGCTGGGTGCAAGCGCTGCATGTCCAGCCCGAATGGATCCAGATCATTTCGTGGAACGACTACGGAGAGTCGCATTACATTGCACCCATCCGTGGTGAGGCCTCACTCCTCGCACTTGATGATAAGCACGGCCAAGCTCCAATCAACTATGTCAGCGGTATCGAGCATGGTGCCTGGCGGGCATTCCTTCCGTACCTGATCGAACTGTACAGGTCTGGCACAGCCAGCGTCTCCCAGGAGGGTCTCAATGTCTGGTATCGATTACAGCCCCGATCCGCTGGGTGCAATGACGGCGGCACAACGGCCTTCACTGCCACGCATATGCAACCAGAGGGGCCGTGGTACACCGGTCTGACTGACGGCGTTTTCTTTGCTGCCCTGCTTGGTTCCACAGCGACGGCTGAGGTGACTGTGGGCGGGCAAGTGTTCAAGCCAACCTGGCACTATATTCCAGAAGGCGGCGTGGGCGTATATTTCGGATACGTGCACACGCAGGCCACGGGTTCAGTTCGCGTCGAAATCAAGAGAAATGGTGGCACAGTAGTCGGCTTGACTGGTGATAAGCCCATTGCCGGCTGTCAAGATGGTTACTTCAACTTCAATCCAGCCGTCTATGGCGTGATGGGTCCCAGTATTAGCCCTCGCAGCCCTCCTATGAAGATCGATAAGGATACGCCCTGTATCAAGGGCACGGGAATCGGAGACTTCCAGGAGCTTTGTGAGAATGCCTGTAACTTCAACTACTGCCCCATCGAAGCTTGCATGTGTACGCAATGGGGCAAGGACCGAGGGGTGGGCCTCGTTCGCGGGCCGCCGGGCTATCCTGCTGCCGGTCGGGACTCTAACTTTGAGGGCTTGTGTGCGGTAACGTGCAGCTACGGAATCGTGGGCGTTTGTCCCGCCAACAAATGCGGCAAGGTCAAATTGCCAACCATTATCTCGAAAGTTTCACCGTTTACTGCACCGTCGTGCACAAGTGGTCGAGCAGTCGTAACAGTGCCCGGTGACCAAAAGGCCCTTGACCAGATCTGCGCCTTTGGCTGCAAGCACGGCTACTGCCCCACGGCACTCTGCACCTGTGACTCGATAGGAACACTTCTTTTGCCCGAGCCCACGACATTTACCGGAGAGAAACCGGGATTCCGCAGCGTCAGGGTCGCCGCTCGCCTCCTTTGCAGATACACGTGTGGTTGGGGAGTGTGCCCGGCGCCTGTGTGCAAATACCCACCAGCACCGCCACCACCGCAAGCGTGTGTGGAAGGCTCGGGAACAGGTCAGTTCTCTGAAGTTTGCAAATTTGCTTGCAAGTACAACTTCTGTCCCTCGCCGTGCACGTGTACAAAGAAGGGCGATGCCGTCTCCCCTCCTTCTGCCGTGGCTATCGAAGGGTTTCCATTGCGTAACGTAGCCGACAACGGGTTATGCGCCTTCAGCTGCAAGAACGGATTCTGTCCGGCAACTTCTTGCTATAACCTGGGATCTGGACCTGGCGGCATCTTCTACGAACTTCCTCCACCAAAAGGAAGCGCACAAGATATCTGCCAGGCGTTCGATGATGCCCAAACATCACAGCAAGCATGGGCTGTCTCAAGAGCGGGCATCGTCCTGGACAATATCGTCAGTGCACGTGGACCTATAGGTGAGCTCTCTTCTCCTTATGCTAAGGGCCTTGGAGTATTCGCTAACCTCGAACTTAGAATTGGATGATCACCTATCGAATTTGACTAAAGTTTCCGTGAAAAACTGTGAGAACGTGATAGACGTTGTCAGTTGTTTAACCCCTCAATTTTGCCCGCAGAATCCGGACATGGTCGCTTTACGTTACATTCAAACGGCGTTTGCAAACTTCCACAGCTTCCTTGCCCAGTGGCGGAGCTCGCTCGGGTTTTCTGGCCTGTTAGCTTCAGTCTCGGTGAGTTCCATTGTCAATTCGATCTCCATGAAGCTTGTCAATGATGTCGCTGGCATGGAAGACGCCCTGGCAGCCATCGGAGGGGCTTTTGGTGTTGCAGGTGCCGTTGCGGGGCCCGTTAGTCCCGGAGGTAGCGCCTTCCTGAGTGCCGTGGGCGGTCTTGTTGGGATTGCGAGCACACTCGAGAAAACGAAAGAGATTGAGGGCGAGTGGGCCCGGAACGCGACTGAGGCACTCAACACACGACTTGGCATAATTCTGAACGCGATGAACACAGCGTTTGACGAGATGGGCAAGGCAGTCATGTCACATGGCGACTTAAGCAAAATGACGCGGTCGGCACTGGCCTACGACGCGTCGAAAGGGACCATCAGGACAGACATCGCAAAGTTTTTTGCTGACGGGAAATTTGCACGTCCAGTCAAGGATTTCTCGGCTTTCGCAAACGAATTGACCAAAGTACTGAAGACGAGCATGGTCAGCACTGCTCTTCTATCGGCCAACGTATACGTTCTTCGCAACGCCCACACTCGCAACAACTGTGAGAAAAACAATGGACGTATGCTGAAGATTGATACAGCAGACGAGCTGTGCTACACTTTAGAGTGGCCTGGCAAAGGCAGGAAAGGCTTGCACTGGAATCAGATTCCGGAGAGGAATGACTTGACTCAAATTGTGGACAAGGACATGCTCGACAACGTCGTAGCAAAAGTATATGAGGCCTCAGCGGAAGAGATCATCCACGGTTCTGTCTATTGTCAGGCAAAAACCGGCGAATACAACGGGGCACAAGAGCTTGAGCCCACCGAGGCAGTTCCTGGAGGAGGAAAGTGGCCGAAATGCTTCTGGAACCTGCCCGTATTCACCCTCGACCCAAAGGACATCTTGACTACTACTCCTTGCAGGATCTATTTCGATAATCCGGACAATAAAAAGGTGGGAGACTTAGGCAAAGGCTTCTTACCTGATCATCTTGCTCAGGTTTTCAACAAGGACTTCTGCGAGCCTGCGGATTGCGGTATCCCTGGTTGTGAAGGCAATAAGAGAAGATCTGCTAGGGATTTTACTTTTTAAGCTGATATTTGGACTTGAACAGTGCCAGTATGTACGGAATCCTGGTGAAGGTCGATAATTTATACAAGATGGTAATTTTACGCATCTCATCTCCATGGCCGTGACAGTTCTAAGGCTGGGTCTGAATAGTCTAGCATGCATTGTCGTTCGTTACAATTCTCGTAGGCATCCTTTGACTTTGGTTAATTTCTTCTTTTACTCTCTCGCTGTAGCTAGAGCTGTTATTAGGCTAGCCGCCCGGATGCTTGTCTAGTGGTCGGGATCCCAGAACTTTAAATAAGCATTGGATGGCAGCTATTGGAAGAAACACGTGAGGATGGGCTGGAGTACTAGTCTCTAACGAGTTTGAGTTTGAGGAGGTTGCTTGAGTTCAGCAACGACCCTCGGAGCACGCGCCCGAGCACTTCAATTCTTACTAGTGGCATATAATGCTCATGGTGGAGGTTTAGCACTCTTAGCATCGCAACGGTTGCCGGCCCGAACCAGGGAAGGGTTCTGGTGGAGCGATCTAACGCGCGCATCGCACGATGCTTTTTTTCCTAAAGTAGGCACTGTACACTAAGCATATAGGCCTGCGACACTATTATAAACAGAAAATCTCTGGAAGTAGGCGATTTATCAGATATCGCAGCCTATTACTGTAGCGTCGCTCGGTCGTAAACGATCAGTAAGCATCGCTCATGACATCATCGGGTCGGCCAGCATCGTGGTCCCCTGCATTCGCTTCTGCCCGAGACGGCGGAGAACGCCGATCCCGATCTGTTAGTTTCAACAGGCCCGGCAATATTTCGCGATCGCTTAGATCAGCGAACAACAACCCTTCCATCAACGGTGCAGCTCTGGCAGGTAGCCAAAACTTATTGCAATTATTTAGAGCAATACTGTAACTGCATAAATCATCTATTGCAACACTACTTTAAAGAATGTATCCACCTTGTGATGGTGCTGCGTTGGTGTTGCTTAGATTATTTCGGCGATCACGGAGTATTGCCGGAGCTGTTAGAGTTCAGCTACTGGTGACGTCATACTTCCGGTCGTTTTCGGTCATTTGCAACTGCTTGTTAATGTTTCACCTGGCATATTGACCGCGCCACCTTTCGAGATGGATCGATGAAAGGCGCCGAGATTGTCAAAAAGCTGGGTTCGCCTCTCGAGAAGAGTCATTCACGCTTCAATACCATTCTCATCAGTCCAAAGATTGTGTCCTCAATTTATAAGAACACTCAACCAAGACTCAATCCAACTACTCAATCCATCAAGCTTATAAATTTTACACCAACCAATCATTATGCTCAGGCCCGCTACGAAATTCGACTTCGTCGTTGCTGGAAGCGGACAGCACGCCAACCTTGTGGCTGGCCGACTAGATCACACAACGACAACCACATTCGCATGGTGTCCGAAATCAGTTCCAAGTTTAGACGACTGGAGAAATTCACGGCCAACAGCTGGGCGTGAGCTCTACGAAAGCAGACCACGCCCAACATGTTATTGTGTCAGGCGCCGGACGATACTGTAAAGGACGAGAAGGACTTCAAAGATCAGCAGGTGCTCACACTTGGGTCCAATGTTGATACAAGAAAGTCCACAGGAGCAAGAGCAGGCTAACAGTCCAAGTGTGGAGAAGATACCCCACCAGGCCGCGGTAGAATTCTTGAATGGTTGTTGAAATATAGCCTTTCTCATTTCGCACGTTTGGAGCGGGCCATTACTCTCAGTATTTTTGAAACAACGACATACAGTAGCAAACTACACTGAAGATATCCAGCCTTCTTCAATGCAGTATGTTCAAAGCTGAAGGTACAACAATCGAGCGGGATGGGCATGGATCATGGCGACACTTGATGGTTTTGTATCAAAAAAAGTACAAGATGGCCGCAGTGTACGTCCCAAGACGCGGGTGTTCAGACACACATGTAAAAGAATAAAAGAAAGTCTCGCAATGCCGTTCTCACCACGTCAAAGCTCAAGACGCACTAAAGCCAATACATAACGTGTCTCTTGTTTCCTCCACCACGACAAACATTCCTAACACGTCCTCGTATGCCACAAATTAATTGCCATAGCCAGCGCCGCAATATCCCCATTCGCGGGATACGCGTCCACATACAGCACATTCGGATACGTCCGCGCCGACATTGCCGGCCACAACAATTCCGGCAACGCGCGGTTCGCTCCCTCTCCATTGCTCACAATAGACTCGAGAAGATTGTTCGTGCCTTGTGTGAGTGTCCATGAAAGGACAAACATGTCCGACGTGGGCGACGTGCGCTTCGCTTTGAGCTTGGACAGTTGATCGTCGATCATTTTGTCTTGCACGTTCTGGTCGGAGTAGCTATCGAATCTGGGAAACTGACTAGCGCGGAAAATGCCTTGGTCCGCGAAGCGGGTTGTATCGACGCGCGAGCCGTCTTTGGTAACGTCATCGACCACAATGATGACAGTCGCACTGTTGGTGATGAGTTGGTTGAGGCGGAGGGTTGTGACATCTTTGATGCCGCCGATGCCGGTAAGACGGTTCTTGATCCCACTCGTTGGATTTATCAATCCTCCGAAGAGCTCATCCCATTTTGCTTGTGTGAGACCTGAATCTCGTTCGCCGCCCCAGTGGTCCGTATCGAGGCCGTGGCTGAGGTATAGGACGACTAATTCTTTGTTCGTTGATGTGAAGGCATTTATTTGGTCGATGATAGAGCGCATATCCTGACCGTTGCCTATGATACAGGCTGAGTTAGTGAATGTCCTTGCTGAAACATGTATAACAACGCTCACCCCCATGCCAGGAGCCAGCACCATAACCATAGTGCCCAGTCTTCCATTTCCCACCACTGATAACGGGTCGTATGTCGAAGTATCTCGAGCCGTACTTGAGTTGATCGCCTATTTTCAGCTTTTGTGTTACTGTATTGAGAGCTATAGCTCCTCCAGCGCCCTCATTGAACTCTGATATTCCGGCATCGTGGCTCCCAGGCATCGCAATCTCGCGCAAAGTCAGGCAGGAGATTTGCCTGTAGATTGAACTCATCCAGCTCGTCGGCGGATCGTTGGAGACGACTAGTGACGAGGCTGGATCCGTGTTGGTCCTTCGACTGGAGATGAAGAATGGGGAGTTGTTATTCTTCCCCCATTGAAGTTGAGTCGTTGAACCGATAGGGTTGTTGAGTGTACCGAAGGACTGCCAGTCAATAGTGATCGTAGGGTCTGCGTCCTTGTGATCATGGTAAGCCACCTGAAAATTCGAGCCGCTGCCGCGCCCAACGTGGTAATTTATTTCAGCTCCATCGTCCTGGCCAAAAGGCCCAGCTTCAGACTCAATATACACTCTTGTGACGGCACCCGACACAAAAGTATCAGGCCATTTCCAAGTGTTCATTTGGTACTGGCGTGACGACCCTGGTATCTTCGATAATGCTAGAATCGGAGCGATGCGTTAGCGCCGCCACCAAAATACCTTGCAAATAGACTAACTCCATGGTGATGCATTAATCATCAGAAAGTATGACCCGAGTCCCATAATGAATTCAATGTGTTCCGAGATCTAAGGGACGTGAGGTGCAACAGTTCGGCTGCAACATAACTGCAGGTCGCAGCTACAACCATTTGTATCTATCCTTCATGTCGGGTTCCTGGCCTCCAGCCTACGAAGTACAGCCCGAGACCTACAGTGAGAGTGCATACTGGCATGCCGGATGTAGAAAAGCGTTGGCCCCAACGTGTCTCAGCCTTGCGAAAAGCAAGCCTCGGGATGCAGCCAAGCTTAAACTATGTGTGCTGTGTAAATCAGGATCAGCCAATTAGGTAGTCGAATATATCGCAGAGCCTCAACACGTCGATTGCCAGCTCCTTCGTGGGAGGAAATATCATGCAAGGCGCACATATTATTAGCGTCGTGTACGCTAGTACTCAACCTGACCGGAAGCCACAGAGGCGCAGTGCAGATGTATTCTGCGAAAGATTCCAAGGAGAGGGTCTAGGCGCAAGCACCCGGGCCGCAGGTTGCTCGAGAATGGTTGATAACCGACACGCCCATTGTTGTGTGTACTCTCACCGATCGTTAGAAGTAGATGGTATGTTACAGCTTCGGTCTGGATCCGTCACTGGGAGTACCACTCGTCGCTCTAGAGCGCTTTATATTTTTTGTTACAGGTGGTAATACTCAGATTCCGGACTTAAGTCTGTTTCATTCGTTGACAGGTGGGAGCTTTATCACCCGAGCATGAGACCACCCTGACGAGTGAATGCGCTGCAAGCCAAGCTCGCATCCTGCTCGTCAGTTTCTCTGGATGAGGCATTGAACACACCGGAACAAAAACACAGTCTTATTGGTCAAACAGCAAAGTGATGGACGAACGCTCTGTAATTACTTTGCATACGAAGCTGTGGGCGTTGTTGTGGGATATTGAAGGCCAACAGGCTGTCGTGTGCGGATCATCATTGAATATACCAATGGTCTTACTAGGCCTCTGGGCGTTCTCATCCACATTCGGGGCCAGAATGGCGGAGTGATCAGGCGCCCTGCAGAAGGCTGGATCGTGGAAGTGATGCCTAAGCGTGATGGCTCAAAAGAAGCCTATGGCATATCTTCCACGACGAAGATGCTCTGCACAAATTGGTCTCACGACGTACAGAGCGAGCCGGCGCCTTGGAGATGAAGGAAAGTATGGGTGCTTGGGACGAGTCTTTTAGACGAAGTGACTCTACCTCCGCCCGCCTGAATAACCGTCTTGGCAACGTCCCAATTCGTTCTAGCGCTATCGCGCACCGTTCACCTTTCCATTTACGATGGGACCGCAGCGTCAGCCACCAAAATCAAACCGACTGCCTTGTCAATATGTTTCTTGACTGTTTCTTCGAAAACATTCGATTGTAACACTTTCCGCGCACGCTGCATTTAATTTGCTCACCTAGCCCGTTCAGGATTGTCTTGTTAAGATTGGACTTTGTGCTCGTAGCACGCTATTGAATGATCAGATAACATTGCCGCCTATGTATGCCCTTGTCTATACCTACTGATCAGATGGGTCTTTTGAACGTCACCTGGGCATTGATAAGCCAAAATCGCGGCCAAGGAAGTTCTGCTATACACGCCGTCCACTGTCACACCCTCCTGAACCGGGGAAACGTGGGTTTCCTTCTCGAGACCGATAACAAATGCCTCCGGCATGATTATAGATCCGAACTAGCGTATTTACTACGTGCGCATCCCAGATCAGTTCTGGAAGAGGTACTCGTAGTTCTCTTGAAGCTGTGCCACAACGCCCTGATACACAGCTCTCTGGAATTTTGGATCTTGTAAATTGCTTGCGCGCTGGTCGAAATCGCAGCGAATGCATCGTCGCACCGCGTCGCTGTACTTAGCTCCAGCTTCGCTCAATAGCTCGTCAGCAAGCCGAATTGCCGTGTTGAACTCTGTCACAAGATCCTGTAACTCGTTGCCAGTATTTTGGAGGCCATCAGAGTCTTTGTGCAGCTCGGCCATGGGCTTTCTGTAGTACAACTCGATGAGTGCGATGCCGAGAGCATATAGAGTTTGATTTCGAATGATGCAGCTTCTTTGGCTTGGAAGAGAAGACGTAGGACTGATTGTGCTTTGAGTGATTCGCTTGGACACGAAAGGCTGGTCGTAAGATGTAGTTCCCGGACGGTTGACAAAGTGTATGCTGTCTTTTCCCCAATTTGCTTCGAGCCAAGGGGTTTCATGAAGCTGAAGAACACTAGATGCCAGTGTTACAGCTAGCTGGAGACGATCTCTCTGTGCGAACTGTGGGTCTTGTAGCACTGTTCGGAGCGAAGAGATGGACCAGCGATCCGTATCTACCGGTAGCTCCTTAGTAGGAGTGATAAGCAACACACCGTACTTTTGTTTTGCAATTTCATTAGCAAGCAGTGAGAAGCACACGTCTCGTTGCGGCTTCCGTAGGGATTGGATGGCAGAGCATAGATCTTGAATGGGTTTAAGGTTCGCTTGAGGGTCGAGTGCTGCCTTCACAGCCTTGGGAATTGCCGCTTTGGCGAACTTGACTCCTTTACTTGGTTGTGTAGCAAGTCCTGAAGTCTGATCCTTTGCTTGAGGATCGTATCTAACTCGTACATCTGCTTCTTCCCAAGTCCAAGGCTTTGCGAGACTTGCGCCAGGGGTATGGCAATGATCGTACTGGAGGATGATGTGGAAGGGATCGCGCATGGAATCTTCCTCATCTTCGTCGTCGCTCGCGACGTCGTCTGTGCGTGGCTCTAGGCGGAGACTAATGCTATGGTCCGCTCGACAAGTACACTTCCAGCCTTTGCTGATAGCGGCATGGAAGCTCTCCGCTCGATCCTTGATAATCTGATACTTGGGTAAGTCCTGGTGCCATGTGTTGGCCGAGGCTTGGTGCTTAGCAAGATGCGATGTTTGTACTGTCATACGATAGAGGGATTGGTTCGCCTGCCTCAACCGATCCATCAAGTCTTTGTAGTCCCTACATGTAGATAGTTAGGAAGCAGTCTGGACGACAAGGAGAGCGACGACGACTCACGCTTTACTCAGACTGAACTTCAGCCTCTTATAGTGCTCTTTGAACTTATTGCTATCCGAGAACTGCGGCTAGGATCGCATTAGCCTCCCGTAGCCATTCACCTTAAAATGACACACGAAACATAGCCTACCTTCCCTGATGAGTCAAGGCGGAGTCGGTCTCTGAACTTCTCGACAGTGGCCATAAGCTGACTGACTGTCTCGAGGTACGACTCGTAGCTCGTGTCTAACCTCTTCCGCAGTTTTCGGTCAAACCTGGGGTCTTTCCATTGCGAACCCTTCGGGTCTGTAAGAAATATTACCATCTCATCTTGTGGGACGACACCTATCAAAAGCATGTTGATACTGTTGATGTATAGAGTATTCTCCGTCCGTAGCTCGGTTAGAAGACTGCTGATTTCTTCTTTGTACTTCCCATAACGCCTGGTAATACTGATTCCTTCTGCATAGAACTGTAAACCCGCAAGAATCAATGGAATGGAGCCAAGTACGAGGCCGGCGACCTCGACACCACTCGCCATGACAAAGTGGACACCTGGTGGACCTTGATGTACGTCCACGTGGCAGTGGCAGGGGCGTGCGCGACGACGACTGTGAATATTTCACCTTGGAGCGAGAGACAGGTTCATTGTGGATATTTGATTGAAAAAAGTGACATCACAATTCGATAGCCTCGCAACAGTTCAACGAAGTTGAGACACAGCCATGATAAGAGGCTGACACTCGGTGCCCGCCTGATGCGGGGCAATGTGTATCTCCGCCCCCAAATGAACTCGGACTTCATGGCGACAACACCATCAACATTAACAAGATTACGTACCGATAGATGGCAAAACTGATCGAGCGAAGAGCAACCACATGATGATAACAAATCCCCCCGCCGCCACCGTCCTTATTTCGACCGTCGTGCACAATGTCGCACGCGACTTCCTCAGCCTTGCCGACGCCCTGCTCCATTCAGAGCACTTCGCAAATCAAATCTCACCTACTGCAGTCAGTGATGAGTTGTCACGCTTCAAGGTAGGTCATGCTAAGCATATCCGCGCATATCACTTTGTACTCACGTGTTTAGCTCTGGGCAGGGAATATAGCAGCACATCGGCGAGGTAGACGGTCTTTGGAGCATCGGTATCGTACACCTCTAGTTTGGTTTGGGTTTGACTAACAATACGAGACTTCGTGATGCAGATAGCCTTAGGTGCGCGGTTCACGACGTCTTGAAAGACCTCGTAACGGCACTGCTCAATAGTAAGTTTACCGTGCATCTGTTTGGTTCAACTAAAACAATTGAATCAAGGCTTGGCCATTGTAAAAGGCGACAAGACACCTTGGGATGAAGCAGAATTCTCAGACTCTGAGTCAGATACGTCCACCGACAACCTGCAGGGGCAAACAGAGCTCAAGCAGCTGCTTGCAAGTATCGCCACCTTTGTCACCTCTCTTTTCCGTCTATCAATGGCCATACGCGATCCAGCACCTTCAACTCAGTCAACCAGAACTATTAGCGCCGATAAATCATACTTTGAGCCCCATGATATCCTACACGTGCAGGCAAAGTTCCCCGGTGCTGCCGATTACCTTGGCGAAAGACTCGGTCGAGCAATTTCCGCTAGGCGACAGTATCTGAGCTACCGTGAAGAACATCATAAACGGCTGGCGAAACATATCGAAAAGATCGAATTCGAAGAGCCAAAGACAGGTGAGGTGACACAGGATTTGAGATACTACAAAACTAATACCTAACAGAGCATACGAGCAACAGCACAGAGGCCACGTCTATGCCCCAAATTGATCGACAAAACAGTCCACCTATACTCGAAGAGGATGACGGAGCCTCCCAGACTTCCTTCGCACCATCGTTGAATGCCCCTATCAGAGCGCCATCAATGCCAAAGAAGGCGCAAGATCTAGAATTTTGTAGGTGACAACAATGAGAGGTAATGCGATGCTCGTGCTGACTGTTCTCCTCCTTTGAAATGACAGACGAATGTCCTCTTTGTTTCACGATCATATCGATACACGAAAGATACATGTGGAAGCAACATGTGTTCCGCGATCTTCATCCTTACAGCTGCACTTTTCCTCATTGTACGACAGCTGACAGACTGTGAGTTCCGCTTGAATATCTCGTGACCCGGGAATATTGTAACGGAGCTGATGATCTATGAATAGCTATGAGAGCCGACACGAATGGTTTCAACATGAGCTTGGGGCTCATCGAATGGCGTGGGAGTGTGTCGAGGGGTGCGGCAAGGTCTTCGACACGCAGCAAAGTTTTGATGAGCACGTTCATATGTCTCACTCGGATCTTATTGACGTTCTACCAGCACTGGAACGTACCTCAGTTAGAGGCGCAGATCTAGCGGAGCAAGTGCAGTGCCTTCTATGCGCAAAGAGCATGTCATTGAGGGCGCTTCAGAAGCACATGGCCTTGCACCAGCAACAATTGGCTCTCTTCGCCCTTCCGCCTAGTCTAGATGAAACAGAAGATGACCATAACGACAGCGTTGACAACGACGCACAAAGCTCACAGGATATAGACAATAGCGATAAAATGTCCGATGCCAGCTACACAAGGGAGGCAGACAAGAGCCCCAATCTGAAAATACCCTGGTGGATCCACACTCAGAAAAACAGTTGGCATATGATGGATGATGATGTGCAATATTCAACCACTCGGCAGCCTCCTTCAATCGCTTTGCAAGATCATGATATCTGGACTGAGGTATGGGCTGCCTGGGTGTCAGAAGAAGCTATTGCAGAGGCGGGCTATAGTTACAACAGGCTTAGGCATGAACCCTGGCCAGCTGGAAGACTGAGGGGACCTCGCTTTGCAATCGAGCAGGCTTTGACGTATCCGCAAGTCAGACAACTTGTACAGCGAACGCGAGAGATATTAATGCAACAAAAAGATATCCAGCCCGTCAGTACCGACCAGCTCCAGGACGCTGGAATAGTTGCGGCAGAGGTCGTCCAACCCCGGATTTCTGAACATGATGCGAGGGCAACATCAGCCCTGGCAGACGAGAAACACAGCCGATCGAACGAGGAGCAAGCATTGGACGTTGATCCTCCGTATGCTTTTGCTGACCTTGCCGACTCCCAACCCCGATTCTGGCCGGGTATGCATCAACACACTGCTGCCCTAGCAAACGCGCGACGTCAAGCGGAGATGCAATCTAAACTTTCCGCTTCAGTATCCAAAGAGAGTGTTTCAACACCGGCACGACCACCTCAGTCAGCGATTCGGGACGAAGTTGACGGGCGCTTGTTCGAGGTAGAGATGGTTCGGAGTGTGCGGGCCATGCCTAAGGGCGAGCGAATTCTACCGCCATGTGATCGCTGTCGCCGATTACACATGGACTGTGTTAAAAACTTTACTGCTTGCCTAGGCTGCAGTAAGAAGCATGCAACCTGCTCTTGGAGAGAGATGCAAGGGATTGAGTTAACCAACAGCAACGTCTACAGCGAGTCTCTAGACTCTGAAAGCGGCCATCTTGCTTCCACAGCATCGCCCACAGCAACTTTTGGTCCACGTTACGATACGGACGAGCCCTCGCCACATCCATTCAGAATTGTAGGGCATACAGCGCAGCAGATACCCAACAGCCCCCACCTCCAAGAACGGACAAGACAGAATTCCGTCGAGAGTTCTGCGGCTGCCACATCCGATCCGTCGTGGGACCAGAAATCGTCCAATTTTGCAGAGCTCGGTCGAGCGGAAGGCCGCGGAAAGGAGAGGTCCGAGATTCTGCTTGCGGAGAAGGAGAGGCAGCGAGCGGTGGAACGAGAAGAGGCGCGTCGTCGCGAACAGCAGGAGCGCGAGGACGAGGCTGCAAAAGAGCGCAGAAAGGAGAGAACGAGGGTTCTAGCAAGAAATTCTAGCTCCTCGCGTCCTACTCAGACACGAAGGTTATCAAAGACCCTTACTGTAGCTGAAGTTGAAGAACAGCGACGGCTTTTAGCAATGGACGCGGGCCAACTGCAGGGTGAGAGTATGCTGGCGGAAGCTCCTAATCGTGAAGGACGAAGTGCTCTTCTGAGACAGCAGCAACAATATCCAAGCTACTACGATCCTCGCGGTGGCGGCATACCGGGTAAACCGCTAGGCTCGGCTAAAGGAGAAAAGCCAGTGATTACCATAGACTCCTCGACTCCATTTGCAGACTTCATCGAATGGTGGGAACGTTCTCCAGAGGACAACTCATCACGCCGGCCTGCAGATGATGGCGTTGGCAGTCCTCCTCCTCAACCAGTTATGGCGCGCAACAATCGAGAGAATGTTCCCGGTCAGACCAATAGGGGTGTGAAGCGGGCGTCCAACATGCGTTCTCTGTTTCCTGAGTCTGCCTCTTCTCAGAGCGATCGCAAACCCGAAGCCAGCCCGTCTGATCGCACCACAATATCTAGCAACATGGACCACGAGATTCGTCTTCGTATGCACAATGAATCAGCTGCTTTCAGCTTTCAAGCCGAGATGGAGGGCCGCACACTACGGTCAGTTCCCACCGAGGACGGCATGGCTGATACTGATAACGCACGTGGCGACGAGGCCTCGGACCACAGCGAGCAGCAAGGCCACATCATGGACGACATTAGGAGCCCGCCTATAGCGAGACAAGGGAGACGTGAGGCTGACGAAGCGTCAGAAGGGTTTACCCGCACTCGAGTCAGCCGACGCGATAGAGTGGAGCAAGAAGCCCGGGACGACCAGGAAGGTCGACGCCAAGCCTTACGGCGCGGTCGGGATGTTACATATCATTGAGGAACTTATAGATCTTGTTCCCTTGTATAACTCTCTTACCACTGCATCCCTCCGACCTTGATGGTTTCGACCATCCTTGCTTGCCCCCATCTTTATTTATTTCAAGACCCAACATACTCAGTAGCCGTGTGATTCTACTATCTGGCCGAATACTCCGTGCAGTGATGCCCTATAGAGTCACCACATAGCCTTAGTTTCTCAGGCTATACTCATATACTTACTACTAAAGATCTACTTTAGCAGTTGCTTAGAGGTATATATCAATCTATTAGTGCTATGCCACGCTTATGAAAAGGTGCATATATCTCCAGGACTTGATGATGCAGGTAGCCGGCCGAATAGCAAAAGTCGCGCAACTAAGTATATCTTGCTTTCTTCAATACGCAATCGAGATGAAGCAAGTGCGCGTACGTATCCTGTGAACTAAGGAATGATAGATGGCATGCAATTCAATTAACCTTACGTGACATACGGGACAGCGGACCTCGAGTTGATACAATTGATACCTTCGTCCATTTCATTCACGCCAATCAAATGCCAAGGCTCAACCCGACATCTCAAACCACCCACCCAACAACAACCCGCAGTCCCACTCCCATGAAACACATTACCTCTCCTAAATTTAACCGCGGGAATCGCACCTCTCCATTCGGATCCCCGGAACCTCCTAATTCCCGCATCCGCCCGTTCCCACATATCCCGCTAGTTCATCAGCACCAAAACACACCAGAGCCACCGAACCCGCCCAGCCCAAGAGGCTTGAAATTTTCTTTACCAGCCACAAGATCGCCAACGTGCGTATGATCAAGCTTACCGCGTCCGATCGGCGAAAGAAGGAGCGATTTCGCATAATGGTTCGGAGGAGAATCGGTGCGGACGGAATCGGGCGGATCGAGCGGAGTCAGCCTTGTATTGGGCTGATTGGGGACGTGCACGGAGCTGGGCGAGGGAACGAGTGTATGCTAGAATAGTGATCGTGATTAGTTGGGATGAAACTTAGTGAATAATATGTCTGGGTTTGGATTGCGTGGTGAGGATTAACGGGTCAGGGGCTGGCGGTGCCAACGGAGGGAAGAACGTAAACGACATCTCGACTCGCGCGGCGCTGAAATCACGTAGTCATTCTGTAGAGAGCTGAAGAATGGTGATGCAATGCTTGGATATGCTCATAGTCGATACTTCATACAAAGGAAAGCTTTACAAAGGAGACAATCTCGATGCTCGCGAGACTTGTGAGAATGGTATCGTGCTTGACCAAAACCAAAAAAAAAACGCCAATATGCCCATACACAACACTGTACAATCTCTCTCTCCTAGACCACTAAAACCATCCAATACCCGAAATCCTCATGACAATATGAGATTTACTTTCTTAACAAAGCACACACTCACCCTTCCCTTTCCACGCCTCCAGATCCAACACCCTGAACCCCTCCTCGCCATCTTCCCACGCGACATTGCCCACGCTCAACGTCCACGCAGCCAGCACCAGTCTGGCCACGCTCGCAATCTGCTTCACGCTGAACGGCAACTCCGCCTTGAGAATCTGCTCGACCTGCTTGCCTAGATTCTCGACGGGGAAGGCTGACGACCCTGGTGTCGCGACGCTAGCAGCGCTCCCGCGATCTGAGCGCGAGGGAGATGAGGTTGAGAGGCGTTTACTCCGTGCATCTGAGTTAGGACAACCGTGGGAATCTACGACTGACGATGACCGCGATGAGTTTACGCGATATGCAAGCACTGCATCGGCATATGCGCGCTCGAGTTCTGCTTTTGTCGCCTCGTGTACCGCAGCAAGAACATCGTTGGGTTTTAAATCCGGGACCAAAGCCATCAGGCGTTCCAAAAGCGTGACATATCTCTGCACACGCGCCGCTTTGTCGGCAAGTGAATCAGGCGTGCTTGGGTCCATGGCAAGTCTGCCCAGTCGTTCGCGCTCGCGGAGCAATATTGCGCCATATTGATGCTCGTGTAGTGGGCCGAAAGTGCTTAGATAGGGTGCTTGCATGTTGACCTTGTCGACAAGGGCTTCGAGACGTTGGAGTAATCGCGCAGGTGGTAGGCCGGCGGATGCGATGAATGAGACGGTCTTGATGACGGGAGTGGTCGTCAGGGGAACCAGACCACCGGAGAATGGGAGAGCGCTGATCGCGTCGATGAGGGGATTGGACGAGGACGACTGTGTGGTGGAGCTGGCAATATGGAAGACGAGGTCGCGGGAGCTGGGCAGGAAATTCAGGAAGCGAGTTTGCGGGGTCTTGAAGCTGGAGTCGTGAAGGTAAAGGGATGAGCCGGATCGGACGGCCTTCAGTGTATGAGTGCTGATGAGAATGCTGTGAAAGTTCTTCTTGTCTTGGGAGAATGGCAGAGAGCCAGCTGCCAAGTGTTTTGCGAAGAGGGGTGAGAAACCTGAGCCTTTGGCTGGCAGATGTGCTATACTGCGCTTGTGTTGTCGCAGTGTGATCTGATGCTTCCCATCCTCTGTTACTGATGTTGACATTGAGATGTTGAGCGCCCCTCTTTTCGCGGAGATGTACTCTCGCTTCTCGTCAACGATTAGTGGTGAGCCCATCATGATTGAAAGTGCTGCAAGCTCAGCAGAAGTGACCGTGATTGCCAAGCTTCCATAGCGAGATGCAGCAATTTGGCCTTCTTTCATCCAAGCACTGCGCGACGGCTTCTCAGCAGTCGTGTCAAACACGCCACTTCGCATAGGCACCAAAGTTGGCGCCGCCTTCTTGATGGAGATACTCCTGACTAGACCCTTTTCTACCGCCGATAGGTCCAGGCTCTTCCTATGTTTCAAGGACGCATTTGCTCGCCCTTTACTTGTTCCCCGAAATGACATCGACTGTGCTCTTTTGGGTCCATCGTTGGCTGGCTTGGTGGATGATAGGAAGCGGGAGATCTCGGTGGGA
Organism: Paraphoma chrysanthemicola; assembly: GCA_020744225.1. NCBI lineage: Eukaryota > Fungi > Ascomycota > Dothideomycetes > Pleosporales > Phaeosphaeriaceae > Paraphoma > Paraphoma chrysanthemicola. Next base: position 578,185 of record JAGMWG010000010.1, on the reverse strand, counting down.
TATGTCGATCGTTCGGGCATCGGTCGTGATCGTAGTTCCTCGGCAAAAACTTCGTATAGTCTTTGGAGAGATAGCTCACCAGGCTGATTGTGTAGGTTGGCGAAGAGTGCGGATGGAAACAGACCCTCGTCCCCAGCCTTGATCATTCCCGAAAGTGTGGGTACCCAGCGACCCCGGACCGGATTCGACTTGCTTGCAAACAAACGTTTCCAGGCGCTTGAAATGTGTGCGAGTTGGTGTTGATCCTCATTGCTGCCGTCTGCGATCTGGACATCCTCTGTGGTGGTTTTGGCATGCTTGTGCATGAGTATGCGGGTTACGAGGGCCATGGCGGACAAGATACAAATCCCAAGTATGACACTCACTGCTACAATCTCTTTATTCTGCATTCTGACGACGCGAGGGCCGCTGGTTTATAAAGGTGTCGCTTGTCGTTGTAGTCCCCTGCAGCGATGGTCGGATGCAGCCAATCGGAGGTTGCAGGAGCTGCAAGTCACTGGAGCTCGCTCTCTCGGACGAGCCTGGCTGCCGCTTCCGTCGTAGCTACCAGTAATCCCGAGCCTGGGAGTCATGCATCAGCGCGCATCATCACTTCTCGTGGTTGGCCGATATTTGTCAGATGCCTCACCGCGAGCAGAAACGTGGACGAACATCATCAGCCATGGCAGGCGTTTCGCTGACACTTCAGAGTCAAACAAAGGATACACCTATCAATCAGCCTCGCTTATCACAATGCGCTCCAACATCTCAGTCGTCGGATGCAGAATCCGAGTCTGACTTTCGAAGCGTGTTGCCATGGGCGATGATCCTCGACCTCATGCTCGGATGGTGCGAAAAGGCCGCATGTTTTCCGCTTCCCGCGGGCTCCCGTTCGTCGCACCTTGATTTGCAAGACCCGCATCCCCACGCGCCGAATTGGATTTTTGCACTTGCGGCGCCGTCAAACTTGCCAACGATGCAAACCGCGGTCTGTGACGGCGATCACCAGGGAGCAGGGTCGGGGACCTTGCGGTCCTAGATCGAGCTAAGAACCGTTGACGGATCCATGGATCCAGGAGTTGCCGACCCAATCCAGTCACGACAGCCACTCAGCTGTGTCAACATTGGGAATAAGCGGCACTAAAACCTGTCAAATGGTGGATTTAAGGTGGACATGACAGCTGACTGAGAAAGCTTGTGATGCGAGCTACCGGGCTGCTGGCATAATCCCACGGCCAGCCCACGGCAGCGGACTACGGTAGGGCATGCACCGCGGCATGCCTTGGAAGAACATGCAGCAGTTTTGCACAATACAGTAGGTCTAGGCACCTGCTCATGCATTTGATGCTGCAGAAGTCGGAGTTTTGGCGATAGGCCACATGCACGGATTTCCGGAACCTGGCGGACCAGACCGGCCGCTCTTTCGGGGTCCTCGTGCGCAAACTCATGGCAGTCGCTCGGCCACTAGTTCACATGTCCAAACACTCGTACAGCTGTGCCAGGAGTCTGTGCTTCGCCGTGGGATCAGGTTTTGAGCAGGATTGCTGAGTAAACAGAGCTGTGGTGCGGCGCAGGACGCACGGTATATAATGACTTGCTACAACCGGACATAACCATACATTTCTCTACTTTCATTCTCATATGCAGCGCAGTTTGCTGCCATAACACAGGCGGCGGTAGCTCTGAGTAAGATTGCGACATGACTGTCAAGTTGACCAATCTCGGATGACGTGCACTAGATGTCGGAATGCGGTTTTGAGACAGTACAGCGATCATATTGGTTCGCGAATACTGTAATTACAGCCTGCGGCAGCCTCGCTTGATGCAGAGTCCCAAGTTCAACGCATGACACTATCCATGACAATGTAGTTGCCAGAGTGTTGGTAACAGGTATAACATGCATCGATGCACCATGCGCATGTCATATCACTTCACGTGCATATCCAGTAGCAATCAGCTCTTGGACTTTCAGTAGTCTTTTTTGTGCTGTGAGCACGGGCTGCGGGTGTTGAAAAACAAGGACAATCATCGTGCGTGTAGAGAGCATGATCAGACATCGCCGAATCCACACTGCATGGGCGTCGTCATGAAGCCTGGTCTTCGCTGTCATGTCGATGGTGGCGGGCGAGCGAGCAGCAGCCGCACCGACCACACAAACCCAGTAAAGCACGCCTGACATGTTGTTCCAGAGATTTGCTACGTCGGTTCGGCCAAGAGCTTCATACAAGGCCTCAGTGGGGCGAGTGGTGGGAAGATATGCTATGTTGGAATTTGTGGGGGGCCCTGCATCTATCGGAATATCATGGTGATGGCTGAGATCTGCAGCGACAGAGAAAGGCACTCGCATGATGATCGCCGTCGTGTAGATGAGCGCGACAATGCGGCATGTTTCGTATATCCAGTCGTTTGAAGCAGCGTGGCCGGATTGGTAAGCTGAAGGAAGAGACAACAGTCGTTGGTGGATTACGGAAACCCTGGCTTCAAAATCTACTTTGGGTGGGCTCAGGCGGCCAGGACCGTCGACTTCGACGTCATACACGCTGCCCAGCCCCGCATTGTGTGCAATGAAGACGTCAGTGAGTTGGCGCATATCGTAGAGTATTCCAAGAGTATGGGCAGAGCATGATGCATCATTGGCGACGGTATGGAAGTCACTTCTGGGGCTGAAGAGTGGCGATTCAGGCAGTGCGGCATCCTCGTCCAGGTAGACAAAGTCTGGCGGCTCCCAGGCGCGAAAGAGTGGGAGCGTTTGCGCTTCACAGAAAATGTCGCAATGATAGCAGCAGCTGAAATCATCAGTAATGTGGGTAGATGGGCAGCAAGCATACTCACGCTGCAGCTACTTCTACCACTGCTCGGTTCTCGAGACTGCGCAGGCCTCCGCGGGAAGTGATGAATCTTGCCACGGCCGCTTCATGTGTTCGCAGATTCATTTCGTTGCAGCTCCACATCTCACCAGCTAGCAGGTGCAGAATAACCATTAGCGTTGCATCGTTAAGTTCGGTGGTTGGGTTGGCTATGCGCTCGTTGATCATGCGCAGTGTCTCGGCTTTGACCATGGCTGTCCGCGAACTATCGCCGGAGCATCCCGCGCGCATGTCAAGCCATGTCGACACGAGGATTGTTGAGCTGAGAAGAATGTGGGGATGCGAAAGCATTGCGGGAAGCCATTTCTTCACGGTCGAGTCTGATGCAAATGCGCGCATACCTGGTAGGTCGTTAGCTATCGGCCCGTCTCTACCATTTTTTCGGGACGCGGTTATATAGCCGCGCTTGGTCTTCAACCAACGTACATTGGCGCGTGAGATAGAGCGCGCTCAACTCTGGATTTTGAAATTGTGGCAGAACCACAAAAGGGTCGATGCCGTCTCCAATTTGATGGTATCGCGCCAGCTTGGCTACCAGCATGCGGGTCACGGCCTCTTCGTGTCTGTCAGTCTGCTCGTAATTGACGACTTTGCAGGTAACCGTGTTCTGGGCGCCAGCGGCGAACATATTGGGACGCAGGTCATTGTCCAAGACAGACATGCGCTGGGCGTGGTTCGTGGCACCCCAGATCTGTAAGGATGAATCTGCGCCCCACGCTGCTGAGCGCAACAGGCCTGGATCAAGTTCGTGACGTTGGGGGAATGCGGGCACGGGATTTGCTAGGGAGCCCTCGAACGATCGCCCTCGTACAACGCTTGGCGCATGGAAGATTGCCGCGGCGGGTGCAGTGGCAGGTTCAGAGGCCTGTTTCCCCCTCCTCTCCAACTCGATGTGCTCGATGTGCTTGGTGTATATCATGGCCTGGGATCGGATAGTCCTTTTTGCAGGCTCATCTTTGAAGTGGCCCGGGTCGGTCACGGTGAGAAACTGGAACTGGGGAGGGCCATCACGCTTCTTCCGCTGTCGCTTTGGTTTGATGCCAGGCGTAGGATTCGATCGTGGGGCTGTCTCAGCGTTAGCGAGTGTTCCCGCGAGGATGAAGTGTGCTTGCCCGCACCTTTGTCGCGGCCAGAATTGTCAGACGCCATGAGTAGTGCTGGAGAGAGCCTGAAGCGCAGAGTCGTCATGGTCGGTTGGTAGAGGGCGCGTGTCTCGTTTATGGAGAACAGCTTCCGCGCGCAAGCAGCGCATGTTGGTATGCATGGAGCTCCCGGTCAGAAGGGAGATGCAGTGCTGGAATGCGCCTTCGCGGTGGGGAGGCTTGTAAGCGCCCGCCGCGTTGCCGGTGGTGAGCGTGCAGGGTGGACCACCGAGTCTCTTCTTGCTCACAGCTGTTCTCGCGTCTTAGGCGGGTTGTGAGCGAATCCACTTCTTTCTGGTACGACAAGTCGTCTCTTTGAGCAGCCCACGCTATACTGAAGTTGGCGGGGATCGCCCTATTTGCCGGCGCCCAACTCCCGAGCCCGCGCTTCTGCCTCTCGCTAAGCAAGCTCTCCTTCCGACAACATCGCACGACACCACACCACAGCACCTCGTCGACCGCGGATGCGCATCTTCAACTCGCATACGTCGCAACGGCTTGCATCTATCGGCGCTATTGACGTTACAGCGCAGCGTAGCGCCTTCGTCGCTCTTCCTTCAGATGTCAAGAACGAGCCCAGCTTGAGGTTGAATCACTTCCATTGTTTCTGCTCCCACAGAGAGTTGGCGGTATTGATACGCCAACTCCTGCCTTTCAAGATGTATACTGTAGGGCCGCAAACCTATGGCACGGACTATTTCTTCTCTGAATCCTCCCGCCGCTGCCTAGGCAAGTTTTGGCAAACAACCAACTATGATCGTCTGGATGGTGCACCCATGTCGGATCAGGATCTGTGCGACAATGAATCTTTGCGTCTGCCTTGCCTCTGCTTCTTGACCATCTAGGCTCAATCAAGGCGTCCTCTTGGCTAGATCCGGATTGCTCGGGGTCCGCGCGGCTTTCATCCTTTCGACGCTGTCTGCCACTGACGCCACAGGCTCGGCGCAGCCGAACAGGTACCCACCACGAAGAATGCTTCCTACGCGTCTCTCAGTCTAGATATGTATGTCCGTCGCTTAGCAACGATACCTTGTCTCCACAACTGCTCATTCACTTCCATTCAGCTATCATAGTCAATCGAGTTTGGTTCGCCCCACTGGTCGCGTGACAGTGTGCTTAGACTTTGCCTGAAGCCCTTGTCCGACCGGCAGGCTTGATGATGCAAGAAGCGGGACAAGATCATGAACATCTGCCAAGTGAATTCGAGATGCGAATAGTTCGTCAGCACATTGATAGCGCAACAGATGATCCTGTCGTGCACGAAGAGAGGAATACTTCTTGTCGTTCTCGCCCTGATATCGGCAACTTGGCCGGTGTGTGGGTCTCTTATGGCGAGGTATCTGCACAGTACGTCTTTTCAAGCAAGTCTGTGAGATGCCGTGGAAGCGTTGAAGCGGCTGTAGTGGTGACTTTGTTTGGGAAAGAGGTTCGCAGATCGAAAGAACATGCGCCGGTGGAGTACCGCACCACACGAGTAATAGTACAGAACTGTTACTGCCCAAGCACGACTCCAAGCAGCTAGCGAATGTGGGCACCGACATACAGCATGGCGAAGACGTGTGTGGGTGAGAATTGGCGGCGTTTTCCGCTGGCGTGGATCATTCCTTCCAAAGAACCGACTATTGGCTGCGTCACATGCACGTGGCCCTGTCTACATACCAAACGCACCTTCTGTCACACGTGAATTATCTGGTTGTCATGCCACTCTTCTTAGCCTCTACGACCGGATCCTCCTCAGCTTTGGGCGCCTCTTTTTCGGTCACGTCTCACCAGCCGTGCGCCCGTAGAGTGAGTGCGGTCTGGTTGGGCACATTCATGAAGTTGCTTCGGATCCTCCAAATTCATGGTGACAGCTCTTGCTGCATGTGGGGTTACTCTTTCTTCCTGGCGTGGGCAAGTGCACCAGGATACTGACTTGCAGTCGGTACAGGCAGTGTAGCAGGGAAGTGTCCGTCGCAGGATGCTCACCGCTCACCCTTTCAATGCGCAACCAGTCATCAAAACACGGTATTGTTCCCAAAATACCTCCGGCCTCTGTTCTTCGGATCTAGCTTTGTTGGGATATCATACGAGCACATCCCTGAAAGCGCGACTCAGGCTCGACTATGGCCAAACGTCACAGACTGAACCACAACGAAGATGTAGAGTTCGAGTTTGAACGCCGAGCACTCCTTGTGTCTAAGATACGAGAAATTGTCATACGTATCGAGCTGATGACAGGGACGTCAGCACCGCCGACAAGCTGGACAGCAACTTTCCCAAATGTCGTTACCAAACGAGCTTGAATATCTACCGCACACCTCAAGGTCTAATATAGCGTCAAAGATGGTCTTAGGTCTTACTTTCGACAAAGCACAGATCTTGGCACCCGAAATATGTCGTTCACATTCGAACACACGCGGTGGCACCGTTGCGCTCCTACCGGTCAGAGTGTTTTCAGATGACCACGCACTCTTCTTTGACCCGACCATTACCATGGAAGAAATGTTCGAGGGAGTCATGTCGGCTATACGATCAGCTTTCGAGACGCGAAGCATAGTTTATATGTACCCGGACCACACCGTAGAGAAGCTCTGCGCATACCACATCACGTTCCGATGGCTTAGGATGCTGTCACAGGCCACTCTCAGCTATCGTCGCTTCTCCGTTCGAGAGATTGAATCAGTATGGGCCTGCCGCAATACAACGGGTTGGAACAGAAATGACGACATCAAATCATTCCGCGCTATGAAAAGAATACACGAGCTTTCAAAGATCCTAGTATTATTAATACCCTCGGCAGTAATGTTCTCCGTGTGCTTACACAACGGCCTGGCTGGAGATATAACATCACCGAACCCGATCGTCGATATCTGTTAGATCTTGAGAGATTGACGATGAATGCGCGTTACAACGAAGACTTCCTGAGGATTATTCCCAATCCTTTCAATCCAGGTCCGGCATACACATGGCTTCGCGCATTTCCAAGGCTGACATCAGGCATATTGCCCTCTGGCGATGCAAACACTTGGACTGATGTTGATCATCGTCACGACTCACTATATGATCTCACCAGCTCTACCCGTGAGCTAAATCGGGCAGGAGACTCACACTCCATCAACGAGAAGAGGAAACGCGACGCATTGGACTCGTCAGACGAAGACGGTGGGGCAATGGATGCCGAGGATGCTATGCAAGGAGTACAAAAGGGTAGGCAAAGTTCGTACAACGACAACTCGGAACTATGATATTTGGGAGAATGTTACGCGAGCGATATGACGCTTTGAAGGTCATCGACTATGGAAAAGTATTCGAGACACGAGACAGCGCAGTACTTCGTTGACACATCAGCTTGTAGCACTACCATAACAACGTTCATTCTCCATTGATCATTATCTACACTTCCGAGACGCACGCCTACGACTTACGTATTGCACATGCGTGTCGCCATCATCATTGTATTGCCGCACCTCTGCCCTCCTCCATGCACATCTTCAACAAGCACTGCCTGGCTACTTCGATAAGACAGAAACACACCTTTAACACAATCCACCCATCTCACGCCCCTCCCGGAGCACACAACCTCCTCATCGCACATTTAATCTCCCTCTCATATACATCCTCCACACCATATCTAATCCCCGCATCTCGCAAGATCCCCCGTACACGTCGTGGCTTCGCAGTAATCGGCACCACGCGCAGCGTCTCCGTGTTTCCATCCTCAACAAGCAAATGTGCCATGAATACAACTTGTTTATGCATTTCAGAATCCTCGGATTCCGGGCCTTCTGAGATTTTTGGATTGTTATTGGCTTCCACAACCATCATTTCACAGCGCACTCGATGTCTACGCTTCACGTGTCTGACTGAGTGCTCGATTACTTCTGGCTTGTCGTCGAGCATGAAGAAGCTCAGGAATAGGACGTATAGCATACTCAGTAAGGAAGTCAGTGTTGGTGGCCCGATGACTTGCGCGGTTTTTGAGTAAAGTCGAGGCGGGAGAGGCGGTGGACGTGATGGTGGACGCGAAGGGTACGTTGCGCGGGCAAGGATCTCGCGGCCAATTTCATCGTACTCGGGATAATTGATAGACAAGGAACTGGCTATGTGAGGTATCGAGAGGGTAGGAGATTGTTCGGAGGACTTCGTGAAGCGTTGCGGTATCTGGATGGATCGTTGGAGGCAAACGTACGTAGTGTCGAGTGCATTTGTGTCAATAAGTATATGTGGTTTCTTGATCCAGTCGTATGCGCCTTGAGTTAGTTGTCCTCTTCCTTCTTCATCTTGTTCTTCCTGTGCCGTGTTCGAATTCTGCTTCTTCTCTCCAACATCTGTCGTAGCGGCCTCTCGTCTCACCAACCCAGGTCGTTTTCGTACGCTCGCATTGCCGTTCTGGTCAATTGGAGCGGCGCACTTCGAACTAGGTTCTAGACTAGTCTGGCGCATAAACGCATTGATTCGCGCAAGGACGTCTGGGTCTACGCCTGGAGGGGCGGCGGGGCCAACTGCCGGGACGACCGTCATTCTCGTAGCTCGTCGGGGTAACGAAGTTGATTGAGTGAGAGGTTGGAACTTGAGTTGTGGTGATGTTTGAGGCACGCAGAGCGTGTCGGCAGATTATGATGTGCGCGGACTCGAGGGCGGATGAGGTGAAAGAATGCTTTACACCATCCTGTTCTAAGGGCGCGCCGATGTAAACGGAGCTGAGATGAGTGATTGCGACGGTACAGTTGATGCTGATTGTGAAAGTGAATATCCTGACACAACAAACGCGCTTATCACCTCACCGTTTCCAAGACACCACCGTGGCTTAGGATTGTTCACATGCTTCACACAAACGTCACATTTCTAGAATTGAAGGCTTGAAGTACGTGATGCACTGGATATTCATAACCGCAACGTCTGCCTTGCTTATATACATGTCACCTGCTCCCCCAAAGTATATACCTGGGTAGTACCGAGAATTTATAATGCCTCGGCCTCAGTCAGGCCCGTCTTTCTTGCAACTGCCAACCGATCGCCCAATCATCCAGCGCAGATACACAGCCTCTCCGCCTCGCCATCATGAATTCACACCACCGGTGGCACATGGCTTCATCCCACTCGGCACTTCAACACCCTTAACCACGTTTATGGACCATGAAGGAGACTCTCACAGAACAGACTACTTCTCTCTACCGTTGACATTGTCCGAGCGAGACGGCGACAGTGATGTGAAGGAAAGCGAGAAACTGGGGGAAGCCGGTTCGTCACCTCACACGATAAGCTATGAGCCGCACGGCTTCATTCCTTTATGCTCTGTGGCTGTCGTTGTACGTCACGAAGAAGCCGCGGATTACTTCTCGCATGCTATTCCCACCAAACCTCAGGTGGATTTGCAGAATTTGTCTCCGCCCGGAAACGATCCTGCAGACACCTCTTCACCACGATTTCCAGGCTATCTTATCACAGCAAATCTTCCGATCGGAGAACTCAGACACCAGACTGGCAGTCCATTACTAGAGCGAGATATCGTCTATTCGCCTGACACCGCATGTTTGGCTTCAGATCTAACAAGCTCAGGAGTGAGACTACGTGGTGGAGCTGTCCACGACCCTCAAGAAAATCTTGCTGAAGCAGAACGACAACGATGTGAGTCAACAGGTACTTCAAGAAGACCCAATATCAAGGGCACAACATCAATAGTCGACCAAGACCACCCATTCCACGAAGCACTCGCAAGACTCGAGCTATCTGGAATACAAGCTACCATGTTAAACACACTTGGTCTGTCTATTTCGGAGTATTCGGGCAGTGAATACTCGACGAATGCTGAAATCTTCGGCGATCATGGCATGGATCAAGATTCAATATATCAATACGAGCAGCTTGGTGAAGGACAGATCAGTTTGACAGAAGCGCTGGCACTATCAAACGATGCATTGCAGCAAATGGCCGAGACGATGGCGCTACCTGACGGGAGTGACATGGCTGACAGCGAAGTGGACGACAACAAGAATGCTGAAGTGTCCCAAGCACGAGAAGCAGATATAACGATTCAGAGTCCTGGAGCAAGTGGAGAGCGGGATGATAAAAATTCATCTAGAATGCAGTCCATCATGGAGAAGGAGGAACCTGCAACACAAACATCATACTCGCTCGATCCAGACTTGACAGAACCCGACACTGCACGCTCATCTCCCACCCAGCCTAGACACACCTGGCAACATACCACCATCCCATCACATTCTGCCCGCGAAAACACCCTCTTCAAAATCGCCCTCCTATCAACCTCAAGATCCCTCGCGAAATGTCTTTCCGGACCCACCCTAACAATCACAAACGGCACCACAGGCGAGATCTACGCCTCCCACGTCCCCGAGCGCATGTTCCTGCACTTCTGCGGCCCTGCCGTTATCGAGCGCCTAAAACCCGCATACACATCGCCATCCGACGCCTTCTTTCAGAACGTCATCGAAATGCCCTCCTCCGCCGCCACCCCCCTCGCCATCGCGCGCATAATCCGCTACATGAAACGCATCTGCTCCGCGACATCGCACAAAGTCAGCGGCGAAATGCGCATCCCGCACAACATGCTCGACGGGCTTGAAACCATCCGCGCATGTCGGATCCTCGACCTCCTCGCCGATGCATCGCGGATCGAAAAACTAATCGCGCGAGAATGGATGTGTAATACTATATTCGACACGTCTTCTTCAACGCTGAGTCTCATCTGGTCCGCGTACTTTGGCACGTTCCGCGAGTCTGAAATCGGGGATGGGATAGTTTGGTTTGTATTACACGAGACGCAGAAAGATACGCATGGGTTGGCGGAGGAGATGTGGATATTGCTTGAACAAGATGAGTTTTGGACGCTGAAGATGCGGGTGAGGGAGGAGGTGGTGGGGCGGTGTTGGAGGGTGGAAAGCAGAGCACAGTTTTTGGATCGGTGTGGGATGGAGAGGGAGAGGTTGGTGCGGAGGAGGGAAAGGAGGGAGAGGAAGGAATGGGAGAGGACGGAGAGGATTGAGAGGATTAGAGCGGCGAATAGGAGGGAGGCGCTGGGGCTGGGTCATGAATCGGTTGCTTCGACGTCGAGGGCGTGGGAAGCACCGGAGTCTTGGCTTGCTGATAGTGGGAGTGCGGACGCGAAGTCGAAAGGCGCTGGCCACTCTTTAATCGACGATAAGCCGCTGCCACTACCACCGTCTGGCAATCAAGTCCAATCAGACTCGTCATTACAGACCTCTGGAGATCCCGGGCACGGGCAGCAGGTGGATTTGGTGTCGGCACTATATGCAGACGTTGCTCGATCAGTCAGCAGATTCAACAGGCCGGTAGTCGACAGGGAAAGAGAAGTAGCTGATATTCTCAATCCTCGGCTTGTCCCAGTGCCCAAGAAGAACCGTGGTACGCTTGGCAAGATATTGACGGCATTGTCGGGCTGAAGAGTAAGACATCGCGACTTCGGACAAGGAGGCGTGGACCACCCGAATGCTAGCTATTCTTTCAAATTGCGTGTATATGCTACTGCTACATTTGAGCTAGATGATTGAACTCCGTCCCATATGCTTGAGGGTATCACTCCATACCAAATGCTTTTCTGCCCAATGTCAGGCTGCCAAAGAACGCCGGGAAGATTCCTCCGGTTGAAGCTGGCCGAGGCCTGTCATGCTAATCTTACACTGAGACCAAAGGCCCATGGAAATCGCGAAGTGTGGCCACAAGATCGTCTTCCCGAAACAATTGGAGAAGCAACTTCTCCTGCACGTCCTTCCATTTTTGAAGAGCGTCCAGCTCACTTTTGCTGAGCCATTTCTCTTCGTTGCCAACGACGTCTGAGCGTTCCGCTTTGGTGAGCAGCGGCTGAACCTTTTCGCGCTCGAATGCAATGCGTTGTAATATGCGCACCATACCTTTGTATGTGTCGTGCAGCAACTTCTCTCGTGCGCGTTGTCGGTCGTACCAGACCAGATGTAATGAATGTTTCGCCTCTCGTCTCTCGACTTTGGGTATTTCTTGTGTCTGCACGAACCCTTGGACTGTGAGATCATTGACAATACCACGGATGTCATTAGCTGACATCATCATGGCATTGCAGGTAGCGCGCTCGTCGAGTTTGCCTTTTTTGCGAAGCGCGCGTATCAGCTTGACGCCTAGCGCACCCTTTCTTGCGGAGATTGTGTTTTCGACTTCAGCTTGAATCAGCTGCTTTGCGATCTCTTCGAACTCGATATGCCACTGAGAGAAACCCGCGCGCGAATGCCAGGTGGCGAAGTGTAGGGGATCTTCGGCGAGGAGTCGAATGTGCTTGTCGACCAATTCTGTTTTCTGGTCCATGCTGACTTTGCTAGGATCCACCGGCTGGCTCAGAACGTTTGAACTGCGCACATGGCCTCTACGGGTGATTGCCACTACTGCGTTCGGGTCGAGGCCCTCGCAAACGTCGAATTCGCGTGGGAGCTTCTTTGCGATGGCGCGAGCGTCAACAAGGAGACGAGGATCGAGATGAACTTCGGACACAAGCTCGCCAGCCACGGGCGGCTCCGGAAACTCCTCGTAGCATCGAGGGGTGTTGTTCTCCAGCATGCGCAACATGGTCTGATATATGTGGGCTGTGACTGAACCCAGACGTTGCTCGACTAGTTCTACCAGCTGTTCAGTGCGCATGGCAACGGCAATCTTCTCAGGATTGACGCGAATGACGAGATCATCTTCTGGTAACGCCGCGCCAGCAGTTGCTCGAGACTGTACGCCGTTGACTTTTACCCGCTTGTTCGGGCCGTTTTGCGACGTCGTGTCCGCTGACCGTTTTCGGGAGAATCTGGGCACTTCCAACCACTGGTCGCGCATGTGTCGCTTCTTTTGCAGGGTCGAGCGGTGCATCTTTTCCTTGTCCTTGGTTCCGGTCGGAGCTGCTCCGCCAAACTCAGACTCGATTGTGTCGTGCTGCATCCTGTCGTGCACATCTCCAGGAGAAAGGTACTGCGATTCGGTGACTGTCCTCACCCATCCACGCTCTATGAGCAATTGAATAATGTCGTATAGCTCGTCGACGGACTCGAACTCTTTCTCCTCTGTTTCTATCCCGTTCAGTTCAGCGACGTCCCCGTTAGATGTTTCATGTGCGTTGCCGTTGGTTTTCTCGGTCTTGGTGGTGCCGTTGGTGAGATTAGCAGGGTCAGGCTTTGTGTCGTCCAGTTCAGTAGGAAGGCCGTTGGCAACGCCATTCGCCTTGGTCGACCCGTTCACGTGTGTGCCGTTCGCGCGCTTCCGCTTCGTGCCAGTGCCATTCACCATGTCATCGTCAGAGTCATCGTCGCTGCCATGGTCGGAGGGAAAGTAGGCTTCCTTGAAATCTCCAATGCGCGTGTGGCCAAAGGTCAGAAGATGCGAGATGACGTTTGCTGCCTTGCTGCCGAAGCGATCGTCGACCAGCTTTGCGACCTTGCCGAGGCGCACGAGGGCGTAGGAGCTCTGCCAGTCGATCTCGTAGTAGGTGACGGGCGCATCGTTGCCGGAGTGGAAGATGACATGTTGCTGGAGCAGGATGACGAGCCCGTACTTGATCTGGCGGCCGTTGAGGTACGAGGCGCGCGCAATGGCTGCGAGCGTCTGCCGGCCGTGGCGCGCGAGCACCGAGTAGACGCGCTGGGAGGTGTTAGATGGTGTGCACAAATGCGCCTGCCGCACGAAGAGAGATGCTTTCTCTGCCCCGTGACTGCGTCAGGCGCGGGATCCCGTGACGGCACATACCGCTGCAAGTTCGCCGTAGACGTCGTCGACCAAGAAGGTGCACAGTTCGGCGAGTATCTGGAGGGTGTTGGTTATGATTCACGGAGCGACAACGCGCCTGCGCAGATGGCGTCTTACCGGAGTCTCGCGCTGGGTGTACGACATGGCGGAGCCTAGATATTTGCCAGATATCTAGGTGACAGTAGTGCTACCGGGCAGACATTGGTGTCGACTGCAAAGTGCTGGGGGACTGGCGAGCTCGGGCAAGCTTGCGTAGAAAAGTGTCGGCTGCAGCAGCTAAGGCGCAAAACGACGGCGGGCGGCGGGGATGGGTGACCACGGGCGGCGGCACAGCCAATGGGCGGCCGCGTAAAGCATTAGCTCAGCAAACTGCTCCGACTTCAACATTTGCTGCATCGAGTGGTCTCACCACGCATCCATCCAATTGCCCACCACCACAATCGAGACAGCCCCCCGCCCGGCGCCCTCCTTACCATGTTCTCCCGCTCCACCGCCTGCCGGGGCGCCCAGCGTGCTGCGCGTCTGCAGGCCCTCCGCCAGAGCCAGCGCCGGGGACTCGCCGCGCCCGCCTCAGGCTCCTTCCAGTACGAGGCCGGCGAGGCCAAGGGCGTCAAGTTTGCCAGCAGAGACTTTGCGGGGCCCACGACGACGCTCGCGCTGGTTGCAAAGGCCGGCACGCGCTTCCAGCCGCTGCCCGGCCTGACCGAGGGCCTCAGCAACTTCGCATTCCGGGTACGATGCTCCTCCGCCAGCTGCTGTGGGGAGCTGCACTGACGCCAATGGCCCTCTAGAGCACCGAGCGACGGTCGACGCTGCGCATTGTGCGTGAATCCGAGCTCCTCGGAGCTGCGCTGAACAGCTACCACTCGCGCGAGAACCTGGTCCTCGAGGCCAAGTTCCTCCGCGATGACCTGCCCTACTTTGTCGAGCTGCTCGGCGAGGTCGCCAGCCAGACCAAGTACCAGCGTACGCAGACCCGATTGCACCGCGGAGATAATGGCTAACCCTCACAGCACACGTCTACTCGGAGGAGGTCCTCCCGCTCATCGACTTTGCCCACCGAAAGTTCCTCGCCAGCGTCACCGACATGGCCACCAACTCCGCCCACAGCCTCGCCTTCCACCGCGGCCTCGGCAACCCGACCGCCTCTGCCTCGCCGACACCGTACACCAAGTACCTCGACGCCCAGACCATTGAATACTACTCTAAGATCGCATATGCCAAGCCCAATTTCGCGGTTGTTGCCAACGGCGCAGACCACGGCGAGTTCTCCAAGTGGGTGAGCGAGTTCTTCGACAACGTCCCGGCTCAGCCTCTGGAGCAATCGTCGGTTGGCACAGAGCAGTCCAAGTACGTCGGCGGAGAGGAGCGCATTGCCCACGACGGTGGAAACGCCATGGTCATTGCCTTCCCCGGCTCCAGCTCTTTCACCGGCAAGTTCTACAAGCCTGAAATCGCTGTGCTCGGATCTCTTCTCGGTGGACAGTCCGCCGTCAAGTGGTCGGCCGGCTTCACCATCCTCGGCAATGCGGCTGCCCCCGGCACCAAGGTCACGACCACCAGCGCCATCTACTCGGACGCCGGTCTTCTCTACACCACCATCACTGGCTCAGCAAAGGGCGTTGCAGAGACCGCCAAGGCTGCCGTTGATGCCATCAAGAAGATCGCTGCTGGCGAAATCTCAAGCGAGCAGATCTCCAAGGCAAAGGCCGCGGCCAAGTTCAAGGAGCTCGAGCACGGCCAGGACATCCGCGCTGGTCTTGAGCTGACCGGCAACGGCCTCATCCACAACACTCAAGCATACCAGATTGACGAAGTTGCAAAGGCCATTGATGGCGTATCAGAAGAGGCCCTCAAGTCGGTGAGTTTATATCAATTAAACAATGGCCGTGAACTTCTGCTAATTGTTCTCAGGCTGCCAAGCAATTACTCGAGACCAGGGCTTCCGTATCTTCGGTCGGTGATCTCTTCGTGCTGCCATTTGCTGAGGAGATCGGCCTTAAGGTGTAAATACAGTGCAGTTAGAAGTGGTGTCTGCAGCAATCTCATTTGGCCTGGGGCTTGTGTAACATTATCCTGTGATAGTCCCCAGATAGAAGTGTCCCATATTAGCAATTCGTCTGTTCATATCTTGTCCTCTGATTTACAGCTCGTGTGTGAAAACGCCCCCGTTCTTCCGAGCTGCGAACGCATGTTCTCACGTGTTGACGCGATCGTGCACGGACGGACATTCACGAACACCGACGTCAACACCACCGTCCAACACAACACGCACACCGCAACCCCACTGCTATATTCTGCGCACAACTTCCACTCCCGCAATCGCATACCCGTAAACCAGTACCGTAAAAATATGGCGCAAACACTCTATCCCCGCGGCACAGTCAAGAAGATCGTCAAAGCACATTCAAACCGCCAGTTGAGCAAGAACGTGGATATACTCGTACGTCCCGCACTCTCCTCCACGAGATACGCAAATTGGGACGCAGAGAACTAATTCGCTGGGTAGATATATCTCAACTACGCCCTCTTCATGCAAGAGTACGTTCTAACTTCGCCCAATCCCCCCATACGTCCAGTCCTACTGCTGCAATTCGCCAGATCGAAGCACAATAGCGAGATTGAAATATCATAGCCTACGCGCAACGAGTACTGGGTAATTGAAATGGAGTGTAGCTGACTAGTGGACTAGGTTGATCAAGGAAGCGAGTATTAAGAGCAAACAGAGCGGCGAGAGGGGGATTAGTGCACGGAGTGTGAGGAGGGTGAGCGAGAGGGTTTTGAGGGGACATAAGGGATGAGAAACGATTTGGGTATGGATTGAGGCGACACAGGCGCGAGATGCGTGTTGAGAAAGAGCATGGACTATGCGAGGCGTTTTATGGGTATGGTTATGGGCGCATATGGTTGATACCCCACGTTTTGGATTATGGATTGTACACGGTCGTGTAGAGAGCACGTCCGGACTGGAACCTGCTGAGGACGAGTCTGTGATAAGCACTTGAGAACAAAAGTTGCTCATTATAATTGCATTCTTGTCTATACTGTGAACGCTCTAACATCCTACGTTCGTCTTTTGTCCAAATGCATACACACGTTCCACACACAAGCTCCCTCACTCTTTCAAAACCTTGACAACAATCCACCCATCCGCATACCTTTTCCCACATCCACTCTCCGGCACTTCGAGCTTGATACCCAATCTTCCCTTCGTACTACCATCTCCTCCACCCTCTTTCATCCTCCCCACCGCATCCTTGACACCCGCAACCGCAATCCCCAACGCCACACAACTCGCGACGCGACCCTGTCCCTCCCTCGCCCACGCCGCCTTCACACCCTCTGCCCTCGCCGCGCTGGCGCCCAATTTCTTCCCCTGCGCAAACGACTCTTTAGCCAATTTCAAACTCGCCTCGAGTTCCATCCACATCTCCGACCGCGCGTCATGCAAGTCCTCTTCAAACGCCGGTTTGGGGGAGTCGTATGGCCCATACGGCTGCGTGTGTGTTTTGAAGTCGTCAAACGGCGGGACTTCAGGTGGTTGGAGTGCGAGAAACGGTTTCATGCGTAATTCATAGCGCAGGGCTTCGGTGCTGAATGGTCGTTTCGGGGCCGGTAGGAGGTGCAGGTACAATAGGATGATGTAGAAACGTGCGAGGGCAAGACTCAAGGCCGCGGTGCCGGATGCGTCGGCTAATAGACTATCGAGGTAAGGGGTTTGTTCTTCGATATCCCTCGCATCGCGAAAGTGGCGGGTTGAAAGGAGTTGTGTTGAGCGCGTGAGGTAGTGTTGTTCGGTTTTTTCGAGGAGTTCTTTGCGGCGGGTGGCGATGAGGCTTAGGAATAGATACATGCCTGCGTATTCGTCTGGTAAGAATACGTCCTGTTCGAATCCGAGTAGGAGGATTTGTTCCACCATCCACAGCTTCTTGTGGTATGCCCATGTGCTGAGCGAGAAATCCATGACTTGCTCGCCGACATTGGCTTCGGTAGCTGCGGCTTGGACATCTGTGTCGACAAGCGATGCGTCGGCTTGTAATGCGTCCCATGCGGTGATAACATGTGTTAGCATTCTCCGTAGACGACAGCGATTTTGGCCGAGTGCGACCCAGAGATCCATGTAGGGTTGGCCGCATCGGTCGACAAATTCGTCGATGAGCATGGCAAGTTGGAGACGGGGAGGTTTGGGAAGCATGGGATTGCGGGGCGGGGAGAAGGCCCAGTTCGAAGGGTCGAGTACGGGTGATGCGGGTAAAACGAGGGATTTAACGTCGGCGAGTGGGAGGGAGATGGAGGACTGGAGAATGGAGGGGTCGAAGAGGAGAGTAGCGAGATAGGAGCGCGCGTAGGCTAGTGGTGCTGGAGAGCGTGAGGCGAAGTACCATAGGAATGACTGGTACTCCAGTGGATCTTGTGGCAGAGGAACGAAGCGGGTGGCTTCTTCGCAGTCGTCGACGATCTGTTGAAGCTTTTCCAATGCGTCTTTGAACTCGAGTTCCACAATGGGTCGCGGTGGGACGGTCGAAGCAAGTCGACGTTGCATTTTGGTGCTGAATGCGCCAGGAACAGGCTGCCCAAGTTGGTGTGTGGCTTTGAGAGTGTGAATCCCTTTCAGGACTGGTGGCCAGGAGTAGGAGATGTGGTCGAGCGGGAGATCGAGATCTAGAGCGCGAAGAAAGTCCTTCCTGAATTCGAGTCTTGATGTGATGGCAGATCGGAGTGCGTCGTTCATCTCGAGATCAGTGCTGAAAAGTATGAGCATGTTGGTAGAATGACTGTTTCGGACGACCACTCACTCTTCCATGACTTCCATAGCAGCATCAAGCTCTCTCAGGAACACATCCATTGGTATGTTGACAAACAGCACGCGATTATATGTATGCGTGCAGAAGTCTTCCTCTTCGAAATAGTCTCGCCCTATAATCTTAGCTATCACAAAATCGCATCCTTTGATCAACGCAAGACAGTACGCTCTGAGCACTTGTAGTAGTGGGCCTGGTCGCCGCTCATCGTCCACACCGTCACGGTAGAATTGGGCCTGCTCTAGGGTTCGTATCTCTGGCCAGAGCAGCTTGTCCATGTACACCGATGTAAAAAGAGTTTGTGACAATGGATACCCGGTATGCCATGCCATTTCGTAGCACAACAGCTGGTCCAGGATGCCGATCAGCTCCTCAGGAAGTAATGGTGTAAGAGTGTCGTAGTCATCTTCTAGAGTCTCGCCCGGTTTCAAGAAGCCGCTGTCCATTTTAGGGTCCATGATCTGTGTAATCAAATCAGTTTAGACTTCCTCTGGGGTGAAAGACAAAGTACCTCGATTGCCCCAATGGACTCGAAAAGCGTAAAGTACTCATCTTTGACGAGTTGACCAACATCGAGAGCTATAATGTGTTAGTTTGGTCTGCATGTACAATTTCTGCTTGATCATGATGGCAAGCACGTGCGAGCTGCTTCATGACAGCCTTGAACAGCTGCCCCGCGGCACCAATCACAACACGAGGGGTAATACTTGCCATTCGAAGCCCTTGTAAACTTGTCGGTAATATCATGGATCCGAGGCTCATATGCACTTTGCGACTTTCGCAGCGTCTGTCTCAGCGGCAGATCTGCGGGCGTAGCGGCCTCAGCATTGCTTCCGGACGCATGCACATGTGAAGATGCTATCGGGCATTAGCGAGACTGCAGACGGGTAAGCAGCGCATAACGGTCTTACCCGCGCCATCGTCGAGCGGAACACTGATTATGTCTGGGTCTGCGGCGGTGTCATGCCCAGATGGGGGATCTGCCATGTTCGGTGGTGGAGTAGTTGCCGATGCGGGAAGTTTGTGACAGCCGAGTTACACCTTGCATGCAGGGCGAGTTTTTGGTGAGAGAGGGCGCGGGTAGGCGGTAGGTAGTTACACTCATTATCAACATCTCACAATTGAACGGATGACATGTTAGAAGTGCATTTGAGCTCAAATCTTGAGGTGCATTGGCTTTTTGCTGTTTCCCTCCGCGCCAATGGCAATTGATAGTACAGAATATACATTCACCAACTCAGCGGCTTCCCTCTGACCATGCATCCATCTCCCGCTTCATGCCGTGTGCTTGCTTGAACACTTAAGATGCCTTAGCAGCATCTGCCTGAGCTTGTAGTGTCGCAGCGTTCAAGTCCTTGACCTCGCTCTGCTTGCCATTCTACGTCGCCATTAGCCCACGTACTTTATCCACATCCGCATCCTTGCGGTCCCAATTGTCGTCACTCACCTCCCACTTGGCAAATCGGAGTTCGCTCTGGCCCCTTCGCTCGGCGATGATGCGCTGGTCTTCCTTGAGCGAGCGGCGCACGACGCGCGATGCGACGGCAATGTAGCGGTTGTAGCTGTCCAGACGTGTCAATAATGCGATACCGGGGTCCACGGAGAGATCGAAGCGTACGTGAGACCGGCGGCTTTCCACGCGAATGCCATTGTGATGGTTGGATGCGGGTTCGTGGGTGTGACGGAGTTTGCGGGTTGCGGATGGGCGTTGAGAAGGTGCAGTTGCGGCGAGATTTCGCGGAAGCCGCTCGGAGCTCAACGTCACGTGAACATCGATAGCCTCACCAAGTCCATCACGCAAGCAATGTTTGGCGACCCATACACGAGCATTTGTGTCATATTCATTCATTTTCGTTGTCATGTTCATGACTGGCTCGCCTCACAAGAACACGTGAGCTGTCATGATCTATGTAGCAGATCCAGCTGTATCTGCTCACAGCACTTTGGTCTGCTTCAAACGGTATCCGAGCCTGGTGCAGGCTGCATCCCGGAATGATGCTCTTAATCTATCTGGTTGCCTCATGAATCGGTCTCCATAGCATCGCCGCCCTCCTCCTCTTCGTTTCCGTCCCGGTTCTCGAATGTTGCGTCCAGCCACTCGGCGATATCTTGACCCTCGTACAGCGCGAAGTTCTCGTCAAGGCCACCAATTCCGATGCTCGTGTTGTCCACGGTAAGCTCCTTGTCTTGTGAAAGCGACTCCTTGAGCGCCCTAAGAGCATGCTTGATCAGCTCCTCCCTGCTTGCACCCTCAAACTCCTCCAAGTGCCTCTCGAGGTACGTCCTTGCCATCTGACTTCTCGCACCAATGCCGCACGCAAGCATTTCTTGTGTTACACCGCTAGGCTGGAATTCGAACAGATGTGGTCCCTTCGCATCCACACCCGCAATCAGCAAGCCAACTCCATAAGGTCTCCGTCCGTACTGCTGGGTATTGGTTTGGGCCCGATCTGCAATACGTGCGGTGATCTCTGACAGGGGAATGGCGCGGTCGTAGGTCAGGCGGGAGGCAAGTGATTGCTGCTTCATGAAGTTCGAGAGGACACGGGCGTCTGAGGCGAGGCCGGCGAGGGCGACACCAAAGTGCGAGTCGATCGGGATAACCTTCTTTTGGTAGGACGACAGCTCTTCAGCGTTTCTCTGTTCAATATTAGTCGGGGCTGTGAAATGGCACCAACAATGCAATGCCGCGAGTACATTGCAAGTTTCACGTTGGTGCAGCTTGTCTGTGAGGATGCTTGCGCAAACACATCCAGACCATATGGCTCGCTCGACTGGACGTACCTTGATAGCTGCAAGCACGGCATGTGTTTTGCTGACGAGACCGACTACAACGGAACCCTGCTTGACTGCTTCCGATGCATACTCGACCTGGAATATACGACCCTGCGGCGAGAAGGTGACCGAATCGTTGTCGTAGTTGTTTCTGAACATGGTGGAGGCGGGCGCGGTGGGGTTTGGACAGTGTGATGTCGGTCGGTACGACTCTCAGGCACGATTTCGAGGTCGGGGTATTTCAGTCCAGAACGATCTCAAGCTATTGATCGGGTACGGTCGAGAGTCGCAGTTGTAAAGGGCGGGGTGGTGATTGTTGATGCTCAAGGCACCTTTGAGTACGACAGCTGCAGCTTGCGACCGAGCTCCGGGTCTTGGCAGGCGCGGCCGGGCGCGACTGCCAACTGCAACCTCACCACAGGCGCCTAAGAAGACACCAGAACACAACAACATCACGAAGCCGACCGAGCGGTGCACGATTCTCTTTTCTATCGCATATCTGCCGTCAACCATCACGTACCCACAGGCAGTCAAATACGCCCAACATGGCCGGCATCAAGACCATCATAGGGCTGTCGTTCGTACGTCCAGCTCCGGCGCATGATGACACCGTCAATCATACAACGACGAGTAACTAACTGGCTCGCTTGTTAGGTCCTTGCGATAGGCTTCCTCCTCGTCATTCTCTCTGCGGCGCTGTTCCATAACTACCTTACGCTCCTCGTTGTCGCAACATACGTAATCGCGCCCTTGCCCAACTGGCTATGCGGAAGAGCAGCGAACCAGGATGACTTCATGGAGAGCCACGGAAACGGCGTGGTAGACTTTGGAAGATTCTTGACAGGCTTCTTCGTTGTCATGGGAGTGGGTAAGTCAAAGCCAAGTGCTGGGAGCCTATGCGCTGGACCTGGCGAATGCCATGCATCCACCATACCTCCGACAAGTCCGTAAACCTTGCGCAAGCAGCATACTGATCCTGTTTTCAGCCCTTCCTACCCTTCTGTGGCACTCGGCGCAGATCGCTGGAGGTGCAGCAGCCATGTCTGTTTTTGGTGGACTCCTGATCTATGCCACCATCATTAGCTTTACAATGTTCTTCCAGGAGCAAGAAGATGTGAGTCCAATAACTTCTGCCTATTGAAGACAGTATATAACTGACTAGCCCATCTAGTTTTGAGACTGAGTAGATGGGCTCTGCTGCTAGACATAGTTGAGAAGCGCTGAAGGAGGGCTGGTCTATTGGGACGTCCGCGAATGGAGCTGTTGCAAATTATGCGCATCGTGTTGTTTATATTGCTGTGTGAGCGTTCTTGTATGAATATATCAAGTCATTCGACAACCATTCGCATCTTGGATGTGAGACGTGAGCAAGGGAAAGGGTGTGAAACGTGAAATCGCTAAATTCAGAAACATGGCAACTGCGCTACTGATATCATACACGCCAATCAGTCACTCCTTCGAAGGGTCCAACCTAAGCATTACCCCTAAGCTCATCTACCGTTGCCTAAACGAGGCTGCTATTAATGCACATACACAACACTTGAGGGCTCTACTCGATGTGCGCAGTGCCTATAGTGCGAGGTTGTATGTGTATTCGTCTTCCAGGTTTTGCGCGACCCAAAGCACAGCCGAGCTGTTTCGTGTCAGCCTTGCACCCATGAAGGTTACCAGCATCGTGAACTCACCTAAGCATAATCAATGCGTTTGCGACAACGTTTCCGATTCCCATCCAAGTGATCGGCCATTCGTAGCCAGCTTCAGGCACAACGTACTTCATAACCATCACAACCACGCTGCCTGCAAGCCCGCCCGCCAGCAGCGCAAAGCCTAGGAACAGCACTAGCTTCGCCTTCCATGCAACACCGTTCCCGCTGTAAGAGAAGCTGTCGGCCGAAAGTCGCGACTTGTCGATGGAGTTGATGACCAGCATTCCAAGCGCAGAGCAGATTCCGGGGATCCAGTCTACGAAGGTAATGTGTACAGGCGGCTCGGAGGGGTTGACAGACTTGGACCACACGGCGATGTCGATGAGCGTGTAGAAGCCGAGCGCGAACTATTCTTCATCAGTACTGCTCTAAAGGAGGCCGCGCGACATGTAGACTGCCTACCAGAGCTCCGGCTGTGTAGACGCCGAACGTCCTCGTGTTGGCGCTGTTCAGCCACGCTGGCTTGGGAAAGCGAAACAGGCGATTCTCCTCCATTGTGAGTCGTAACCTCGATGCGCGCAGTGGGGTGTTAGGGAAGGTCGTCGTAAGCTGTTGGCAAGCTGTGATGTCTGATGTTGCAGCTGTGCCTGCGCATGCGCCCGTGAGGTTGGCCATGCCAAGCACTTGACGTCGGGACGCGCCTGCAGCAACCGCCGACCTGGACCGCGTAGCTTCCAAAAAAGTTCGACCCATCACAACCTGCGCAGAACATCTTCGAGTTCCTCCAACCACCTCACGTCCCCACGTTTCCACTATGGCTTCTACAAAGCAGGCAAAGGGCAAGCCCGGCGCCAAAGGCAAATCCTCCAAACTTGGCGCAAAATCCTCCTCAAAATCCAAATCTTCCGCCTCAAAACCAGAAGGCATCTCCAAGAACCGCCAAAAGAAGCTCACCCTCGCCAAACCCGGTGGCGCACAAAAGACCAAATCAAAGACCCTCGACGGCCGCAAGAAACGTCGCGTCTACTCGGAAAAAGAACTCGACATCCCGCTGCTCAATGGTATCATCCCCGCCGGCATCGCGAAACCCAAGGGCGTCAAGAAGGGCAAGAAATTTGTCGACGACCCTGCGAGCATGCTTGCGATTATGAATGTCGTCAATGTAGAGAAGGAAGGCAGAATCGAGAGCAAAATCATGCGCGCGAGACAATTAGAGGAGATTCGTGAGGCGAAGCGCGTAGAGGCTGAAGAGCGAAAGAGCGACAAGGACAAGGCATTTGAGGAGCGCAAGAAGGACTTGAAGAAGAAGCGGAGGAGGTCGGAGCCCGCGAAGAAGGAGGATGCGGATGAGGAGGGTGGGAAGAAGGATCGGAAGGATAAGGACGGAAAATATAAGCAGAGGAAGCGAGTGAGCTTTGGGTGAAGAGCAGGATGGCAAGTTCATGTGATGGGGGAAGAAGTTGTCTATTTTCAAAGTCTAAAAGTCTATGATACCCAAGAATCAGATCTACGAGTTATTCACGGCAGCACATCATGCATCCGGCAGGATCAAGCGACGGTGGTTCGGGTCGAAGATGGGATAGGCTTTGCTGGGTGTGTCGATCTTGGTTCCTTCTCTCTCGGCTTTGGACGCTTCGTGGTCGATCTCATCATGCATCTTGGCTAGGAACGACGATGCTGCCGTCGCGAACCATCGCCCTCCACCGAGCTGGAAGTGTCCTAGGTGACCACCCCAGTTCGTAGTACAAAGTACCGCGTACGGATTCTGCTTGAACTCTTCAAACGGTATGGCCGCTTTTGACGAGATCTAGCACGAGTGTTAGCATATCCAGCCAACCACATATATACCAACAAACAATGATAGTCAGCTACAGAATGCAAACATACCGGATCATCCTCCGCATTGATTCCCAGAAACGGTATCCTCACCCCAAGCAACGCATCCACACTCTGCGCATCCCGATAGTACGCCCCTTCAGTCGGATACCCCCACGTCGGCGCCTGAATGTATCTATCAAATTCGAACAAATACCTACAACCCCTCACTTTGTCCGCATCAATCGCCTCGTTCTTGAGTATCTGATCCTTGTGCTGCTCAAACAAGCCCTTCATGTTTTGCCCCATAGTGCGACAATAGACTTCGAGTCCCAGCCACGTGGATTGCAGCGCGACGTTGCAAATCTCCAAGTTCCAGGGATTCGAACAAGCGACTGCGGCGCGGAGAATGCACTTCGACCCTTCTTCGCCCACATAGTTTGTGAGGATGTTGGCGCCCAGACTGAAGCCTACTGCATACAGGGGACGGTTGGGGAAGAGTTCGCGGAGCGTGAGGACGAGCTGGCGCATGTCCCACGTTGCGCGAGAATTGAATAGTTGCGGCGTACTGATTTTCGACAGGGCGCATCCACGCCCGTTGATCACGCAGGCAGTCCATCCAAGCGCCGTCAAGGGCGCGAGTGTTTCGCGGAGGTAGACTTCGTGACTGCCGCCCGTGAGGCCGTGGAGGGCGATGAGAAGGGGTTTAGAATCTTGGCTTGGGATGGCGGACCATTCTTCGGAAGAGAAGTTTGACGTGCGTTCAGGAAGTTCTGGGTCTACTTTCTGCTTGGCGCCGGTTTCCTTGTCGATGACAAAGTCAACGGCGAAGTGGCCTGGGTAGACGGAGTGCGTGGATGTGAAGACCTTGCGCTTGTAGTAGATTGGTGGGCCAGGGTTTTTGCGTGCCGTGTACATGGTCTGAAGATGGCCATTGAAAAGGAGAGGATTGAGACGACATGGTGGAATGGACGTGCTGGCGAGGATGGAAAGGTTCGTTTTGCGGCCTGAACTGGTCCGTAGAGGAATAGGAGATGGGTGGTGTGTGTAGGACGTTTGGGCGTGGCCGAGAGTCCAAGATAGGTCGACCATGATGCAACTTATCTGTGGTTGGGGTAGATTTTGAGATTTTGAGATTGTAGAGTACCCTGGAAATGCTCTTCCGCTTTCTCTTCAGCTTTCAATGTCCTGTAAACTTGTATCGGTTTATTTGGTGTGAAAGGTTGCGTCCTGGTTTTCAGATATGTAGCATCGAGTGCGTCTTGCGAATGTGTTGCTGTAGTGTAGGTTAACCACTTTCGACGTTCTCTTGGATAGATCTTTTAGAGCGCAAATATGAGCAACCATTCATGCAGAATTTCTTAGTGTATTGAAGTGAAAAGTTGTACATCTCACCGTAGGTAAAACGTGCCTCGGCAGGGCTTGGGCCGATCTGGGCAATGTGAGTGGCCACAGGAACGCGCGCTTGTGGGCGCAGGCGCGGTCGCGACTTCCACCTGCGCAGCGCGCGACTTCATGCAACTTGCCCTTCACTCCCACGACCCCGCATCCGCCCAACATGCTTCGCTCCCCCTCCCTTATCGACCACCGATGACGCGACCTGCCTGAAGAACCATGGATCCGCGCCACAACTACAACTGGCCGCCGCAGCCCTATGCGAACGGCCAGTATGTGCCTTACACACCTCCCCAGCAGCCGCCGAACGGCTACGCGCAACAGGGCTACCCTCCGCAGTACCCTCCGATGCAGATGCAGATGCCTCAGGGCTATCCGCAGTCTCAGCCCCAGCAGGGAGGACCACAGGTCGCTATCCCGCGACCATCGAGCCAGCAATACCCGCCTATGCCCCAGACCTACCCCCAGCAACAGCAGCCACGAGCGCAACCCCAAGTCGTGATTCCTGCGAGGGCCCCAAGCTATTTGTCGCCTATGCAACAGATGCAGCCACCCAAGATCCGCCATGTCCAAATGCCGGTCCAGCGGACAAGCAATGGTGGGATGGTGCAAATGGACGGCTCGCACGACCGACGCTCCTTTAACGGGCGGCCAGCACCTCCTCCGCCTGCGCCGAAACAGGTGCAGAGATCACAATCGCATCAGGAAAATGGACCTCGCCCACAGCAACGGACACCAAGCACACCCACACAGAACCAGAACCAGCACCAGCACCGGGCACCGTTGCAGCAGCAAACTGCCCCTCAGCAGCGCGTGCCTTCCATGTCACAAACCCCTTCAAGCCAGCACCGCAGTCCCTCGATTACACAGACGGCACCGAAAGTGAAAGCGCACCCACAGGTAGTCATATCACGGTCGTCGGCCCACCAACTCACGCCAACGAAGCATGCACATCCTCCTCCCAAGGCGCTTCCGGCTGACCTTTCCGTCATGCTTCTCTCGGCTGCTGACGAGTACATTGCTGCCGCACGCGGGATGGGCGCACTGATAGTCCGGGAGAAGCGTGAAGCTGATATGCGGCAATACTACAAGCTCATGGCTACGGGTCTGGGCTGTATGGACACCGTGCTGCGGGAGTTTAGCTTGATGCCACGCGATGAGGCTAAGCTACGCCTGAGATACGCCAGCTTACTGGTTGAAGAGACGGACAATACCGCGGAGATCGATGAGATCCTTTCCAAGCAGATCTCGCTCTGCGGACGCTGTCGGTTACAGGACCTTAAGTACGCCTCGTTGCACTTGCAAGTGCGCTACCAATTCAAGACAAACCATCGTGCTGCACTCAAGGCACTTGACAAACCTATATCAGAGGCGGAGACGTTCCAACACGTCGCCTGGGTATATGCTTTCAGGTTCCTCAAGGTCTCGCTCGCGCTTCAGATACCAGGTCGCATCGAAACAGTCCCGGCACTTCAGCAATTACACGCCATACTGGCCCATGCCGAGAAACGAGGAGATAGAGCTATCTATGTTGCCTGTAGTGCAATGGAAGCGATGGTGCACCTGCGGTCCGGTGCGCCAGACAGGCTTGAACAAGCCCATCGGGCAATTGCTGCCGCGCGAAGTCAACAACTACAAGTGACACCAAAACAGCTAGGGTCATTCGGGACTTTGATTGATATCATCGACGTTGCCTGGGGGATTCAACATGGCACGCCCGACAGCAAGAAGTCCACCGCATTGATCGAGACCGCTCTGGACGAGGCGACGGTTTCCGCGCGATCGGAGACTGGTGTCTTCACTGTTGTTATTGAGCGAAGCTTCGGAGGCAGCCTCACCTACGACACTGGTGGCGTGTTTCGAAAGAGTTCGGATGGTAAGGACGAGCTTGTCTTCGGCTGGCTACCTAGAGAAGACGTAAAGACGTTGTGTTTCCACATTGGTGCGCTGGACCAAAACGTTCACGAGAAAGGACTCAGCTACGTCAAGGAAGCTCACCAGCGCTCGCGAGCCGCTCTGAAGCGCAACATATCATACAGCATTCCCCTTTCTATTGCGATTTCTCAAACGGATTGGAATCGCGTGCTCGATTGGCATTCCATGTTCACTATTGGTCTTATTGCCTGCTTTCGCGAGGATCATGGAGTCGCAAAAGAGGCTTTAACGATATTGCGGAAACGAGCGGCGAAACCGCCATACGACAGCCAAGAAACGTATATACGAACACTGTCGTATCTATCTGCTGTTATAGATCAAAAGGCTGGATCTTTGGAGTCGGCTTCACGCACATATGCCACAGAAACGTTCCAACTTCCCGAGAAGAGCTCATCGGGCGGTGCCAGAACAGACTTGGCGATACTCGCAGCTCTTAACAGACTTCTCATCATCCGGTCACCCGGTCATGCGCAGCACCACATGGCAACCGCACTACTTCAACAAATACAACCATTATGCGAGAACCATCCAAATCAGTACATTCAGATGGCCCACCGCCTCATCCGCGCAATGTCCAGCTCCGACGCCTCCATCAATCGACAAAAAACATTGATGCAAACTGCCAGCAATCGCGCCAATGAGATTTTTAGAAACACCCAGAATCGGGAGTTTGTTATCATGGCGCTGTGTTACTTCACAATGTCCTTCTTTGCGGATCAAGTCGGCGAGAAGTCGATTCAGGCTATAAGAGCAACGCGTCAGAACGCTAAGCTCAGTCGCAAGCCGCTGTGGATGGCTGTTGCTTTCGGACTGTGCATGTCTACTTACCAGCGCAACGGGCTGATCGAGGACGCACGAAAGGCCCAGCAGGAGTATGAGGAGATCAAGCACTTATTGCCAGCTGCCCTGACGGGAGGGGACGAGCTTGACGCTGAAGGCGAAGATGATTCTTGAATCGATTCAACCATACATGCATGTATGTTTGGGCACTATTTCTGCATTTTCGGCGTTACATGGAGGGATGACATCATTTCCGCATCAGAGATACCACATGTTCAAAAGGACGGCGTACGTTTATTCGGTAGGCTGTCACCACGCAGTCGCTTCGCATCTGGTAGCGGCGTGGGTGTTATAATGTTAGCTTATAATATATTCTACGAACCCCAAGCCCCTGTTGGCATAGACGTCAATTCAAGAATGCTGCAGTCAATACCTTGCCAAACCTGACCCGTTCCTTCTTGTGCGCTAGTACAAGTCAAGGAGTGCAAAAGTCGGTGACAAATCCCTACTAAACAATCATTCACAATTCTTTATCGAGATGCATCAACCTTATCAATTCCGCTCATCATACCCGTCCCATCCTTACCGCGAAGTTCAGACTCGTGTGGCTGTTCAATTGCTTCGACCTATGCATATCTTCTCCACTCTTCCCTAATCCACTACAGCATAGCTAGTGTGCTTGACACCTAAAACTATGATACGCCATCGACGTATCTCCAAAATCCACACCAGGACATTCTAACTTCCTGTCAGAATACATTAGTGCCCACCGATACTCTTTACTCAACTTGCCTTGTGCGCGTTTCAACTTACTCATTCCCTTCCTTACTC
Organism: Paraphoma chrysanthemicola; assembly: GCA_020744225.1. Classification (NCBI taxonomy): domain Eukaryota; kingdom Fungi; phylum Ascomycota; class Dothideomycetes; order Pleosporales; family Phaeosphaeriaceae; genus Paraphoma; species Paraphoma chrysanthemicola. Next base: position 548,504 of record JAGMWG010000010.1, on the reverse strand, counting down.
CCCTTCGGCAGCTTCTTCATGTCTTTATCAAACTTCAACGTCTCGCCTTTACATCCTGCCCAGTAATAGAACACGCAATACCTAGATACATTCACGCATTAGCTCATCCTCTCAGAATATTCACATTCTTAAACACAACTCTGGGAAAGAATTCAACCTCCGCCATCCGGACCCACACTCCGCGGCCGATCTGCATCATATGCGAACGGATAGTCCCAGCACGGCGTCGTGTTGGGGGGATGCCAGTTGCAGTTCGGGCGACTGGGCTTTTTGTGCTGGCTGGCGGAATGCCAGGGCTGGAAGTTGGGGAGTGGGCATTCGTACATGCCGCCTGGGAGGCCGGAGGTGCATGTTGAAGGGAGGCCGGATGCGGCGAGGACGACGAGGGGGACTAGGAGAAGAAGGAGTACTGGGGTGAGCATTCTGGGTCTGCGTGTGGTAAGACGCGGGTCGTGGTAAGCACTTTGGTATCACCGGAAATTTTTGCTGATTTGATTGTACAAAAATGGGGACAGGAGTGAGGATTTGGTTTGTTGCTTGTTAGAGAGAGAGTGTGTGGGTGCGTTTGCTCGGACAGGTATGGGGTCGGTGCTGAGAGTATCCTCAAGTCTGTTTGTATTGCAGTGTTCAGTGTGAGGACCCTTTCGCTTTGAGTGTGACTAGAAAATTCTGCTCGTTTGGAAAGCGTGTGACATGTGAAGAAGTAATCAGCAACGTGGACCTGTGATCGAGTAGTAATGTGTAGTCTGGGGAGGAATGTGACTGTCGCATTACCGGGCGCGATGGGCAGCGAAAGGCGTGATCATACAAGTGATAACCGGAATATGTTGTGCAGCTTTGAGAGGACGCAGTGAACTGCTAACCTATCTTCCAGTGCAGTGACGTTCAAAAGGTTGGGAAGGTCTGAATTTAAGACCATGGTGAATAGTGAGGATAACCTTTTCCAACGCACCATGTATGAAAGAGTGCCACTGGCTTGTGTTAAAGCTTTCTGGGCTAAAATGAAGTGTCTTTCTGATATGTAGCGTGCGGTGAAGTTAAGGACGAAAAATACTCCTTACCTCACTTTGCTGCATGCTTGACCACAAAACGTGACACTTAATCACAATGCTCACGTTAGGGCACACGCGAGTCCATTGACGTTTTCGTTCTTCTCAAGTCCACTTACCAACTTCTGCCTCCCTCTCCACCACCTCGCAAAAGAGTGAGTGACAAACGATACGCTCAAAATGGCTCAAAAGCTACGTCTATTCCGCCCCCTCGTGTTAGTCCCGCTAGCCATCGCTGTTCCAGCGCCCACTACCCCGGGACTCAATACTACAGTACTTCCTAAACTAGGGCTGAAAACCACTACACCTGCTAGCCCATCACCAACTGTTCCAGCTTTCCGCCCTTGATCCCTGCAGCCCTAGCTTGGGTCTTCCAGGCGCAGTTTACATCTGCCCCGAGCCTCACTGGGGCCACGAGAGAGAAAACTGCAATTGGTATTCGCACGATCCGAAACGATGCTTTTCGTTCTCACCAGGAAACGAGGGCTACAGACCAGGCAGCACTGGGCCTGACCCAGGTGGCTATTGTACATCTTTCAAGGACCCATACTGTCGTGGGGAGATGCAAGACTTTGCTCGGAATGGTATCAATAATGGCCCGTAAGTGACTGCCCGCGATGTAGACTTGATAGATGTTTGACGTTGGGCTGATGAAATGTTAAGGAGAGTTACTTGTCCTGGACTTGTGGACACATGGGGAGCTTTATGGTTTCACAGCTTCAAGTGCGATCCTTTGTAGATGGGTATGGAAGTTAGTTGGACATCCAGAAGTGTAGATGTTCTCTTGATAATTGCGTCCTCATTGGTATGTTGGAAGCTGGGGCTAGCCAAGCGGGACGTGTTATGATAATGTACTTCAATTCGTTTTCCATAGGAGTTCACTTGGGTTAATTTGCGTTTTCAGGCGCTCGATCTGGTGAGTGTGTTCGTGTGCTTGGAGAGTTTTGGCGAATTCCCGCGAATGGCCGAGGTTGTCCAAGTCCGTGCACTTTCCCCGCAAAGCATCCCGTCCATTGCGCATCTCTCCACGACCGAAGCCAGGCGAGTCATCAACATGTCTGAACCGAAGGCTCTCTCTTATAGTCGAGCTGCTAGCTATATCGACTTGGTTTCTCGGCTCCCATACAGCTGATAGACGCACCATTGATCCTGCTCTGCATTGTGCACACAAACCTAAAGTCTGCTTCACCATGGCGACAATGAACTTCTCCATACCAGACGATCTCAAGCAATATCTTGCCGATCTCGATAAATTCATCGACGAGAAGATCACACCCCTGCAGCACAAAGACGACAACAATCGCTTCTTCGACCACCGACGCGAAAACGCGCGAACCGACTGGGATAATGGCGGATTGCCGCGTAAAGAGTGGGAGGAGCTCCTGACAGAGTCGCGGAAGCTTGCCGATGAAGCTGGCTTCTATCGGCTGTCTCTTCCGAAGCAATACGGTGGCCAGAACAGCTCCGATGGGAGAGGAAGCAATTTATGGATGGCAGTCATTCGTGAGCATCTCGCTGCAAAGGGGCTGGGTCTGTTCAATGACCTTCAGACTGAGCACTCCATGGTTGGAAACTTCCCGGACGTGATCATGCTCATGGGCTTTGGTAGCGAGCAGCAGAAGAGGGAGCTTATTCCACTGCGACTGGAGGGCAAGTTTAGAATGACCTTTGGCTTGACTGAGCCTGGGCACGGCTCGGATGCAACACACATGGCCACCAAAGGCCGACCTGAGACCCGGAATGGCGTCAAGGGGTGGCTACTGAACGGCTACAAGCGCTGGCAGACAGGTATGCACCACGCGACACACTGCTCCATCTTCGCGCGAACGTCTGGAAAGGATGGCCAGATGAAGGGTATCTCGTGCTTCATTGTGCCGAAAGATACTCCTGGGCTGAAGGCTGAATCGTATGAATGGTAAGTTTCCACAAGCTCTTGGTAATGATATGACTAACGCGCGCCAGGACACTCAACATGCCCACCGACCATGCCACCGTCTCCATCAAAGATGTCTGGGTGCCCGAAACCGCGGCACTTGGGCCCATCCACAATGGTCTAGGCGTCGCGCAAGCATTTGTTCACGAGAATCGCATCCGGCAAGCTGCCTCCTCACTCGGCGCAGCCGTCTACTGCGTGAAGCAATCGGTCGAATACGCCAACGACCGCGCCCCCTTTGGCACGCCGCTCTCGCACAACCAAGGCATACAATTCCCGCTAGTTGAGCTAGCGACACAATGCGAAATGCTGCGACAGCTGATCCGCAAGACCGCTGTAGAGATGGATTCGATGCCACACCACGAGATCGAGAAGCGGATTGGTGATAAGGTGTCAATGTGCAACTACTACGCCAACAGGCTATGCACCGATGCTGCGGATCGAGCAATCCAGGTCCACGGCGGGAACGGGTATTCGAGGCATTATCCATTCGAGCACATCTGGAGGCATCATCGGCGATACAGGATCACCGAGGGCAGCGAGGAGATCCAGATGCGGAAGGTGGCAGCATATTTGTTTGGGTTCGGTGGAAGGAAGAGTTTGGTAGATGCGACCAAATCGGAATCGAAGTTGTAGTGCAGTTTGCGAATATAATACCATCCTTCATCTTGACGGGGAAGATATCTTTTCCTGTCGTTGACCGTCAGGTACAAAATGCCGGCGAGATGCCGAAAATTGCCAGCCAAGCTATGACCTGGTATGACGATTCTGTCTACCCGTAGTCAATTTAAGACCAGATGTTCCGTAGCCATCGATTGAAGGCGGGCATTGCGTCCTTCTCCGTAACGACAGGAAGCAGCACGACAATGAGCAAGAACCATAGAACAAACCCAGCTATCCAAAGCAAGGTACTCCGGAAGCTGACGCTTGCTGGAGGCGCCGGCAGAGGCTTGTATACTTCTCCACCTAAGACTGCTCCAGATACCTGAGTAGGAACAGGTGGCAATGGCTTTGCTTGCTCGAATGTCACCCGTTGGATGAAAGGTTGTGGTACGGAGGTGCCTTGTAATGGTCCCTTGGGAGGTACCGGCGGTCCATCCGAATATGATTGAGGCTTGCGATTTCGCAGATGGTCATGGTTGGATACTTGGAAGGACATCTTATGTGCGTTCGAATTGGACGAGCGCCCTGTAGCTGCAAGCGTGAGGTGAGGCTCAAGATACGCTAGCCTGCATTTGGCCTGGACTGTAATGCGCCCCCTCCGCAATGCAGCAAGGCTACGCTCCTCCCACTCTTGCCATATGATGACAATTGCCTAAAAGCAACCCAAGAGGCATGCTTGTTGCATCTATCGCCATGATTATAGATATGAGACATTATTCCCATGCCTTCTGAAGAATCCAAGCGCAGAAAAGCCCACAGAAGAGCTGAGCGGAAGGCCGAACGATCAAGGAGGCAACTGCAGCGATGGATCAACCTACCAAAGGACCTTTATCCTTACGAGAGCCATGATAGGATCCATGCGGGCGAATCCGCGAAGGAGACCCAAGCGATCATCCAAAAGCAGCAATACTTGCCTTGGCCGATAAAGAAGACAAGACACCCCTGCCGTCCATGGCACCCAGAGGATCTCTGGGAAACTGGCGCACTGAAGAAGGCGCTGTTCAATGAGCTCTACAGCTGCCGGGCTGAAGGTCTCGTTGACCTTTCTTCGCCACGGGGAAAAACGAAGCAAGATGGCGGTCACAATGCGGAGGTCTGTCTGCATCATATTTTGAAGTGCTGGTATGCAAACATCAAGAACTACGATTCTGCAGGACCTTCTTTTCTGGTCCATGTCCTAGAATACAGCTACAATGACCATTTGTCATTTTCGAGCTTGGCAGATGAGGACAAGAAGACCGCGGACACACTGCTGCGGGCAGCACATGGTCGGGCCTTCCACGTCATATTAGGGCAGATGAAGCGGACTGTTCACACGAATAGCGCCTCTCAAAGCGAATGGCTGCTTGAGGATCTTGTACATGCTGGCGGCAAGGAGGTCAACGTGTTTCCACGCCTCAGTGGGGTGGACTTACTGAACGAGTACTTCTTCGAAGACCAGGAGGCAGACCGATATGATGGTAATGATACTACGATCTGGACTCGGACGGTATGACACATTTGTGAATAACATCATCTTTTAACAGGGCTAACCATGCAGGTCTTAATCATTGTACCAAATGATTTTATTGATGACTTCTTCTACGAAGACGGATCATCGTACCAGACAGACGAAAGGCATGTTCATGATAGAGAAAATAGCCAGCACGGTGATGACAATGACCGCGATGATGAAGAGAACGAAGAATTCGAGTGCAAGGACGAGGAGGCTATGCTTGAAAGAGCTCACGAATTAAGCCAACATCGACTAGCATTGCAGGAAGAGCAGGAGCAGCCCGATAACGAGAGCGACGTGGAAGTTGAAGATGAACATGGGAACACGTATATGATGCCTGCCTCTATGTTCAACGAGATCTAGCGTCGATACAGGCGTTCGAAAGCCTTCGAAACATTATGACAGTGGATCACCTAAGTCTGGAGTAGTCAAACCGCCCCAAATAGCCTACTAGATCAGAAACCGACTACATATTGCGCTACGGAACGCTGGGCGATCACATGTACCGGCAAGGCCTCGCTTGTCCAAAATTGCCGTCACCACTTGGCTGACAGCAGAGATGGCTCATCGCCCGGGCCGTATTGCACCTGGCAGCTCGCTGAGACACACCCGCAGGCCTTGACATACATCTAAGCCTTCGGCGAGACATATATGAGATGTGAGAGGCCTGCGGGCAACTACATCAAAGCTCTCGCCCTAGTCTCGCAGTATTGGAACACATCCAAGAGATACTAAATTATGTACCGGACGTGGTTTTCATCATGACTCATCGTATGTCGAAAAGTGCTACACTGCATAACGCGAGAGATGGTAGCCAAGTAACATTGTGCCAGAGGGGTTGCCCCTTTATTGAGCCGTCACAATGGGCTTGTAGTATGCGTCCACGAGACATTGAGCATTGTACACTATATATCGCCGTTAGTTCTATCGTCTCACTACGAGCCTTTTTCACGAACAGAACGTAGTTTCACCCCATATATCAGCAATACCAGACACTCAGCAAGTAACAAACATACTCGTAGTTCTGCAGCTCGAAAACAGTTATGGTCGAGATGGCACTTGCAAACCGGCCCAAGCGCACACGTAAAGCCACGGAGAAAGCCTTAGCCGCAAAGACGTGTGGCGTTCAGAAGCGCTGCTCTCCTCGCCTTCAACGTGCCAAGGCTGTCAGGTATGCGATTGATGTAGAGGACTTTGAGTGCCAAACATCCCCTACATCTGTTCTACCGGAAGTACAGAAGCGTCGTCGCCATCTCATCGATGATTCGGCATCCGACTCCGAATCTGAAGATGACCCCGAACCCGAAGAACAGGACGCGCTTTCAGGCGACCATATTGAGTACAGCTCCGGTGATCAGTTCGATCGTCGTGAGTCATACGACAGCCGTCTTGAATCTGGTAATGAAGAGTACGAGCTGGATGACTTTGTCGTTGATGACGATGAGGACGACGGCATCCCTGACGTTAGCAGCGAAATCACAGTCACGTCTGAGACCTTCATCGAGGAGAGACGTCTATTCCTGGCTAGCCTTGTGGAGAGCAGTCAGTGGGATGTTGAAGTGCGAGTACGGAAGGTATCGCTCACTAGCTCGAGCTCGGTATCAGGCTTGTTCGTGAGCGACCTGAAGGATCAGCCAGAGTGTGTTAATGCCTTCCATCTATCCGAAAGCATTCTTCAGCCCGACATGGGCGATATTTCGCCCTCTGATGTCGCGGAAGAGATCACGGATGCCATTTGTCGGTTTTTCCGACGGTGCAATCGCAACAGCGCACCACTTCATTTGGTGTTGGCGAGCGAGATGCTGGAGGACAGAGAGGTAGTCGATTCACTGCAGAGTGCGATCAAGCAGGAACTCGGACGTGTCGAGGCTGCTCGTAACAACAACAATGTTCTTGTTGTTGTCGGTCCTGTAACGTAACGTGCCTCATTGCGTGGCGGGCACACTGTGGGGCGAGACAAATGAGGGGAACTCTGAACTTCAGCACCCAGGAAGCTCACGCGCACAACGAATATGGCTATAAGTCTATCTATCATCTGCTGGTACTACTTTAAATGTCTAATAATCTACTTTGCCAAGACGATACGTCCGCATCATCGTTTCCGCGCCTAATTTTTACAGCGCCTTGGGTCGTGGAATAACAGGCTTCCCTAACGTCAAGCCTTCATTCGCTCCAAGTTTTGTAGAATAGCTTGTACAACCTCCTTCAAATACTAGGCAGTCATCATCAACCTCATGCGCACTGCGGGGCGCTATTTCATGCAACGCTGCCTCATCGATTGGTACTCCCAGCGGAGCGAACAAGCGATCCGGGATAATGACAGACCGCACGTGTCTTACCTCATGCTTTGGTGGGTATTCTATTGCAACATATGTGAGTGGGCGGGTCGAACAAGCGCTCGAAATATCATTACATCGAACTTCGTGTTGGAAGCAGTGAGAAGACATAGCCTAGTGCGTGATTTAAAGAATAAACGCTACACTTTCTTACCCATGCGCACAGCTCACTGTGCAAAATATAGTTAGTTATTGCACGATAGAGGCCCTGGAACAGCTCTTTTTCGATTATTATGCTTCAGAACCAGTAAATAAAGAGCAACCCTACCAATTAAAAGTACTGTTAGATTAATTAACCATACAAAGTAGGGGATCTATTCCTAGTTAGGATGGCGCGAACCGGCCGAAGAAAACACAAAAAATGTATAGCGCGTAACGATTATCTTACAGCTTACCGATAAAGCGCTGAAAGCGCGTCGAAACCTTCAGCCTGATCATCGTCACAACGTTCTCTTGCTCCTGTTCGGACTTCTTTTTCCTTGAGACCACAGCTTTTTGCCTGCTTGATCTGCACAAGTTGTCTTTACATACTATAGTACTATGCGAATTACACCCCTTTGCAATGCGGCTTTTACAGCTGGAGGAAAACGGCGGTTTCAGCCTTGTTGAATATGTAGGCAATGACATTCCGCCGTATGCGATTCTGTCACATACGTGGGGACGAGATGGCGACGAAGTTACCTTCCAAGATCTGATGAATGGTACAAGTAAAGCTAAACCTGGCTACGATAAAGTCAGCTTCTGTGTAGAACAAGCTACAAGAGACGGACTAACGTTCGCCTGGATAGACACTTGCTGTATCGACAAGTCAAACAGCACAGAGCTATCTGAAGCAATCAACTCCATGTTCCGTTGGTATCAGAGTGCAGAAAGATGTTATGTGTATCTATCGGACGTTCGATGCAATTCTTCGGATGGGGATGACTCAGCGTCGTCGGAATGGAAGCCAGCCTTCAAGCAGAGTAGATGGTTTACGCGAGGCTGGACACTCCAAGAACTTATTGCACCAGCATCAATCGAATTCTTCTCCGCAAATGGCACACGACTTGGGGACCGAATGTCACTTCTACAAGATATTCACGACATTACCAAAATAACTGTGAAAGCTCTTCAGAGATCGAATCTTTCGCAGTTCAGTATCGAAGAGCGGTTGTCTTGGGCAGAATCACGGCAAACAAAACGTGACGAAGATATGATATACTCTCTCCTCGGCATTTTTGACGTCCATATGCCGCTTATCTATGGAGAAGGACGGGAAAAGGCACTTGCGCGGCTTCGGAAAGAGATAAGAGAATGTACAAATAACCAAACCTTGGCAATAGGCCTGAATGCTTCCAAGAAGGATCAAAATGGTCAGTGAAATATGGCTAGTCCAACTACAGCAGACTAACGCACTCGACAGATGCTCATGCCAGCAATTGCATCGCTATATCGGCATCAGAATTCACCTTTTCCTACGCTAAAGACAGCGTTCCTTGCAGTATGAGTCAAAATTTCCGTGACTCTGTTGACGCATCTGGATACCCGGATTCGATGCCTTACAATAGAGCATTCAAGGAAAATCCAATACACCCAGCCGAAGACCAAATAATACGGATCAAGTTTATTGACAGCCTCTGCATCCGTGGACGAGCGACTAATATACCGAAAGGCCTATACGACGTGAAATGGATTTTCTATTTTCCAGAATTACGTTATATTCAGCTTATGCCTGACGACTGTCCATTCCGGCACCGATTACTCGCTCTCCAGTCGCTCAATGGCCGCGTTAGCTACAACTTTCATTTGTGGCTCAGAAACAAACTCAATCCTATCTTCTCTTCATCCAATCTTTCTTTAAGCGCTGGCCAGACGTTATCAGATGATTTCATGGAACAGGCTGTTGATGGCACACAATATACTTCACCCGTTAATAAGCTATTTGAGCCAGGATACCAAGAGAGAAAACTAAGTCCTCTAACTACCGACAAATACCGGAACATTGGTTGGTGTGAGCTAGAATCTGATAAGTTTGTTGCGGTTGCTGAGCACGGTCAATTGGCCTTTATTATATGGAAGAAATGGGAACCTCTATGGCTATCTGGGTTTGCGTTTGGTGGAGTACGACTACAGCGTAGGGTGTAACCTACTTAGCGTTTACATCTACATGGTTAGTATGTTTACAGAGATCTGTGTCCGAATAATTGCAGTGCTCATGCGAGGAACTGTTCGTTGCATGACACTACAACAGCTTTATCCCCAAGACATACAGACCCATTCTACATTTGTACACACTTGCAACGATAGCGTTCTTTCGGTAACACTCAATCCATTTACTACTTAGGCTTTAGTTTCAGGTATCTGTAACATGCTTCCATTATTGGTTGCGATGTGCTCGAGAAGGACGAGGACGTCGGACGGGAGATCAATGGCGGGCAGAGGGAGCTGGACGGCGTCGCGACGGCTTATCGTTATGGCATGTAAGCGTTCAAAATAGCTATGATTGTACATTACACTGCGCGTCGAAGTTGCACGATGGCTGTATCAGAAGCTGATCGCGATTTGGGTGCTGGGTGCCCACTAAATCCATCCCAATCACCATCTCAATGCCCATTGATGCCATTACTCGATCCCTCCTCTACCATCTGCCCCAACTCCCCTCTCTCCTTCATCCTTACCTGCCATTCCAGTAACCCGCGCGCCGGGGCCTGAGGACCAACATCCCCGCCCACTCTCCTTCTCTCCTTCCACTCCTCGATCTCCCTCTGCTCGACGAAATTTCCATGCAAGCCCAGGCGCAACTTGACGGGCAAGTGTATCGCCGCCAGCGGCCCCTGCGCAAGGTTTTGCGCATCGAAAATCAGAATATCGTTGCGCAGGACATCAAGATGGTTGAGCAACGCCATGAGATAGCCTTCTCCTTCGACGCTAGAATTGGCTTTCGGCACGAACACGGGCTCTTGGAAGGTACATGTCGGACCTGCCCAGTATGTGTCGCTCTTCCCCGAGTCCCATTCAAAGTGTCCGAGGACGTTGAAAAGGCCACCAGCGGGTGGGCCGCATTTAGCAAAGTCGTAGGGTTTCGAAGGGTCGATATTGCATTGCCAAAAGTGGTTGTACTTCTTGGTCAAGACGCGGTCATCGATGCGCGAGAATTCGCCATTGTTGCCGAAAGTTTTGAAGGGTTTGACGCGTGTGTTGTTTGGAGTCTTGGGGTCAAAGATCCAGCGATATGTGTCGGAGACGAGTTTGTTGCGTTGTAGAAGCGTCGATGGCGTGTTGGCTTCGGAATCGGGTGGGAAGAAGAAAAAGACGTTGTCGGACGCTATGGTAAGGTCGACAACGATTTGGCCATCTTCGTCTTCGTACGAACCGGCGACGTGGCCGTGGAAACCTATGGACGTGTTAGGAACAATAGCTACAGATTGTCGCATCCTACTTGCCATTATCAGCGCGCAGCCACACGATATCCTCTGGCTTTCCGTCTCGACGAGGCACGATGCCATACCACTGATCCTCATTTGGATCCCAAGCGAAGTGGTTACCGCCCTTCTTCAGCCTCTCATGATTGGCTTTGATGGGCGTTAGAGGGAGTATGAGGTAGTTCTTCGTTATGGCGCAGTCGTGGATCATGCCACAGAACGGTGCTTTGTACCAGCACTCTTCGGTCTTCTTGCCGTCCTTGTCGATAGTGTAGACCACGATATCACAGCTCGCATCATATCCGTCCCCACCAGCTTCATACCCATAGCATACCATCTCGCCAGTGTCTGGATCAAATTTAGGATGCGCGGTAAAAGTGGGTGATTTTACTTGGCCGTCGAAGTCATAGCGGCCAATCGTCTCTAAGGTCACAGGATCCATAGCAAATGGCGGCCCGTCTTCTTTCGTGGCAAGTAGGACACCTCTCCAAAATATGATATTGGTATTGGATGCTGTTCGAATGATGCCCTTCACCATCTCATTGTCGGTATATGGGTTTCTGTACTTGCCAAGTAGTGCTCTTCGCGCTTTGGTCTCGGCTTTGAAACGATCAGTATGCACGTAACGCTGTCTGAAGTCGACGTGACCGTCCTCAAACCGGAATGCTGAGACCGAGCCGTCGCCATTGAAGTGTATGTCTTCTTCAAAAAGAGGTGGGAAACGGTGGTCTGGCTGGATCCTGTAAAAAGTTCCATTTATATCTTTGGGTATCTATTCGGTTCAGTATGACGTCTCTTGAGTGATTGAGTTGACTAACTGTGCCAGTAGTTTCAAGCTCGAATATATCAGCCTCAAGTCGCGACGGCTTATTGACTAGCGATTCGAGCATTCAATCAGCCATAGAATCACCGTCTCGCACAATATTACTACTCACAGCCATGAAAGAACCCGGTATCTGGAAATTTCACTTGGTATCCAGACCGATTCCCGTCACGATACGCTGATGGTGCAGGAGATGCTAACGAGAATATGTGTGCCATTATGGTCCCGTCTTACTGTTCGCACTCGCGAACGCAATGTAAGAAGCTTCTCTTAGATTGAGCAGCGACGGCGACACCACGTTAGGTTGACCTGTGACAGGATATACTCCCGTGCTCGTGCTCGTCACGCATGATGTGGGGAGCACTTGGAGAGTCTGCGGGGTAGCGTTGCGGGTGGATACCAAGCCCCGGTATAATAGCGGTCCTATAGACCCGAAACTTAGGGAATAACACTACGGCAACATTGCCCCGATTGACATACTAATTCCCGCTTGTGTCGTGCAGCTCGCTTACAACTACCCGCTCGCCTGATGATTGCCGTAGCTGTTGGTGGGGAGAGAATCATGCATAAACACGAATCGAGGTTGAGGGAGATGATCAACTACAGTCTGCCCCTGTGTAATATGTTCCGACTCGGTCTCAATACCACTCCGTCCTCCGAAGAGTCACGAATAACGCCATTGGTACGCTTTCATCACGACATTCACGCATCGAAACCGCGAAAGGCACGATGAGGGGAACAGTAGCAATTGAGGAGGCGATCATAGACCCAGCTGGGGTCGAGGCACACTCCTTCGCTCAGTTTCAGAGCTTGATGCGACCTGGTAGCGATGCAGCCTCTGGGCTATCAGCTCACGAAAAGCGGCTACTTGACATCCATGGGGAGCGACTGAAGAGCATGGATGAACATGGTGTCGAGTACATGCTGCTGTCTCTGACATCTCCTGGTGCTCAAGGGGAAGCGGATCCAGAGAAGGCCAAAAGCCTGGCAAGGATAGCCAATGACTACCTCGCCGGTGAGGTGGCAAAGAACCCCAAGCGATTCGGAGCCGTCGCTGCACTGTCCATGCACAATGCGCAAGACGCCGCGGACGAGTTGAGACGGGCAGTCAAAGAGCTTCGGATGTTCGGTGCAATGATCAACGATTTCCAGTCCAAGGGCGCGCAGGCGGACGACAAGGTGTATTTCGACACACCAGATTATGATCCCTTCTGGGAGACTGTACAAGAGCTCGATGTACCAGTGTATTTTCATCCGCGATACGCTATTCCTCAAGACTTGAAGTCTGGAACAAAATATGGAGATCGCAAACACCTACTTGGTGCTGGTGTTCAATTCCACTTGGATCTGAGCTGGCATCTGTATGCGGTCTGCTCGTCAGGTGTATTTGATCGCTTCCCCAAAGTCCAGATCGTGGCAGGCCATCTGGGAGAAGGGTGTGTCCGCTGTTTCAAACAATCAAAGCTATAGCTGACCGACGTGTAGAATACCTTTTAACCTGTGGAGAGCAAGCCACTGGATCAACCACCCCTTCAAGCGAGGGTCTCGGCCAATGAAGCATGACTACTCATACTACTGGACTCGAAACGTGTCAATCACAACATCTGGCAACTACAATACCAGAGGCCTGAAATTCTGCATCGAGGAGCTTGGGCTTGACCGGTGCATGTACGCCATAGGTAAGCAACATGTTCCGATGTCATCTTCGCCAATTAACGCCTATAGATACACCTTACGACACGGTCGAAGAAGCGCAGGCTTGGTGGAAATCGATCGATTTGCCGGGCGACCAGAAAGAAGCTGTGGGAAGAACGAATGCGATAAGGCTATTCAAATTGCCTCTTGAGGAGTAGATAGCACCTCGTAGCCTAGCAAATCGTCAGCTACGTAGTTCTTCCATGCGTATAATCAAAACAGTCACCCCCGCTTTTCAACACTCTGTCTCTGCTACTTCACGTTACTCATTTTGTTCCAGCCCAGGGCTCATGCAACAACTCACGGCCTCATCATCGTCGTCTTAGCCTCACGTAATCTGACAAACAGGTCAACGACACAGAAAGAAACGCACGTTGACACAAGACAAGACAGTCAGATCGAATCGGATGTATATTAGCTCTAGCAAAGCTATGATGCGCCATTGGCCGCCTCAGACTTTGGTCGACTTAAGACCAGCGGAGGAGTGCTAGTTGAAGCATCTTTACCAAATTCTGGCGCCCGAAGATCGTCATCGGCCACTTGCTCTCCGGTGATGGGATGCTTGTAGTGGAATGGCACCACGCGAGTATCAGGCCAAAGCATGGGGTGATCACAAAGCTCGTCCGGACCATGTGGATCCTCGGGATAGGTCTTTGAGAGGAATGGCACATAATTTGGCTTTGTGTGCGACCAGCCCTTGTCAAACTGTGCGTGCCAAAAGGGAAAGTACTTCAGCCTGAAGATCTTCCAGATGCCATCCTCTTTGATGTACTCGTTCTCGTATATGCCGCCTTCCCACCACTGCACTAGCCCGCGGGGATGCGTGTCTTTTATGCTTTCGTGTGTGCCAGCAGACATCATGCTCCGGAAACGTCCCTTGGCGCGTGTGCCGTCTGCGGTGACGTCTACGATGCCCTGCATCTGGGGGTGATCAAGTAGGAAGCCATGCACAGGGCCGTTGCGACCAGCCACAAAGGCCTTAGCAAAGCGGCCGATATAGAGGCGCTTCACACCCTCTTTGCCATTATAACGGCCACCCAGGAACTCGACGCAGGTGTCTGGGTGGTCGGAGTAGAGGTTGGCTACCTTTTGGTGTATTAGCAGGAGTCTTTGACATCGAGACAACCCTTACCTCCTCGTAGAGGCACTTGTCGAGATAGTATCCATAGGTGTACTGCAGCTTGCGCACGTCTTCCTGGTCTTGGCTACGTTAGCATTGAAGCGTCCAGCGTGGAGACATGGTTAGCAATGATTTGCGTATGATTTTGGACGTTGTCAATCAATGGTAATCGAGAAATTAGACTACAGTTCTCGGCATCGATTCCACAAGAACAGATCTATGATGTTGTGTCTCTTGAGGAGTCGAAGACGCGTCGTGTTGTAGTGATGGGACGTGAGGCCTTGGCAGAGCCTGTGGGGCCAAAAATGATGACTAAACAGCAACTCACCACTCAATCTGCCAACCTGCTTCTGCAACTGCGCAATGACTTGCTTCAACTCTGCGATTTCGTTGCTCATGATGCCGAAAGAAGATCCGAAATGTAGTTACTAGATCAACATGTCTGGCGAAGCTGCACTTTTATCATGCGCCACTTAACTATCATGACCGAGCCGCAGTGACATACATACAGCTACCCCAATTCGCCTCGGAGCGCCCTTGCAAATGTGGAACAAGGAGCTGTCTCCGCGAATCGGGTTCGTCACACTTGCGGCACGATAGTCGCGAGCTGCATGGCATGCCGGTTTAATATCACCGATGGTAGCATGTTACCGAACCAAGCGAAGGAACGCAACTGCCCCTCCAAGTTGTGGGGAGCACAATAGCTCCACCGTTTTCTCCTTTGATTCCAAGCAAAACACGGCACTACACTGTGAAATTTGCGTGCCACACCAAAGCGCAGCTGCTTTCCGGACACTAACGCGGTGAATTGGCGTATCTGTCAGCACTTTCCAAGACCCTCTCATCCCACGCCGCCGCCTTCCGCACGACATTATATCTCGAAGAGATTCCCGTGGTCTTGATGTAGATCCGCTGACAGCTTTCTGAACCTCTACTGATCGCCGTACGATAACACCATGAGTATCCCAGATCATATCGAAACCCGCCTTTTCATCAATGGCGAAGTGCGTACAGCATCGTCCAGCGCGTGCTTGCTGCTGACGGTCTCAGTTCGTTGAATCGTCGAACGGAAAGACGTTCGACATAACCAACCCAGCCACTCTCAAACATGTTGCCAAAGGTAGCTCATTAGTTTCTTGAGATTGTCCTCAGCAAGCTCATCTGAACCTAGTACACGAGGCATCTGAGCAAGACACCGATAATGCTGTGGCGGCGGCGAAGGCTGCATTCCCTCTGTGGTCAGCACTATCACCTGATCAACGTGCAAAGTACTTCAAAAAGCTAGCCAACTTGATCCGGGAGAGCAACGACGAACTCGGCGCTTTGGAAGCAGCATCTATGGGCAAGCCACTAAGTGGCTTCTTCGACGCATATGCCTGTGCTGCGAAATGGGACCGATATGCAGAAGCCGGCTATAATGTTCAAGGCACGACAAGCGTCCAGACTCCTGGCTTCCTCAACATGAGTAAGTATGCGCGTACGAAGCGCAAATGAGACATACACTGACTTGGCACCTCTACCTCTTACAGCCCTTCGTCAGCCCTACGGTGTTGTGGCCGCGATCATCCCTTGGAACGTTCCGCTTCTCTTCCTTGCTAGCAAATTAGCACCAGCATTGATCGTTGGCAACACGGTGGTTCTAAAGAGCTCTGAGAAAGCCCCACTGACAGTAAGTCTTTCGAGGATGTGTAGAAATCGACGACTAAAATATCTTAGTCAGCGAAGATAGCCACGCTCGTTCAACAAGCTGGATTTCCTCCGGGCGTGATCAACATTATCACCGGTTTCGGAAACGTGAGTGGCTCTATACTTAGCCATCACATGGACGTACGAGCATTAACCTTCACTGGTTCCGGTCGCACGGGGCGTCTCATTCAAGCCGCTGCAGCCAAGTCTAACCTCAAGCAAGTTTACCTCGAGCTTGGCGGAAAGTCTCCGGCGGTGGTCTTCGAAGATGCGGATCTGGAAAAGGCCGTGAAAGAGACGGCACACAGCATCCAGTCGAACAGTGGCCAAGTGTGTATGGCAAATTCACGTGTCTATGTGCAAGACACAATCGCCGACAAGTACATCGATCTGTTTAAGCAGCACTTCGAGAAAGAGGTGACTCTTGGTGATCCCCTGGACAAGGCTATAAACCACGGACCACAAGCGGACGAGGCCCAGCACAAGACGGTACTGCAATATCTGGAATCTGGTAAGCAGGCCGGCGGCGAACTCATTATCGGCGGAGGCGCACCGTCGGATCGAGAGGGTTATTACATCCAGCCAACCATTTTTAAAAACACACCAGAAGATGCAAAGATTATGAAAGAAGAAATATTCGGTCCGGTCGTCAACATCAACGTATTCAAGTCAGAAGACGAGGTGCTCGCGAAAGCGAACAACACAGAGTAAGTCGAAGCGATTTTTGAAACACTGCAGAAAGTCGCTGCAAATTGAAGCGCCTATATTTGCAGCCCACTGAGTCAATAGAGTGACGCGGGATGCCTAAGAAGCTTCGCTGACGCCATGCAGATTCGGCCTGTACGCCGCGGTGTACACGAAAGACATCGACCGCGCGATACGTTTTGCCAAAGGTCTCGAAGCAGGCACAGTCGGCGTCAATTGCACATCGCCAATTACTGGAGAGGCCATGCCGTTTGGTGGTTACAAGTCGTCAGGGTCGGGGCGAGAAGGCGAGCCGCAGTACAGCTTGGACAACTTTTTGGAGACGAAGACGGTGGTCATCAAGCTCTCTTGAGTTTGAGTGGTGGAACATGATTCGACAGCTGCAATGCCGATATGCGGCCTCATGCGACTATACCACATTGAAGATAGATATTGATTAGCCGATCCCTCGGTCCATGCAGGGCTAAAGCTTGGACCGCGTTTCAACATTCCAGCGCGGCCCCAGCCGATCTATTCCCCGCCAGACGGGGCATCTCTTTCACCCGATCTCATGGGGCATTTTGGTCTCATCGACATGCTCTTTGACCGCGGCGCCTTTGCCGAATGACTTCAATCTCTTCTTTGCAGGCTGTCCCTTCTCTACGGCGCTATTTCGGCTCGTGATGGCTGAGAACTCTGGCGCGCCGCGCGCCGTCGCGAACACCGCAGGCACCAGAGCGCCGAACGCGCACCGCGTCCACAGTAGCTGCGACCGGTGTCGAAGCAGGAAGACGAAGGTGAGTACGGCCCTCCCACGGGGCCGCCAAGCCGCTAAATGGGATCGTAGTGCATTGATCCCAGTATGTATCACAGTGTCCTAAGAAATGGATGATGGTGCCACCCTGGTGCTACGGAGTGCTGATATCGTCAGTTCCTGGGCCATGCCGCTATTGCGCTCGCACGGGCGCTTCATGCACCATTGCGACCCCGAGGCGGAAACGGCCGTACTACCATGTCACAGAAGAAGAGTATCAGTGTGCAATGCGCATCCTGGAGCACTTCTTCCCGGGCCATGAACTCAATCTGCAGTCCTTACGCTCCATAGCCAAAGCTATCAAGGACGGCAGTTTCTCGGCCCCACCTGTACTACAGACGGACGGGCTGTTCAACCAGGACCACTTCTCTCCTGAAGATGGGGAGAGTGTTGATGACGGCGAAGAGCAGGACGTAAGTGAGCTGCATGAGCCGCTGGGCTGCATGATGAAGGACTCTCGCGGACGGTTCCGCTATGTCGGTGCTCATAGCGAGATACCTTTCAACGCCGCCGTTGTGACTCTAGGCATGCAGCGAAAGAATCCAGCCATCATCCCTTCGCCGAGGGTTGGACAGTACCCTCCCTCGCTGCCTGCTCCTTCCCCATCAACAGACTCAGGTATTGAAGAGACTTTTTATCTGCCGTCCCGGAATCTCTGCGACATCTATGTCTCCAGATTCCTCGAGGATGTGCACTGCACGTTCTGGCTATACCCTGTTGAGTCTCTGCTCCGTCGAATTGACGACACATTCTTGGAAGGAGCACCATTATCATCAAGCTCATGGATGTGCTCCCTCTACTGCATCTTTGCTATAGGAGCTGCGAATTACTCGGGAACTAATGGTAATCCACCTCCACGGGACTGGCCCGCTGCGTCCGACCACAAGACATCTGAAGATTACATTTCACTAGCTAAACAGCTTATACCAACGGCGTACGATGAGGCCGATATTGATAGCATAAGGGCCATGGCCATCATGGTGAGTAATCTATGCCTGTTGCTTATCAGACTAACGTTCAATAGAGCATCGCCATGGAATGCTTATGCTCCCGAGTAAGTGCATACCTATATTGTGGAGCGAGCGTTCAGATAGCGTTCTCCCTTGGTCTTCATCGCGACCAACTTGCCGAATCGGGTACCGCAATGGAGCGCGAGCAGAATCGTCGCATTTGGTGGACCTTGTTTCTCTTGGACCAAGAGCTGGCGTCAAGAGGAGGCAGTCCCACCATCGTCGATGAGCGGTTCACCAGAGTAACGACGCCTTTGTCCTCGGAACAGGTATGCAACTCACCCTCGCCTGACTGAGAGACTCTACTCATACATTTCAGATCTTGTATCCTGGTCTCCATACTCCGCTCGCTTGGCAGGCAACATCAGTGTCCCTATGCCGGCTCAAGCGAGAGATTATCCAGAACGTCTACACCGAACGGTCTGCGAATTCAATATCGTTTTCTACAGTGTCCAACTCACTTCTACTACTGCAAAAGTGGTACAAGCAGATGCCGGCTCATCTAAAGTACGATGTGCCGGCCCCGCCAACGCATAAGCGCGCAGTCGCCGTCCTTCATCTGCACTACTGGAGTACGACCATTTTGCTCACACGACCGTTCCTGCTCTATCTTGTCATCAAGTACAGCGCTCTGGTGTCCAGTAAAAAGATATGGTTCGAGCGCATGGCCAAAATATGTATTGACGCAGCACAGAAGAGCATTGCAATTATGCAGCAAATGGCTGATACCGGCACTCTATCAAGTTTGACCGCTTTCGACAGCACCTGTATCCTGCGCTTGATGATGATCTTCATTTTGGCATTTGCGCACACGAGAAGCTCCCAGTACAGCGCACATATTGCAACGTGCATGAGACTTGTGAAAGGAATGGAGCAAATTGGCTTCAGCAAAATGGTCGCTGAAGAAACGCCCACTCGTCTTGAAGATCTCGGCATTTCGATAGAGCCACAGAGCAGTCCTGCAGAAGTCCAAGGCGATGTCCATCTCGATGACCAGATGATTGCACAGCTGTGGGGCAATTGGGATCCGTAAGTGTTGTTACTTCGCGCAAAAGCCTACCTCTACTGACACACTGCCCAGGAACTTTATGACGCCGCTGCAAACACAGCAGAGCTTAGACATCACCTTTGACGATTCGGCTGCTTTCGATATCAATTCGGAGATACTTGCTTTTACCAACTTGGACGACAGCATCGTCCTTGATCCTTCGCAAGTTTACGGTGCGTATCATTTGCAGCAGTGAGAAGCCCGTTAGCCCAACAGCAGGACTGTGCGTTTCTTCGACACGATCTAGACACGACCTAGCCTACAAGTCTTTTCTTTGTTGATGAGTCGGAAGCCAATTTTATAGTGTAAAGAGTTACATGTTTGGCCGGCGGTGTTATGCGTTTGATAATCGGTGGCTATGTCTGAGAGGGATGGCGATGAAAGACATGGCTCAAGAGCTGGATCTCGGACCTTGCATGAACCTGTAGAGATTACATCTCCGGCTCAGACGTTACCCAGCTACCTCGGCGCAGTAACATCTTGAGACACTGAACGCAAGTCGCGAGTTGGGAGGCATGTATTCATGATTGATGGGAGAGTGCGTCGTTGAATGACAGGACGAGTGCCTGAAACGGAAGCTGGATCCTCTAGTAAACGAGTGGAGGAATGTACATGGGTCAACTGGGAAATACACAAGGCCCAACATGATCAATTTCTATATCTTGCGACGGGATGAATGGTAGATAATATGAAGCCATGATGCACCCTCTTCTAGTCCCACCTGTAATCTGCCATGGAAGAGACTCTGATCGGAGCAGCTATGCAGGTGTCTTGAATATCTGAAGACTTTGCAGAATCTTAAATGACGCCACGGAAGGTTTCTTAGCGAAAGCTTCGAAGGACCATGATCATCAGGAGAACTACGCCGATGTGGGTCCATCGCGGTGCAGGTGCGCTAAACTAGCCTTGGCGAGCCGATCCCTCAGCCGCAGTTCAGCCTCACCTCGACCCTGAACGGATCACCGCCCACGTGCCCCCCACCCTCGACTTGAAGTACCGCCTTTCCACCACAGACTACACACTGTTCACAAGGGCTCTACGACATCTTTGTGAGCGCTGAATCGTCGCACGCTTGTGGCGCACCTTTTGCGTCCGGCATAGACCTTATGCATCCCCGCGCCCCGAGGTGAGGTAGCGACGAGCGCCATGCTGCCTCCAAAGCACAGGTCGGCGCAGGCAGGATTGCGCATACCTATGCTTGCTATTGTTCTTCTCCTTGCCACAGTAAACTTCTCCCCACCGCTCTTCGTGTACGCCGCCGAGGTTCCTGCGCCGGTTGAGCACGCCGCTCTCAGCCCGCATGCGTTAGACGTCACGCCGGGCGCCATTGCGAGTGTACGAAATGACGACAACGACAATGTCGCAGGCGGGGGATACGCGCCCGACTTTGACTACTTCGATCGCGATCTGTTGGGACGACAGGAGCCGCAGGCCCCGCAGGCGAGGGTCCTGGAGAACAATAAGCAGACGGACATGGATATCGCGCAGGGCGCAACGGCATACTTTGTGTTCAAGCGGTCACAGTCGAGGATGGTGAGGGCAGAAGACGATACGCTCAGAGCTCTGGAAGCTCGAGCATCTGTCAACACGTCTCAAGACCCTCTGGACGAAGACGTCGCTGCCAGCGGAGACAGCGAACAGGACGATACAGACGCCGAGCTGAGGAAGAGACAGACGAGCAACCGTGTCTGGATATCGGCGAGCACGTGTCGCCAACCCGGCTTCACCGAGGGACAGACACCGAAGAACCACCCGCAGCTGGTCATGTATGTTTCGACATCGTCGCGAAATCAGAAACCCGGGCCGGATTCGACCGACGGCCTCGTAACGCCTCGGTCTGGCATACTCTTTGACAGTGGCTTCGCGAGCTTCGAGCTCAATGCCACCTCCGACGTCTATGTTGGCGTCGCTGCGCCGAATCTCGACGACGGCTGGTTTGGAAGCTGGCATTTCGAGATTGCAGCCAGTCTGGACGGAAGCTTCTACAACTACACCACCTCGACCGAGTTCCTCTACCTGATCGACACAGACAGCGACTCTGCTCTCTTTCTTACCAAGAACCTCAGCGAGCCCAACACAACCAACACCACCCAGAGGTGGATCGACAACAATCCCTTTAGGATGTATGCGTGGCCTGTTGGCGACAACACCAACATTACCGGCATGGAGCACTCGCTGTGTGCTCTGAAGAATCTCAACAATCAGACCGATGTGACGGTCCAGTCGAGCATAACAACCAAGTTTGGCGGTGGCGATCTACCTAAAAGCCAGTTTCACGTTCAAGGCTTGAAGAACGGGACCAAGTATAACGGCTTTTTGACCGTGGAAGGCGCTCAAAATGTACTTCAGCTGCCCGAGGCCGGCTTCGTTAGGGGCGGCGGCATGGTATTCAAGCAGTTTGAGTTTAGCACAAAGTTCGGTAAGCCTATTCACGAGCGTCACCTTCATGTTCGTCCCTACTGATACACTTTACAGACGACTCCTGCCAAGTCATCTCCGACCTCGAGTTTTGCGACTCGGTCGCGTACGCTGTCCCCTCATCCGAGAAATACAAGCTCGACGACGATGGCCTCAAAGCCCTCTATGACAATAAAGCCAAAAACTACTACCAAAATTTCAATCGCTCCCTTGACCAAGTCGCATGCGACACCGCCTCCGACGCACAATACTCGCTCGCGCGCAACTGCAATCACTGTCGCTCAGACTACAAGAACTGGCTCTGTTCCGTGCTCATCCCGCGATGTGAAGATTGGCGCGCAAAAGACACGAGGCTGCAGGAACGAAACATCAACGCCCTGCTTCCAGATGGGAGTATGACATATCAAGGCAATTTGAGCAAGGAGTTCAACGAAACCACACGCGACCGGTTTGCATTCAGCAAGTCTCGCAACCCAATGATTGACGAAACAATTCAGCCAGGCCCGTATAAAGAACTCCTACCCTGCGAAGACTTGTGCTTCGATATTGTAAGATCTTGTCCGGCCAAACTGCAGTTCAGTTGTCCGAGTGGGCGCGCGAGGGAGTTGAGTTATGGCAAGAGAGACCCGGAGGATAAGGAACTGTGGTGCAATTTTCCCGGCGCTGTGAAGAAGTTGAGTGTGCAGGGCGGAGTGGGAAGAGTAGGTGTTAGGATGGGATGGGTAGTGGCGATTGTGGGGATGGTGTTGTTGATATGAGCGATCGTTTCGAGAATGGGACAAAGCATTGCAGGCGTGATAGGAGTAAGCGGAGACGGGTACAGTGATAGCCTTGCCCTTGTTGCAGATCGGGTCGAATATACCGGTCATATGACACCCATCTCGAAGTTTTTACTAAGTCTTTACCCATGTGTGCATTGTGCTAATCAACAGCGCAAAATGATCGTCACTCATTTTCCCTGCCATGGAGTAGTAAAATGCTGCCAAGAAAGGCTCATACAAGGGTGGAGGTAGATGCTCCTTCCCAGTGAGCCAAGCTACTTGCTGCGAAGCCTCCCACCAAACAACTTTAGGCGTACTTGCCCTGCACCAACACTTGCGCCCGTCTCCGCAGCTACCCCAGATTCTTTTCTCCGCTCCGCAGGTTCTCGATGCCAGCGACGGTCGCGAATGCAAGCGAGCGACACTGTTGTTCAAACCTTCGTTAAACCCATCGTGACATCGTTGCATCAGCGGCGCCATGGCGCGCAATTTAATTCCCGCTTGTGATAGATTAACCCACTGGCATTCAACCTGGGCGACAGAGCTCTGAACCCAGGGTTTTGCCTTGCGCTCATATATTTCAACCTGGTTGTGGGATGTCGCTTGGATAGCTCGGATCGACTGTTGTGCGACGTGGATCTGCGACATCAACGTCGCGTCGCAATGCTCTGCTTGAAGCGATACAGAAGGCCGTCAAGAGAGGTTTGAATCATCGTGAAGTGGCGAATGGGAATAAGGCACGCCACATTGTGGGGGAGCGACGGCTAATATGCAGCCGGGCCACACCGCATATGGACTTGCACTCAAACGCAATCCAAGCAGTGCTTGGTACCTATGTACCTTTGGCGTGCAGCTTAATGGCCACCACCTACGCGCACGATGTAAGATGCTAACGCTGCGTTTAGATGAATGCAAGATGATACCAAGGGGACTTGAAACCTGGGCAAGACTAGTCCAACCCATAGGGCTGCTCGACCAAGCCCAAGTGGAGACATCACCAAGCCTGACATACTGGGATCAACCACCGGCGATCTTCTAAGGGACAATTGCACCCGCCACGAGACCCGTTGCGTGCGCTGGGCATCCGGAGAGGAAGACCTTGTCTCCGCCTGTTTTGTCCTTTTGGTAATAATGTGTACTCAAGTGTGGGGAAATCTGCGCGGCGGAGAGTCGCTTTCCACAGTTCTTCTGGAAACTTCAGAGGCGCAGGTACCATCGGTCTCCTTGTCAAATGACTTTTGAGTGCCACCGAAGAACGGCATCACGGTAAGACACACCGGCTGAATCACCGGAGGCAATTTGTGTATTGATGAAGGGACTCTTGACGACCGACTATCATTCTTGAGTTTCAGTATACAAATATGGCTTCCTGTCTTCCCTATTTTTTCTCTTCACGCACTCATTCACTTCAACAACCTCTCCATTCGTCGTCTTCAAGATGCTGTCGAACATCTTCCTGACCGCTGCCTTTGCAGCCGGCCTCAGCCATGCCCTTCCTCAGGCCTCTTCCACTCCCACTCCTACTGCTGCGCCAGAAGGTAACCCTTTTGCCGGCAAGAACTTCTATGCCAACCCATACTATTCCTCTGAGGTTCACACTCTGGCCATTCCCTCGCTTCCCGCATCGTTGAGGCCTGCCGCTACTGCGGTTGCAAAGGTCGGCTCATTCGTGTGGATGGACACCCGCGCCAAGGTTCCCCTTCTGGAGACATATCTGGCCGATATCAAGACCAAGAACGCTGCCGGCGCAAACCTGATGGGTACTTTTGTCGTGTACAACTTGCCCGACAGAGATTGCGCTGCTCTTGCGTCCAACGGAGAGTTGAAGATTGATGAAGATGGCGTGAACAAGTACAAGGTCGAATACATTGACAAGATCGCCGCCACTCTCAGGAAGTACCCCGACATCAAGGTCAACCTGGCCATCGAGCCCGATTGTAAGCGTCTCATTACCCCCAATTCTGAACCATACTAATGCTCACTTTCTAGCCCTCGCCAACATGATCACAAACATGGGCGTCGCAAAGTGCTCGCGTGCCGCAAAGACCTACGAAGACTTGACCGTCTACGCCCTCAAGGCGCTCAGCTTCCCCAATGTGTCTATGTACCTTGACGGCGGCCACGCTGGCTGGCTCGGCTGGGACGCCAACATCGGCCCCGCGGCCAAGATCTACGCCCGCGTGTACAAGGCCGCTGGTTCGCCACGCAGCGTTCGCGGCATCGTGACCAACGTGTCCAACTACAACGCCTTCAGCATCGCACAGTGCCCGGCCATTACCACCCCCAACAAGAACTGCGACGAGAAGCGCTTCGTCAATGCGTTTGCGCCGCTGCTCCGCGCCGAGGGATTCCCTGCCCACTTTATTGTCGATGTTGGACGTAGCGGCAAGCAGCCCACCGCCCAGCAGGCGTGGGGTGATTGGTGCAATGCCCAGGGTGCAGGCTTCGGGCAACGCCCGACGACGAACACTGGCGATGCGCTTGTTGATGCGTTGGTGTGGGTTAAGCCCGGTGGTGAGGTATGTTACAATCTTTCCCATTCTTTGATCTCTTTGCTAACGACAATTGTGTAACAGTCTGATGGTACTTCCGACACAACCGCTGCCCGCTACGACGGGTTCTGCGGAAAGCCTTCGGCTTTCAAGCCAGCGCCCGAGGCGGGAACTTGGTTCCAGGCTTACTTTGAGATGTTGCTCAAGAACGCCAGCCCACCGCTTGCATAGACGGAACATGCAGGTAGGAGGAAGCGATAGGGTGGGTGGGTTATATAGTATGAGATCACTATGGTTTTGATCAGCTCTGCTACCTATCCATGCCTGGTTTGCTAGAGGATTAGACTAAGTGGATGGGAATTCAATGTATATACTTCACACACACACATAGACTCAAATCTCTATTGCAAGACCACACACCGCCTCTTTCGATCCAACCCCTTCTTACTACTACTACTCAGATCTTCAATCCAATCATCTTCTTCACCCGACTCCCAATCCACTTGACCTCCGCTAATCCCAGTGTCCACCATCGTCTCTTCACCCACCCTTCCTCCCGCGGCAATCGCTCCTCCATGAGAAACGCTTGCACATATTCCCTACTAACTACCTTCCCATCTCCAAACACCCCCAAAATCAACGCAATCTCACCACACGCCATTTCATGCTGCAAAGCACCATACACGCACCCGTGATTCTCCGCTTTCTGCACCGCAATCCTGCGCCGTCGAAGCGCGGCGAAATCTTCGCGCGTGATGACCTTTCCGTCAGTTGAGGATGCGATGACCTGCTCGACAAGATCATCTTGTTTTACGCAATTACCTTGTTTTTCCGCATGGTCACGTCGTGTGAGGGAAATGTCGTGCTCAACTGCTCCCGGCAACGCTAATTGATCTAAATCCAACACCGCACGCCCGGAATTATCGACTTGTCCCGGTCGCCGCATGCCGAAGCGCGCGAGGAGGGTGTACGGATCGGATAACACGGTCCAGATACGTGTGAGGAAACTTGCTTTGGGGCGCGGGGAGCTGGGGTCGGTGTGAATGTTGTACACGGTGTTTACAAATATGGCGCCTAGAGATGTGGAGATTCCGGTCTCGCGGAGAGCAAGCTTCATGTGTGTGGCTGTGATGGATTGGCCGGTGCGCGGGAGGTAGCCGTGGTTTGCGAGGGTGTTGATCATGGGGCAGGGAGAGCGTTTGTCGGAGGGAGTGGCGGGGAGGTATGTTCCGATACGCACATTGTTGGCGAGGAGAGGGTCTTGTTCGGATGGCATGTTGGATATGGGGTGTCAGTGAGACGGGATGATCAGGTTCGCGTAGGCCCGACGGTGCAGGTGAAATTCAGCACAAATGGTCGAAGGTTGTGGTATTTGACTTGTATTCGTGTACGGGAGTAAGGAACGAGGAAAACCCAAACGCTGGTGGGCATGCATTGGGACATATATATCTGCGCTGATATATGCGTTCCGAAGGCTGAGAACTTGGGGTTCATGGTGGCTGCGGCTGAGCCCCTGCTCGCGCGAACCATTTCAGCCCCAATTCACTGGGTGGGGCTAGCGCGTCGGCCCGCCCGAACGATAAAGCTTAGCCCCGGAGTATATGTGGGTGGTCAGCAATCAATTAGGCAGGACTGATTGGGTGCGAGTATGGGAATGAGTCTTTCTCACCAACGCGTAACAATTTCGGTTCGTGTTTGTTTGCATGTAGCATTCATGGTGGCTTACGCCTGTGAGGGAGACGAAAGCAGGTATTTAGCGATAAAAGTGATTGTTTGCGCGTTTTGTACGTTGTCCGAGAATGGGGATACCACGGCGTGTCTTTTCGCATTAGCCAGCTCACGCGCTTCCCTCCTGTTCGGTGGCTATAGCAAAACATCTGATAACCGTCAACCATGTACGGTGGGCGATCACTCGGTGTTCTGCAACAACTCTTCATGAGAGGCAGACTTTGTCGCCCTCACGAATCATTACAAACGTCCACCAGGAGCTGTTTCAAGGTCATCACGGCAATTCTTTGTTTACATACTGCATTATAGATGTTTGACAAGAACTTCAGCTGCTACTGTCCTCTCGGATCAGACAATACGGACAATGGAGTATGCCGTCAGCTTGGATTTCCCGCACAAGAAAAGAGCCGCTTGTCCAGACACACTCTCTCGCCACCCTCTTTCCATCGAGATGGCATGAAATATCAAAGTCTTGAAGGATCATATATACTCAATGGTAACGATACACCAAAGATCTGAACCAACGAAGTTCTGCAGCCGATCTTGCTCAACCCGCCAGACCAAGAAATGGCGCCCAACGACCCACACAAGTTTGGTCACCGGGTATGATTCTTGCCCATTCTGATGTGTCCGCAGTGAATTGGCTGTCATTGCTATGATCACAGGAGCTAGGCTTTTAGATCGATAGATGGCTATGAAAGCATTATTGATGGACAGTGAGTAGTGTTCCCAAACGAACTCGTGAAAGAAGCACACTATAACCACTGTCAAGAAATAGGTGCATTGCTCCCCGTGTATATACTTCTCACACTATCAATTGTACAGATTATGCTCGTACAGGCTCAACTCGACTCAACCAATCCGTTATCGCAATCACCTCTCGAACTCGTGGATCTTCGAAGACATCAACTGTCCACCGCCAGCGCTTCTACACCTAGCAATGTCACGACTACTGTAATTAGCGACCCAGAAAGTAGAGCAAAATATCCTCCATCATGTATCAAAGTAAGGGCTGCTTGGAGATGATATAAGTAATACTGCTTACTACTTAGACATCAAGGACTTAGCTAAATCACTCTTGCTTAGGTTCTACGACTAGGATATAAGGTACGGTGTATGAGGGATAAGTAAACGATGAGATGATCATCTGAGACAGCAGCGGCTTCCTTCATGCTTGACCCTTTCACCCAACAATCGCCCTCCATACGCTGCTTCTGATTGGTCCAGTAGCTCCTGCTTTCACCTATGATTAGACTCGTAGCTACTAGTTATTACTGGATCCGAAAGCTTGCTTTAGCCTGGATCCCCATGACAAAGTCTTTCGCACTATGCAACGAATTGCGATGAAGCCTTTCAAACTAGGTTTCTTGAGACACTCTCGATGCAGCTAGCTATATGGGGGCGTCGGCGGCTCAGCCTTGCGTGATTAGCGGGCAGATGGGCTGCGCCACCACGCAAGGCCAACACGTCAGCCTGTTGGGCGCCATGCTGGATCCTACCCATCATTCTCCAACGTCGCATGTGAACCACTCTTGGACGACAACTTATGATGCAGAACCCCTGAATTGCACCACATATCTATGTGGCCATCCTTCAGGCCTCCATCGAGATGCGTCTTCTGCAATTTCGCAGCAATGGCGAACTCAGCCTTGTCAGTCAACGTCCAGACGGCGACCACCTTGCGTACGCAATTCTTTCACATACATGGGGCCCCGATGGAGACGAGGTCACGTTCCGAGACATTCAATACGGGACGGGCAAAGCAAAACCAGGGTACTTCAAGATCTTGTGGTGCGGTCAACAAGCCAAGAAGGACGGTCTACACTACTTCTGGGTTGATACCTGCTGTATCGACAAATCAAGCAGTCAGGAGCTTCAAGAATCGATCAATTCCATGTACCGATGGTATCAGCACGCTGAGAGATGCTACGTCTACCTGAACGATGTCTCTGGGCATGCGGCCGCCAACGCAGATGACCAAGCCATACGACGCTGGGAGCCTGATTTTAGAAGAAGCAGATGGTTTACACGCGGCTGGACTCTGCAGGAGCTCATCGCGCCGTTGACGGTCGACTTCTTCACGCGTGAAGGAACACATCTTGGGAGCAAGTTGGCCCTTGAGACAACCATCCAGGATATCACAGGGATCGATTTGGCAGCTTTGAACGGTCAACGTCTGTTGTCTGACTTTAGTATAGATGAGAGGTTCTCTTGGGCAAAAGATCGCGTCACTTCGCGTGAAGAGGATACTGCGTATTGCTTATTTGGTATTTTCGACGTGCAGATACCACTTATCTACGCTGAAGGCCGTGAGAAAGCAATGAAGCGACTCCGAAAAGAGATTCGTGAGCAACAAGTTGCGGATGTTGAACGACTCATTGATGATAAAAAGCAAATTCGCCTGCAACAGCGGAGAGAGCACCTCATACGCTTGTTGCGATTCGATCAAATCGATGTGCGCCGGATGGTTGTCGGTAACGCTCACTCCAACACATGTAGATGGCTGTTGGGCGATACCTGCTTCATCAAATGGTTCTTCAGGCAGCACGTTCACCAAGATCATGGCTTGCTTTGGATCAAAGGGAAGCCTGGTTCGGGGAAGTCAACACTGATGAAGTTTGCTTATGAACATGCACGCAAGACGTTGATCAACGCTACCGTTATTTCTTTTTTCTTCAATGCTCGCGGTGGGGCCCTCGAGAAGTCTACCATTGGCATGTATCGATCCATATTGCTGCAACTTTTCGAAGGACACCCAGCACTCCAGACAGTGCTCGATCCTGGCGGTTTGATTGAGGGCTCCGAAGAAGGGGAATTTCCAGGGAATTTCCAATGGACTCTACAAAATCTTCAAGCTCTTATTGGCAATGCTCTGCTTCAAGATCTCAAGACTTTTGCTGTGGTCGCATTCATTGACGCCCTGGACGAATGTGATGAGTCACTCGTACGCGAAATGGTATATTTCTTCGAAGATATCTGCAAGCAAGCATTATCGCGCGACATTCATTTTCAGGTCTGCTTCGCGAGTAGACACTACCCGCACATAACGATTACGAACGGACGCAGCCTAATTCTTGAAGACCGCAATGGACAGGACATCTGCAACTACATCTACAGCGAGCTGAGGATTGGTCATAGTTTCCTTGCAGACTCTATTCGCCAGGAGATCCAAGAGAAGGCTGCAGGAATCTTCATGTGGGCTGTTCTCGTTGTTCGAATCCTGAATAAAGAGCACGATAGCGGTCGAACTCATGCTTTGCGAAAGAGAGTGCAGGAGATACCTAGTGATCTTCACGATCTTTTCCGTGATATACTGATGCGCGATATTAGCTCACACCAGAGAGAGGTGCTCGAACTGTGTATCCAGTGGGTTCTGTGTGCTACGAGTCCTTTAAGTCCGAAAATATTGTACTTTGCCATCCTCATGGGGACTGAGCCTGATGTAGCTGTGATCTCGGATCGTGGAGATATCACAGCAGAAGTCATGGAGAGATTCATTCTCAACTCTTCTAAAGGACTCCTTGAGATTACACCAAACCCTCATCGTCGAGTACAGTTCATCCACGAATCTGTACGCGATTTTCTCCTCGAGGATGGTCTCAGCACTATTTGGCCTGAGGTCGGACAGAACTTCCACGGCCAGAGCCACGAACGATTAAAGGAGTTTTGCATGAGGAACATATCAGCGACTGAGGTCGCTCACGAAATCAAGCAAAGCTCGGTTCTGTCCCAAGAAAACCGTTACCGTCGAGCCATAACACTGTTTCCATTACTGGAGTATTCGACTAGGGCCATTCTGTTCCACGCAGAAGCAGCGGCTAAGCTTGGCATAGATCAGAGCCAATTCCTAGACATGCTTCCATTGCGTTTCATGATCCAATTGGTCAACCACCTCTTGGTAGCAAACTACGATGACAGGATTCCTCTGAGTCTCTCGCTCCCATACTTGCTCGCTGAGTACAATTTTTCAACCCTATTGGAGTGTTGTGGTACTTCCCAATCTTGTCTCGAGGTCGGAGATGGGAGATTCGGACCCCCTCTTTTCGCAGCAATGGCCATGAAAAGCTACAATGCTTTCAATGTCATCATCAAGATTTTGCCAAAGGTTCAAGGAAACTCTTACATCAGAGAGGATGAAATCGGCCGCCAGGATCAAAACTCAGATCAGAGATGGAGTCTTGGCAAGGAATTCAAGTATCACAAAAGTCGGAACATTCCCTCTTACGTGGCAGAAATGGGCAACCATGAGCTGATGTCTTTACTACTGCGCATTGGAAAAGTCGACGTAGACTCGAAGGACGAAGCGCTCAACCAACAAACACTGTTGTCTGTTGCAGCGGGTGAGGGACATCACGAAGTAATGAATGTGTTACTAGAGGCGGGAGCTGGAATTGACAACAGGGATACATTCGGACGCACTCCGCTCTGGTACGCTATACGACACGGCAATAAAAGGGCAGTGGCTTTGCTGTTAGACTACGGTGCCAACATAAACTCCAAAGACAACTCCGGATCAACGTCGCTACTTTGGGCGGCAGAACACTCCAGCGAAGCAATGCTCAGATTGTTGCTGGAGACAGGCAAATCCGACGTCGAGATGACCAATCTTGGGGGAGAAACACCACTCCTAATAGCATCACAGTGCGGTTATGTAGGGTCGGTGAAGCTCTTATTGTACATCGGAAAAGCTCGAACTGACGTAAGAGATCGCATTGGACAGTCTGCGCTTTGGTGGGCTATTGAAAATCAGCATGTAGAAGTCATCAAACTGCTGCTGAGTACTGGTAAAATTGATCTGGAACGGGGAGAACTCAATGGATGGTCGGCTCTGTGGTGGTCTGAGCAAACTGGGTCTGCAGCCGTCATTGACTTGGTCCAACAATACTTGGCCAACTTCAAGAGTCTGCAATCGCTACCCATTTCGTAACACGTTTCAGCGACTAAAACGGCATTCAACGCCTATGCTCATTTCGCCAATAGTACCCCTGTGCTAACCGAAAGTTTGTACGCAGTTCACATGCCCCCAAGCGTTTTCTGGTATCGACAACAGAACTCGGCCTCCAAGGATAAGCTTCGAGTATCGGAGACCCAATACTGAAACATCTCGTATCAGCTTGTTCCCATACCAAGGTGTGGATCCAATCTCATACTCAGTAAGTATAGGCTCTCCTTGAGGGACGTCATACTCTCCAATCGCTCCGTGGATTGCAAATAGATCCTGCAAGTGTAATTCAAAACCGACCTCAGTGTCTAGCACATCTGCATAGATCGCATCATTCTGCTCATCAATCTCCTCCTCTTCGTCTTTATCGTCGTCGTCGTCGTAGTGTTCTTCTTCTGACTGATCGTTAGACAGGCTAACTAACTGTTCATCCTCCGCCTCGACACCAAATCTACGGTGCTCCATACATTCCAGTCCATTACGGTTGAATCCGGTATCTCGATGCAAATCTCGTGCACTTCGCTCGTAGCCTGCGTTGGATCATCATACGACTGGCCGCCTTGAACATCGTGGACCTCGCCAGTGTAGGGAAGCAAGCACACGAAGCAGAATTCATGTCGGCAGTAGCATCAAAACATGTGATTGCACGCGTCCTTGTGCTCAACTTACATTCGACAATCAGGGCACTGCTTTAAACGATATTGAGCCGAGTACTCTGGCAGCCAATCCGACTCGTTGCCACGTTCACCAGGATCGAGACAGCAGTGTCGATCGTTCAACTAAAGCTGCTTGCAGCCCACAAGGTATTGATACCGCACTCGCACCGGAACGTTTGTATACCACGTATGGAAGTTGTCGAATTCCTCCTTTGGATGAATCGTCGACGGTGGGTTAGTGCAAACAGGTACTAAAGACTTATTAGAGATGTGAACGAGCAAGGGTCCAAGAACATGAAAACGATGGGTAAAATGACTTAGGTTGCAGCTGAGGAAACTGAGCAGCATGTACCAGCACCGGCAGACAAGTTCGAGGAAGTCATGAGATCGTTTGACAATCACAATGGCGCGAATACTGATGGTGATGATGAATTCAGCCGCTATCAACGGCTCTTGAGCAATGGGCCATTAGAGACCGCAGACCTCAGCCAGATCCTGCTGGCAGAGCCAGTGCAAGCAGTCGTGAGCCGCCCACGCCGGACGCCGCCATCGTACAACGAACGACTTCGGATTCATCGTGCGCGACGATGCGCAATCTTTGCCTCAACACCAAGCAACCCATATCGTGTATATCCCCAGATACCTCCAACGCCACTGCAATTCGAACACAATCACGCCTTCTACTCTAGCAGCTTATATAACAAGGAATACCGCAGCGCCCGCTGCTCCATCTGTACCATGGCATGTGAAGCTTCTCCCACTATTGTGAGGGATGTGGGATCGTTGTATGTCGAGTGTGCTTCGATACATTCAGATGCTACTCTGATTTTTACCAGTTGTACACGCAAAATTTGGTATCGGTCATAACTTCGGTTGAGGATGGAGTTGTGCCTTTTCGGGCTGAGCTCAAATGCGTTCGACAACGGCTTGAGGATGAGTTGGACAGCGAGTGGGGAGTCGCAGCAATGTTACTCTTCCATTCTGATTGAATCTTTTCATCAACACAGCTTAGACTAACTCCCTTCACCACCCCGCTTAGCGCTGCGCCTCGCGTCAGCACAAAAGCTTAGACTATTTGCTCATCACAATTCCTCTATCAGCTAAGACCACTCCGAAAACACTATGACCTACAGCGAGGAATCCACCAAAGTCACTTGTGAAACTTGCAACCGTGCCTCCGTCGAGTCCGTCAGCTCTTGCACCAACGAACTTCAATTCCGCTGCGATGGCTGCGTCTAACTCCAAACTTACTTATCGAGCCACGACTCTGTTGACTTTGATGCCGATCTCAGCGACGCACTGGACGATGTGGACGAGAAGGTTCACACTATGCAGGAGCGTAAGGAGCGCTCAACCACTGCGCGTAAGGCCCACGGTAAGAAGGGCTAGCTCAGATTAGGCCAAAGAAGTGGCAGAAGATTTTGATGTATATATATGATGCTGAGGTCTGCGGTCCGGTTTCTCGAGCATGTTTCGGACGTTAGATATACCTGGCTAGGTCCGACCACCAACACTAAATCTGATGAACAGATCATAGCACAATGTACATTGTAGTGCGAGTCATCATTAATTTGTATAAAAGTCGTGAACACCAATTATCCCCTACCAATTAATGGTTTTGCGTCGCAAACCTCGCACCATTAGCATCCACATGCTCCTCCAGCCTGACATGCAAGTTCTTGGCCACGTCCTGCATCGTGATAAACGACCTGACATCGCCTAGCGCAACCCTCTCGCGATCCTCAATACCGTGGAACAATAATGGCAAGGCAGATCGCCTCCAGGCATATTCTTTCCGAGTGGTGATCGCAGTGTACAACACAAAGACAGCCGCAAACCCGACGACAAAGGCAGGAAGGCCAAGACGTGCCCAGTCAATATCGTAGTAGTACACTGGCTTCTCCACAGTGCCTGTTGTGTACAAATACTGTAAGGAACCATCGAGCATCCTACTTGTTGAGTGGCGAACTGTAAAGGATGCACCCCAGGCAATGTTGTTCCACATCCTCTTGATGCCAGCGAAAATGAGTGCATCATTTTCAAGCACGTCTAGAGATGTTCTGTTCGTCCTTGCCATGTCAATGTTTGTGACGAAGGTGTTCATGCGTGTCCATGTCGAGTTCGTCGAGTTGATAGCAAAAAGGCCGCCTTGAAAGCCCTCCCGTTCATCCATCAGCATTCTCTCGAGACCTTCTCCAGCATTGTTGCTGACAGCAAACACGCAGTTATCTTCGTAGTATGTGCTGTTATCCTTGGGTACTACTTTGCCGTCCACATGACAGGTTGTGGGTTCGAGTGCCCACCAATTCTTGGTGTCCTCTGGTTGGAAATCGATGTACATTTCGACGCTCGTGTCCGTGGAATTGAGCTTGAAGTTCGAGGTTTCATCGACAAACTCTTTCAGCGTTCGAATATACCATGATAGCGCACATTCGTAAGCCAACACACCGCTCGACCCCCAGAGCATGATGCCTGTGCGCGCGATAAGTGCAGTATAGCCTGGGCCGAACACTTTATCCATGTATGCGTTGCTTTCATATGTCGTGTTCGAATATGTTCCAATGGCCTGGTATTCGTATTGGTTTGTCCCGTTGTAATAGAAGTTCATGTCTATACCCGGCAGGGTTTTGTAGGGTGCGAGCCTGCCGCTTGCGGGGTGGTCGACGATGTCGCGTGTACGATCAACGCATTTCGATGCGATAGCGAGCGTCTGGGCGGTAGGGAAGTAACAGTATCCAGTGGGGCAATTAACACTAGTCACAGCTGTCATGAAGTCACTGAGTCCGTTGCTGTAAGATTCGCCGAATTTGATCGCATTGATGAGTTGTGTTGAAGGCCAACGGTCCTGAGCCGACGTCATGATCTGTGAGTCATCGTACCATGTTGATCTCGACATGTATGTCTCGTTGGTGGTATTTGGATAAAGGGCGTAGATATCTCTGTTGGGCTGCATCATGACGGGGATTCGTACGGCGCTTTGCACGAGCGCGTCAAGTGGAAGCGTGAGTATGGTCAGTGCAGCACCAACAGTTGCTACGTTCCTGAGAGAAACATTAGCCTGAGGACCATCGCGCTACATTCTGCTCACCTGAAGCGCAAAGTCCAGAGAAGCTTCGCGGAACCAAGCATGCCGCGTGCAGCTTCATCAAAACGTTCCATATCAAGAAGGCGCTGCCCGGTACGGAACCAACCCCATTTCAGCTGACCTATCGCGGTGGCTACAGGTAGGAGCATAGCTGCTCTCATGATTGCGCCGAGGATTGCGAGAACCGGAAAAATTGTCGGTCTTTTGTTGGGACTCTTCGAATTATCTGTCGCATCACCGTAGATTGCCTGGTCATACCAGGCCAAAACTCCTATAATGGATGCAAACAATGCAAGAGAAAAGACACTCGCAAACGCTTCCAGCAGCCAAAACTTATGAGCGACTGTGCGGAGTCTGTACTTCGCTCTACCCCATGCCGAGTGTGGAGTTGATGCTTCCAAAAGGCTGTTCGCGGTGTGGTTTTGTGCCTCCTCATGCGAGACGTATTGCGTCTTCTCATCCTGCTGATGTAGTGGGGGTGGAGGTGGATACGATGTCGAGATTGTTTGGAAGTCTGCGTGTGGCACTTGGGAGTAAGTGGGCGCGGGCGAATTCATGGTGATCGTGAGGTCCAAGTACAAAGCCTTGAGAGATTACAACACTCTGTCGAGGAGAGTATGCTATGATATAAGCATCGCCAGCCGTCAATCGAAGGAACACTGGATATTTGCTGGCCGACTATCAGGCGTCCACATCTTCGCACAACGATCTGCCCGAACCGTGTGAGCTGAATCGCTGAGCCAATGGATAGCCATGTCGTAGAATCAAAGCCAAGCCACAAGGCTTGATAATGCCAGTTGTTAGGGTGCACCTGCCACATTAATATCGAGCCGGGTTCAGCTGTAGGCCCAGCCGACCAGCCATATCGTGGGGGCTGAACTGAGGCGTTAAGCGCAGTTACACGGTGCTTCCCACCAAGAGTACCAGATAAGTAGTACAACAAACCAGTTGTGTTTAAGAGCAGTTGGCGTCAGACGTACAATGGTGCTAGTAATGTACTGATATTATACTGCGGTTGTCGATGCATCTATCAAATTTGATGGGATGTAGAAGGGGGAGCGCATGGACAGCCTTGCCTTGAGCTAAAATTGGCCCCCAAAAGCCGAGCGCTTTACGCCACCCGAGGCCCAGCCCGCACACTATTCTCACGCGAAGTTAGATAGGCATGTATACCCTGCAAATCCTCCATGGCTTCCTGCACGAAGATCTCAGCTCGGATAAATCGCACAATTGACCGCTGCAATGGCTTCGACTATCGCATATGCTCTCTAGAACTGGCTGCCCACCCGATAACCATGCGCACTGATTGGTTCCCATCATACAAATGCTAGGATGGATGAAAATTCGTTGATCGCATGCTGCGACTGACCGGTGAAGCTAGCGTAGGAGATAGTCGATTTGCCCATTGACTATTATGGGTAAGTACAATAGGAAGATCTGCGGCCATCGCAATGAGGAAAGCAGTACAGAGACCTTCGAAACTAGAAGCACAGGAGGAAGACATATGCGAAATGGTGTGAAGCGAGATTGACAACTTACAAAATTGGGGATGAAATTGCGAGATTGCAAGATTGCGAGAAGGTTCGTGGCGATCAAACAGCAAGTTGCCAACGAGTCACGACCTGTGAAGGTCTGCTCAGACACTACCGTAGCGTCTTCGTCATGCTAAAGGACACCACTTCCAGCGCCTCGCAGAAAGCTAACTTAATCTACCTACCTTCATTGCACGATTGACCTTCTCGACACTGTGGACACTTTTGGTCACCAGGTGTCGACTCGTTTCTGTCAGTCTTTAAACTCAACAAATGCCTAGGTACTGCTGAAGCGACGACACAGCCGCAATTACCACAAATGACAAGCATCCACGCTCTAGTGATCGCAAAGTGGATACTTGGGATCAGAATACAGTCGCTCGACCCTCAATCTATCCTTCTTTACAAGCTCCCCGCGCGTGGCTACCAGTCCCTCCGCCAGAGCATTCGCGCTCGGTCGCTTCTCCGGCTTCGTCTCCAAGCATGCGACAATAAACTCGCCCAGTTCCTTCGAGTACTGCTCATACCCTTTCTGCCACCTCTGCCACACCAGACCAGTAAGGTCCGCATCTGGTGTCTCCTTCAGACAGAAGAGACACCACATCACGACCCCGATCTCGAACACATCGGCCGCTTCCGTCGGCGCAGAGCCCTCCAGTGCGCCATACATGGTGTCAACCTCAGGTTCTCATCCGTCCATTCCGAGTCCGTGACCGCGCAGCCAAAATCACCGAGCTTGACTGAAAAAGGGTACTTACTGGCACTTTTGGCGAGTCGGTCAGCTTTGGTGAAGACGTTAGACGAAATGATGTCGCGATGCGACACACGGTCCCAGACTTTGCACGACGAGAGGCCGTGGTGGCAGTACTGAACTACCTGTGCCAGTGATTCGAAAATCTGCCAGACAAAGAGCTCAGGGACCATTTCGCCGCCGGAGGCGTATAAGCTAACAAGATCTCTGACGGTCAGGTGTTCACAGAATTCGGTTACCATCCATGGGATTCCGTGGCCGTGTTCTGGAATGTGGCTATCGTAGAGCTGGACAATGTTGGCATGCTCCAAACCGCTTAAGATTGTGATCTCGCGGCGAGCGTAGCCCTGTCGCATTCCTTCAGACGGAAGAACTTTCATGATGGCATGGCGTCCCTTGATCGTGTTAGTCACATCAGCAACGAGGAAGATACCGCGATTGAGAGTTCAGATTCGATCCTCCAACGCCCGCCAATGGTTCTACCGACCTCAAAGCGGTTGCTCATATCGGTCTTCGCATGCTTACTCTTCAGCCAACGTTTCAGTTTCTCTTTGCCGTCTTGAGACAAGAATTGGAAGTGATCAGCTTCATAGTAGTCCTCACCCAGGCAGATAGCAGCAGCGTAATTCAGACCTGGTAGTTCTGGTGGATCATATTTCTCCCATGTCTGTAGTTCTTTGCTCAGAATAAACTTCTCCATGCAGCCTTGCGGGGGTTTGGATGGATCTATGCCATTCGGTTTCAAACAGGCTTCGAACTCGATACGAGACTCGCTTTTCCACTCTTCAAAATCCCCCACTACTTGGGTTGGTGTACATTTTGTGATCTTATAGAGCTTTCTATTCAATGCCACCTTCTTGTTGAGCTTAGACTTATCTGCCATGAAACCGGCCATGATGAGATCGAAAGTTTGATTGCTGAATGTAGGAGAGATAGCTCGAGAGCACATAGAAATGTAAGTTCGAATCAATTTATAGATTGTGAGCTTGACTTTATGCCCACAAAGTTGGACAAGTCGCAATGCGACCAGATACCTACACTTCACAATGCTGCGAGAACTATGCGTACCAACATGCCAGATCGTCGCGGGTCTATTGTCATTGTAAGCTCATTATGACCTTACTGGTGCGGTCTGACGACTTGAGCAGCATTGTGGAGCAAGCCAGCAATTGTCATTTCTCGTACCATTCGGAACGGAACGAGCGAGTGAAGCAAGAACCGCGGCGCTGCTAAGAAGCAGCTTCTGTCGCCGATAGGCACACGGCATCTTAGTCCGCCCTTCTTTGTCCTTCCGATTTCTCGTCTGCACAGCGGAGAACCCCTGGATGCTCTCTTATCCTTTATGATAGGAATATTGTCCGATCTCTAACCACCTGTGGAGATATCCAACGGCGGCTACAACTTGATGAAACGACATCGTTATCAACGATGACGCGCCGGCTGCGTGAACGATCAGCGTTGGTGTTGGTATTGGTGTTCCTGCCAACTAGTCGTCCGAGTCAGTTCTCGCCAAAAGATGCCGCCACACCCGACGTAAGCCACGTGAACCCTGTTTCACCCAAGACCCTGAAGTCACAACGTTCTTCGTTCCCTGTTCTCCTTGATCTATAAACAGGTTCATCCGGCAGCCAACATTGGCAACGTTCGTCACGGCAAAAGCGACTCTTCATTCGCCGCGACGCGCGAATTCTCCACGTGGACATCTCGTAGAGCACGATGATCTCTACTTGGCTCGAGAACAAAGGTCCGAATCATGTCTCGCCAACATCCCGGCGTCTTGCATGCAACCATGTCAAACTCGAGACTCCATCGCCAGAGTTTCCAAAAACCGTTGCGCTATCCGGATACCCGATGGCCTGAGCGTAGCGATCCTTGTGTCAATCTCCGTGCTGCAATCAGATCGCCTCATTTCTGGGGTCGGTGGGCTGGCTGACTGCGCGCGTCGGCGCTTTTATTCACCTCGTTCCGCCGGTCCTTCCTTTCGTCGTCTGCGCGCCCAAGTCCTGTGCTGTTGCAACACCTTCCACGCCGTTCTTTTGATATGCGACGAGTCGAGCTTACCAAATGGGACAACATGAAGACGCCGTGATCAGTTCGACTCCCAGGAGACGTCGTATCCATCCGCTCCGGAGAATCACAAGAATCGTTTTTCGGCGATGCTACCGACGGAGGGAGGAAGGCGGTGCTTCTTCAGAGATCTGTAAAGGCCCGTCATTTTTCCACAACCTACTACCGATACTTGAACCATTTCTGCTGTTGGATCCCAAGCTTTTGTTCATCGAGGATCATATCCTCGGGCGGCCCCAAGCACCTCGCAATGGAAAGTCGTACAAGATACCCGCAAGCGTCGAAGAGATGAGGATTTGGATCAAAGAAGCCTCAACACCGTGCGATTGCGACGAATGCGCACCGTGGCTATATGAACTTTGTGAGGATAGTGCACATGGGGTCATACGAGATCATAGCTGTGCACTGACTCGAAAGAGAGAAAGATTTGTTCCCCGACACGATGTTCCAACTCTTCCCCAACCAGAGTTGAGCTTACGACTCTACGGAGAATACGAAACAATGCGCTTGGTGCGGCACCATACCACCTGGCTCGACGATATGTACCTTAATGTCTCCCCGGAGAAATATGGACCAAATGTGCGACAGCTTCAAAGCTTACTACACACATGGAAGGCAAACTT
This sequence comes from Paraphoma chrysanthemicola, assembly GCA_020744225.1. NCBI lineage: Eukaryota > Fungi > Ascomycota > Dothideomycetes > Pleosporales > Phaeosphaeriaceae > Paraphoma > Paraphoma chrysanthemicola. Next base: position 507,692 of record JAGMWG010000010.1, on the reverse strand, counting down.
GACTGGACCGGACATGCGCTCAAGTATGTCTAGCACCCAAGCACTTCATCTCATTTCCGTCCTTAATCGGGTATTCTTTTTCGGCTCCATACCTCCGCATCGACAGGCCATTTCCGCAGGATTCTCATGGCTGTCTCCGACAGAAAAGTCCTGCTTTGGCATCGGCACATTCAACCCACTCATCGGAACACAAGTCTTGCTTCACCCTATATTGTATCGGACTGGAGGAAGTGCAGATGATTTGGACGTGCGGTGGAGGAATCGGCTTGGAACCATTCTTCATGAGCTCTGTCATGCTTTCCTGAAAGCATACACTTGCCGGTCATGCCCAATGCACGATCGTTGTGTGGGTGCACGAGGACACGGCCGTGCGTGGCAATTGCTGGCAGCCAAGATGGAAGAAGTTGCGACGAGGCTCATGGGCGGATTCGTCGATTTTGGAAGGTGGCCAAGTCTGTTGAATGAATTGGAAGGATGTGGGAAGTTGCCGAGTGCGCATGATCTGGAAATGTTGCAAGTAGGAACGAAATGGGAAGAGAAGTAGAAAAGTGGGTTACTGGGTGGATAACTGCTGAAAGATGCCAAGACTATCAGATCTCCGTTAAATAGAGGATTAAAATAGATGATAGAAGTGCCTAAGTAGGTAGCCGTACCATAGCAAGTATATTAACCGCACCATGCCCAAGAATATCCAGTGAAGACGAACTTTATGGTGCAAGAATGAAGGGCAAGAACAAAAATCATCACAAAAATATGCACGCTTCCCTCTCCCCTCTCCTAATAACCTCAACCCTTCAATCTCCTCTTCTTCCAACCAAGCCCAACACATTAAATCCGAACCTTCTACGCCAACAAGCCACCTAATTCTCGCACCCAGCCTACTTATCACTCCCAACGCGACTTCACAATGCAACATACCCATCACGGCGCACAATTCTTACCTCGGAAAATTACATAGCACGCCTCGTAAGGCTGTGCGCAGCAAAACCGTGGCTTGGACCTGAAACCTTCCGGGGCCGAGTAAGCAGACCAGATCCGGTCTGCTGGTCTAGCGGCATCAAGGTAATGGGTTGTGAGACATCGGAATACGAATTCGCGAGGTAGCAATGGGCTTAGAGGGTGGAGCATGGTGGTCAAAGCAAGACTGGTGTGCATATAGATTTGGCGGGACGGACCGTTGGATATTACTGTGGGGGTGGCGCGCTGGGGCCTATTCATGCTGTGGAGTGATGCATTGTGCTTTCTCTGTTTTTTCTGTTTCTAGTAGTATGGTGCGAGATGTTTGATGGGGGTTATGTTGTGCATTCAGGTTTTCTAAGCAAACCTGCATTTGAGATGTGTCTTTATTTCGCACTAAGATCCGAGGGTGGTCTGGGCGATGATATGTGTGTCACTTCTGGTGTTGATTGATAGCTATTCCAATAGAAAATGGGGTTGCGCGGCAAAAGGTCAGATACTATTGCGAGACGTGTAGTGGAGCAGTCGAATTTTGTCGTGCGGACGCACTCGTAGACTATGTACAAGTGTGCTGCATAAGCCTAAAGTACGCCTTGACCCCATTGCGTCGGACCTTGAAATTCACATCTAAATCAACACAGCTCCGGTGAATGCCTAGGGACCAGAGTCACGATGTACGGTACTGTACTGCACTCCCATACCAAACCGTGCCGTGTTTGGTTCGTACTCCGGTGCTGGATGTGACGTCGGCGATTCCGCTGGGTCAATCTATGCTTCTCAATCATAGCGCACTTTTGCATGCTTGTGCTACTGTGCTGCTTTGTTCGTTGATGTAATTCATTGTTCGCTTGGTGCACATAGCGAGCGAACATGACATGGCTAAGAAAGCGGAGTCGCGGACTGGCCGAACCTGTCCAGTTCAGTTGTAAATGGCTTTGTTCCATGGCATAAATTTGATTTCGTAAGTAGGGCTGAGGGGTGACTGGCGAGAGTGTCTGTAACGTGACGGGATGTTTTAAGGCGTAGCGCGCTAGTCCCAATACGGTCGTCAGCAATCCTTGCTTCAAATCATGGTGATCGTCACTGCAATGCAAATAGGATCGAGCAGCTCGGTAGTCCCGAGTGATCATCTCAACATCTTTCGTGACGACCTGCAAATCTGCCCCATTGAGTCAGTATTTGTCAATCCCGCAGCCTACTCATTGCCAAGCCGTAGTACAAATCCGTGAGTCTATCATGCATAGCACTGCACAGCATCATGACTCTTCCGCGCTCCGCCGGCCTTAGGCAACTAGTTCACCTGTTTCTCAACTGAGCAAAAGAGTGCGAAAGGCGAGAAGGCGACTCGATATATCGATCAGTGCAACATGACACGATCGCGGCGAAGCCATGTGCCCGGGGTCGCATATGGCGTAATGTGTAACGGCCGGAGACGAGGCCGGAGGCTGAAGTGGAGCCGAAGAAGAAGCAAGCGGGTTCAGGAGCGAACACCTGTTCGGCATGAGCCTCATATTGAGGTAACAAGGCGAGGCTGCGGCGGGGGCGTGGCTGGTGAACATGCGGTCCGAGAGGTATGGTCCGGGTGTCTTGTGAAATGTGATGTTTCGTTATCGGCGATGATGAGTTCCGGTAAGTCTTGACGATCAAGGTGTGTCATATTTTGCGGACGAAGTCACTCGTCGGCCATTATCCCGCATACTGGGAGACTGTACGCGTGGTTTCAAATCTCTTCACGTGTCTTCTACGCGCTCCTCTCCCATGTACCTAATCCGGCAACATCTTGGCCCCAAAATAGCCCATATGCAGACTAAAGAGCAGCTAAACACACCCGTTAGAGCGCGCCTTTGCTATAATTATGCGCAGTCAGCAGCATCCAGCGCCCAATCATTACCTTCAGCTGGCAACTGCAGGCATTTAACCTATCTGGGGAAATGGCTGACTGAGATGCTGCGGCGCAGTTATTTAGCGTCAGCCCTACCAGCGCTAACTCGCGCTTGTCGCGTCTACCACGATCGGATCGAGGCTGTGCCTATTTTTGGGGGCTGCCCTGTAGAGCTGACGCTGCGTGAAGGGGTTCCTGCAGATGAATGGGTGCCGTGGCCTTGTTGTCGGGTCTGCGGTGCGGGCCCTTCGACTTCTGAAGTGGGTTATGTGATGCGGCGGTCTTATCGACATGATTACGTGCAAAATGGAAACCTCCCTGAAGAGTGCGGCAGGCCTGTGACCGGCCTCGCGGGATGGCACTTACAGCGTATGCATATGTGCTTCGGCCCCATGGGTTTGCGCGAATGGGCACACGAGTGTCTGCCTGGCAAGGCAAACTCCTTGACGACGCGGACATGCATCTCGCTGTGTTGTCGCTGGCAGTGCTGTTCTTCCGGTCCTCCAACCCTCAAGATAGGTCAGGGGTGCATGTGATGTCGTACTTCAAACGAGGTTCCATTTCCATGCTGTCGGGTTGTTTGAAGCGCGCTGCCGGCATGAAGCTCGTGGCCATCCTTCTGCTTCTGTAGCACGAACGTGGCTCAATCCCGGCACCAAATCTGCCTCCACGGCAGTAAGACAACGTGAGCGCATCCGCGACCAGCATTGGGCAGGTGTCAGAAGCCCTGCTCGATTATAGCAGTGTGGTGTAGAGGCTCATTGGTGCACTGAGACGAGGCCATGCGAAATGGGCGTTGTGGAGGTGCTCTTGCACAAGATCGCTGTCCGAACATTGATTGGACTTGCATCTTGATGTCTGTGCACGCTCATGAACTTATTTTCGCCCGCCAGTAGAAGTGGTGAACACACGCCTACTATCACGTATCGTTCGGGCAATGACTCGATCCTCCGGTCAATATTGACTAAGGGGACGTTTTCTAGCAGCTTCACAGCCCTTTGACAGTCACACAGGCCTGTGTACCTGCAGTGGTGGGCCGATGACTTGGAAATGCATCAATTCCGACCTCGTGTTCTGGCAGCGGCAGCCATTCCCGAGCGGGCCATTGCGACGGCGCACAGTCGCATCAAGTGGGTCGTTGTCGAGCACAGCTGAACCATGAGCGCTGAACTTTGCGGATGACCTCAATCCGTCGACTTCATGCAGGCACAAGTCGCCGAGTTCTGCAAGTGCAACGCCATTTGGGAACGGCTGTTTCCAGTTTCCAGGCTCCAACGGCGTGGCGCTCTTCAAAGTGGAGTCTGGTGAAGTACACAGCTGGAGAGCGATGACTAGCGCACCAACACTCCGCCCTTAACTGTACCCCCCGCAAGAGCAGAGCCATGGCGAGCATGTGTATGGATTTTGATTCGCCGACCTGTGGACGTTTCAAGCTTTGCGCCGGCCTCCAGTCTGGCACGCTGTGCTGCAACGTCGCTCGAGTATAATCCGCACATGGCCTGAGGCATTGCACAGGCACTGCATCGCCTTAGGCGTCGCAGAGTCCTCAATTTGGCGACTGGCACGCAGAGATCGTCATAGAGGGCGATGGCGTGGCACTGCGATAATTGAGTGCGATCTGTAGTTCTCGAGTCTAGGAGCAGTCCGACAATCAATGGCTCTCCCGTCGCCTCGTCGGAAACGGCATGCTCTTCGTAGCGAACGGCTTGCCGAACGGGCAATTGACTGTGTAACGACCCTTGTTGCATTGCGCAAGTCCGCTATTCGTGGGATGAGAGGCCTGCTTGTTCTGATGATGCTGTATGACTGTGTTGCGCATTCTTCCTGCAGACCAATGAAATCAGGCCCCGCGCTTGTCGGAGGAGGATTCCTGCCTGGTGTTTCCCCACGCCTTTCTCATCATGGTCGTCGTCTTTGTGCGAGTGAAGACGCGTGGCAATGGTGGAAGAGGAATATGGCAGGCAGGCAGACACCTCCAAGGCACACTCCCCCGAGTTACGCCCTCTTCGTCGTCCACCTCCAGAGTACGAAGGGTGCGATGCTCTGCTCAACCGCGCGGTCGCACCAATTGCATTTTTCCACGCTCGACTTGGAGCGTTTCTCATCAGCACTGCATTTGCGCGGCTGATGGCATGGCATGGGCGCCAGCGCGTCCGTGCCCGTGCGGCTCATCAAGCCCCCGGCCAGCTTGGACTCCCGTCACTGCCACACCTCAGCACCGCACACAGACCCTGAAACTTATTCTGGTCTGCCACCCATCCCGTCGCGTTACTCGCCGGCCGCTGCGCAGTGCGCCGTTGCAGACGAGATGACTAGATGCCTCGACCAGGATCAGGGCTGCTTGGGCGTGCAAGCCACCGATCCGGTGCTGTGGTTCGCTGGTGAGTACTGTGAGGATGTGGGTGAACGTGCGTATAAAGACGTTTGGGTGCCTGGCAGCAGGCAGAGCAGTCACAACACCCACCACGAAACGTAAACGTACGCCTCCTTCCGAGAGTCCTTCATTCGCCCATAGATTTCATTGTTTCATTTAAGTCGATCCGTCTTCCCTTGAGTCAACTCTTCACTCAGTCTTCCATCCATTCTTCAGACTTCTATCAACGTCTTCGGCTTCTATACCTTCTCCACGCGCATTAGCAATCTTCGGCTTCGGCACTACTCCATCACCAACTCCAACATATCCTCGCCACTTTACTACCTCATCAATATCAAGACATCATTCCCAATGGGTCGCGGCGGATACAACTAGATCGCCTTCAAGCCAGAAGCACTACAACCAACACCACACCTCACAATCTATATCACACAGCACATCACCAAGCCAAGAGGCGCCCTATTCAACTACCAAGACACCATCCATATCCTCATAATGGGTCGAGGAGGCTACAATTAAGCTTAAGCGGATCTTCCCGCAGCCGCCATACGTCAACTATCACCACCACCACACAACGATAACTCCTCAGCGAGTCACAATGACTACACCCATCATATCAACACTCCACCACCGGCCATGGCCAACATCAAGAACACGGCGCAAGCAACGCGTTGAACGATGGCGGACAACTGTAGTACGCTAGCCATCTACTTCGACTTTCGGCTCAACACCACCACCTACTTCATCGCATCGATCGTCAACCGAACCTCCACTCCACCACCATCCAACCAAGCACCTCTCTACTACTCTCCTACCACTTCACCTCGGCTTCGGCCCCTGTACTTTTACCACTCCGGGCTTACTGCTTTCGTTTTTGATTCTGCTTTTCCTTCTCACGTAACACTTGTACCACCACCACCACCCCCTTGTTTTTCCTTCCAATTTTTGCTTTTATGCATAGCATCACGCAAGCGACGGAGTTCCGGCTGGATATCACCATACTGGATATTGGATATCGGTCAACATGTATGATTATGGATCACACGGTTTTTCACGGGTCAATGGGTATACGGCCTGGCTGGCATTGTAACGCTATCGGACTAGGATTGGGCTTTTTTTCCCTGGCGTTTTAGACTCGGGTATGAGGATTCTGCTCTTCGTTGAGCCCTGGTTGGGAAAAATCCTGGTTTCCGGGTTTACGGTACGGGAGAGCTTATAGAGATGGAGTCATTTTGGAGTTTCTTCGGCGCGGTTTTGGAATTTTGTCTGTTTTGGTAATCTTCCATTTTTCAATCTGATTTTGCTTCGAACACCTCACATTCATTCCCAATTTCCTTGTGTTTCTTTTGCGAGTTTTGGGCTGCGCTGGGCTGGTCTGCATAGCAAGTCACGTTCATAGCCACACAAGACGCCCTGGGCGCATACTTGCGTTCAGCACAATCCAAGAACATGTCTCCCACGTTATCTTTTCGCCCCTTGATATCTCTCGTTTTCCGCCCCATCGCCACCCCAGGAAACTCGAAACTCGCGCAATACCTCTCAACCCAGGTAAAATGCCATCCCGCCGCGGTCGCAGAAACGCTCGCCTCGGCTTTGGTTCGCATGCGTCTTATTTCCCAACACAAAATCTATGCGCACGGATATGTGGTCAGCTAAGCAGTCGCGTCAAGCTTCTGGAAGAACGCCAGAACGGGGAAACGTGGTATAACGTTAGACGGATAGATAAAAGCGGGACTGACACGCAAGGCCGGGGTGATCCAGTTGCCTTGCCCGTGCACTTATCGATTTGACCGTCATACACTAAATGGGGGGTGGCTGTCTGGCTGGCTGTGCTTTTGGGGCCGAAATGAGGTGGTGATGGGTGGTCGGGGCGTAAGCACGCCTGGCTCGGTTGTGCGATAAACACGAAGCGAGATGGGAGTAGGTAGGGAAGGGAAATGGCAAGGCAGATTACTTACTTTTCAAAAACGACTCCAAGGACTTCTTCCACGTCGCCGCTGTCGCCGCGGCCGGTGATCCGCGCAAGCGACTCGGCTGCGAAGCGAAGTGATTCGGCTGCGACCACAATGTCTACTTCTTCATCCGCGTCCAATGACTGAAATTCCGATGCAGCTGCATGCGGGGAAACGGCCGTCAAGAAGGTCTCGAGGTGGCCAAGACACTCGGAGAGTAGAACGCGTTGGCGTTCAGTTGCGCCAAGTGATTCCTGCCACACTCCAGGTTCGGGGTCCGAATCTGGCACTAGTGCAGCAGTCATGTCTCTGAACGTATCAAGAAGGGTGGTGATGAAGGCTTGGATGTGTCCAGGGTCGCTAGAGGCGGCTGTGGTGGATGCCTTGCAAGAGATGAAGATGACACGATCCCCAGGTATGCCCAGCGCATGCTGTATGTCCATTGCTAAGGTTGAGCGGGTGCTTGTGAGAGCATCGAGTTGATCGATTTTGTTGACAGCGACAACCACGTTGACGCCTTGATCTGCGCACTGCTTTGCCGTCTTTATGACCTCGGGATCCATTTCGGCTGTGGCGTCCTGGACGACTATTAAAACATCCGACTCTAGAGCCCGCTGCTTGGCGCGCTTAATTCCTTCTTGCTCCACAGCACCCACGGTCTCTGCTCCGACAAGCCCAGCTCTGCGAAGGCCTGCCATGTCTCCAATCTTGACGAGCCAGCCGCCCAGATCGATGCCGACCTCGACAACATCTCTTGTGGTTCCAGCTTCGTGCGAGACAATGGCAGCGTCTCTTCCTACGATGCAGTTCAACAGGCTGCTCTTTCCGGCATTTGGTGCTCCGAGAAGCGCAATACTAATGCCGTTGCGCAGTAATTCTCCGCGCATCGCGTTCTCGACGTGTGCTTCCATCTGGATGCGCAAGGCTCGGACTTGGGTCGCAACAGAAGCACAAAGCACTGCGGGTGATTCGTCAAAGTGCTGGTCCTCGGAGAAGTCAATTAGTGCCTCCAGCTCTCCTCGTGCTTGGAGCAGCAGCGTGCGCCAATGCTCGTACCGTGTTGCCAGCGATGATGTTGTGCCCCGAACAGATAGCTTACGCTGCTGTTCGGTGGATGCCGAGAGTGTCTCGCCCAGGGACTCGATCTGAGGCAAGTCCATGCGATTGTTGTCGAATGCGCGTCGAGTAAACTCCCCTGGCTCGGCATATCGTATGTGGTGCTGAGATGCTGCATCCAAGTCTGAAGTGGTCGCGCATTGTGGTATGGCTGCGAGAACTGCGCGAACGATGGCAGGGCCGCCATGCACATGCAGCTCGAGGACGTCTTCGCCCGTGACGGTGTTGGGCGCGGGAAAGTATAGCACGAGTGCGCCCGAGTCGAGAAGCGTGGCAGGAGAAGGCGGGAGATGGGGACTATAAAGCTTGCGGAGAGAAGCATAGCGTGCCTTTGGGACAGGTGACGAGGGACAAAGCCCTTGATATATCTGCGCCGCAATCAATATATAGTAGGGGAAAGAGGCGCAGAGATCATACTTGTCGACATGCCGACCCCGATACTCTAATTACGGCAATGGCAGCCCTGCCCGAAGCCGTTGAGAGGGCATATATTGTTGGCTCATCTGGAATAGAAGGCGAGGAATGGTAGCATTGGTGCTGCGCCTGTCTCAAGGGCTTCGCGGCGCGAAATTGTGGCCCATAACGAGGGAGAGCTCGATTGGCATCAAGTGGGTGATGAACAGCCCTATAAGATGGGTTGCTTGAGCGGAACGTGTTCAGTCGAAGGCAGCTCCTAAGCGACGGTATGGAAGCTCTCATGCCGAGAGCAATTGGAGTGACGCATGGTGGGGTGGTATTGGGAGAGCGGTGGTTCGCTCCTTCTCCGCAACTGGTCCAAGCGGAAAGCGGGACCCACCGAAGTCTTGGCTGCCAAAATAATTTCTGGCCAGCGCTCGCCGCAGCATCAGATCAACAACCAACAGCCCTGCGAGCATAACACACGTCATGGCTTCAGGTAGGAGTCGCTCACACCCGATGTTCTTGCGCACGTGCTAATAGACGATAGACGATCTTGTTTGGTCCATCATTGGCACCGATTTCTGCAGCTTCAAACTCAAGACTACCAAGGACCAGACCTTTTGTCGCAACGAGCACAATGTTTCGGGCTTCTGCAGTAAACAGTCTTGCCCTCTCGCAAACTCGCGCTACGCCACTATCCGCTCCGACCCTGCCACCGGCAATCTCTATCTCTACATCAAGGCCATCGAACGAGCCCATCTTCCCTCGAAATGGTGGGAGAAAATCAAGCTGCCAAGCAATTACACCAAAGCGCTCGAACTTGTCGACCAGCATCTCGCATATTTCCCCAAGTTCCTGGTGCACAAGAACAAGCAGCGTTTGACGAGGTTGACCCAGGTCAACATTCGTATCCGAAAGCTTGCCAAGGAGGAAGAGCGCCTAGGCGAGCGCCTGGTCCCCAGACTCGCGCCCAAAGTGCGAAGGCGTGAGGAAGGTCGTGAGAGGAAAGCATTGGCTGCTGCAAAGGTCGAGCGAGCCATCGAACGTGTTCTTATCGATCGTCTCCGCTCTGGCGCGTATGGCGACCGCCCACTCAACGTCGAGCCGAACGTCTGGAAGCGCGTCATGCGAGGTCTGGAGAAGGAAGGCCAGGTTGAGCGCGATCAAGACCTTGACGATGGCCTGGAGGAAGAAGACGAGGAGGTAGAGTACGAGCACGAGATGGAGAATGGTGTAGGCGAGGTGGAATACGTCAGTGACATCGAGGGCGAGTCAGACGATGAGATGGAGGACTTTGAGGACTGGATTGGTGGCCAGAGCCCCGATGAAGGCTCAGGCGGCGACGACAGCGAAGATGCCAGCGATAGCGACGAGGACGACGAGTCAGCTGACGAAGACACCGAAGCCCTCAAGAAAACGCTTGCCAACCTCAAGCGGAAGCGACCTGCAGGGCCGCCGCCCAAGCCGAAGAAGAAGCCGTCGAAAGACTCCAAGGGCCCGAAGCGCAACATCGAGTACGAGATCGAGCGGGAGCCGCTTGCGAGAGAGGCTATGCGCATATGATACCCTGCGACATGATATTCATAGTATCGGCGTTCTTTGGCGTCTTCGGTGTTCCGGTAAACTGGAGGCAGCTTTGTGGCGACAGCACTAGTACTTCGAAGATGCTGCGACTGCTTATCGAGAACACTGTGGCATGTTTCGAGCGACAATGTTAGACATTTCGCACATTTATAGCATTTCAAGCAAGGTTTATTCACAATGTGGCCAATGTCTGCTTGAAGATCCAAGTAAACTTCTCTTCCTGACTCTACCGCACAAGAGCATGTCTGAATTTGAGACAGACGTAATTAATGACGGTCCGCGTGCCACAGTCTGGGGGGAAGGCTCCTTCCACGAGAAGCTCTGCTGTCCTGTTAAGTCCGCGCAAGTCGATCTTGATCACAATACGTGGGCAGCTGAGTCGTCAAACCGGCTTACAACTCCTGAGACCCCACAGTGTGATAGCGCTCAAGAAGTTAGATATGGAGTCGTGGAGCCCAGAACATCTCCAGCAACATCTGAATCACTCAACACACCGCCTACAGATCCCACAGAGGATGACGAGGAGTTTGGTGACTTCCAAGATGCCTCTTCTGACCCCTTCGCGCAGCCGGTTTTCGTGGCCGACGATTGGGATGAGTCTGACGCATGTCTTCCGAATGCTGAACCGCCGCAAGAACATGGTCTGTTTGAAGGGCTAGGTCTCGTCGAACCAATACACGTGCGCTTCGATGAGACAAGCCGTGAACTGCGTCGCGCAGGCAAGCTGTGGCTACGAAGGCTTAGACTCGGTCGAGAAGAAGTAGGCGTGAACAATGTCAAAGTTCTTTCGAGTGGTAGGCGTGCTGAGTAGCCCGTTGGAGCTGATGACTTGAACGACAAGGCGTCATATAACCAGACGTCTCCGACGGAGGAGGACAAGGAGATATCTGCTCGTTGTCCTCTTGACCTGAGCGGACCTTTGCGTCCTGTGAACTTTGCATGTCCTAGATTCAGTGATTTCCAACAAGAAATGGCCAAGGAGATGGGTAATATGGTGGAAGCCGAGAAACAGGCTTGGGTCCAATAAGTTAGTTTGCCTTTCTGTACATCAATCACTCGGTCGTGCCTGCTTTTCTAGAACATTTAGAACACAGTCAATCACTTCCCTATCCACAATGCTCTTGCCGACACCATTCGTCCTTCTAACAAGCCTTCCAAGTCAAACCGACGTTTGCTAAGCAATTTACACCGGAATCCACAGTGGAGACCCTACTACAACACCGCAACCACAGGCATAACACACCACAAACACACCACGACCATCCATCCCGTCGTACCCGGCCAACGGCATGTCACCCGAAACACAAAACAACGAACCCCAGACTCGCCCACATGCCGTGCCTGACCCTTCCCTATATGTCTGGCACCCGCAATACCCCATCCGGCAACCCGCGACCCAAGCCTCGGTCCTTCCCCGGCAGCTTCAAGCTTAGCGAGCACTTGACTCCTCGACCGCCTCGTCACGATCTCACACCCGTGCACACATCTGCTTCGGGCTTCCAGATACAGCAATCCGGCTGGCCTGACCTTCACACCTCGCACGACCCGACGACCGTTAGCAGATGCGGCACTGGGGTGCATGCGCCGTCGTGCGGTCCGATGCTGTTCAGATGCTGTGTCTTCTCCGCACGCTTTGCCCCACGGGGGAAAGATGTGCTGGTAGTGTCGAACGGCGTAAAGCGCCCCGACGTCATCGCTACACTTGCTTCAAGGGACATGATGATGCAGGCCATGGCCATGGCGCTGGGACTGGGCGCTATGGCGACGGTTACATTAAGGCGACGAGGCCGTGGGGCCGGCTTGCTTTTTGGTATTAAGCTTCGGGCTGCGTCGACGTAGGTTTAATTGTGCACGCACGCGATTCATTTATTGTTGTCGTTGTGGTAAACCCAATTGTAATTCTTCTGGGATCTCGATTACCGAGGTTGAGATTATTGTATGGTCACATCGCATCTCGCAGGTTGGAAAAGTTATCGAGGCAACTATGGCGAAGTCGAAGTTTTACGGCCTCAGAGGCGTGAAGTTGAATATCGCGATTGCGATTGTGGCTGGAACGGATTTCGCATTGTTTGGATATGGTGAGTATTGAGAACTTTTCACGCCTCGACCATGAGCAAAGTCTGACATATAAACAGATCAGGGTGTTATGGGCGGTCTTTTGACGCTCCCATCATTCCTCCGTTATTTCCCTGAGATTGATACTGTACATCCTCCGCCAGGGAGTTCACCAAGTCATGCCGCCACTATCCAAGCGATTACAGTCGGCGCATACACTCTCGGATGCTTCTTCGGCGCGGTAGCCACAATTTGGCTTGGTAATATGCTTGGACGTAAACGCACGATCTTCTATGGCTCGGTCATTATGATTGTTGGCGCAGTCCTACAGACTGCGGCGTATGGTCTTCCTCAGCTTATAGTAGGACGATGGGTCACTGGGTTTGGAAATGGTATGCATTCTGCACGCCCCAGATCATCGTGTTACTGACTTCTTCCAGGCATGAATACCTCGACCGTTCCAACATGGCAATCCGAAACCTCCAAACCGCATCGACGAGGCCAAATGGTCATGATCGAAGGTTCGCTCATTGTTTTCGGTGTCATGATAAGCTACTGGCTTGATCTTGGTTTTTCGTTCCTGGAGCCCAGCAGTATCGCATGGCGCTTCCCCATCGCCTTCCAGATCATCCTCGCCATCTTCATTCTCATTTTCATTCCCGGTCTGCCTGAGTCGCCTCGATGGCTTGTGCTCAAGGGCCGCAACGACGAGGCGCTCGAAGTGCTGGCTGCGCTAAGCGACCTACCGCCAGAGGATAAGAGAATTCAGCAAGAGTACTTGGCAGTTAAGGATGTTGTGTTTGAGATGGAAAAGGGTGGGTTCAGGGAGTGCTTCAAGATGAACAGGAATCGCAATTTCCATCGGACGGCGTTGGCGTATGTCAACCAGATGTTCCAGCAGGTACGATCATTGTCCTACACCAATTCTTGCAGGCGCTGACAACATCTAGATCTCCGGCATCAATTTGGTTACCTACTACGCTGCAACCATTTTCGAAAACTCCATCGGTCTCTCACCCTTCCTCAGCCGTTTGCTATCCGCCTGCAACGGCACAGAATACTGGATGGCATCCTGGATTGCCATCTTCACCATTGAGAAATTCGGCCGTCGGTCCCTCATGATGTTCGGTGCAGCAGGCATGTCCATGTCCATGGCCGTTCTCGCCGGCACAACCAGCAAAATCGGCGACGCAAGCATGGGCCTCGCCGCCACAGTCTTCCTCTTCGTATTCAATTCCTTCTTCGCCATCGGCTGGCTCGGTATGACGTGGCTATACCCTGCCGAAATCACACCGCTGAGCATTCGTGCGCCTGCGAATGCGATTTCCACGACGGCGAACTGGGCGTTTAATTTCATGGTGGTCATGGTTACACCTGTCGCATTTGCGAATATCGGGTATCAGACGTACATCATCTTCGCGGTCATCAACGCTTTCATGGTCCCCTCAGTGTACTTCTTCTTCCCTGAGACGGCGGGACGCAGCTTGGAGGAGATGGATGAGATATTCCACAAGACGACGAATCCATTCAACGTGGTCAAGATTGCGCATGAGATGCCGCGCAGGTATGGCAAGAAGGGCGAATTGCTTATCCCTTACGAGGATACGGAGGAGGCGAGGGAGACGCAGAGGCGTAGGAGTTCGGTCACGGGAGCAGTGCCTGTGATTGCGAGTAATGGGGGTGTTTTGGCGAGAGATGATGAGGAGAAGAGTGTTAGAGAGCACCGGGAGAAGTAAAGGGAGACGAAGCTGGAGTGTGCAGTTTGTTTAAGTAGAGTCGGCGGATAACCTGAATTATGAGAAGTCCTTCTTAAATATGATGTGTTCCTGCATCAAGCATGTTCCACCTTTATACCTTTGGCAAGGCTTCGCTGAACACCTCTGGACATATCCGTAATTTCAGCACATGTTTGACAGAGCACTCAAGAGCCCCAGCCTTGTGGGTGTCGAGCACAGCGACTTAAATCTAGCCAAAGTTGCATATCTACGCATCGCACTAGAATCAAGTGGCCTCTGACGAGTAGACAGAACGCAATACCCCCGTGGACACAAGATCTTGCGGCTCCCCATGCACCCGGTATTTTCCACAAAGATGCGCACTTGCAACGTGTTCTTAGCTTATTGTTCTCATAGTGCGGTGCAAGAACCACAGACTAGCGGGTGTGCCTGCATCTTCTGATCACCGGTACCGAAAGACTTAGTGGCTACACATTTTTATATTCAAAGTCCCGACAACAGCTTCACCTCTTTTACATCAAAGACCTTTTCAAAGTCAATCTTCTTCGAGGGTTCACTTGCTGTTTACGGGCAGCAGGAAGCCATGACAGTCTTCCTTTCGTCAAGGAAAAGGCAGCTGAATCAATGTGTGGAAAGGACATCGACACACAATCACGCGACTTTACAGTCCACCAGGCCGCTCAAAACTGGCACAGCACGTCCCGCGCTCTCGCCTCCCATGCCCGAGCGCACAAGTGCAGTGCCCGCAACAACCCACCCTCTTCCCTCACAAGCTCTCTCAATCCTCGGTCAACTTTCACATCGTAACAAGAAACGCTCTGCGTGGGCCAACAATCGAGCAGGGCTGTATACTGACTTGTCCTGTGGGCAAGGTTATCTGGGGCCAGATGTACATAACCTAAGTCATTTCTTTCAGAAAGACTGGGGCTGAGAGGTGTTTGTGAGGGACGGAGGCGAGACTGACGCGATACCCTGCTTCGCATGTGACGGTAGCTGGAGCGTTGGGCTCGGACATGAAATTTCCGTTGATAAGCGTTGGGGCGAGACAAGTGTATGCACGTTTGGAAGCTGATTTTCAGACATGTGTGTCGTGCTCCAGGGTCCATCCATATGAGATTTGCTCAGGACGGAAGGTGCTATGCTAGTACTACATTACCGTGCCCAGATATGCCGCCTCGACGAGTGATGGATACGGACTGGCCAGCGTAGCCGAGAGAAAGAGGTCTGTACTCGTCAGGAGTTTGCATTCATGCATAAAGCTTACAGCAGCAACATATTATCAAAAGTGTTGGCGCGTGCGAGTCGCAATGCCCACATTAACCCAATTGGGTATGTTGGGAAGTGCGACGATGTACAAAGTTGCGTAAAATTTGTACATTGTGTTCTCGTAAGAGATGGTATCTATATCATCAGTCGTTAGAGTATACAACTAAAGCTATGCGCTATAAGAGCTGACGTAATACTGGAAGCTTGTCAGTTACGATGTGCAGGACGTGATTCAGGCGAAATATACCGTAAGCACAGATTCTTCATCGTTGTGGTCGTTCGGCAAGTAGACGTAGAGGATGAGTGCGTGTTCGTGACAGAAACCTGGCGATTTTTAGTTATGTTCGATAGTGTCGCAAGCCCAGCATCCTTACAGGCAATGACCCTCCCTCCAAGTCTGCCTACGCTCATGACCTTGCCCCAGTCTCGACCGTCGATCCTGACCGATGCCCAGCCCTCTTCACTCCGGCCATCGGCACTTCCCAGAAGTCTCATGCGCGTGCTAGGGTGGTCGGCAATACCAGACTCGCCTCCTACCACTTGCGTAGGATCAAGATCCGGATTGTTGAGATCCGTCCAAACTGACGAAATGCGCATCGCATCTGTCTTGATGCTCATCTTGAGACAGCCGTGCATGTTTGCAGCGATCTCGAGACGCGTCCTTGATGCTGTGGAGCCGCTGCCATTCTTGGTGTCTGCCAAAGCTAGCTTGGTGAACCTGTCACTGATGCTCTTGAGTTGCATAAGAGGTGGGAGCATGATATGCACGTCAGGTTCGCGCGTGGACGGCTCGTGCAGGCTGGCCACCGTGTCCGGCGCAAGCACGCGCACAGGTATCTCTTGCGTGACAATGGTCTCACGATTGCCGCCGCCGAACTCGTTGTCGAATGAGGCATCGAAGCCATCATCATTGTTCGTAGCTGCCGGGAATGCGCTGTACGTGTTCGAGGACGTGGTGGTGACAATGGTGAGGGCTAGCATGGGCATGTTGTCCTTCTTCGTCAGGCGTATTTGCGCTGAGGTCGCATTGAGCGCCGATTTGAGCGCGCGGTTGAGCGACGTAAGCGGCACCTCGAGATTGATGACATTGTTGGCTGCAGATTGGACGCTGATGGTCTCGAAGATGGAGTCCTGCGCGGCGCATTAGGCTGGTAGGTGATGGGACGAGAAGGCGCGCTTACAATTGACAGAACTCTACTTCATGTTAGAAAATGAAAGCACATGACCAGCGCCTTCACTCACGCCCACACTTGTGTGCCCTGCTCGGGGATGATGGTGAAGCACACCTGCTCTTCGCTGAGCTTGACCCATGCGAGTGGTCCCAGCGAGTTGAGCGACGCCGTAAGCTCTGGGTATGTTAGCAAGCAGCTGAATCTCGGTCACGTGTACGGACTTGTGAAGGTGGTGATATTTTGTATCGACGCCTTGAAGCGCATCTTGTTGTGCGCGATGTGGGCGAGGTGTCGCGACGCGTCGAGGAAAGCGTGGGGCAGGCGCGCCCGTGCTGGCAACGTCATTGAGCTGGGGACACCTCCACCTCATTCTTCCACCAACATCACAACTACGGATTCTTCCTAATGACGCATCACTCACTGGAGACTCTAATGTTACGCTGGATGACTGCATGTTCTGCTAGAATGTATGTACAAATGTCTATCTCAGTAAGTAGGTACAGGCGAAAGCCCCTTCCATCTATCCTCCACACCCATTTCCTTCCCACCACATCCAACGCGCGTGACTAAGTCTGCCTTCTGACTGAGATGCCAGTGCTTGAAATCGTGGTCGTTGAGTACATCTGTGCACCATCAGTACCATGTCATGCGGCAGAGTCTGCATACTCACCTGTCCACTGGTACCCTGAATCTCGTATTTGCCGGCGCCAGAGATTGGTACTGACTTGCCACTCTTCGTGGTTGCGCTGCATGCTGTGAAGGATACCGTTCCGTAGTTTGGTGTCTGGACAAGCTCTCCCGGTGTTTTCTGATATGCCTGCACAAACCAATTGGCCGCCAACGCAGTCAATTTCTCTGGCTCGACACCTGCAGGAGCCGAAAGTGATTGCGTCGTCTTCCTATTCTGCGTTTTGTTTTCAATGGTGACAGTTCCACCTGCAGATGCCGCGTTGACCGTGACAGTGATTGAGTTTCCGTTCGCTACCGGTACCGTCGAGGATGTATCCGTAACAGGACCAGGCCAAAACGCCCCAAAGCTCTTGAGTGTACTATTATACACTATACCGCCTCCGAGGACATAGTCTTGCTTTAGAGAGTCCCCGATACCCACCCAGATGGAAAGTCTGTTTGTTCCCGAAAGATTTGGTACCGTGAACGTGCCTGTCACAGTAACAAACGGGTCGCCCTCTACGGTTCCAATGGGTCAGTATTTACATCCAGGCTTTATTTTGCAACAAATGCGCATACCAGGTGCTTTCAGGACACCGCCACCACGGTTCAGATCGAATGCGGCAGATGCCGACGATATCCAGCACGCGGCGCTGATGAGCAGATCGGTCAACCTCATGCTGTTTTTGGTCCTGAAAAGTGCCGAAGGCGTTGAAAAAGACTAGAGTAGTGGTCTGTCCAATGGAACGATGAGATCTGGTGCTTCGAGAACAAAAGAACCTGATCGTCCAGCAGACTGTGTACAAATAAGAGGACTGCAGCTGACGAGACAACAGGACCTATATTGCTTCAGGGGAGCGTACCCGGTCCAGCAACATTACTTCCACGTTATCATGCCTAGCCCACGTTTATCCACTTTGACAATGTTGAGAAGTCATTTCTCTTGACCGGGTGTATGCATGGACGTTTTTGTTTGCTGAAGTACCCGCTTCTTCTTCACCTGCTACCTCATTGTCTGGATGTTCTCCAGCTCACCAATCATGTTTGGCAACATGCGCTTGGCAATTCCTGCAAGTATAGGCGAGGGTGGCCGGTTACGAGGAAAACACCCGGTCCAATCTAAGCATATAGGATTAATTTTCCCCACAACTTGGCGTAGCTGTTGCAAAGAACCACATATGGGGCTTGTGCAACCTTGTCTGAACGTCGAAGCAGCAAAACATGAGCCAAGAGCTGGGGCCAATCAGTTGCACTTGCTTTTGGACCTATCACACCGGCGGAGACAACCTTGCGTGATACCCATGAGCTCAACTGCCGAACGTCGACCAACGGAACTACTATCAAGCAACTATGGAGGAGACGGCGGAGTGGTCCCACTCGGGATCATGGAGACAGCCTTCCAACCAAGACATGGCCACCGTCGCGAGCCGAAGGTCTATCAGCCAGTGGAAGAACGCTGTGCAAGTCAAAACACCGTGAATTACCACCGGCGAATAATGAGAGGATGGTGTACTCGTTGCTGCCCAAGAAGTATGACAGCTGGAGATAGATCAGCGTTCATGATTCCCGAACGGTCATACGTCTCGACGCACGTGGGTCCACAGTACCCAGTTCGATGCGTTGACCGCATGGTTCTCTACTTTCAGGAGCGTGGCACGCCAGATGTAGCCGTAGCCCAGCGCTTGCTAGTCGCGATCATTTCGATCCCATTTCCTCGAGCATGGCATGCCTGCTTGGCAACGCCACCCCTGATCCTTGTGATATGAAAGCAAGCACATGCGTATAAGAGCCTGGGAACTTAGTGACCTCTCATCGATACCTCCATTCCTGTGTCAAAAATCTACCAACGCAATCATGAAGGTTCTTTCCGTCTCAGCACTGGCGTTGCTTGCGCCCGCGAACGCGTTGCTTCGCTTCCCATGCGCACAGCTCGTCATTGACCGACTCGATCCACTGGTCACGCCCGGACAAGCACCATCACCACATTTGCATCAGATCCTTGGAGGGGTAAGCTATAGACGCATAAAAACGCAAGTAACAAGCTGAGATCAAGCAGAATTCCTTCAATGTCACCATGGCGCCGGAGAAGGACATGCCTGGAGAGTCCACTTGCACATCTTGCCAGTTCAGTGAAGATTTCTCAGTAAGTCGATTTCGTTGCTCTCCTCTATTGAACATGACTAACAACGCATAGAATTATTGGACGGCCGTGCTGTAAGCCCCGCAGTGCTTAAAGATTAGCTAGACTAGACTGACCGTCATCTAGCTATTTCAAGGCGAGGAACGGTACCTACATGCGTGTGCCTCAACTACCAAACGTCGGCTTCGAAGGTGTCAACGGCGGCATGACCGTCTACTATATGCAAGATGGCCTCTACAACTTCCAACAGACGTCCAAAGTCCAGGCCTTCCAGCCCGTGAGTGTGCACCTGTATATCACACTGCCTACCATACAGCAGGACTGACACATCTTCAGGGCTTCCGTATGTTCATTGGCGACGTCAATGCTCGCAACAAGGAAGAGGCAGAGCGCTTCCGCCAACTCACTTTCACGTGTCTGCAGAATATGAATACCCGTGACCCCCAAACTCTGGACTTCCCTACCGCTCCTTGTGCAGCCGGTATTATGACTGCTGTTCGATTCCCCACATGCTGGGATGGCAAGAACCTGGACTCGCCAGACCACATGGCACACATGGCGTATCCCGAATTCGGCAGCTTTGAGTCTGGTGGCCCATGCCCGGCGTCTCATCCCGTCCGTATGGGACAGCTTTTCTACGAGGTCATTTGGGACACGCGCAAATTCAACAACAAGGCTGACTGGCCGGCGGATGGATCGCAGCCTTTTGTGTGGAGCTTCGGCGACGGGTGAGTAGTCGCATATCCGGCAAGTGTTCCACCAGCAGTATACTAACGCCTTTCTCAAGTACCGGCTATGCCAACCACGGCGACTATGTATTTGGGTGGCAAGGCGACGCGCTCCAGCGTGCGCTTGATAGCCCATGCTACCAGAACTGCCCTACGCTCAAGACACAGAATGCGGCCGCCATGAACAAGTGCACTGTGCCGCGTGTTGTCAAGGAGGATATCGATAGCTGTAAGTACATGTTGGCTTTGCCAGTCTGATTGAAATTGACAATGCACAGGGGTTAAGGAGCTTCCCGGCGGCCATCAGGCTCAATACATCAAGAAGCGATTTGCTGATTAAGTTCTGGGTCTCCTGGTATTTCTACGGAGCACAGCTTATTGCGTCAGCCACAGGAACGATGCGTAAAGAGATTAGAATGTATGCTCAGTTGATTTTTCGTCACTCATATCGCTAGACTTGAATCTTCCACTTACGAACTGTTCCTCGTCTTATTTGCATCTATCCCATTCATGTGCACTATGGCAAAGCCTAGTGCTTCCACATTCGCCTGCCACAGTCTTCGTCCACTTGATATGATAGCTATAGATTCGATGATCAGCCAAAGCTATTCATTCATCGAGAAGTTCCTTGAGCACCTCTGGTCGTCGGGATGTTTACCACCCAACCTCATGGTGAGGGTGACTACCAAGGGTGGGTCCAGCTGCAAGCCACTCTGAAGCTAATTCGCTGCTCACTCATCTTATCTGCACGACAGTGTAGCACGTATACGTCAGCGGAGTGAGTTATCAGCGACAGGGTACAGGCAACTACAGCAGCGGATTAAACCAGGCAGGAGCGAAGGGCACGGGCCGAGCGCAAACAGAAAGCACACCGCGTGCATGAACTGAGCCTCTCACCTGAACATCGACGACAGATTATCGCAACAGCCATCGGCTCATATATTGACTGACGAGCAATCAAATCATCATGCCACTGAAGATTTTCCTACTAGCACTTCATGCGGCGCCCATCCATGCTGCATCGGTCCTTCCAGCGACGCCATACGATGCATGCGTAATGCTCCTGGCGAGCTACCCACATATCACTTTCTACCCAGGCCAGGCGGCTTAAGATTTCGAGGCGCGTACTCGTGAGTGTTCACGCCGAATCCACGAATCATAAATAGACTTGAGGAGACTGACAAGTGCCAGAGCTGAACTACACCGAGTCGAACTACAAGAAGCCTCATTGCGTCTTTATTCCTAAAGATGCGCGCGATGTTTCGTTTGCTGTTCAGATTTTCAAGGGTAACAACACCAAATTCGCGGTCCGAGGTGGTGATCACATGGCGATTCCAGGATGTAACAATATTGATGCGCCTGGAGTCATGCTCTCGACAACGAACCTCAATACGTTAGCCCTGAACGACGACAAGACTATGGTCTCTGTTGGTCCGGGAAACAGATGGGCAAATGTCTATGCGTACCTGCAACCGCACGATCTGGTCGCAGTTGGCGGCCGTGTTGGCGAGATTGGGGTGCCAGGACTACTGCTCGGGGGAGGTATCTCGTTCTACTCGAACCAGTATGGCTTTGCATCTGACAACGTCGTTAAATATGAGGTCAGCATCATTCCACCATTCCGCATGTAGTCCTTGCTCATTCTCACAGTGCGTACTTGCTGACGGATCCATCATCGAAGCGACCGCAAACAATACATACTCGGATCTCTTCTGGGCCCTCAAAGCTGGCGGTAACTCCTTCTGCATTGCCACCCGCTTTGACCTCCCCACCTACAAATCATCTCAAGTCTGGGTCGGCACAGCGCAGTACTCTTTCAACCAATCCTCAGCGTTCCTGGACGGGGTGTACAATTTTGCCAAACATGGTGCGCTGGACGCTAAAGCGGCAATAACACCCATTGTCTCGGTCGCTCCTACGGAGGGCAAGATTCGATATCTGCTCACCAAATTCTACGATTCTGAGACCGACAGCCCCACTGTGTGGCGAAACTTCCGCACCCCACACATGGCACCCGATTCAGACAGCTACAAGCTCCAGCCGCTCAGCACTTTTATCAATGCATACGACGGCCCAGTCACCGGAGCCCTCCGTCGCGCAGTTTCAGTCGTATCCAGCATCGTGGATCGCGAAGCACTCAACATCATCCATACTACTCTAATCGATATGGCCATCAAACGTCTCACAGTCAAGAAAGATGCAGTAGCCGGCGTAGCCATACAACCACTCTCCGCAGAATTCATTCGCCAGGGCTATCTCAAAGGCGGTAATCCGCAAGGTATCGATCTTTCACGTGCACAGTACTTGATGACAGTGCTCAATCTGGCATAGGCATCGAAGGCGGATGATGCGTACATGTATCAGTTCATCGCCGACTTCACGGCCAAAGTGAATGACCTACTTGCGCGCGCGGGGTTGGGTGCGCAGTATTTGTATTTGAACGATGCGGGCGAGGGGCAGAAGGTGTTTGAGAGCTATGGGAAGGAGAATTTAGAGAGGCTGAAGAGTGTGAGGGAGAAGTATGATCCGCTTAAGGTGTATTCGGAGTTGATGCCCGGTGGTTGGAAGGTTTCGAACGCGTAAGCGGAATGGATTGAGATGAGAGAGGATATGACACGAGTGCCTGCAACCAGACATGCAATGTATTTTGCAGTAGTGACGAATCCAAGCATGGCCCAATAGCGACATTCCGCGCTTTCTCTTGCTAGCTCGAGCGGGACGATCATACAGGCTTTCATAGTGCAAGTTAAGAGCTTTCACTTTGGCAGGGATCGCCGTGCCAATCTTGCAACGAAATGCTTTCTGCTCAGGACATTTTGTAGTGACCAGTTTTATTGTCTCTCTGAGCATGCCAGAGCGTCTTCAAAGACCCTGCCTTTTCCACGCCAGAATAGCGTCCCTCTCTTTCATGATCGCGCTGTCGCCTGGCTGGAGCCTCAACGCTGCATCGATATACCTGAGCGCCCGGTCCGATGTTCCAGGCTCGTCCTGCAGTCGCAAAAGTAGAGCGTATCGGTATCTGAGCTTTGCTAAATGCTGATTCGAGGGCTGGAACTTATGTCCTTGCATCCAATGATCACGCTTCATCGCGCGTACTGCCATGTTTAGTGAATCTTCTGCCATGATTCCAGCTATGACTCGCTCTGTGGGTCTTTGCATTTTAGAAATTTGCAGATGAGCGATGTTCAGTCGTGTAAGAAAGTAGAGCTCAGCCAGCTGGGATGCGAAATGATCACCCCCATCTTTTACGAGTGAAGGCCACGAGGACGACTCGTATATTGTGTCTACATCGACAGCAGCGTCCTGCCACAACAGGCATCCCTCGTCCCTTCTGCCCTGCTGAAAAAGCCCGGATCCTTTTTCTTTGGCAGCTTTCAAGTCTGCAAGCACGCCCTCGCAATCAGACCATCGATTTTGCGCCATCTGCGCCTGCACCGCCTTGACAAGATGAGAGTCGGCATGACCTTGGATTTGTACATGCTTGAAGCCACGAAGTCTCGTTCTGAATGACACGAGTAGACTCTTTTGAGTCGTCGTGGAGAAGAAATCTTGAAGTTGTGGCGCCGAGTTGGCAAGGACAGGGTCCGCGAGAAAAGGTGCAATTGTGATAGTCAGTCGCAACGCCTCGCTGAAACCTCGCACGTGCACATCACCATCTGAGAGCGCTTCGCAGAAGGTGTCAAGATCTCGATGCAAAATCATGAAGCTGCAGGGGTCGAACATGCCCGTATTGTCATCGTGTTCGGACCAACTCAAGTCGTTGACGAAGCTAAGATGCACAGCCATGACGTATCTGGGAAATACATCCACTGCCCGCCTATTCGAGGCCACGATAGGCAGCTGAAGGCTGTTGACAATGCTTCGCAGCGGCGTGCCACGCACGGAAGTCACTTTTATGAAACGATTGACCTTAATCATGACATCGTAGGCTTCGCGGGAGATAGCCTTGTTTGTGCGGAGGATAGCAGTGTCGATAGCATGTTCGGCAGATGCGAATTTGTATATGTTGCTGGCATCGACAGTGGTGGGCTGAGGCTTCCAAGCGCAGAGAAGCTCACGGTAGATCTTCTCTCGAATTTCGCCAGGCAGGTCGCAGAAGCGAAAGACCATTGGCGTTGCCGAGACCGTTTCGATTTTCGAAGGATGCGTGAATGTACCTATTTGCAAAGATCAGCTCGTTGTACTCGTCGGGGATATTGAGCTTTCTTCATGCATGTACACGATGAAAAACATGTGACAGGCCACCGAATCGAAGTGCCCGCAAAATAATCCTCTGCATGCTTACCTTGCGTCTGCACGGATGGTTGCAGTCGTGAGGAATAGTGCGGTCGATATCTGATGAGTTCCGCCGGTACGCGATAAGACGACGCGGCGCTGGAGTTTCGTGTCGCGAACAACGCTAGACGCGCAGTCACGAGATACACTAGCCATTTTCAGTGAAGCACACGTCGTATGGACAGTCCTTGCCAGGACTTCCTCCCGCGTCGACATGTACAATCACTTGAACTCAGATTCAATAGCTATCACGGGGTCTGCATTCGCTGCCTGAGCAACTGATGCGTGCGGCCACAGGTATTGGGCCAGGAGAGCGAGGCATACCAACACGTTATGAGACTCGTGATACATAGTTACAGGCCAATAATTGACCACTCTCATCAAGGTAACTGAGCTAATTTACCACAAATTCTATGCACAATGCGACAATCTGTTGGCAGATTACCTTACAAGGTTAGATATGGCGAGATGCGGGTACTCCACTCCGCTCTGGCGGGGTCAGCCTTGTCAAAACCTCATCCACCGCAAAGCCAACATATTAATACCTTCATCAGTCTCCTCTACTCTTCAAAACAGTCATGTCAAAACTAATAGTCGTCATCGGCATCACAGGCAATCAGGGCGGCTCTGTAGCCGCCACGTTTCTCCAAGACCAAGAATGGCGTGTCCGTGGCCTCACCCGTGACCTGTCATCGCACGCATCGCAAGCACTATCTGCAAAGGGGGTCGAAATGATTCAAGGAGATCTCCACGATCCCGCATCACTCAAAGATGTCTTCAAAGGCGCGAATCTGGTCTTTAGCGTGACAGATTTCTGGAAACCATTGTTCGATCCAAAGAACATTGCGCGCGCAAAAGAGGAAGGCAAGCCAGTCGGCCAAGTCGCGTACGAGCTTGAACTAGAGCAGGGGAAGAACATCACCGACGCTGTCGCTCGAGAGCTTTCCGGGCTCGACAATGTTGGATTTATCGCGAGTACGCTGTGCAGCGCGAGGGATAGTAGTAAAGGGAAGTACCAAGAACTATGGCATTTCGACAGCAAGGCAGATGTCTTTCCGAAATACGTCGAGGAAAAGTATCCGGAGCTAGCGAAGAAGACGAGTTACCTGCATACCGGTTACTTCTTCACGAGCTGGAAATTTCTGCCTGGGAAATGGTTCGCAAAAGTACAACCCCTACTCTAAAGTCCCAGCACCGCAGTGACTAAAACCATGTAGCTCAACGACGGCTCTATACAGATGCAATTTCCCACCAAACCCGATGTGCTGGTACCACACCTTGACCCAGCCAAAGACACAGGACCCTGGGCCCGCGCTCTTTTACAACTTCCACCAAACTCTGTCCTCATGGCGACAAGCGAGTGGCTCACCTGGCCCCAGTGGATCGCGCTATTTGGCGAAGTTACGGGCGTTAGAACAAGTTACAAGCAAACTACGATCGAGGAGATCGAGGCATACATTCCTGGTGGGACGGGTAAAGAGATTGGCGAAATGTACAAATTCAGCGAGGAGTTTGCATACAATGCATTTCAGCAAGATACCTTAAAGACTTGGGATCTAGAAAAGGTAAATTGCCCAGTCACGTTATAGTGTATAAGGCTACTAACGCGGGCTGCAGATGGGAATCAAGGTCCCAACAACGACTCTGAAAAGCTATATCGAGAAAGAGGATTGGGTGGCAGCAGGTATACTCAATGGCGAAACAGACTAATGAAGCGGGAAGTAGTGCATCACAATTTTATTGTTCTTATCACAACACATTGAGGTGACTGGAAGAACTTCATCATTCTATCGACGTTCCATCTCTCGTGAGAAGTAACTTGTGGTCTGTCAGGACAGAACCGAATAAGCAGTAGAAGCCGCATCTAGAAGTCTGCATGCCCTGTTCCTTCAGACGTACAGGAAGCATCTACTGACTGTCCACGCCCAAAGCAGCCAAATCCTTGCTGTTCTGCTCACAACCCCACGCTCATCAAGAGTCGCACCATCTCAGGTAAGACTATGATCATTGGGTGCACCACGCATGTTCTGTGATACTCAACTCACCCCGCCACCGTTACACAGCAGCCCTTCCCCTCAACAAGCCTCTTCCAAAGCTGAATGTAAACACACTCATCCACAACATAGCATTGATTTGACCCAGTTGCTCAGTCATGGCCCCGTACTCCACCCGACAAATCGGACTTTGCCCGTGCAATAGCCGAACAGCTTCAGTACTCGACTACCCAGGCGCTAGACGCGAGGACGCATCGTTCTGTCATTGTCGCCATGCAGGGCTGGTGCGTGCGGTTACGCTTCTCGAAAGGACGGTGTGGACGTGGAAAACGCCAATGGTACTGAGATAGCGGTGGTTATGGAGATAGTGTCAATTGGACGAGGAGAGGTGCGTTGGCGTGGATGAGATGTAGCATCTCATACTGACACAATACACAGGAATAATGCTATGGGCTGCCAAAGGCTGACATTTCGCCGATTCTCTCCATACGCGACGGCGCAACGATGCAATCAGACATTATAGCTTCGTTCGTCCGAAGCAAGCACACGTGCGAGTCCTTGCTAAGAGGATTCGAATACGAGCTGTCCGTCGATCTTGCCATATGCAGCCTTTGATAACACCGACATCCTCGGAAATAACGGTCTCGCAGGCCTTTGCTTGTACAGGTATCGCAATTCTGATGAAATACTTGGTTTGCGAGTCCCTGGTGGGAAATCTCTGATCTGATTCTGAACCCCTCTTGTATATCATGCTGTCCATCTTTTGCTGCAATTCATCCTCCAAGATCGCGAGGCAGATGAAGCTCTCATCTAGCACTGGCGGATTAATTTGGGGCGAGTGTACATGAAGATATCGCTTACTCATCCGGGCTGCGTATTACACTCTGCAAGGCGACCGCGCGATAGCTTACAAAGACCGGAGGAGTAAGCAGCACATTAACATTCCCCACCTATCGACCCTGACAAATTCTCGATCTTATTCGCTACTGTCCAAATTCCTGTCGTATCCGCCTATACTTCCGTGACTTTGAGGCTTGCAGGAGTGCCTGAGAAATGCGGCATGCGGCGGCCACCTGGATAAGGACAACTAGGAAAGTGGGCAGGGTGACTGAGACGAGGCACGTAGAAAGGTGGATGTGTGAGCCTTAATACGAAGTATTTTCGATCTTGGGGTGTTGTCATCGTGAATCGATCGACCACCTTCGCCATGCCAGATCTCAGACCAACTTTTATTGGTGTCAACGCGACACTTATTGCGCTCAGTACAATCGCAGTGTGTTGTCGACTTGGCAGGAGTGTTTTTCTTGTTCGCTCGTTCGGGTGGAATGATGGTACATTCTTTCTTATTCTATTCCGAGACGGAAGATCTCGAAAGTGGTTGGGTATGCTGACCCATTTTGCAGGTTTCATCGCCGTGGCTGCGGTGTGCGCTTGCATCGCTTCGAGCCTTTTGATCTGGTCAGCACATTATGGAGTCGGATTACCACAAAACGAAGTCCCTTTAGCAAACATGATGCCAATTCTCAAGGTGCGTCGTGCCAACCGCTCCTCAAATCACTACATACGCTAAGAGGAATGATAGCTCGTGATGTCATCCGGCGTCTTCTACTTCGCATGCAACTGGGCTGTCAAACATTCATTACTACTTTTTTACTACGGCTTGACCATCGATGGCTGGCCTCGATTCAGCATCTACTTCATGCACGGCGTCGCTGTTGCTTTTGGACTGACATGTATCTTCACCAGCATCTTCCAATGCTGGCCCATTCGTGCTATGTGGGATTCATCCGTACCAGGCCATTGCATTCACATCATGGAGTTCCACCTATTCAACTCGAGCTTCATGATCGCAACAGACGTGGTACTGTACGCTATGCCACTAGTGTTCACGTGGAACATGCAGCTCCAGAAAGTGCAGAAGATCTGTCTCAATGCTCTGTTCGCATTGGGATGGTTAGTTTTGGCAGCAAGTGGTGCAAGAGTTCATGCGGTGTACTCGCAGATCAAAAGCCCGAATTTCACCTATAAGTTCGCCATCATCATGACTTGGGGTGTCGTCGAGAACCATCTCGCCATTGTCGTCGCGTGCGCGCCTAGTATCAAGACGCTACTCGTCCACGCATTTCCCGGCTTGTCAACGACACTGTCAAAATTCGTCTCAGGTGAAACGCGGTCAACTGGTGTGTTCCGGAGTAGTGCGATTAGCCTCGATGTCGAGGCGCATTTGAACAAGGCACAAGAGGATACCACGGCCAGGCCGGTCGGTTCAAGGCTGAACAGCGATGAGAGCAGGCAAAGTAGGAGAAGCACGATTGTGAAGTGGTGCCGTGCACCGAGCAATTGGGAGGTCAATCCCGTGCAGTCGCTTGGCAAGTAACATGCAAGGTGGAGAGCATTGCTTGGCTGAAGTGGAGAATTGTCCGAGGATTCCACGTCCCCTGCGAATCATGTTGAAGGTACGGACGTTTGATCCCAATCCAGCTCGATTTCGTCGACGTTTCTGGCGGTTGCGACTCAGGAAGGAATGCCGAACGTGTCTGAATCTGCAACATCGTACATTTCAGATCCAGCGCCTCGGCATCCTACGACACGCACAGGAGCGAGTGGAGTTCGCCGACATCGTATGATGTTGCAGTGTTGAAGGTGACCAAAAACAGTACTAATAGCGAAAATCGGGAAGAGTCTATCGATCTGACTGGTCGCCTTCTTGTGATATCCATATCGTCGGCAAGTTGTACCTATAGCGAAGCATAATTGAATAAAATCGCTGCTATTCTCTTCTAAGCAATGCGATAGCTGAAACGATCTTGGCCACGCCTTCCATCGCGTTGTGCGTGATCAGTGCAACGATACTGCCGCTCGATCCGTTGTGGAGAGTCGTTTCGCTGACGCGTATGCTGAGGTAGACTGTCGCATCGAAAGCCTTCGATCCTCGATCCATGCGAGGTGTGTACGGAGTGTTTCGGTGGCATGTAGAACCTGCAATGGCTGTTGGTGGTAGTAGAACTGCTTCACGAGGTTTGCGAACCTTCCTAGCTGTCGCCGCCAAAAGTTAGTCGTGCCTTCTCGAAGAGTCAGAATGGCGCATTCCATGGACCAATAGTACATGCTATGACTTCGACACCTCATATGCAATATGTTGGAAAGTTTGAACGACGTGTAGCTGTTCGTGAGTTGACAGGTGAGTCAAGACGAATATACCTTACCCCCGATAAGGTTAAAAACGTGGTCAAGGGACGACAAAAGAGGACAGCGACATCCCTCTGCTGGATACCCAATTCCGCGCTGCATGAAAGTGGAAGGTGACCTTGGAGGAGCAGGATGCGGAACAACCCGAAGCTCTCCCGAGGTTGCCAAGAAAGGGTTCGCGCTGGGCCTTTTTCAACCACGGTACGAAACCCCTCGGAACAGGTGGTCTTGAACATCGCCTGCACCCCGCATTCAATGAGGCGCTCATTGGTAATCAGCGACAGCTGTCGCCATACTAATCATGATGAGAAACGGCGGCTTACATTGCTGCAAGGTCGCATCATGATGGGCAACACCCAAGGCTTGTATGACAACCAAGGGCATCCCAGTGTGACTTTCCGGTGGCCTTTTCCTCCGAAGTCGATTCACCACGTGGGAAGCAGGGGCTTCACATGACGACTGTCTCCCCGTGCACTAAATCATGCGAGCGGCGAGCTGACATTGCACGGACATCGAGTTTAGCTAATGCTTGTTAGGCGAGGGAGCCGATCCCGCGAGCTCGCCTCAACACTCGCTGCCCGCAGTCTAGCTCCTGGACTGACGGGCCACGATAAGGTTACGTCCGGTCCTCCGGCGAGCCGCCATGTTGTGGGTAGTACCACGCCTACCATGGCACTAGAATGAAATATGAAGCGAGGCCACTTAGGAGGAAGAGAAGAGTGAGTTGGGAAACAGACTATACATCTACCTGGATGCGCAATATCTAGGGCGACCTTGTCGTGCAATTTTTCTAATCAAGATCGACTCGACCACAAAGCGCGGTATCGATATCTGGTACTCTGTAGCATGACCCAGGTAAGATGATCGCAGTCGAAAGCCTGGGCCACTGTGCATCTGTGGATGGCTTGCGATCGTAACGCCAGCATTCTTTGATACAGCTAAAGTCGTTTTTGACGACAGCAGCCACTGCAGATCTGCCTTACTGTGTAACCTTATATGCCACTGTATATGGTTCACGCACACGTGCCACACGAGAAGCAGAGGTATGGACCGCCTCCCAAAAGAGCTCCATAACGCCGCTGTATTCGAACTGGACAAGCAGGACGCAACTCCTGTTCGAGCGATCTGACGTGCCTGAACTACGGAATGGCAACCATGAATATATCAATCTCAAACTTAGCCGTGCACCAGCGCTAGGAAGAGAGCGCGCGGAGGCAGGGTAGTAAGTTCCGATTGACCAAGTGAGATCTTAGTCCGCATGGCGAGCGCTAGGTTTTGAAAGACAGGATCCTCGATTGCGAGTCACGTCCGTGATACATTCAATGGAACATGTAGAGAAGCAGAACAGAAAATTCCTGATATGCTCGATATCAACAGATATACATGTCATAAAAGTTTGCTTAAGCCAGTGTAGACTCGCTGTGTTGATTCCCTGTGCGGAGTTTTGTTTGTGATGCACCGCTGGTGGAGTCATAATTTGTTGAACAGGGGCGGCATAATGACGAGCTTGGACCGAGTTGACCCTTTCGCTAGGGCAAGTCACCCGGGGACGCTGTACATTTGTACAGTATTTCTGTTCCGTCAGTGTATCATGGACGTTCCTGTTTCCTGTTCCACAAAGTATCTACGTCGCACATTACTCCATTGCAATAGCGTCATGTCACAGTCGTTGCAGACAAGGATGTAGGTAGACATGACAGGCATGATCGCGCAACAATCCCTGGCTGTCAAACACACGGGGGCGACGATCCCCAAGCGAAATCGAACCACGAACACGCAATCTGGCTTTGTGTTCCAAGGTTGACAAGCTGTTTTCGCTCTATCATAGTGCTGCACAAAGTGACCACTATTCTACCTGATGTGCGGCGGGGTGAATTGGCTTGTGGTTGCCGCTGCGCTGGCTCACATCGATTCGGTACAGCAGGGACGCCACCGACCACCTGCGCATTCAAGAGATCAAACTATCCACGTTCGGCATCCTCGGTGCACTTACCGAAGATTCTGCGCAGCATGTGTCAAATTTATCCTGGTCCTGGTAACGACACCTCCGTGAGATGCCATGGGTCGCTCACAACATCCGTAGACCCCTGACTGAGAAAGGCGCCTCGTCGTGGATGCGGCTGCTAAGCACTACCTACATTTGCCTTACTCCAAAGCGGAAACGTTCTCATTCTACGTGTCGCCACTGGGCTTTTGAGAGGGACCCCGGTATGGTCGGACCCCCATATCACCCGCATGAATGCGCCATTTCGTTGCTGAGCGGGTCAGTTCCCTCTGATTGGGCCCTTGCGCAAGAGTTCCACACAGGCTAGCCAATGTCATGGCGCACCCACTTCCCCCCGGATCTCCAGACAGCGAGAGACCCAGGAAATACAGCTCGCTAATATCATTAAAGTTTCAGGCCACCCAAAAGAATGTCAGGTACATCAGCCGAGGGCGTTCGTAGGTCTTATGGCTGCTTCGCCAGACCCATCAACACCTTCGAGAAGTGACAAGGCTTAGTTTAAGTACGGTACCCGCAACCCTGCGCAAGCTGGACCCTTCCTGTAACCTCGATGTTATCAACTTCCAGCTATCAGACATTCTACGGATCACAACAACTACATCGCCGCTTCTACCTTCGTCATGTCGGCCACGGACAACTTGTCGCCCGAACAATTGGCGGCTTTGACGAATGATTCTCAGAGCCAGCTTCTGATCAACATTGTTATCGCATTCACGGTGCTTGCACTTGTCTCCGTGGTTCTCCGGATGTTCACTCGGTTGAGGTATCAAGCTGTTGGATGGGAAGATTATACGATTGTGATTGCGACGGTGTGTTACCATTCGATTCGCTCGATAGCTGGCTGTGCTGATTCCGATATCATAGGTCTTCACTCTGGCAACGAGCATTCTACAGGTTCTTGGTAAGACCTCAGGCATCAGCACATGAAGCCCAGGCTGATGAGTAACAGAGGCCAAGGCCGGAATGGGAAGACATACAATCTTGATACCTTTTCCAGAAGGCGTGGAGACGATCTTAAGAGTATGTGGAGGCTTGACATTCGCTGTGAAAGCGATCACTAACGTCTCGCAGTATCTCTTCTTGAGTATTATAACATACAACTTTTCCCTCACCTTCATCAAGGTCTCCATCATCCTCCAATACCAGCGAATCTTCACTCTCCGCGAGATGCGACTGCCCTTACGGATTGCAATGGGCATCTGCGTTGCCTGGGTATGTCTTGCGGCCAAGATGCGAGTGATGGCATACACTGATCGTTCTGTTCACAGGGCTTCACAACTCTCTTCACGTCCGTGTTCACCTGTGTGCCTGCGTCGGCGTATTGGCGCATTCTGGAGAAGGCAACGGCGAGGTGCATTAAAGACGAGACGTAAGTGCAATATCCTTTGGGCACAGCAAGGAGATGTGACCCATTCCACACCTGCTGAGCAAGACGCTGTTGTTTGCTGGCGGTGATTGTTACACGAACGTGGTTTCGGGAACTGAGGACACCTGGGCATCGTCACTCTAGCCTAGCCGACACATCACGTCGCACTGTCCTCGTTGCACTCCTCATCTAGTAGAACAGTACTGACAACACAATAGGCTCTGGTACACTAACGCTGCCATCAACATCTCCACAGATATTATGGTAGCGGTCCTTCCCGTCCAGCCGATATGGGGCTTACAGGTTCCGAAGCGGCAAAAGGTTGCTCTTGTCGGCATTCTGACCATTGGTTGGTTCGTTTGCGTGGTTTCCATTCTGAGACTGAACTCGCTTGTGGTGGTCTCCAACAATCCACAAGACCGGATGTACTACGCGGCCGCTGGAGCATACTGGTCCTCCATCGAGCTCAACTTGGGCATTGTATGTGCATCACTACCCGCACTGAAGCCCCTCATCGTCAAGATCATACCCAAATTCTCGAGTCGCAACAGCAGCCGAGGCTATGGCAACCCACTCAGTGGAGTTATGGGCAACAATCACTACGGTCTGGGAAGCAAAGCAACACGCGCTGCCGACGACGACGATATGGAGTTGGCCACGAAGTCGACCAACACAAATGCTTATTCCTCAAAATCGGGTCAAGACTCCCTTGGAAAGAGCATCTACGTCACTCAGCACTTTGAACAGCACTTCGAAGAAAACGGGCAGAGCAGCGACAGCGAGAGTCAGAAGGATCTGGTCGCGAGCACAGCCTTCCCAACGCCATATGCGAAACACTAGATCGAGATAGCATTGCGAAAAGGAAATGAAGAAGCACTTCCTCCACCACTTTAACCTGATGTCGACGTCACTACTTTCGCCTTGCCTTCCTTATCATTGCAGATCACTCCGACTCCGTGAGCCAGTGGATCGTCCACGTTCACGAGCCCAACGTGCCGCTGTTCCCAGGAAATCGGAAGGTTCAGGTAGCTCTGCACATCCGGCTTTGATTCCGAGCCCAGCAAGGAGCCTGAAAGCTGGGGCCGCGCACCAACCTGCTAGCCTCCACATATTCCCGTGGTATCGAAACTCTTTTTAGTAGTTCTCCATCGGTCGTGTCTTGCCGAATTCGCCTTCATGGCGTGAGGGGTCACCATTGACCCCACTTATTTCGCTACGTACCGCCCACGGCAAGTTTACGTACGTTCCGAACAAGCGCACGGACTTGGGACAGGGCCCCTGAGCGACTGAATCGTGTACTACGCGATCCAGATCAGCCACGAGGCGATACGACACGCAATTGCATATACGAACATGATGTGCGCCTGATTGCAATGACTCGCATCTCTTAGTCGAGGTGTATTTCGTTCGTTCGCGAAAGTTTGCGCAGGAGCCAGAACGACGCACGACAATTTGCTTGCCCCGGGGCCTGTTTTAGAGTTTGAACACTTGCATGACGACCTTATCGCGATGGCCGGCTTGCCAGGCCCCACGATGGTAACGGCCCGAATACTGGAGCTTAGTTCAACTGTTCGAGTTGGTCCGCACGCCTAGGCGCCTGAAAACTTGTTGTTATTCCCAGCCCCCATACCGTCGGGCATCATCGAGATTCGTTCCGCAACTAAAGCTAGTTAGGGGGGTATGGATTTGACGGCGGAGATACTGGACTAGGAGCTGAGCCCCTAGGGTTGCAACAATCGAGTTTAAATATCACTTAGGTAGGACATATGAGAGCTTTGAACCTCGCCAGGACCGCT
The DNA here is from genome assembly GCA_020744225.1 of Paraphoma chrysanthemicola. Taxonomy (NCBI): domain Eukaryota; kingdom Fungi; phylum Ascomycota; class Dothideomycetes; order Pleosporales; family Phaeosphaeriaceae; genus Paraphoma; species Paraphoma chrysanthemicola. The sequence continues at coordinate 473,037 of JAGMWG010000010.1, read as the reverse complement.
GCTCGCTACCTGCATCACATCCTGCATACGTGCAAACAGGTTTTTTGAGATGATTAATACCTTTGGAATCTGCAACATCCAATATTGCTGTCGTAGCAGCGAATCATGGCAGGGGGCTTCAAGGTTTTTAGAAAGTCGTCGTGATCCAGCGGTTGGGGCTTGCGCAGCGGCTACATCCATGATCTAGATCGAACTTTAAGGAAACAGGTACCAAGAGCAGTTGTCTTTAGATGACGATCTCGACTGTCATCCAGAGAGCTGGTGAGCCAGGTTCCGCAGCATCAAATATTGAATGGCAAACCATAGTTGAGCAGGGATGCGGGCACTGTTGTAGATTTCGCTCGCCAGCGCCGCTCCGTGCCGGGCGATATATTATACCTTAAAAACGACCAATGAAGTGGCAAAGTGGAGAGCAGTCATTGTACTATGTACGCTCTGGGTCTTGCTTCAAGGGGATGACTTGACGGGTCCTTGACCGGCCTCAATTTTTGGACATGAGGTAAGCATCTTCAGTCGCAGTTCATCAGAGAGCTCTAGCACACCCTTGATGCTTGACAAACAGATTCACCAGCCTCTCAGCATCGATTCCCAGTGTTATGCGCGTTGTCTTGGGTCGATAAAGGAGAATGTGCTGTCGATGACGCCGAGGCCGGTTAAAAGCATCGAATAAAGCCGCCAGCCGGGGCTTTGCAAGGGATGTTGATGATCTTGAGCGTTCGGTGACTCCACGGACTGTTCTAGCGGCGTAAGCTGTTATACTGTACAACACCTGGGCACGTCCTCACTGCAACTACGAAGATCCGCCTTCCATTCAGTGGTAATTGTATAGTTGGCCGTCGGCATGCCCAAGCGCGTCAAAATAAGTTCGATGGTCGTTGTCTAATATGGGCCGGTGCTATGTGTGGCAGGTCGCGAACGATTATCTTGTGACGGATACATCTTAAAAACGTCGGCCTAACCCATTGACTTGGTCTCTTCGCTGCTACCGTGCTTGGAAAACCCAGACTCGGCCTACTCAGCTTTTACCCTGCCTTCTACATCACAGCAAGCTCCAGAAGGAGATCGCAACATCCAGATTCACCTTTCTCTAGCCGCATACCTGACTTGGACCGAAGGCCTTCCAGGTTGGTAGATGTAGCCTCGATGCCTACAATCAAGACAGAAAGCCTACTCAGCGTGAAGTGCACGAAAACAGCTTCCTCCCGAGGGTCATTACACGTTCAGCGGATAATTTGCGCGCGATCTCCGCATCGGCGTCAAGGAGAACTGTAGCGAGGCAATTGTATCGAGCAAGTACATCTCGGTTAGCAGTGGCTTTTGTCTCCTCCTGAATTCTGACGTTTCCAAGTATGACGGCGACGATATATCGGCCAGCTCGAACAACATTTGAGTCGTGCATAGCTCCAGGAGATTAGCGAATGCTCTGGTTCAAAGCCGAGGCGCCAAAATTATGTAACTTGGGACCAACTTGCAAAGACAAGCTCTCCGCATGATGCTCGAGAACGACAATGTGTTGCGGTCGATTTTGGACACCTGGATGGATACACTCACTGACTTTTCCAGCCTCTCGTGCATGACTGCCGCGAGAGGCACGTTGAGGGTGCCGTACGACCTCCTCTAAACCAGAAATTCTCTTACCACTCTTGTGTTGTAAGTAGTCCAGTCCTTGGTCAATTCATACCGCCGCTATGTCAGCTTAAAGATGGTAAAACGGAATCATCGCGAAGATCCAGGCAAGAGTCTCTGAAATCGACTCATCACGCATACTTTCTCGTTACAGTCCGTACAAGAAGTGGACGAACGTGCCACCCGCCGTAGAGCTCCTTCATGTAGCTGTACCAGCACACTGTAAGGAAAGTCATTCGACTAAATCCCGGAGACGTCGCGCAGTCATTATATCCGCTGACCACAAATGGCCTCACTCGATACACAGAAGATTGGCCTTGTTTCTGCGGGACGGATGAATGTCGTCGGGGCCTGAACGGGTAAGGTTGCGCACATGTGCACGTCGTAACTCCGTATTTCGATGCTGAAGGTTTGACCACACTCCAGGACAGCCGGCTCCACGGGTTTTAGTGTTGGGGAACGGGGTAGCTCCTCTTATCGCTAGTTTGCGACTTTTGCCTTGATACGTGGTGAGTAATTGCAGGAGGATGAATGGGCGAAGAAGCTTTTCGCTAAAGGATATTCTGCGCCAAGGCGGTCCAAGCGTCCCAAGATCCGGGTCCCCTCCAGGACTCCGTACCACCTCAACGCCATCGCATCACCTAGAAAGGTGCTCCATCAAATCCACGATCATTGATAGGATGATGCTGTCAAGGGACGTCTGTCAGGAACAATCGCGCACTGACTTGAGTCCGCTCAGCTGGCATCCCACCCGCCCATGACTGAGCTGAAGTCTCTTGGAAACAACACATCCCGCTCCAGCAACACTTGGCTTCGGACATTCTCAATGCCTCCAGCCTTTAACATTACTATTATTGTGCTTCGCGTCTTTGCCGTCACATCAATGAAGCGGGTTGTGGCAAGCATTTACCCACTGGGAAGGAAATGACATTGCGCCAGTTCAGTCCGCAGCATCTGTCAGGAGAGGCTCTGCAGAGCTCTACCGAGCTCACTTACTCTGCAGTCGGCACTTCGAGGCCATATCTGGCCAACCCTGCATTCGCGAAAGCTTGCCAGCGCCTCAAACGCATGGCGCTCGTGAGCGATACCGCGGGGCCGGCGATCGTCGTTTCGAAGTTCAACCTACCACCTCGAAAAGTATTGAAACATCCGGTCCACCGCCCTAATTAGCAACTTTTGTTTCGACTCAGGCGAAATATTACTCAATGCGGTCGTGCTAACTACAAGATCACCAGAAAACACTCAAAGCGGATTTACAGGAAAAGAGCCAAATGACCATGCCATTGCAGCGCAGATGATGTGGTGCCCTGCATTGCAGCTCGCTTGCTTTGTCGAGTAAGTCCTGCAGCAAGTACGCCACCAAAGGCTAGCCACTTGGTCTGCAGGTTTCAATAATCTTGGTAGTACAGCTGTCTCCCCATGAGGCGACTGTCACCAGCTTGAGTAGACCTGCGCAGAATGATCGGCGTCGTAGTACTCTGCCATGCGACTAAGTGGCGCTTATCTGTCGGTCACCCTTGGCACAGATCCGTGCTCCCGTCTAAGCCCGGCCAATCCCCTCACCATCTCAACACCAAACAGTCTAGTGGTCTATAATGTGTATACCAGGCATCTTCGGCGTCCAGGCTTGGTATCGGTGTTCGGGTCAAGGGGTAGCACGATGGCGCAGCGCCATCAGTGGATACCGACTCTTAGGCTCGGTTTCTATTCTCGTTCGTTCACTGATGTTGATCAGATGGTATAAGAAGATGGAACATTCCTGCTTTGTCGTTATCATCGGGTCGGTGCCATTCGCTTACCACTATACCCTGACATCCTACCTGTCTCTCGTTCCCCAGTAGGATCCTATCTCACATTTTATCCATAATGTATATTTCACCTTTCTTCGTCACTGCCTTGGTGGCATCCAACACAGTCGAGGCATTCGACATTGCCAATGAAGCTCGATCTGCAGTCATGAGCACCAAGCGGACGGTTGGGACCGTCACGAGTTGGTTGAGCGGCATGATCGGCAAGAACAGTAACAGCAACACCTGCCCGCCGGTCTGGGGCGAAATCTCAACTACCCTCACGGCGCAATTTCTGGCCAATGGCGAATGTACAGATGCAGCTCGTGCTGCTATTCGAGGAGCATTCCACGACTGCTTCAACGGCGCATGCGACGGATCCTTGATCCTTGCCAATGAATGCGCCAACCCTGAGAACAGAGGCCTGGAGCGACTATGCGGCAATCTAGGCAACCTTGCCAACGAGAAGAAAGTCGGTATGGCCGACCTCATCCAATTCGCTGCTGCACACGCGATCAAGACATGTCCCGGCGGTCCCACCGTGCCGGTCAAAGTTGGCCGTAAAGATAGCAGCAACGCAAATGCTTTGGGTGTACTCCCAGCTCATAACATGGCCGGCGGTGATCTAGTCAAGCTTTTCGGTATGCTCCAGTCATTTCCAGACGTAGGATCAGTTTACTAACAAGCTTCACAGCGTCAAAAGGCTTCTCCCCGATCGACCTCGCCGCTTTGATCGGTGCGCACACAACCGCCAAACAACGCGGTGTCGATCCTGCTAAAGCCGGAGCATCTCTCGACTCCACCGTCGGTAAGTGGGACAACAAATTCTACCAAGAAGCCAAGTCCGGAAAAGCACCATTCACGCTTGAAGCCGACAAGAACGTCGCTCAAAACCCAATCACAGCCATCCCGTTCAGCACATTTGCGCTGAGCAAGGGCGCATGGGATCTGGCGTTTGTGAGCGCGATGACGAAGATGAGTATGCTGGGTGTCGATGGTGCGGGGCTGGTTGATTGCACAAGTGCGCTGCCAGGAGGTAGCAGGAAGCGGGAGATCAAGGGAGCGAATCTGTTTGATCGGCTGAAGTGGTAGTGGTGCTGCTTTTCTCTGGAGATTATGAAGTAAAGGATGAGAACACATCACATTGCATTGGGAGGCGTTGTAAGGCGCCAGCATGTCATAGGTGGCATGAACCTCGTTTATGTACAGTATGTATTGGTACATGATAATGTCTACATCTTTATATCGCGACTTGACGCCGATCGTCGTTCATCAGGCCTATGTGTTACTTTCCTACCTTGTGGGTGCGAGATGCTACACAGGCGGCTGTTGGAAGCTATTCACGAGACGGCGAAATTGTGCGCTCTGGCGATTGATGGCCTTTCCGCGGCGCCATACCCATGCTACCAGTGCTATGAGAGCTAATGTATACGACGATCTCAGTACCTCTACCGTTTTATTTACCGTATGCCTTGGACTTTCCTAGTTGTGCCCACCCTATCTGACCCCGTGCTCGCTGTGACCCAATACATGTATTATCGTCTCTTCCCATAAATAGTTCAAGAATACAAGTCGAACTGTCAACTCATGACCGTCGTGCTCGCTGGTGATATCAAATACTCCGCACGTTGGACACAGCTCAGCCCTCGACGTTCTGAATGCCTTCATGGTCGACAACAAGGTCAGCCTCGCTGAAGTCTTCATCGTGATCCGGAAACTCCACATTGAAGTGGTAATTCGTCGCCGCACTGAGCGTGACCTCGCCAGACGCCTCGCAAGCCTGTAGATGCCCACCGAACTTCCTGTCTTCGGAGATGAGATGCATGTGGTCACCGGCGACGCTGATGCCCTGGAAGTACTCGGGCGTTCGGAACCCGATGATGGAACCTTTTATCGATGGAAAGGTATGTGTAGTTTGACGCTTACCGACGTCGGTGAGTTTTTCATGCGGGTTTAGCTGGCCACCGACCGTTCGTACGCCAACTTGCTGAAACTCTCCGTCTATCCTGAAGGTGAGGAAGTAGTTCTGAGATTTGGGGAATAACGCCGATATCTTTGCGGCAAGGTCGGATTTGCTGCTGAAGGTGACTTTGGTAGTGATGGTGGGCTCGAAGTGGGTGATCATGGCGAAGGGAGATATCCAGTCGCTGTGGTCTCGCTCGAGGTTGGGGGTGACTGATCCATCCGACTTCATCTGGTACATGTGGCCGTCCAACATCACCATCTCCCCCTCGAGGCTCTTGAAAGTTCCAAGACCGTGGTTACCATGCTGGAGGATGTGTGATAATGGTACTCCTGATGAGGCGGCGCCACTCATCAGGGCGGACATGACGGAGTACTGGTATAACACATTTTTTGACATTGTTGCGATTTGCGATTGTGTTCGGCGATTAACTCGAAGCAGAAAAGCGAGACTGGCGCATGAAAGTGCTTAAATCGACAGCCGCAATTAATAGGAGTTGAATAATAGTCGAGCAATGAACGGAAACTCGCGGACGCACAGCAGACTCTACCAGCTCCAACCGATGCTTACACGTTCGATGACGTTGTGGTGGGATGCTAGAGCTCGGGATTACCCGCGACCAGGGTGTTTTTCTTTCTCGGCGCGAAGTCGGGATTGTGCGTCAGCCACCGCAGCTGCAACCGAGTTGCTTTGCTCATCAGCGACCGGTGGTGGATTTAGCTACTAGCAGTAAATCGAGGATAAGTGCTTGTCCTTGCTTGACTTACAAGCAGAATCGCGGTGTGCGACAAGTGGCAACAGCACCCTCAAGCGTCGAAGTAAAATCGCGATAGCTTCTTGGTGGGAGCACCTAACAAACAATGGCGATTATGTGATAACGTACGTCATGTTGTAGGTTTCATCTCAACTTATAGAATGTGGTGCAAACTGTCGTGTAGCGAGTGGTGCGCTCTGTCAATTTTTTTGAGAGGGAATACAAGCTGGTCTTGTGCCACACGCTGAGTTAGAACACTTTGAATAGCTTGATCGCGAGCAATTTGATTTGTTCAAATTAAGTTAAAATTGAGTAAGGTCTACTAAAGGTTCGATGCACGCTCTCATGTATATACAGGGGTTGGTCGTTGGTCATTAGTCACTGGTCATTGGTCGGCGATTAGGTCATTTCTGATGCCACGACATTCAGCATCAAGTCGTGGTTGTGGTTGTAATCGATCTCGATGTCCACAATGCATACGCCCTTGTAGGCCAACGCCTCCTTCATGACAGCCTCCAGGTCGCCGGCGCTGGTAACGCGCAGGCCCTTGGCACCAAACGCGTCGGCAAACTTGACAAAGTCTACGCCGCCAAGCTCGATACCGGAGCTGCGGCCGTACTTGTCGACCTCCTGGAACTCCACCATGTTGAACTTGCCATCATTCCAGATGAAGTGGGTGATATTGCAGCCTTGCTGGACGGCGGTAGCAAGCTCCTGGCTGCTGAACATGAAACCACCGTCACCGCTGATGCTTACAACCTTCTTCGATGATGGAGGGTTCTGACTGAGGGAGGCACCAATGGCCCACGGCAGCGCGACGCCCAGAGTCTGTTGGACGTTGGACATGAGAAATGTGCGGGGCTTGTAGGAGTAAAAGTAGCGGCAGAGCCAGATGTAGACGCTTCCCACGTCGGAGATGACTACTGTGTCCAGGTCAATCATGTTTTGGAACAGTCTGATGAAGTGCAGCGGGTGGACAGGCCCAGTCGGTTTTCCCAGGGCCTCAGGGCTCTCGATCCATGATCGCATCTCCTTGTGTATGGACTGCCCTGCTTCAGTGAGCTGAAGGCGAGAGACAGCATCCAGCCTGTCAGTGAGCTCATTCACGTTGGCGGCCAAAGCGCCGATGACCTCGACCTTGGGAACGTAGTTTGCAACAACATCCGCAGCCTGAACGTCGATGTGCAAAATTGCGTTGTTGCGCGCATTCCACAGGTTCGCATCGTATTCAGCCTGGTCTAAACCAACAGCGATGACAAGATCGGCCTTTTGCAGCAGCTGATCACCTGGCTGGTTGCGGAACAGACCAATGCGGCCGTAGAAGAGGTGGACAAGCTCCTTGGAGATGGCTCCGGCAGCCTGAAAAGTCTCAATGACAGGGACGGGGTGCTTCTCGAGGAAGCGATGGACGGCGACAATAGTCTCGTCACGTTCAACAGACCGCATTCCCAAGTACAAGACTGGCGCTTTTGCCGAGGCAATCAGGTCTGCTGCGGCTTGGAGACTCGCTTCTGGACCCTTACCTAGCCTAGGAGGCAAGAAAGAGGCTGCAGGGAAAGACAGGATCTTGGAAAAGCTTTTGCCAGGGGTCATGATGTCGATAGGGAGGCTAACGGCGGTGGCACCGCGAGGAGCTCTTGAAGCGACGCGGAAGGCATCGAGCATGATCTCGGCGACCTGATCCTCGACAACGGCGGAAACGGCCTTCTTTGTGACGGTACCGAGCAGGTCAACACCGCGCAGACTCTGGTGCGTGCGCTGGAGTGACTGCGAGCGCTTGACGTCTCCGACGATAGCGACCACTGGCAGACCCTCATCGTTTGCTGTGACGAGGCCGGTAACGAGGTTGCTGGTACCAGGACCGGAGGTAGCGATGCAGACACCAGGAATACCAGTCATCTTGCCAACAGCAGCGGCGATGAGTGCAGCATTCTGCTCATGGCGACAGACGACGAGCTTGATGTGGGGGTGGTCGAGAAGGCCGTTGAAGACAGAGTCAATCTTGGCGCCGGGCACACCAAACACGTACTTGACGCCGGCGGCTGCCAGCGAATCAATTAGGATGTCGACCGTATCCTTGGACATGATCGAGGACGGGAGGTTGTATTATTCGATAAGTTCTAGGTTTGAATTATGCTTCAAAGAAGTTTTTGACGAGGATGACGGTCGGACTGCAGTCGTGCCTGAATTGTGGTATAGATGATTTTGCTTGGTTTTCAGAAAGTATCCTTCGTTCTAGCTTAGGTCATGTTCTTATATTCTGCTGCGCGTGTCGATGTCGCGAATTGATTTCTTAGGATCGTGCGCTAGACATTCCGGAGCCTCCGTGTGCTCGAATGCACCGACGTATGTTGAGGCTGAGGTCATCGACAAGGGTCGGTGGGAGCTCGGCATCCACTCCGAGTGAGCTAGCTGCCGGTGGTAAGCGAGGTCCTTACTCAGCGACTTCTTTCCATCGTTACACCTTTCAACGTGTATCTCGTCACTTCAATGACACGAGCGACTTATCATTATGTGCTTCCGGACTAGCCGGCAAGTCGGGACCGAAAGTTTGAATAAAGCTCGGATTGCAGAAGGAGCGGTGGCGTAGGTGTGTCTACTTACGCAGCTTTAAACCACTCTAAAAAAATGCTTAATACTGAGAGGTTGTGTTCATTCTCAGCTTTCACGCCATCAAATTCAGCGTTGTCAACTTGTCACTCCCATTGTAGCAAATAGCTTTCTCTTCCAACCCTATACCACATTCACACTAATAACATTTCGCAACCATGACTGCAAACACGATGCATACGGGTCATCTGACCGGGCACTTTCATCGCAAACGCAAAGTCTACAAGCCTCATGTCGACTCGTCGCCAAAAGCCGCGCCGACGGACATGCTGTCAGGCCTGGCTCTCGAGAACGCAATCTTGTTCAATGCCACACGAAAGGTCGCTGACCCCCCAGATAAGGTCCTGTTCTTAGGCATCCTCGGTGGTATTTGGGTCGGCATTGGTGGCATCGCCGGCATCAGCGGAGCAGGAGGCGTTCCTGATGCTGTGCGCGTGCAGTGGGTTTCCCTGCCAAGAGTGATCCTTGGAGGATGGTTTGTGTTTGGTACGTGACCTGTGGCTCTCTTCTTGGGACTCAAGGACACTCCCTGACAGATATTAGCACTTCACTTCATTACCATGTTCGGTGGTGAATTATTCACTGGCAATCTCATGATTCTCGGACTGGGTATGTCAAAAGGAGTTTCCCTTTCGTATCCGTAGTATCAGCACGTCACTAACTATGAGAACAAGGTCTTATGAATAAGAAGGTTCCTTTCTGGATAAGCATTCGACATACCATTCTTGTGTACATTGGGAACTGGGCTGGCACGCTGTTTGTTGGCTACTTTTTCGGCTACCTCACCGACCTCCTTGGAACTCCTCAGTATCGATCATACCTGAATGAGATCGTTGTTAGCAAACTCGAAGGACCGAGTAAGTACTTTCTCTCTAGTCATATTCCGAGCTGGTCTCCGTGTCGGTATATGAGCTGACAGCTTACCAAAGACTGGGGCCAACTCTTCCTCCGTGCCATTCCAGCAAATATGATGGTGTGTATGGCCATTGTACTTAGCGTGGCCTCTCGCAGCGCCACTGGCAAGATGATCGCTCTCTGGTTCCCAGTCGTAATGTTCGTCCTCAGTGGATACGAGCACTGCGTTGCCGATAGTAAGCAACAAAGGCAACATCCGTCTTAGTGAAACTCAGACTAACGAGTAATCACAGTGATCTTCTTGGGTGTTGGTTTGATGTACGGCGCGCCTTCGACCATCGGCCGCCTCTGGTACTGCCAGTCGGCCGCCGTCTGCGGCAACCTGATTGGCGGAGCCCTCTTCATCGGCATGGTAGCTCACCTGGCCAACCACTGGAAATCCCCTGTCTTCGCCACCAGAGAGCCCGGCACTGGTCTGGCACACGATGTCGAGAGCACCCGCCACTACGAGGAGAAGGACGAAACGCCTAGTCTAACTCCAGAGTCGAACAATTGTGCGTGTGATCTTAGCCCCGCCGCGCTTGCTGGCGAGTGTACACCGTCAAGAAGCGGAACGGCAGAGGCTGCAGATAGCATCGAAGCAAAGAGGCAGGTCGATAATGCTGGGTTTGTGCATCATCCTAGTATTTTCAGATCAACGCTGCCCGGCGATGACATCGTATAAGTCGCTCCGACGAACGCACTGTACATTACTGTATGTATTCCAAGCCTATTTGAACTGTAAATTGGCCTGCATATTTAGGTACCAACCATTTTGTCCAACTTATGTCTCTTGAACTCGAGCGTCCCCTCCTACCCTGGGAGATTGCGTTTCCAGTTGCTGGGTAGTCTCTGACATCTCAGCGACAGCGTCCCCTCCTACCCTGGGAGATTGCGTTTCCAGTTGCTGGGTAGTCTCTGACATCTCAGCGACAGCGTACCCTGAACATACTCAGAACACTCTTCTTCGACTCGCCACTACAGGCAGCGAAAGTCAATGAAAAGAAAATTGGTCTCAAAAGAGAGACTGTACCGCGGCGATTGCGACAACAAAATCTGCCCAGCTAGTGTGATCGCGTTGTCACGCGAGGCTTTTTACAGACGTGCTGGACGCGGCAGTGTAGCCACCAAGTTCCTTTCGGAACATAGTGTGTGATGTGGAGACGTCGGCTTACACCTACGTGGCGACGAGTCTCGTGTACAGGGCTAAGAAGAGTAAGAAGCTGGAGAAGAGGAGATGAACAAGGCTTATCAGCGTAACGAGAGCTTTTGAGCTCTTATCGATGGGCGTGGGTAGGCTGTGTGAAGCGATAGTGCTTGGGAGTTACAAGACGGCGTGTAAGGATAGTGTATATATGGGTAGCGCGAAGGAGCAGGAATCAAGAGTTTAGAGGTAGACTCCAATGAGGAACTGAAGGGCTGAAGGGGAAACGATGTGGGTTGGAATTGTGACGCGGTGGAGGAAGGCAATGGGCAGGAGGTAAAAGGCAAGGGGCGATACTCATCTATGCCCGCTAAACAGCTCCTAAACCCGGTTCTGCTCTCCACAAACAATTCCCTGTCCTCTAATAATAATCGCGAATTCGTTGGCGGTCGATCCATGCTCACGTCCGTCTCGCGATATAGTGCCAAATGTATAGAGCTAAGTCCCCGAAGCGACTCCGCTGAAGGACACATTGTACACCGGTGTGTACGAGTAGCTCCACGACGTTCTTAAGCCTGGTTCGGTATACCGTACTTCGACATTGACGCGACTCCGCAGATCAACATCGTAGCACAGCTGCCGGGCCTCAGCGCAGGTGGCCAGTCTGCGCACACTATATCCTCGGTCCGTGGGACTCATGCAGGTACACCGAAGTGTTCTACATGACCACCAAGCATGTAGGGTCTGCATAGTGGCCCCCGTGGCAACATATGCGTAGCACCTGAAGCCTGTGAGTCAGGGAGGGAAGTCGGGGGTGTTAGATTGGCCGGGTCGTTGTAGTCGCGTGAGTGTTGAACGATGTGGTCAAGAGGACGAGGTCGCAGTCAGTCAGTAGGGAATAGATATTTTAGCTAAGCGAGAGGCCTGGGTGGGTCCGAGCTGGGACTGTGTGACGCGGCTTAGCTGCCTTTCACTATCTATGAGTGATCCACCAGCCTACAAACGGACAGCAATAACCTCACAGAACATTCCACACTACCTCCATATGCCGTTCAAGACACCTATTCTAGCACCTCCCGTAAATCCTCCAACGAGTCAAGCCGAAACGTCCTCTTTCCCACAAACCAATGTATCCACCCACCGCGTCCACGAGATGTGTAACAATCTCTCGTTATCGCACTGAAGAACAGTAGGAAACGCAGTCGGAGAACGAAAATCGTGAGAGGACTACTTAGTATATCTCTACCGACCCAACCCCACATTCTACCGAGGAGTCCATTCACCATCTCATAAGCAGGTCTAGAAATACTTGAGCACTTCCCAACACCCGCTCGCTCGATTTAACTACTCGCCTTATAATAACCCCAGTTACCTATGACGACGAAAGCATACCAATAACATGCAAACCCCCTAAAATGCAGCATGCCTAAAGTACGTCAAGCCTTCTCCGAACGCCGGCACGTACAACGATATACAAATATGCCACAACCTATCACAGCGGAAGTAAATCACCCCAAATAGAAAGAGAAGACGTTACAGCGAGTGAAGTAATAAATATGCATTGCATTATTCCCCTATTCTCGCCTGCAATTCTAACCCTACTCCTCCTCCTCAAAATGCCCATCCCATCCTATCCAATCCATCCATGCACCCCACACCCACGCGCTTATGCACCAGCCAACTCCGGCATCAAACGAAACGCCCTATCCCGCCAGATATGCGAATGCGATGCAATGCGTAGCACAAGTTCATAGTAACGAATATTACAAAAGACGGTACTCAGTGATAAAAAAAAGCCCGAAGTGAAGATATATCGGAATTGCGAAATGCGGGTATCGAAATCTGTTTCGCAATAACAACAGTAACAAACACGTCTCGTACTGGCTATGATGCTACTTTCATTCCGGCGGCGGCGTGGGTAATTCCCTAGCTTTCAATTCCGGACTGGGTGGACTAATCACCACTTTGCCAATCGCTTCGCCGTCGCCCTCGTCCTCACCCTCGCGTGGAGGCTGTTCAGCGTCGTCTTCTCTGATTCCGGCGCCTTCCTCTGGTATTGTGGGGCTCATGAGTCCCTCGTCGTCCGTCTTCGTGCTACTCGCCTGTTGTCTTCGATTTCGGCGTCGTTGGCGCTCTGTATCTGCGCTTTCTCGTCTTCTTCGGACGGATAGCGAGCCGTCTTTGTTGAGTGACGAGCCGCCTTGCAGACCCTCGAGCATGGCGGCTGCACGATCTGCAATGTCGACTTCGGCAGCTGTGGCTGTGGTGGGTGCAGCGTCGCTTTCTACGCCTTCGGCTGTGGATGCGGCGGCTGGCGCTCCGTCTTCGCCTTCGGGGTTCTCGTCCTCCATGTTGACGCCAAGTTCAGGGATTTTCTGGCCACTGGCCACGCGTACCTGGTGTTTGTCCTTTAGGCGTGCACGGCGACGGCGGTCTCGTTGGTCTCTTGCTTCGGGCTTCGCGGCTCGAAGTTTCTGGAGTAGGTCGTCCATAGCGCCTGTAGAGGCAGGGGACTTGGGTGCGTCGGAGTCGGAAGATAACGCTGTTGGTGAAAGGGGGTTGACGGTTTGTTGTTTGCGGCGCATGGAGATTTCGTTGCGGCGATGTTGTTCTTCGAGCCCGACGTTCTTTTCTTTGGAGCGCTGTGCGTTTGTTAGCAAGCGGTTCATGTTTGCGTGAGTGTCAGACTTACCTTCCACTCCTGCACGAAATTGGCCAACTTCGCAAAGAACTCTCGCCTCGAATTATCATCTGTCGGATCTTCTCCATAAAACGCCATGATGTCGTCATAGCTCTTCTGCATATCCTCCAAGAAGACTTGCAACTGCTCTGACTTCCGCCTCGCTTCCTTCATGCTTCGTTGTACGATGATCGTGAACTTGTCTTCGGGATGGAACTTGCTAGGATCAGACAGGTTACCGGCATCAAGCGACGCTTGGATGTTCTTGATGTTGTCAATGTACTTCTTCGCGTCCTGGACAAGCTGCTCCACGTTGATCTTTTGCGCCGTGATGACGCCGCTAATCTCGTCTGTGAAACCTTCCCAGCCAGAGTACTGATTGCGCACGATACGCTCGACGAGATCGGCAAAAGTAGACTCGTTCTTGTCATCCTTGAGCATACCGAGTCGTGAAAGGGTGGATAGCTTGAAGCCGTTCGCCTGCTTGTTGGCATCGTTCATGAAGTTACCAATGTCGAGAATAAGACCAAGAACACTGATCAGACTAGTCGAATCCCTGAGACTTTCAGAGACACGCGAGATCTCCAGAAGCTTGTTCGAAACCTCATCGTACTCGGCCTCATAAGTGCGTGTCATCGCGAGTGCCCTCATTCTGCTCTTCCAGTAGCCGTGCAACTCATATGCGGTGTAGAGGTAGATCTGATCCTCTCGTGTCAATTCGCTAGGATCTTGCTCGCGCTTGCTAGCACCTGCATTCGGTCCAGTCCAGTCCTTCGAGTAGGGTGCCATGAGCTTCGCGGTGTTGTCTGGGATGTCGCAGAAATCGTTCTTCTGGAGGAACTCCATGACTACCGGGTCGTCCAGTATTCTCTTATCGCAATGAATGACCATTCGCACAAACTCTTCCACCGATACCGATGAGAACTTGGCCATGCTGATCTGGAAGTTGTGCATCAAGTCACGCGAGATGATCTGTTTCTTCTCATCCTTCTTGCCTGACTTCTTGCCGATTGCCTTGATCTCCTTGGCCATGAAGAGCTTCTCAACTTCCTCGAGAACACCCTTCTTTGACAGCTCCTGATACTTCTCTTCTTTCTCCTCGGACGTGAGACCACGTGTGGCCCAGACCGTTGTTTGCGGCGAGTCGACCTTCTCCCAATGAAGCGCCTTGAGCTTCTTCTTAGGACGCGGCCCAGATAGTGACACATTGGGTGCACCATGGAAGCCCGGCTTTGGCAAGAAACCGGGTCTTTTGCCACCAGGCATCGGCGGTGGTGGTGGAGGTGGCATACTGCCATCCCCAGGCATAGGCGGTGGAGGTGGAATTCCTGGCGGGCCTTTCATACCCGGCATAGGAGGTGGTGGAGGTATGCCTGGTGGACCGGCGAATCCAAGCATACCTGGTGGTGGCGGCGGTGGGGGAGGAATATTAGCATTAGTACCGGGCATAGGCGGCGGCGGAGGTATATATGCAGGGAAACCGAGAGCACCGGGAGGCGGTGGTGGCGGAGGAGGTATGGCGGATTTGGTAGCTTCGCTATCTGCAGGTGTCTTCGGAGAATCGGACTCAAGGCTGGGGTGTGATGGACCAGTCGTAACGCCATCACCAGCATCTTCTGCGTCGGAGTCGTCGTAGCGCTTGATGTTTGATGCAATCTCGCCCATGAGCGCTTGTTGCGTTGAAGCGCTGAGCTTCGGCTTGTGCATCTGGATGAGGCGAGGCTTCTCGATGATAACGTCGTCATCTTCCATAACATCCGACATGGCATCGTCGTCGCCGACTTCTCCAGGGAGATTTGGTAGCGGCTTCCGACGAGGAACGACACTCTTCTGGCGGCGTACAGAGCCAAAGGAGCCGGGCTCAAGGCCTTCGAAGCCAGCTTGGGTTTGTTCGCCCATTGTGCCCTCCATTTTCTCGCGCAACTCCCTGAGCTTTTCACTCGGCTGCATCTGTAACGACTTGCCTTCGAGTGTGGCTTGTGTCCTGGCTCGCTGAAGCTGAATCTCGAGTCTACCCATCAAGCGTTCGCGATCCATGATACCCTGCATTTGCGCGGGATCTTGAGCACCTAAGCCTTCCTTGCCGCCCTTCTTCGATGCAGAAGCTGCGACATCTTGTGCGTCCCTGAGCATGAGGTACAGCTCGCGAGTCTCCAGCTCATTCCGCTGAAGCTCTTGCGCTCGTATTCTCTGCGTTTCCGCAAGCTCTGCCTTCATCTGCTCCACCTGCCTGCCCCGAAGCTCGATCATGCGCTCCTGTTCAGCAAGCTGTTTCTGAAGCTTCTGGACCAACCCATCGGCGCCCAGTTCGAGCTGCGCCTTGACTTCGTCACGCTCAGCAATAGCTGAATCTGCGACCTGCCTCGCTTCGACCATTTCATCTCGTTGTTGGCGAGCTTCGGCATCGGTATACAGCTTGTCGAGCAACGACTGAACAGTGAAGTTAAGACTCTGCTTCAGATCCATGTCTGGCAGTCGGCGGTCCATAGCCACGTAGCTCAGCATCTGATCTACGAGCTGGAACATCTTTAGTCGGTCCTCGCCCTCTGTATCCCTAATCAACAGAAGGTGCTGCATGGCCGACAAGAAGTAGTCTTCTGTTCGACTGCCTGCAATCTTCTGCATGATGGCGTCTGCGATCTGGCTCGGATCGTTGAGGTCCTTGGCTTCGCCATCGACGCTGTCCACCATGGAGCTGTTCTCGCGCTCAAGGAAGTCTTCGTAGTCAATGGCCTCGTTGTTCAGGTACCGCTCGATCTGCTTGTCGATGACTTCGTACTGAAAGCCTTCCATCTTCTGGAAGATGCGCTTGATGCCGCATGCTGTGAATTGCGCACGGATGTGCATCCGGAGCTGGATATCTCGCTCCGGTGCATCCACGACCATGTTGAGGAGGAACAGTGTCGCAATCGCATACTCCATGAGCAGGTTCTCGACACCGATACCTCCACTGCGAACTTCATCGGACGCGCCGACCATGGAGCCCATCTTGCCGCGACCATCGACTGTGACCTCGACAATGCGCATCCAGGCATCGAAGCGGCTGCTTTCGCCATATTGCGCTTTGAGGTTGTCGAGGGCCTGGAGCACCTTCTCGTGCCCGCTACCTTCGCCCCAGTGGCAGAGGAAGGTCAAGACATCTGAGACTAGCTTCCTGGTGTTAAGTCGCGAGGCGGTCAAAGAGCCGCACAGGGCCTGTATAATTGACGGATGGTTCAGCGCATTGTCCGCGCCGTACTTGTTGTTCATAAGCGCCTTCAGGCACTTTATAATTTCATACTCTCTTTCGATGTCATTCTCGGCCTTTTGTGCCAGAACACTGGGAGGAGGCGCTGGGCCGGTTCCTTTCCTGCGGTTGATCTTGGAGAGCACGTTTGTGAGCGCAATTTGGCCCTGTGCCTCGATGAAGGTGCGGACCCATGCAATCGGCTGGGTGCGCAGGCTGATCTCGAGACTCGACATCTGTTTGATCGAGATGGAGTTGTCCATGACCTTCTTGACATACCACTCGGGCGAGCCCTCCTCTTCTGCGCGCATCAGAATGTCTTCTCGTGCCCCGCCCATGTACGTGGACCGGTTGGTCTGGCGCTTCTTCTCGTCGTGCTTGAACTCGGCCAGCTTGTCCTGGTAGACCAGCGTCCACTTCTTGTCGATCTTGTAGGCCTCCATCTGCCGCCGGGCCTGCTCGGGCAAGCTCTTCCAGCCGCGCTTCACCATCAGATTCATAAACTCCTTCTCAATGACATGGTCCGGCGGGCGCTGTATGCTGAACGTCTGCTGCACGAGCGAGGGCGTGGACGAGGACGGCGAGGCGGAGCCGTAGTGCAGGAGATGGCGGTGCGAGTCGCGGGGGGTGGATGCGGCGGTGGGGAGCAGGCTGCCGGCGTCGAGGCCGATGGAGGAGAAGGACGACTGTGAGGGGTTCTGCGGCGAGAAGGCATTGGAGCCGCGGGTCTTGGAGTCATTGCTGTAGATGCTCGCCTGGTCTGACGAGGCGCGCGTGTTGGCGGACGAGTCGGTGCCGGCGTAGTACGAGGGGTTGCCGTTCCTGCTGCTCTCGCGGGTGCCCCATTGCTGCATCGACACGCCGCGGTCGCCGGGCTGGCTCGACGCGATGGTGGTGCCTGCCGAGTGCGCGGGCGGGCGCGGTGGGCCAGCGTTGGAGTAGCCGTTCTGGGGCGGCATGGAGGGATTGAAGACGGGGTACTGGTGGAAGTCTCCCCCGCCCTTGTTGAGGTGGTGCGGCAGCGGCTCTGCGTCAATGGCAGAGATGGGCCCGGCGCGCGCAAAGATGCCCTCGGCGGTCATGGACACGGGGCGGTCGATCGAGGCGGCCGAGGTGCTGTGACGGTGCGAATGCCGCGACGACTGCGAGCCGTGGGCGCTGCCGGGCGGACTGTCGGTGGGCGGTTGTGTGAGGCGCGCATCGCTGGGGCCCTTTTCCTTGTCCTTGTGTCTGTGGCGGCCAAAGAACTTGCCGGCGGAAGACTGCCGGCCCTTGCCATCCATCCTATGCGCGTCGAATTGCTCTCACGCCCAAGACGAGGCCCCTCGCCCTCCTGTTATTGAATGCTCTCTATAGCAGCGAGTCGTGGAGTATATGCACAGTGGGACAGTTGGAGGGGCGGGTCCTCGCGGTGAGGAATGCTGAAACGAGTGCGGGGCGTGACGTGCCGGGCGTGGAATCCGCGGGTGGACGCTCTATGTGTGTATGGACGTGTGCTCTGGCGGAGGGTGGGATACGCGGGCTGCAGGTGAGGGCGGGAGGTTGCCGAGCGCTAGCGGCTCTTGCGAGGGCGCATTAGCGGGCAAAGGGTGCTGTGAAGGGTCGTGGTCGGGTGCAGTGCTGCGTGTGGCCGTCACCATGGCCTGCAGTGAACGGGTGTCGTGAGGGCAGACCGGGATGGCTCTGCATGTGTTTCGGGTGCTCAGACGGCCGCGATGGCCGTTGTGTGCTTCGCGACCCTTCTCCTATTCTGAGACGGACGTGGCGCATGGTCTGGGCGCGCGCATGACGGCAGCCCTGCCAGCCGCAACTCTCCTCTCGACATCTCTCCGGCCTTCGCACTGCCTAGGTACACATCTTGCAGCGGTGGCGTAGCAGTTGCAGCAGCCGCCCACACGCCCTCACCACCTGCGGCCACCTGTCCTGCCGCTCAGCTCAGCAAGCCCGCCGGCGTCAGCGCGTTGGAGAACAAAAGGCCGCGCGCCGCCCGTTCAGCCCAGCAGCACCCGCACGTCACATGTATCCGCAACCATGGCGGGCTTTACCCATTTTCTGAAGGTGAGATAGTAGTGTGGTGGTTGCCCCCCAGCTGAAGGGTCTCGCTGACACGCGCCAGACCATTCTCGTACCACTGTTCCTCGCCGCCATTCTCTATGTCCTGCTGGCCCTCATCATCCTGCCCTTTGTCCGCCGACACCGCAGCCGCTACAGCCAGTACCTTCCTATGCCAGCCGGTGTGACCGATTTCCCCACATCATGGCGGACTAAGCTGTCGGACGCCCTGTACAACTTGTTCATGCCTTCCACATGGGGCCGGAACCGCAGTGTCGTGGATGGCAGCGGAGACCATCACGACGACGAGCTGTTCGACGACGAAGAGGGCGAGGGCATGGTCGGCTTTGACCCTATTGATCAGCGCCGAAGAGAAGCGCTGGAGCAGCGACGGAGCATGATGGAAGAGGAGCGGAGGGTGGGAAGGGATCTCGAGCAGGTGTTCAAGGATGACAGTGACGACGAGGACGAGGACGACAGACGGCGATCTCTATCTCGAGGGCGTTGAACCATCTCTAGATAGCACCAGGATGGTCATGTCTGCTTGACATAATTGCATATACCCATCACCACACGTCAAACCTGGTCACTCCCCACTGTGAGACATTTACGCATGGCCATTCGACGTCACGCGAATATATTCGAACAATGCTAGAGCGATAAGTACAGTCTTGATGTGATACTCTGGAGGCCCTCGGTACATCATAAAGGTTTTGCTGAAGACTTAAAACACATGCGAAGGCCTTAGGGAGTGTTCCACCGGAGATGTCAACGCGCAGCAGTGAAGGCATCCAGCCTTACCTTTAACTTAGTTTGGAGCAGCACAATCAAAGTGTGTTGCCGTTGTCGGCTTCGAAAATCGACGCATATTTCCAAACTCCCACTCTCCACCAAGGGCTCCATCATAAGAGAAAGTCTCATCACAGCAGAAGGAGACAAAATGGAGTTCAAGTGGATATATTGTTGTATACACAGCCAGACAGAACCCAAACGGCCCCTTGGAACCTGCTAATCAAAAGATGTCGAGTAAAAACGCTCAAAAACTCTAAAATGCTCACTTGCGCTGACCATACGCCTTGGTGGCATAGTCGCCCTTGTGTACAATCAAGTCTTGCGGACGGTAGTCTTCCCGACCCGAGAAGTACGAGTCGAGAATAGCCTTGGTACCAGCGGCGTACCGTGCCTGTGCATCGATCGAGGTACCGGACATGTGGGGAACCATGGCGTTACCGCCGCCCCATGGGTTGGTAGCGTAGCGGAGCGGGTGGTCCTTGGGCGCAGGCTGGGGGAACCAGACATCACCACCGTATCCACGGAGGTGGCCGGACTTGAGCGCATCAGCAACATCCTCCTTGACGACGATGGCGCCACGGGCGGTGTTGACCAGCCATGAGCCCTTCTTCATCTTGGAGAGGAGGTCCTTGTTGAACAGACCGCGGGTCTTCTCGTGGAGTGGGCAGTTGATGGTGACGACGTCGCACTGTGCCAACATCTCTTCGAGGTTCTCGACGCGGCGGCAGCCAATCTCCTTCTCTACCTCAGGAGACAGGGGCTGGTAGTCAAAGTACAGAAGCTCCTTGCAGTCGAAGGGCTTGAGACGGCGGAGCACACGCTCGCCAATGCGGCCAACAGCGACGGTACCGACGACCTTGTCCTCGAGGTCGTACTCGTTCTTGGCGACCTCAGCGACGTTCCACTCGCCCTTGGCAATCTGCTCGTGGGCTGGGACGAAGTTGCGGACGAGAGTGAGGATGGTCATGACGACGTGCTCAGCGACCGAGACGACGTTGGAGCCGGTAACCTCAGCAACGGTGATACCACCATTGGTCTTGTTCGCAGCATCGAGGTCGACGTGGTCAGAACCAATACCAGCAGTAACGGCAATCTTCAGGTTCTTTGCCTTTGCGAGACGCTCCTTGGTGAGGTAGCCGGGGTGGAATCTGACGGATAATTAGCCCCATGTCACTTCATATGGTCGGAGCCCTGCAGCGCTAGCGCGACACGGTCGAAGCGTGTTGCGGGGCTCTAGCGCCGATTGCGGGGTAGCTCCTGCCGGCAGACGTACGGAGTGGTGATGATGACCTCTGCATCGACAAGATGCTTATCGAACTCTGAATCCTCGCCCTCCTTGTTTGAGGTGGTGACGAGTGTATGGCCCTGGTCCTCGATCCACTTCCTGATGCCTAGCTCGT
Organism: Paraphoma chrysanthemicola; assembly: GCA_020744225.1. NCBI lineage: Eukaryota > Fungi > Ascomycota > Dothideomycetes > Pleosporales > Phaeosphaeriaceae > Paraphoma > Paraphoma chrysanthemicola. Next base: position 452,109 of record JAGMWG010000010.1, on the reverse strand, counting down.
TCTCTGTGGTTCCGAGAAGCTTGGGCTCTTGCTCAGCGTGGATACCGCCCTATGACGTCGTCAGTGGTGTCGCATGCTTGAGACATCAATTGCACTTACATCGTATAGGACGAGAAGAACTTTGCCCTGTTGTGAAGCAGATGCCGTTAGCGTTCTGAAGGCATTCGGTTGTCGTAGTGATGAAGTCAATCGGGGCCCGGCGCGTGCGCTGAGGATGGAAGAGGTAGGGCGCGCGAGGCGAGAAGCAGAGCGGAGAAATACCATTGTGTCTGAGAAATTGAATAAACAATTCTTGTGGCTCCGTAGAGGAATATATACTAGCAGCCGAACAGGTACTTGAGTACGTCTATCTGACGCAAGAATCTGTCAGCCTATCGTCCGGGTCTAGTGAAGGAGGGGCCGGGACGGGTATACCTTGTGCGGCTCCGAATGACGAGTAACTCTTTCGAGAAGTGTTACTGAGCTTGATGCAGGGAAGTGTTTGAGGTGAGTGAGCATTTGAGGGGTACGCCAGGGGTTTTTATATCCGAATGCGTATCCACCACGAGCCTCTCACAGCATTCAAGCCCCTAAGCTTAGGGTCGTATGGCGCCGCAAAAACGAGCCTCCCCACTTGGTGATGCTGCGGCCCACGCAAGCAACGCCCTGTGCCGTTCGCGGGAATGACGGTCATGTTTGGAATTACTTCGCATCGCAGATGGTGCGGGGTCGCGTCCAATGGCGCCCACACGTCCGACTACGCGCAGGGCAGCTTTGGTAGCATCTTACCCGATTTAGCTGCTTCAAGCTTCGTCGATAGACCCGAACCCTTGTCAAGAGCCATGGACCATCATGGTAGGAAGTCTAGAGCCCAATGACATGCGCAGATAACACAGGCAATACGTAAATCGAGACACAACGAGCTGCAGGGTGAGCTCAGTAGCTGCCGAACAGTCGTCATTCCGAACGCGTTCCGAAAGTGCTGATCGCTGCGGAATCATGGAAGTCGAGCTCTAAGGTTGATAGTCGTGCCAAATGTACATATTCGCAGACATAATTGTGATGCCTTGTGTCTAACTCGTTGACATAAGACACAATTGATCGCACAGAGAGGCCATACCATCGGAGAAGGTTGCCCAAGACGGAAAATTGAGCTCCACGGCGATGCTACACCACATCATACTCAGCGGCATGTACACGACTCCATAGGAAGGTGGGGTACGTTGCCGAGCAATCTAGACGTGCAATTGCTGTCCGCGGCAGACCGATCGCGAAGAGCTGCGGAGGGGCAGCGGTGCTGTCTCGCACGTCTGCGGAAGCGAATTGTCGCCGTCAAGCTCGCAGTTTGCGTGGTCGAAGCGCGTATATATCGCAGATTGTAAGGTTATTCTTCGGCATAAGCGCATTTGGGCTGGAGATAGTTCGGCCGAACGTGTCCGAATGAGCGCGTGCGAAGCTCGCGTTTGGTGTCCCAAACATCTTCAAGCGCAGACCTGCGCAATATTTCTCCCGTTGCGGTCGAGCAATCCGATAACAACTGCCGCTCAAGTTCAGTTGATAGACATGTGCCTCCGTCGGGTCTTCATGAAGAAACTGTACATACATCGCAGCTCCGTGCCACTGCGACGCGTACCGTCGAAAGACATTGAATCGCATCACCTTCGAGCGTGTTTTACCGCCTGGCTCAACTTCGAGCGGTCTCTGCGTTGGGTTTGAAGAAAGTGCGCAAGTATGACGATGGCGACCAACCCACAGAAGTCGCTGCGCATCGGTGCTTCCAGCAGCAGGCGCGGCAGCTAGTCTCACGTTGCACAGAGCAGCGACTTCGGGACGCGGAGCCCTTCCCCAAACTCGGAGGCGATTTCCTTGCGACCAGAGCGAGAAGAGCAGGCTTTCTCTGAGCATCATGACCGAGCAGCAGCACCATCTTGCCAGAATTCTTGTATCGATCTCGAATTTGACCTAGATGTAAATTTTGTGGGGACTGGATGATTTTCAGCGCAGAACGCGACCTTTCTGCATCTCACGAAAGAGCTCGCAAGCAAGGACGAGCGCGACAGTAGGAGAATCACAACACTTCCGAGGTTTTGCAAGAAGGAAAAGATACGGGACTATTAATTCGAGTCTAGTTATCAATTTTCTCAGCACCTAAGTATATACAGGAATTGAGCACTGCGCAAGAAGGCGCACAGGTGCTACTTGCAATTTATCGTTTGTAGCAGACGATGGAAAGCGACCACAAATCCAGACGAACTAACTAAGTCAACATTCAATCACTGCGCAAACCCCATCCGATGTCTACTTCGGTCGAAGACAAAACTTTTCCCACGAATTGCTGCCCACCCCAGCGATGCATCGCCACGGCCGTTTGCACGCTCCTCTGCGCTCCGCACCAGAAGCAAGCACTTGTCCGCTTCTGTTCTCATGATATACTGTTCTGGCGTGACCACAATCTCCTCCCGCTCCTCCTCGTCTTCCATATCGCGCGGTCGAAGTCCGAAAACGAGATCTGGGAATATGTCGAGAGAGCCACAATCCGCAACAAAATCCTGCTCAGAGGAAGTATGCGTTGCTTGAAGCAAGATGGCGAAAATACCAGCCGGCAAATGAATGTGTGGCGTCTCGAGAGTCAATGAAGCACCGACTGCTGGCATACCAATCATGCCACCTTTTCTGATGCCAACGTCGTTCAAGGGAATGTAGGAATTCCGTCCGCCGGAGAAGAACCACACGGATGATCCGGGATCGCGCGAGCCAGATTGGTCCTGAATGTGACTGAAGACGACCGAGCCTGAGATTGATGCATCGATAGGTATATCGATAGTCACTGTCCGAATAGGATCTGGCAAAGCATTGTCATAGTCGGACTGGAGTGCTTCGAGTGATCCTGCGCGGACACCCGTTGAGATCGGGTCGAAGGAGTAATGCAATTGATCATCGAGCTGGTGTAGCGGTCAGTCGCGCACTAAAGTGGTCGGCCTCTATCTCAAACCGACTTACCTTCAGTGACACCACGACATCTGGCTTGTAGTCCTGGAGCGGCTTCTGTTGCTGATCGAAGTACGCAGCATGGCCAAGCAGAGGTAAAGTCAAAGTCGCCAGGAAGAAATGATTGAACATGATGACCGTCCAGTTGAGCGATTTGTTCTGAGAAAAGGCAAGAGAGGTAGCTATAATTCTATCCAAAGTCCCCAAGAACTCAAGTTCCTTTTCGCAGGGAAATCACCCTCTTTGTCTCTTCCGTCGCACAAACTGCGCCTCACGCATCCACCAAGTCCGCCTCGCCACGTTTGATTCTCCTCTCGTTTACCAGGCTGCTGGGCTCAAACCCATATCTTCCAGGTGCTTTCCGGGCGCTTAATCTCCCTTTTGGTGCTGAATTTGTCAAGCGCGCGAGCAGAAGGTTCGTGGTTCGCTGGCGGGGCATAAATGGCAGGGATGGGAAAGCGGCGCGGGTAACTTCTGAAGGCGGCACAGCAGCCAATGACGATCAAGATGAAACAGCACACCCGACTCTGCACTGAGGCTGCGTTCCTGCGTGAATTCGAATGGGTGGCGGTCGCTCGCTTCAAGGATGGGATGAGATGTGATGCGTTGATGCGTGTCGGGCTTCGCAGTGTCGCCACTCATTCCCAAGGATGTCTACAGGCAAGGCATTCTCTAAGCATTTGAGCCCTGTCGCCGTACTAGCTCGAGCTGGATATGCACTTCTACTGCACCTTGAAATCTCCGGTGGGACGCTCTTGCATGCCTTCGCTGGTGTTTGCGTCTGCAGTACAACCTTCATAACACATCGAGGGCCTCTAGGCCTTTACATCAAGGCTGTCTTTGCTACTCTTGCAGCAGTCGCATCTATTCGCGCTGCGCGTTAAGGAAGTTGCGGATGGGGTAAATCCGTTGTCCCACCAGAGCTGCGAAGGTGCAGTAGATACTCTGGTTTCTCACTTGAACAAACCAAAGCGAAATTTGCGCGTCATCGACTGGAAGGTTACCTACCAGCTCACCAGGTCGGATGGTTGTTTGAGCATGCCCATATAATGATATAAGCAACCACGATGCACTCAAACCCTCGCAGGAGGTAGAGTCGCTTCGACCTATAGAGGCGAACACATCATCCAGTATCTGTCATTGACTTCCTGCACTACTCATCATGTCCAGCTGAATGCGTGAGGATCAGTCTGCAAGAAGAGACGTCAGCGACCGCAAGGTGTGGTGGTGAATGCGACCGGGTTTGGCTCTAGACTCACTTTCACTTTCACCTTATCACGATAGCTCGCGAGCTATGACGCGACTATCATTAGTGGGTTACCTAGGTATCAAGAACTTCATCTGCATAGCTTCACCCATTCTACGACACGACGCGACCGACGCGCTCATCCCGACCCGCCTTTTTCTGTCGACGGTCTACTGAGGGCATCAACGACTTTCAGCGACAGGGAGTGGATGCAACTATCTGTATGCACCTGTTGCGTAGGTTCTAGGCGCTGACAAAACTACAGACTGACCTTGTCACGAACATCTCGCGCCCGAAGACCACCATCTTCCAAAGGATGGCTACACGTATCGACATTGCCAAGCGTGGCGACGTTCTCCTCGATCTAGGCAGAGATGAAAACACCAAAGTCGTCGTGTCAGTATCTTCTGTGGTACTCAGCCTGGCTTCAACCGGTATTCGAAGCCATGCTCAATGGCAAGTTCGCGGAAGGACAAGCGCTCCCAAACACCTCGCCACGCGCTGTTCCACTCCCAGAGGATGATCAGTACCCCATGTTACTCATCTGCAAGATTGCTCATCTTCTGACAGCAGAGCTTCCCCAACAGTTTTCTGTGGATCAGCTGTCTTTCTTCGCTATAACCTGCGATAAATACCAATGCGGCGCGGTCGTTCAAGCCTGGAGCCAGGTCTGGATCGCGAAGCTGCTGAGCGACGAGCCTGCTGCCAATTTCGAGAAGATGGTATTTGCTACTTACGTTCTAGACATGCCACTCGAGTTCTACAAAGCATGCACCGTTCTCACTCGTACCGAAGGGGAAGATACCAAAATCTTCGCTCTTGACTTCCTCCCATCGACTATTTTTGACGCTCTGCGTAGCAATAGGCGCCGCGGCGAGATGCAGCTGTACCAGTCCTTTCACAGCGCGACTCAATACCTCGGGACTTGTCAAGCATCTCGCGGAAGATTGGGTGCATTCGTTGTCAATCTTAAGAAAATTGGCGTATGGCCAGTCACGCCAACGTCTACCAAATGCTTCAAGGACAAGGTTGCCAAGCTTATGGAGGAGATCCCGCAACAGGCTTGCACCGGAAGTGTGTTGACTTGTGCTTGCGTAGACAATGGCCCCATCAGAGCCACATTTGTCTCTGAGCTTGGGGGAGTTTGCCGTCAAATTAAGGGCATCTGTCTCGATTGCATCAAGCGAGGGGCCTTGGGTGATACGCGCGAATGCCGCATCAACCACGACTCCGAAGGAATGCTGATCGCCTGATTAATGTCATGGCCAGAGACAGCAGTGGTTCGCTCGTATCATGGAAAGGCATACCAACATATTTGGTGTAAAGAGCTTGGATTGCTGCACGTCGCTTTGGGCATCACCGAACACGTACTGCCGATGATTAGCGAATCACCTCATCGTCCCAGACATTTCAAGCAAGGGCCAAGAATATAAGTAGTGTCTAGCTTGTTCTAGTCTTCGGCTTCTTTAGTCTGGCAACGAAAATTTAGCGGTGTACCTTGCAAGACGGGGACATACGTGTGCTCGTAAACCAAAGCTCCAGATAAATAAAAATGACGCCGGTGCTCAGAATACCCCGAAAAGTGAAGAACAGCAAACAAATAACCGAAGATACTCCGACTAATGGCACTGGTAGTAGAGCCCTCCACCTTAGTTGTCTCCTGTAAATCTTGGTGGTCCTTGGTGTCCAGCTAGGTGTCTGGCCGTAATTACCTTCTCAATAGCCCTGTTGATAGATCGTCGATGTTTGGTGAGGAATCAATCGTAATTGCCCAGCTTAACACGAAGATACACCTTTCGATACAGTGAGAAAATAATCGTCCAAGTTGATGCGCATAGCCGCCAAACAGAGGGCACAATAGCTGTACGAATCGACCTAGCATCCTTCTCAACTCAGGCCATCACAATCTCCGTACTGGATGCACCTCGGACAGCCTTCAAAGAAATAGAATCAAGAACTTATCCATACACGATGTGATATTGGCTGACGAATGGGCGTATCGCACTGCGCATCTATTTCTCGAGGACAGGTGGTGTTTCAATGCATTAAATACCCAGCTCACACCACTTCGTGAGCTTCCTCACATCATCGGTCGCTCGTTCAAATGCAGGCTAAGCTCGAAGGGATAGGATTGTCATGAAGTTCGTTGCCATCGATCGATAGTTTACTTCCAGGGATACTTTTGTTTAGGAAGGTAATACCACCGCTCGGCTTAATGATCTCGGCGCGTTGTCGCGGTGCGATCCGGTTCATGCTTAATGCTTTACATGAAACAAGCCCTAGGTCTACTAGAATGTCCTTCTCCCATCTTCGAGCGTTAGCTTACCTACCTGTTGCTCGCGTAGAGAGTGGGAGTTGAGAACTAGACGTGCATCCTCAAAGCTGACAACGGCAAAACGCTGCGAATGTGCTGCTGTGGATCTAGCTCAAAAGGAAGGCTGAATACTTTCACTTCATCGAAGGTATCAGATGAGCCACTACAAAATCGCGCAAGCATCGCAATGCTGAGGTTGCGTTGGCCACTACATTTCCGATTTTGTTTCCGATTTTCCGAGTTCTGCGGGAGCTCTTCCTATTAGGAAATTGTCCTATGCTCTATCTAGCGATATCATTGCCGAGGGTTAGTGTAATGATTGCGAGTGGATGTGTTGGGGTATCACGTATAGACACTCTCCTAGCACTGTTGTCTGGCGGCGTGTACCTAGGTAGAGCCAATACATATTGATGTCTGGAGGAGCTCATTGCAAGGCCAAAAGATTTCCAAGCACAATTTCAAATTCTGGAAGTTAGAAGACAGCGTGCGCGCAAGACAGCTGTAAATTGCGGCAAAGACATCGCATGACCATTGCCAGGATAATAGCGAATAGGAACTCCAGGATAGTTGACAATCATAGAAGACACCCGTGCAGGTGGAGTGACCGTACGTATAGTCATCGCGCAATTTCTCTCGGCCGAATGACGGTTGCCGCAAGGTCGTTTGAATGGTGTGGAGTGCCAATTCCCCGATACCCGTTGATCCCCAGCCTAGCTTCGGACCCTGCTGTCTAAATACGGCATGTTGATCTGGGGCAGATCCCTAATCAGGAACTTTTGCGTTTATCCAGAATCAAAAACATGTTATAACAGGCCCTACCACTACCTCGCTCTCTTTCGGCGCTTTTGTAAATGGAAGTTGCGTAAACTATGCCTAGCTTACAAAAAGGGGCCCTGCATGCAGATGCTTTCGGCTCCTGACCCGGACATCACTTGATATATGCGCTTCCTTCTGCACGTCATTTCGGTCCTCGGGAGCTCAATAATCAAACAGGAGAAAGCATAAAGAGGAAACGGAATTTTGAAATTTTTGAGACCAAAGCAATCCATTTTTCACCTCACGACCTTCGTAGTACTCATTAGTCTTAAATAAGCCTCATCCCCAATATGCGTGTCTCGTACAGCTTCCTCTTGGCCATCTCCTCCGCCCTTGCCATTCCCATTCCATCCACCTACACCTGGTCCATCACGCAGTTTTCGGGCGGCTGGTTTCATGCAGGCTATGCCAACCTCGACATCGGTGCTCCTCAAGCTACCATATCTGGCATCACAGTTCCCGCGCTTTCACTCACGGGTATATGCTATGTTGTCGCTCCAATCAATGGCCCAATCCAACAGGATTGTACAAGCAGAATCGCCGACAACACAGACGGTCGCTCGCTGGAGTTCACTGTGAGGCCATTCGACAACAACGTCAAAGAAGTGCAATTGGATGGTGTGTACTCGTTCACATCTAATGGAAAGTATGTCGTCCCAGTCTTCACAATAGGGTCAATCGACTAAGCTTACCGCTGCAGGAAATACGCTGTCGATGCATACCTCTCGAAAGGAACCAACGAGGGCACGGTTTCAAAGACGATTGTTCCTTCTAACCTCCGTGAAGTCTAAGTAGGGACGAACGTTTGGCTGTTATGGAGAACAACTTCAAATGATGTACATATATTCAGGCGGAAAATGATTACCAATGCACACACAATTTATCGCACTCGCTACGCATTCACCGCATTTTTTTGTAATCAAAGACGAAAGCCAGATTCGTCAGCCGGCAAAGTTGCTGGCTCCCGTTTCGTCGTCTGTCGACAACCCATACAAGCCTTACATGAACTTCATGGTAAAGTGCTACACGGGCTCCACGCCACCGATAAAAAGCTCTGGATGATGTAGTTGAACCTTCACGGGCCTGCAATGGACTCCTCAATTGCTCGCAATTTGGGTCAGCATAGACGAAAGACATGCATTATAGTATACATAACGACTCTCTCGCCATTCCCAATACACTTCTCCTTCCTTCCGGTGCTATTACCAGTCTACAGATTTGAATGTCGACTCCATGAAGTTTAACAAACGGCGCAAGTACTCTTGTTCGTGATTGCAAGTCATCGCTTTCCACTTCACTCCCAAAAGCATCATTCCAATACAATTCTATCACCCTCAGGCCCGGCGCACTCTCCTTCAGCGCCTTACAAAGCTGTTGAGCCAATGGCTGAAGTCTTTGCACGCACTCATATAGCCGGATTTCGTCGAACGTGCACACTTGCGCATTCGATCGCTCAAATCGCTTGCACTGTCGACCCATACTGAAGCGCGACACATCGATCCTAACGCGCACTTTTCTCATGCATTTTGCATATTTCGACTTCGCAATCGCCTCGTATGTGGACGTCATACTCTGATCCAGCCGCCAGCACGCCTCATTCGGGGTCAACGGCTGCACCTCGAAGGACGCAGTGCTTAGGAATGCATCTCTAACTTCCTCATATATCTGCCTATTAACCAGCAGCAGATTCATCGGCGGCGGCGATGCATGTACAGCGATGATCCCGTTGTCGTTCAATTGGTACGAAACAGAGTCTTCGCTTCGGTCCGATCGCCGGATATTTGTATCTCGTCCTGCTGCATTGTGTTCGGCTACGAGGGTGGTAGCGGCTGTATTCCCGCAGCAATGTGGCGTAGAAGTTCCGGCTCTCCACTTTGATGCGATTTGAATTCCGTGCGCGATATTGACCTGGGTAACATGCTGATAGATCTTGATGCGCAATTCAAGTGGGAGATTAAGGAAAGGAAACGGAGATTGGGGTTGCGGTGGTGTACCGAATAGGCGTTTCAGTGGCGAATAGAGCGGCCTGAGAACATGGTACCACGGCGGAGGTGATGAGATGTATCTCCGCAATACGCAGCGGTTGTGACTGCATGGCGGCGGGAAGATCATGCGCCACAGCTTCTCAGGTAGATGGTATGGTGCGAAGCAGAGCCTGGCTAGAGCGGTCCATAATCTTTCTGCGAAGGCGAGTGGCTTGGATTTGATACACGTGCTGCATGTCGCACAGCTGTATATCGGATGAGCAGCGGGAGACACGACATAGGTCGCGCATGCGATCAGGGTGAAAGGCATGTCTAGCCAGCGTACCAGGGTGGACATGACTCCGCCAAGTCCAACCAGCACCAACTCTTTCAGCGATATCTTGCTCTTGATCCTGTCCGGCTGCACCCGAGCATTGCTTCCGGACTCGAAACAGGTAGCCATTACGGCCGTGGTGTGCAAGGTATGCGTGCGCTATTCCTAATCCAGCATCGGAGGCCAATAGCTCTGGCGATCGTCCGGGAGATCAACGGGAGCTCGTGTTCGTCATCGAGGTTGCGCAAATGTCCGGACTTCATGCAAGCGTGGAAATTGACAATCGAACATGCTGGCCAACGATATGGGAGACGTGGGCTTTTGACGACTTGGCTGCCTTCGCGGCAAAGGAGGGGTCTTCGGTTGAGACAGGCTAATGTTTTGAAACACCCGCACCAATAGGTCTATTAACAGCGAAAGTTTGACATCGCGACACTAGAGAATCTGCAAGCGGAAACAATAGTTTCTAGGAGGAGATTGACAGGCAAGCCTTGTTACAGACAATGATGATCCGGGTCAACATCATTATTGCACCCTGTTCGGGTGTTCACATCTAGGTCAGTAATCCTACCCGAACCCATTCTGCATTCGCGCTAGCGTCCCGTCAAACCCTGCCTTTTCTACATCCGCTCCGTCTGCCCAACATGGACATCGCCCGCTGACGGATACCTGACATATGTCATCCCTCGCAACTGCCGGCTGTCGTGGCTAAAACCAACCTTCCCATCGCAGCCGCCGCTCCACGCACGCGCGTCACGTCTAATATCATCCTTGCCTGTTTGATTCGCCGTGTTTCTGAGCACGCAAAGCACGTGGCTCCGCATCCTGCAGCACAGTTACACGACATCACGTTCAGGCGAACCGCAATCTGTTCATTTGCCCAATCTTACATATTTGTAAATTGACTTACCCCTTGCCTTGTTACCTTTCCCCAGCTATCAGCTATCCTGATACTAAACGGCTGCATCCTTGGGGAGAAGCGAGAAGTCTCGTTTACGCACCTGCGCAAACTGAGTACAGGAGGGGATCCGATACCCGGTCTGTATCTGTGTGCACGGTTGCGAAGATCTGGGGTTGGAGTTGCAGGGACAGAGCAATTTATTTTGTGCATGAATGTTGGGGTAGACGACGCATTGGGCGAGCGGCGAGAAGAGCTCGGGACCCGTGATCGATAAGACGGTGGAGAAACGGGTGTCGCCGCTCCTTGCTTGTGATAGCTTGTTGTTGCGACATTGAGAGACGGGTGGGTATAAAGAGCTGGAGAGATCGCGACATTGTCATCATCACGAGTCGGCAGTCGAAGTACTTCAAAGAGTAAAGCCGAGTCTGCATCACACATCAACATGTATTTGTCAATCCCATCAACCCTCACCCTCCTCTTCCTCGCGCCCCTCGCTCACGCTGCCATCCAACAAAAAGACTTCACTGGCCTCGGCAAGATCTACGTACTCAAGTCCGAAGACTGGCGCACTGCAACGCCGAAGTCAAAAATTGGCTGCTTGAACCACCATGGCAAAATCATCGGCGTGAACTCCACATCAGACTGCGGCGTCTTCTCACGACTGGAAGACTACCCATACACACTTTCCAGCAAGCACGGCAACTGCACGTTCGAAGACGATACACAGGAACGCAATACGGATAGCCATTATGGTGGAAACGATTTCGCGTGGAATTGTGCGAAGCCGCATACGGCAGAGATATATGATGAGCTGTACACAATTGTACGTCTCCATACATTTCCATTTTCTCAATCCCCAAGACTCAGGCTAACCGGAACTAGGACGGCTTCCCTTACGTCTTCCTTTGCTTCGGCGACATAGCATGCTACTACGATGTGAAGCGTGCGCCGGAAGGAGACGAGATATTGCCGCTGTGGCAGTATCGTTGGGGATCGCAGCAGATGGGTATCACGCCGGGACACATCCAGACGCAATTGATGTGGGAGAAAGTGGGCGAGTTGCCGAAGCGAGAAGGTGCCAGTTTGATACCTAGTCCGAGAATGGAGATACAAGAGGGCATGCAGGTTTCGTTGCAAGGATCGAGGGCGAGGGGCTGAAGTCGCTGAATATTCGGCTCAGAGAAGGGCTCTGACTTCTGTATGCTTGATAATGGCACAAGCGGTGTTCTGTTCTTCGACCACTCTTCACTTGTTATACTCGCTTGATGACTGCGTGATCGGATGAGCTTATCTGCTCCACGTCAGTATGCGCCGTGCGTAATATGTGGAAGATTGTTCCCGGCTCGCTTATCGAGGTGATACAGAGTCCCCATAAAGTCAGGTCAACGGATAGCCTTCTTTTCAATCCACAGGCTAGTAGGTGATCCAGTATCACGCAGATTTGGGAACAAATTGACTTTCGTGTCAGGCTTGAGAGGCCTATGGTTACATGTTCATTCTGATCCTTGTGGCATCTATCACCCATATCTGAAGAATTGACTTGATGATGTGAAATCATGCCATCAAACAATGCCAGTTCTATACCACACTCGCGTAACCCGCCTCCTTCACAATATCGATCGCCGAAACTTGAGTCAGAGTCTTCCCAAAGCGTTGATCTACTAACCCTCGGGAGAGCGCGTTCTCAAGAGTCAAGGACGACGGGCTAGAAAGTGGGCAAAACCTGAACAATAATCAGTCGATCTGGGTGACAAAGCCATGAGGATTAGACCCACCTAGTTGCCCATCGCCTCCGCCTCATTCGCAGTAGCATCGTGCGGAACGGTCTTGATGGTCTGGTTGACGTTGCCAAGCTGGCCGACCTTACCGCACTTATAGTGCTTGAAGTAGTTGCCCACAGGAGTCGAAACCTGAGCAACGTCGCCACAGCCGATGCCGATGGCGTAGTTTGACTGACTCACTTCGCAGTTCGAGCCCTAGGCAGACTTAGTTGCAGCCAAATAACATTAAAGATGGAATGCTCACAGTGAAGAAGTTGCACTGAACGTCAGACTTGCAGATTCGGACGGAGGGTAAGTCGCCAGCGCTGCTGTTCCATATCAGATCGAGATCATGAGGTGGGTGCGCTGTGGTACTTACAAGACTTGGCATGCAGACTCATCCTTGATCTCGAAGATGAACTTCTTGTCGCCCTGGAAGTTGGGCTTGCTGAACACGACGCCAACGTCGCGAACGAACTCGTTGTCGATCATTCCCTTATGAGGTTCTGGCAGAGCCATGGCGGCGGCGCCCAAGATGAGGATGGCGCCTAAGGAGAGTGCTTGCTTCAGAGCCATGGTGACTCTGGTGCTGGAAGATGTCGGGTTTAGCGGTGGAAGCTGTGGTGGGATGTTGAAGACCGTAGCTAGAAATTGGAAGATGTAGAGGCGGATGGAGCACTTCTTCTCATGGGAAGTAAATATGGGCTCGGGTCCAATCGCGGCGGTAGTGTTTGTTGAATCGTGATAGCGAGATCAAACGGAGTACCGGTGGGTGACCAGAAGGTGAAGCCGGCAATCGCCCGAGCCCGCCTGCTTCATGCGGCAGGAGTACCTCTTCTCACATGCAAATAGAACCAAATTCGATCGGCTCCAACAACACCAAGCAAAGACATGAGGAAAGCAAGACTCTAGGAGCGCCTAGGATGACTATCAACAATGTAGCCAGTGCTGAGCTTCAGCAAATTGCTCAGAGATCTAAGTGATGCCATATTAAAGCGCGGATTGGGTTGGCTAAAGCCGTGGTAAAGGGAGGTGGGAAGCGAGGTTCAAGTAGCGTTCGCGGTTGCGTTTCCGCCAGAAAGCCATCTCACACTTAATAGTATGAGCTGCAGAGCTAGAATGTCGTAACTGCAGATTATATGCTCGCTGGAGTGTAGTGCGATCCAGGGTCACGTGGCGGCGGACAGAAGCGATGTCGAAAATGGACCGATCCGTTTAATTGCGCCCAAATGCCGTATTCTAGACCCGGAACCGCACAACCCGTCATCGCTGTGGCGCTTGAAAGTGGTTGAAACCACGACATAGTTCTGCATTTGAGGTTTGGCCGGGCAATGTTATGTATGGAGTTAGAAGCAGGTAGGCACTAACAGCCTGAATGAGATGTGCGCACATAGCTATCAGAGTAACATACTTTCGAGCGACTCGTTGAGGTGCCGAGATTCTGTCCATTTCTGAGCTGTCGTCAGAGGTGTGTCTGGCAGGATTCGCGCTACCGGCGCTGATAGAGATTGACCACATTAACCTCGGCGATGATCGAAACACGCCACGAATTTCAACGTACAACAGACATATCGTAGCATTGCACGGGCTGTGTTCTCATATCGCATTATGGGCGCATCTTGGTCTTTCATCAGCACAAGTCTTTCCATCAGCACGAGGTCTTTACGGACGTATGAGACTTACCAAGTTCTTGAAAAGCATAACTTCACAGCCATCTTTACTATACGAGCTCAATTGCCCCTGGCTTGAGCTTCATTCGGCAATTTTTTTTCCAAAACATATGACGCGCTCCAGCGCTCTGCACTAATCATACCCCACGTGTGTCAGACGTCCCTGACAAACAGATAGCCAGCCTGCTAATGCTTGTGAACCGTGAGGCCTGCAAACGTGGCGCATGATTGCGCGGAAAGCAGGGCGGGATGAATGAGCAGTGCACCCGACCATGCATGCTTCAAGAGGTATCGGGGGGTAATCGAAGGCTGCCGTGTGATGTGGTTCTCCACCTCTTTCGATCGGTCTTTCCGACATCGCCGCATTGAATGCACTCAGGTGTTGGCAGTCAGGCAAATCATTCAACCTCGCCGAAAGAGCGCAGACGGATTTGAGTAACCAAAGGTATATGGCATGCAAAGATTTTCGAGTGGTACGATGAAATAAGACGAATACATCGGCGACCTGGCAGCGGATGGCCCACATCTCAGCCCGCCACAGTAAAAATGAGCGTAAAACAAGGGCGGTAAGGCCGCTTATCCGGCCGTGTAGAGGTACCTTGACCCTGCGGGCCGTACCCTTGCTAACGGCTGAAGTGTTATCCAGGCCTGCGGTGAGGGAACAGTCGCGGATGGCTTGGTGAGGCTCGAATTCGGGCGATTCCGAATTAGCGAGGTTTCGTGCAACGATATGATTGGTGGCATCATCTCAGCGTTTCACTGTGGCTCCACTCTGGCACCTCACCCCAGCGTGCTCGGCGTTTGCTTCGCCGCTCCTTTCTAGACTACCCCACAAACTTCCATCCGTCACGTTGCGTTGCAACCACCATCCTCCCAGCTAGCGACATCGGTGAGACCATACCACATCTTGCAAACATGGACTTGGCGACCCCCTATAGTGGATGCAGCATGCCAACAACTCGGTGAGGAGACCATCGGCACTCGTGAACTGCCGTCCAGCCGTAGGGAGTGGCGGAACGGCGAAGAAGCTTCTTCGCCGTGCCGAACCTCATGGCTCCCAGCCTTGGATCCTGTCTGCGGATTTGACATGTCACTCTAATAATATGCAGCCAAGCTGCTGACTACTCAGCATGGCGATGACACGGGCCTGGCATCCCTGTTTTTTCTTCGCTGCATACCCTTCTTCGGAATAGCGCTGATTATTTCGCATTCTCATGGCTGAACAAGTCCCGTCGTGTGCCAATCACATGGACTCGCCAAAGTCTTGAATGTCGCCAGAACCTGCCGCATGTTCGTCTCCGCTTGGGCGCTTTCGTCGGAGAATATCCATGTCTCTCATCAGCCTTGATGTCGAGATACATTCTCTCAGCCCTAACGTAACATAGGACGTGCTCATACACAGCCTTACCATCAAAGCCTCCACCGTAGCATCATGGGCAAGATCTGTATAAAGGGTCTGGAGCAACCTCCACTATATCGGCGCAAATGCATACAAATTTCCCCGAAAAGCTCACGAACAATGTTGTCAACTTCATCCACATCTTCCAAAAAAGGCAGTCGAGTATCACGGCAGAATACGCCTGGGTATTCGACTTCGTCCCGTGATCAAATTCCCGAGCTGTCCGATGTACAATGCTATACGTGTCGGAGACGACATGTCAAATGCGATAGGATTCTTCCACATTGGTATGTCGTTCATACCATCTGAAAGCATCCTACTAAGACCGCCATACAGCGCCAAGTGCGCCAAAAAGGGAGTTCCCTGTTTAGGTTACCGTACGTTGCCCTGATTTCAACGATATGAACGATCACTAACACATTCCAGGGAAACCTCTGAGATGGGCAGAGGGAGTCGCTGTGCGGGGTAAGCTCAAGGGTAAAACGCAACCTGTTGTGGATAGTACGTTCAAGAAGTAGCCATCACCACATGTTCGGAATTTGTAGCTAAGATATGACAGGCCAAGCATTGAGCGTGTCTCAAGTAGTTGTTGAAGAACAGCGTAGCTCCCTCCTGGCGGAGGCGGCGCACTTCGGCATACATGCATCCAACAACTGCTGTTCTAAAGGGACAACTACTGATGCAACATTTCTTGAACTCATACGATACCGTACGTCATCGATCAGCGGTGTAAAGCACCACAGTATTATATCAGTGCTGACCTTCAGCAGACAACAACACCATGTGTGCAGTTACTCCACGATCTAGGAATTCTCTGATAACAATCCCTAAGATTGCAGCAATTACACCCCGTGTTGCGCAAAACTTACCACGCAATCTGCTGAATTGTATATTGGGAAACGCAGCGGTTCACATGGCGCTCAGACATCCAGGAAATTCTTCGGTCGAACAACTCACTCTGGAAGCAAAGGTCAGCCTTTTCGAAGGTATCAGCAGTGCGTTCCAGCAGCCACATCAGCAGCGAGCGGACATACTTTTCACATGTACAACCCTTATGTTTGCAATGGACGTAAGTACATCCCTTCTTCTAGGATGCCTTGACTCCGTTGCCATCTCGCTGCGTCTTTCGCAAACCTGATACCACCCAAATATAGAAGTCAAGCCCAACTAAGATTAAACCAGATCATCGAGAACAGGGGTATTAGATGGAGCACTCACTTTCGTGGTGCCCTCAAGCTTCTTGCCTCATCCGGCGGTATGGAGCACTTTGCGTCCTATTATCCCCACTTGAGGCTGCAGCTTGCCCGATACTCATTGTGCGAAACAATGCATTTCATTCTGTCACCAAGATCGATCGAAGAACCACGTTATGCATCCCGTAATGGACTGAAGACTATCTGCTTCGATCCCAAAGTCAGAGAATCCTTCTTCGTGGCGAGCCCTTTACGTTTGATGCGCGCAGCGTATGATACGGAAGTATGTGCACGCACCATTGCTCAGTCGCAGGATCGGCCATCTGCTGCAGATGTGTACACCCGCGAATGGATACTCGCTGACGTCCTTCGCTTTCAACCTGAGGAAGGAACCGAGGACGTAAGGAAAACATACTTCCTCGGCGGTGAAATGTAAGACCACAACCTGGATAACCTATTTGGCAGCTCGACTAATGACTGACAGGACTACTGCTGAGGCACAATCATGGAACCTAGTTTTTGGTGCTTGGCGTGGTGCTATAGCTATCATTACTTTGCGCCACTTGTTCTTCGGACTTCCCGATCCGGAAACACCCGCCAATCTTAGCCGTTCGCCCACTCCTACGCCTCCTACTTCAGATGCAATGCAGTCGGCCTTTTATCATCAATCGGACGATTCATACCAGAGTACCAACGAAGCTACGACTAGCTTTTCTTTCGATGGAGAGATGGAGGACTACTTTGGTCCCGAATACTTGTCCGCTGAATCCCAATCAGGCGAATCGATGTGGTCACGAGGACCCTCGCCCCTCCCGTCTCCACGCTCATCCCATGATCCGATCACTTTCGACTATTGGAGTAGGCGATACGAAATACACAACGAAGCCTTCGCAGAATTATCAAACAGCCTTTTCGCGCTCTCGATCGTTGAGGACATCTCTTACCTAAGATACGCTCTCTTACCTCTAGTAATACTCGCTCTCGTCAGCCGGCCCGGTAGTCACGAGCGAGCGCTATGTTTCAGCCAATTTGAGCGGTTCAAGCAATTCATGGCCTACGAAAGTGCTGGTCCTACCCCAATTGGTGGCTCGCCACTTGATTTCGATATCCGATGGGATCTACTCGATGCGTATTCTACGGAAATGGAACAATTTCGTGGTCAAGATCTCGTGTACCTTGAGCCAGAGCTCCGTGACTCGGCTCCGGAGTGGAATTGGTTGCACATGCTGAAACGAATCAATTTGAAGAATTGCTGTACGTAATCCTGAACAAAGGAATCTAATGTCAGAGAACTAATTATACTAGGGCCAGCGAGCTCAGGTCAAATGCATCTGGAGCTAGGAACAGAAGCCTTCGCCTTCAACGTGCTGTCCGCATGCTGCACAGAAGAGTGCTTTGAAGCATTCATGCAGCCTCTCGCTGCACCGTCGCCCGCTTCTTCGGCCACATGATTATACTTTGATGGTTGCAGCTCACGCAAGGCGCCTCTTCATATCGGAACCCACTTTCGCCTTGCTCCGCATGCACCAAACGTGACTGGCATATTGCAAGCGAAGCGTGTTGCGCAAGCTGTTCTTCAACCGAAAAGAATCTTGTCGGTGGACCCAGTAGACTTTCGACTATTCGCATCTGGAGTATCTTTGAAGACCAAGAGTGCGAAGAGCCTCGCGGAATCTTGGAATCATCGGCAAGCGTGGCGCAGGTATAAGCACTACCAGCAGCGCAGATCCGCAGCTTCGAACCAAAGAGACGGCTCAATCAGCACAGGTGCTTCCAGGTCAATGGTACGCCCACGCTGCAAGTAGCAATAGCCGCTTATCGCTGTTCAATCTATGTGGTACAGCTAAGGTGGCTGTACCTAGTTAGTACACATTATCGTAGTATAGCCACCAGTAGGACTCCAGAGATGATGGTCTAAAAGACCAGCACTTCTGGAAGCGGTTTAGGCGTGGTTACGTCGCCTTTTGATTGGCCATTTTGAGACATTTCAGGCTTCCAGAGCTACATCTTGGCAACTGCAGCTTTATGGGGGCCGAATCTCATCTGTAAGCCAGGCGTGCCATGGCGTTTCCGCATCTATAGACCAAAAAGAAAACATGTCATTAGGATGGAAAATATACTCCGTCTCATCAGAACTCACTCTTTGTCAATGCCATTTCCAATTTTCTTATTGAGTAGTGCTTTCATCATCTTAGCATGGCTCGTCGCGCGCGCTCTTCTCCTCCCAAAACCCATCCCTGGCATCCCGTACAGCAGACTTTCATATTGCATGCCCTGGGGCGAACTCATAGGCCTGGGGATCTACACCTGGCGCACCGGCGAAGTCTTCTCATGGCTGTCAATGCAATGCCTAAAGCACAAATCTCCGCTTGTTCAACTCTTCATTCCGTCCTTCTCGACCACCCATCCCACACTCGTTCTCGCAGACCTTCCCGAAATCGAAGACATCGTCACGAAACGAATCGGCGAAATAGATCGCGCGGATCTGATGCACACGTGGTTCGGATTGCTTGTACCAAGGGCGACGATTGGATTCAAATCGAAGGATGCACACTTCAAGCAGCAGAGACGGCTGTGGAATGTTGTCCTAAGCCCGACATTCTTGGACGAAGTCGCAGCTCCGTGCTTCGCGGAAGTGGCGAACAAGCTGGCAGAGCTGTGGGAAAAGAAAGCAGAGCTCGCCGATTCGAGTTTTGCGTTTGAGGCTCTGGAAGATATCAGGCATGCGACGCTAGATGGTGTTTGGAAAATGTGTTGCGCAACTGAGCTTGGTTTGCTAGATGCTAAGATGTCAACGCTACGAGCGCCCGCAGCGCTGATGGTAAGAGGACATGGTGTGGTCGAGTTTGCGAAGTGCAAGATGCCAAAGTTTTACGATTCGCTAGGTACGATGTTGGTTTGCTTGGACTGGGTTATGCAAGGTATAAGTCCGCAGATGTACACTTGGTTCTTCCGTATTACTGGCATACTGCCACGTGCGGAAAAAGAGAAGGACGCGGTACTGGATTGTTGTATCACGCAATCCAAATCGAGAATCAACGGGAAGACAGAAGGACTACAATGCGCTCTCGACCAAGTCTTGCTCAAAGATCTCCAATTGAATAAAGGCCCGATTCCGGAAGATGATGCAGATCGCGAAGCCACGCTGCGCGACGAGCTCCTGGAACTCCTCATCACTGGCCACGAAACGACCGCATCTTCGATTGCTTGGGCACTCAAGTACTTGACCGACAATCCTGACGTACAAAAAAGATTACGTGCATCATTGCAGAGTACGTTTCCGGAAGCTCGTCCTTCAGCAAAAGAGATTGTCACGACATCCATACCTTACCTCGATGCCGTGGTCGCAGAAACACTCCGCATTTCAGCTACTGGACCCGTCTCGTTTCGACAAACCCTCGTCCCGTGTGAGATTCTAGGTCGCGCAATACCTGCAGGCACACCAATCATCCTCGTCACTGCAGGTCCTTCGTATGAACGTCTGGACATGCTTGCAGTCCCGCTTGCGCTCCGATCAAAAGCATCTCAGGCCACGCTCGGACGGAAGGGAAATCCTTCTCTGTCATCTCAGTCCCCCAGATACGATCTCCGCACGTTCGCGCCAGAGCGCTGGCTAGTCAAAGGGCAGTTCGACCCGAGTGCGGTCCACATGCTACCCTTTTCTGCTGGGCCGCGCGGCTGTTTCGGAAGGAAGATTGCGATGTTGGAAATGCGAATCGTACTTGCCATACTGGTATTGCAGCTTACTTTTCCGCGACTGTCGGAGAGGTGGAGTAGATATGGGGCGAGGGACGGGTTGACGAGACGGCCGACGAACTGCTATGTTAGTCCAAGGCCAGCCAGCTGGAAATGAAGAAAGTTGTACGAAAGTCTAATGTGGGGACGAGTGAGACTAGGTGGCACGCTTCCCTGGACATGAAAGACGCGATTTCCTCGTACTGGAGCAGCCGGAATCAACTCGAAGGCGGGGGCAATCTTCAACGATCGAGCGAGATATAAGATCTTGTGAAGGTACTCTTCCTCGACCGACCACTTCAAGCGGTCGAGTCAATGAAAAAGTGTTGGCTCGGTCGTGATCAGCGGGAATCCCCAACAAGCTTCTGCCTAGGTCGCCGAGACCTCCGGTTGGTACCGTGCTCACGTCCGTCTCGTCCAGAAAGCCACTCTTTGCGTAACGCCGCCGATGCGCCGTACCAGTCAGCAAAGCACCCGCTTTGGAGAATGTTAGCACTGGGGTTCAGCGCCTGCTCCGGCCGTCTGAGACGAGGCATCCATTGGAGAAAGCTCCATGAATATCGAACCCCGCCACCTCCCGGCTCCCCAGAGGTGCATGGCTTCCTGTTTTGGTCCGTGGACCACCAGGCTCCTCAGAGCGTATTGGTCCTTGTAGCAGGCTATGCGGAACATCGCCAGCCTTGTGAGTCAGGGGGTTAATGGAAGAGAGAATCTGTAGTGTGCGGGTTGAGCGATTGAAGGAGAAAATGTGGTGAAACGCGTAGAAGAGAGCGTAAATTGGGAGAGAGCTCTGGTTTTTATACTCAACGGTGATGTGGTCCATGCTTAGCTCCGTTTGTGAGCATTTGGCTCTCGCGAATACACCTTCGGTGCCTCTCAAGGTGGTGGACAAGTGGCAGATAAGCGAGCAACTCAAATTCTCTTTGACAGCGACAATAACTCAACAGCTCAGATTTAAACCCCTACCAAAGCGCATGTATATTCAGGGTACCTGTCTTATATTTTCGGTAACTCTTGAGAGGTCTATTCCGAGGTGTTTTCGCGCTGCATTACTAAAAGTGGTCAAGAAATGGTGTTCTTATCCGCGGCTTTTTCATCATGCCGAGAGGGCGCGCCCATTCAGGATGGCGAGTAGAGCGAGGCGTTTGTGGAAGATGCACCTGTTCTCGCGGAGTGTCTCGCCGCTCAGTTCTCTGCTTTGTACACATAGAAGATCTACTTCAGCCCCGTTCCGATGGGTAAGTATACTTTTGAGAACTTTCGACCGTGCGAAGATGATGTTTTCGAGTTCCTTGCCAGCCGCATCCATGGCTTTGTAGTGGAGGCCTGCGACGAGGCTGATGCTGAGTGCAAACTCAACACCATCATTTAGGTCATCCAGGATGTCCTCATTGCCGATGAGGTCTTCGTTAAGCATGGTCTGCCCGAGGAACTAATTTTCATTTCCTGAATGTGTGACATGTGGAAGTTCTCTGGCCAGCCCAAGATTGGCGAGGATGAAACCAGAGACGCAATTTTCAACCGAGTGTTTACACTAGAGCTTGCAGTAATAATTGCTGTAGATACACGAGACTCGAGCCCATCAGCGGGCATGTCAACACCAACAGTGTCCTGCACGCTAATATTGTTATTGTGGTATGCGTCCTTAACGTACTTGTACGCAAATGTCATGTGCTTTGTACACATGCGACGACATGGTACACACATGTGCTTACTTCATTTCCTTCGTCGTAGTCGTCGCTTTGTCGTCACCATCGACAGCCTGCACCTGCTCCGCCCGTCGACCCTCTTGCGACGCTCCCTCAACGCCACCCTCAAAGTGATACAGTGGCTCCAGCTTCGCGGTTTTATCTAAGAGCACCCATCTGCGCCACCACCAGGGCAACGCGACGTTGAAGTTGTAGCTGATGAACTTCTTGGTTGGCACACCGAAAATGTAATCGAGTTCTTCAAGTGTGCGTTGTTTCGTTTCTGGGAGCCAGAGGAAGATCATAACGAAGGCTACGACGTTGAGACCAGCATAGAAGCCAATGGCACCGGTTGGTGTGAAGGCGTGTAGAATGAGCGGGAAACTGATTGATAGGACGGCAGCCCAGAAGAGGCAGGTGGCTACGGCCCAGCCCATGCCGACCTCACGATGCGACACTACGGAATATTAGCATACTACAAAGAGCTCTAAGAGAGGGACGGAAGTACGAGGGAAGCACTCAGCAGAGTACGTGAAAGGCACGGGCCCTTCTCCTGGACTATAGAATGCGCCGAAGATGTACACAAAGGTTGCGATCATAGCAAGATGAGCAGTCGACTCCTTCGGTATGTAGAATGAGAATCCAGCAGCCAATAGCGACCAAGCCATGTTAGGGAACGTAAAAAGAAGTAGACTACGGCGTCCGAAGGTATCAATGGTCCTGCGCACGTTAGTCAAATGCTTGACCTGTTCCGAGTTTTGGCACGTACCAAATTGCCGGCCAGGCGAAGACGAAGTTGACGAGACCAAAACCGAAGGAAGCAATGAGCGCTTCTTTCTCACTGGCACCAGCTTGCCGGAAGATTGTGGAACTGTAGAACGCGATGATGTTGACTAGTGTATGTCAGTCCGTGTTCCCTGACCTAGGGTTGGTAGGCAAGTCTCACTTCCGCACATCTGCTGCGCTATCATGACGACAAATGATGCGAGTGTGGCGCGTCGCACTCGGGGAATAGTGAACAGCTCCATGAATCGCTTGATGTAGTTCGACCGACCTACGATCTCAGCTTCGACCTGCAATTGTGCATGGATGTAGTAGAGATCTCGCGCTGCTTGTACTGGACTGAATCGCAGTCTCATCAATGATTGCCAGGCTTTGCGATAACGGTTCTTCTTGATGTACCTGACGGCTGGTCAACAATACAGCTAGTTCAAATCACTTGAAGCAGGGCTTACCAGCGGGGTGACTCGGGACAGAAGTAGATGCCTATTGTAAGTGGGACAGCTGGAATGAAAGCAGATCCAATTTGAAGACGCCATGCGATGACTGGCACCTGATATACGGCGAGATTGGCGCAATAGCCTAGGAAGATCCCGAAGGCTGTCCACATTTGCCTACCTTTGTCAGTCTTAGCATTCGAACTGCCGAAGTGGTTTTTCCTCACCAAGACATAACTAGCGCTCCTCTAATCTGCGCGGGCGAATTTTCAGCTGCGAAAATTGGTACAGTAGAGCCCTTCAGTCCCATACCGATACCCCTACGAGTGTGAGCATGAGGAGGGAAGGCTTCTTGCTGTCTTGCTTACATTAAAATACGCGTGATAAACAGCTGTTCCCAAGTTTGAGCGAGCGCACCGCCGATGGGAGTAAGGAGACAAAAGATAGCTGACACGAAGATAGTGCCGCGTCGACCAAGGAAGTAGTTGCACGGATCACTCAACCAGCATCCAATGAAGGCGGAGCCAATGTAAGGACCGGCATTTACAAGGCCGACGATGAGATTATGAGTCCATCGATCCGGATGTCCTTCCGTTTCGCCTTGGCCAATGCCGAATTCCACGGGAAATGACAAGTTGGCGCCATTAGATCCAGTCTGATCCCAGCCTCTAGAGAAGTGTTAGCAATGATGCTTGAGGAGGGTCACGGTAACTCATACTGCACAGCAGCACCAATGGAGCAGACGATGACAGTAATGTAAAGCTGGAGCGGGTGCTTCCACTTGTGTGCTTTTTCGTGACGCAGGTGCTGCTTCTCTTCTTCTTCAAGCATCTCAATCTCTTCGAAGCGAGCTGGGTCCTGTGCGACAAGAGCGCCCTTCTTGAGGTAAGGAATTATGTCCATGAGATCTCTATCAGCCGCGAACTCTTCCACATCTCGCATGAGGGCATCATAGGGGATATCAGATAGTGGGTTGGAGACCCTGCACATAGTTAAACACTACCGTAGCATGCCGTATCACTGGCGCGATGGCTTACTTTGCATCAAGATTCTTATTCAAGTTGAGTGAGGCGAGCGTGCCGCGACGTCCGCCGTCTACACTGACATTATCTTGGTGGGCAGCCGTAATCTCGCCTTCAGTCTTGCTCGTGCTAGTGTCCGACATGGTGGAAGAGGTATGCGCACTCAGGTTCGGTCGCGTCTTCGCAAGCAGAATGCGGGAAGCATAGATCGCCGCTTAAGCGGACGGTCTCTGACCCTATATAGCTGTGGGCGACCTGATCGACGCAGTACATTTCATGGCAGGCATACGCCCATGAGCCTGGTCTACCTGTGCTTGCCCTACAGCTAGCACAATTCGAAGAGCCTATCGCGTGCGAATCGGCAAGGCCGACAGCATTATCAGAACGGGCTCCAACATCGCCAAGCTTGCTCGCCCGATGACCACTTCCTTAATCTGCGTCGCCGAGACGTGACATCGTTGACTGATAGACCGAAGAACAGGGGAATTCTGTACTTGGGTGAGATCGTCGCTGGCCGACGCAGTCGCATTAAGCAGCCAAGTGCGTCCGCGCACTCTTTGCGGGCTTATGGTGCGGAGAAGACAAGAGATAGGCCAAGGCAGTAACGCTGGACAAGAGACCATCAAGAAGTGACTATCTTCAACCGGCTATGGCCCAGCCCCGTTGCTTGATGGAGGGCAAGGCATCTTGATAGAGGACCTTGGAGTACGTAGGATGGAGAACATTTTCACGCGTCGAGTGACTTTCAGTCGCGCCGGGACGCGATCTCGAGCGCGCTGAAGATGTACATGTCAGCGGAAAGAGGCCCAGGGATTGCGCAGACACGGGCGGAAGGCTGGTGAAGACCTCTAGGGAGTGGAGCCTGCCAAGAGATGCCGATGCGGGGTGGAGTTGGAGAACCTGCAAAATTCGCGCTCGTCCTTGGCGGCCATCCTCACGCATTCCTACCCTTCATTCCGGTGAACCCATCATATGCAGGCGCATTTCATCTTGTTTGTTCAGCCTGTTTGGACACAACTGAGCTCAACAATGAGCATGTTTGAAGATCCGCCCGCATTGCCTCAAGAAGGTGCTATGAAAAGGGAGGCAGAGAGACCTGATCTGTTCACTCATGATACCCTGGAAAGTCGGATCCTTCACGGCCTTGTGGTCAGTAGTTGGGATGAAAGCAGGCAGCGTCGAGCTGGTCTGCCGCCGAGAAGTGCCTCGGGTTACCCATTCTAGCCCGTGGCCGTTGCGTCATGCACACCAGCATACAGTGGTTGCGGCGCAACTTCGTGGGACTCATAGTTACGTATTGCACACAATAAGCATAACTTTAATCGCTTGACCTGCTTTTACTTTCTGTAGTGGTTGAGCTAGAAGGTAGAGCAAAGCGTGTAGTAGGAGGGTGAGGGTAAGCGCACGTCCGCAAAATGCGTACCCGGCATGCTGCACACACGTCCCACTTACTCCCCAGACCACCACCCCATTTCTGGCTAAGTCTATTTTGAGCTATACCACAATGATACTATGGAGAGCTCGGACCAGTACACAATGCTGGTCGATGTGGTATTCGCAACGAGTGCTCGCACGTTGCAACGTTGTTCCTGCAAGACGTCCCGTACACTTCCCCGCAGCGTGCTTACCGTCCGAGGCTCGGTTCCTATCTACCACCAGACATTCAAAACACTACTCAAGTCCAAGCCTAGATGATGACCATAACGTAGAAGCATCACCAGAGACGTATGTGATCTTCAGATCTGTTCAAAGAAGCTCCCAACTCACCCCATGTAGACATTCCACTGCGTTCACCATTTTTGAAGGACTTTGGCAGGTACATCTATGTCACTTCTCCCACATGTACACTCTCACTAAACCTTGAATAGGCCGGTGTGACCAACTGTTTTGTCAATGTCGGTTCAGATCATCCCTCAATCCTCGAAGCGTTCGTCAAAGGCAAAAGAGAACGACCAAATGCATTTCCACGCATGGTTACATGTCCTTCCGAGGTCACCGCCATCTCCATAGCAGATGGCTTTGCGCGTGTGACAGGGAGACCGCAAGCGGTTCTCGTGCACGTTGATGTTGGCACGCAGGCACTCGGCCAAGGCGTACATAACGCAAGCATTGGTCGTGCTCCTGTCTTTATTCTCGCTGGACTTTGCCCGTATACTGAGTCAGGTGAGCTTCTGGGCTCGAGGACAGAGTATAGCAATTGGCTACAAGATCCCCATGATCAGACGGCGATTGTGCGACAGTACTGTAGGTACGCAGGAGAGATTCGTACGGGTCTGAACGCCAAGCAAATGATCGGGCGCGCTCTGCAATTTGCGAACAGCGCACCAAGAGGCCCGGTGTACTTAACAGCTACGAGAGAAGTTCTCGCTGAGGAAATCGAGCCGAAGTCACTTCAGCAAGAGGAGTGGGTACCGGTTGGGCCAAGTGCGTTGCCAATTGATGGCGTGCGAGACATCGCGAAGGCGCTGGTCTACGCTGAGCGCCCGCTCATCATCGCAGGATACTCTGGGCGCGACCGACGCACTCCAGAACTTCTCGTTGCGCTTGCCGACCTTGTGCCAGGTATACGAGTGCATGACACCGGAGGATCAGACATGTGCTTTCCAGTCTCCCATCCGGCATCCGAAGGTTTTCGTCTGGGCATGGGCGAGTGCACTAAAGATGCGGATGTGATTCTGATGCTGGACTGCGATATACCTTGGATGCCTTCGAAGAACCCACCGCCTAAACACGCGAAAATATTCCATGTTGATATCGACCCGCTGAACGAACAACTACGCGTGTCCTTCTTCCCTGCTCACGGAAGATGGCGAGCGGATAGTTTCACGGCACTTGGGCAGCTTGTCGAATATATCAAAAACGATCAGACGCTTATCGAGTCACTCAAGGATGTAAAATACGAAGCGCGCATGCAAAGGCAAACCGAAGCGCATCGAGCTCGGCTTGCAGAAATCAAATCGGAAGCCCGAGTTGGCGATAATGAAGCATTGAACGGGCAGAACGTCGGATCTCTCCTGCGGTCCGAACTTCCCGATACATCAACCTTCGTCGTCGAGGCGGTCACCAATAGCCAAATTATGCACGATCAGCTTCAGCCCAGTAGACCTGGTAGCTGGATCAATTGCGGCGCAACCGGGATCGGCTGGAGTAATGGAGCCGCAGTTGGTGTGAAATTAGCATTGCAAGGAGAGAAAGATAAAAACGCCCAGGCAAGCATCGTGTGCCAAGTTGTTGGTGACGGGAGCTTCATGTGTGCTGCGCCGTCTAGCGCATTGTGGGTCGCCAGCAAGTACAAGATTCCAATCTTGACAATTTTGTTGAACAATGGAGGTAAGCCATTCAAACCCATCCCTTTAATCGCTGTTACAACATATACTAATCAGCCTACCAGGCTGGAAAGCTCCACGTAATTCCGTAGAATGGGTGTATCCCGAAGGACTGAACAAGGATGCGACCGAGGATGAACTGAATATCTCGATTCGGCCCACCCCAAACTTTTCTGCGCTGGCAGAAGCAGCAGCTGGTCCTGAAACTGGATGGATGAAAGGTGTGCGAGTACACAATATAAGAGAGATGAAACAGGCGCTCGAAGAGGCAGTGCAAAGAGTCGGCGTTGAGAAGAAAGGCATGCTTATTGAGGTCATGATGTAATATCCAAGATCAGAACCTACTAGCTACCAACCCCTTAGCATGTCTCTCATATCCAACTACACGAATGTTATCAACCCACTTCATAAATTATTGCATTGGTTCCTGTCCTATGTCAACACAAATGCTCATCTCACCATTGTCGTCTCACAAACTCACCAGATTCGTTTTTCCTACCTCCTCCCTCTCGAACTCCCTCTCAATCACCATCCTCTTTTCCTCACTCCGAATCCTCAATTCCACTGGCATCCCATCTCCCGGATTCCCTGGCATCTCTCCCGGATAATCCCGGGGATCAAGCGGCAGTTTCGCCCCTTTCGCAGGAACAATTTCAAACGCCCACACGAGCCGCATAATCGCGATGGCCAACGAACGTTCTGCGACATGATATCCAGGACAAATACGTCGGCCCGAGCCGAAAGCGAAGTGATCGCGTTTCCTCACGTCGGCAGAATTCTTGGATTCTTCGCTCGTGGTCAAGTCGCCTTCGTACCGTTCGGGCCAGAAGCGCTCTGGATCTTGGTGTCGGGACGGATCGCGTCCGATAGCCCAAGCGTTGAGATGGATGCGCGAGCCTTTAGGTATTCGTTGGCCATTATACACCAGTTCACGCGTCGTGGTATGTGGATGACCCAGTGAGACCGGTGGGCGCCACCGCCAGAGTTCTTTCATCAGGTATCGCACATACGGAATCTTGTCGAGATCGGCATACGTAGGTAGTCGATCTGCGACGCCGACCACGGCTTCGATCTCCCGCAGTGCTTTGGCCTGGACGTCGGGAAAGCGCATCATGGCTTCGAGGAAGGACCATGATGACATCTTGGATGTATCTGCTGCGCCGATGATGAGCATTAAGGCGAGGTATGCGGCCTCGGATTTATCGGAGAAGCCCATGTTCTTCTCGTCTTGAAGGACGCGCGAGAGGAAAGAGTCGCTTGCCGTGCCGGCACGCATGGAAGCCTGCACACGGTTCATGCGTTCGATACACCATCTCATGTTGTCCTGGAAGAGGGCTCGGGCTTTCGATTCCCAGGGTTTCAAAAGAAGAGGCAGGCGATCGAGGATGGGTAAGATGTCGACGATGTGTGAGCCAGGTAATGTTCCGAGGATCTGTTCCAGGCCGCTTTCATAGATGTACTTGATGGCAGGGTTGTCCGCGGTAGGGATGTCCATTCCGAAAGCCTGACTGGCAAAGGCGCTGTACGTATATCGTCCAATCTCGTTGAAAAGGTCCACGCTTGATTTGGCGAGTTTGGCATTACTAGCCACGTCCTTCAAAAACTTCGCGGTTTCGTAATGCAAGTAGGGTAAACCTGCGTCCGCACGTGCAACACTAGTCATGCCTTGTAAAATGACCTTCCTCTGAAGTTTCCATGTTGGATGGCTCGCATTCAGGAGTAAGACATTCTTTTCATCGCAGATCTGCTCGTTGCTTACGATCCAGCGTGGTCGCTCCGAGCTCGCAGAAGATTGCTTGTCAAAGATCTCTTTGACAGCGGTGTCGCTGTTTAAGAAGTACTCTGTGAACGGTCCAGCTTGGACCCGCACAATCTCCCCATGTTCACGCGCCCACTTGCCAAAAAGGAGGTGTTGTCGACCGACCTTGGTGGCGGCGAGGATATCCGGCAGGCTGCCGACAATAGGCAGACCAGGTGCTTTTGGCGGAAGTGGTAACTTCTTTCGATCTTTAATCCATTGTTGAAGACGATAGAGGCCCAGTCCTAGGATTGCGACGATAAGAACAGTCAACGGACTATAGGACATGACAGCCATGTTGTGAAAGGATTTCGTTGGCTGCAGGCATGGCAAGTGCAATAGTGCATCCACGCATGCCTATTATGCTGCATGCCGCATTCCGCGGGCTACCGTCGGACACGGTTCGTTTGCTGTAGGCGATGTTTAACGCCCTCATCTAGGAAGCCTTGGCCAAATTGATCGGTGGTAGCGGACGAAACAGACGCTCAAGATGCGGGGTGAGGCCGACGCCCGGCCCGGAGGTACTTTTGTTAGCCGAACAAGAGATGAAGAGAGTGACCGAGGACGTCTGGAAGGACGAACCTTTAGTATCGGGCTGTTGTACCTCCACATCCCGCATGTTCCGGATGCGGGCCCCGCAACCACCAAATTCCGAAGTCAACCAGTATCGTGGCCATGATAAAATCGCACACATTCTACAGTCAATGTTTGAATACGTTACATTTGGTCATGCGACTGAGTCGCTTCTCATCATCTAGGGGTATATACAAATCTAGCATCTCACAAGGGTGCCTACATCACCTTCGCCAACGCCACCATAGCCGCGAATGTAGCAACCACACTCGATACACTCATCGACGATGCCGCACCGGTGGACTCAATAGGCTGGCCATTTGCGTTCGTCTGCTGAGCACCCCCGCTCTTCGATCCAAAAGTGGACTTGTTCTCCAGCACACCGATCGCGGTCTTGTCTCCCGTGCTGCCTGGCACGCACTTGCCCTTGCCCCACTTCGCTTCCCACACAGCTTTCCACATATTGACCGGATCAAGGTACGTTGCCGTGGTGTAGAATAGTCGGCAATCTGCCGCCTCGTACTGGAATTCGAGCGGCGTGTCCGTGCTGTCGTTCATGCGCTGGTTGTTAAGCGAGTTCACGGCGCCGAGAATAAGTGAACCTGCGGATGGAGGTGTAGTGCGGACGAAGATCTGTTCGGCATTGTATATCTTGCCCACGGCGGTCTGGTTGAGCTTATTAGCAACGGCAATACCGTCGAGCGCTTCGGCGATCTTGATGGTGCGTTCGGCGAACTGATATAGCGCATCCATGCCGAGTCGCTGGGAGCCCTTTGAGCCTCCAACGCCTTGCATGGGTGCGTTTTGTGGGCGCCCACCGATTGCGATTGTTTGCACTTTGCCTTGCTCGCGCATGAGTTCGGCAAAGATAGCGCAGGTAGAGCCGCAGAAGCCGTCTTGGATGATGACGATATCGTCAGATTGGAAAGGCTGAGTCTTGATGTTCTTAAACTGGTTGTAACCAGTCAATGAGGCCGACAAAGTGTGGCCACCAAGATTGTTGGAGAACTGCATCAACGTAAGTATGTTCACGATCGAACAGGGTTTCCAGACTTACATTATAGCGGCGAATAGAGGTAAATGTGTCGCCATTGATTGTCTGCGGCCCGTAGTAATCCTTGTAGCTCTTGTACTTCTGAAGGTTCTTGTCCAGGATATTAGACCAGAGGAAAGTGCTCTGAATGCCGTAGTCAGCATCGTCCCAATCCATGCCAATCTTGCCATCCTTGTCATCACCCTCAAGGGCAACATCAGCAACAAGGGCGCTGTAGTAGTGGAAAGCTTCGTGCGCGCGATAACGAGCAGCGCCGTATGGCTCGATGGTTGGGAAGAGCTGCTTGAATAACTCGAAGCCCATATCGATGGTGCCGCCACCGTTTCCGCGAAGGTCAATCACAAGCTTCTTCTTGCCCGCC
Organism: Paraphoma chrysanthemicola; assembly: GCA_020744225.1. Classification (NCBI taxonomy): domain Eukaryota; kingdom Fungi; phylum Ascomycota; class Dothideomycetes; order Pleosporales; family Phaeosphaeriaceae; genus Paraphoma; species Paraphoma chrysanthemicola. The sequence goes on along the minus strand of JAGMWG010000010.1, from coordinate 420,771 downwards.
TTGACAGCCTCAGCGAAGAATTTCTGTAGAAGTGCCTGGGTCTCAATGAACCCGCCAGTCGTGGAGTCGGGATATTTGGAGTCGGTAGAAGAAGGGCTAAATGCCGGAATCGCCAGGACAGCAGTGTCCTTGTACGAATCGCCGAGGTAGTAGCCGGAGACCTTCTTCGAGCTTTGGAGGAATTGCGGCGTTGGGTATCCGGGCAGACCTACAGAAGTAGGTGTTGCAACTGGCTTTTGTGTTGAAGTTGCCCTGAGTGTAGCAGATGCTGTGGCAGACCCGCTAGGCTTGAGGACCGCCTGAGGCCCAGAGCAGAACGCCTTGAAAAAGCTAGCACCATCAGAGACCTTCTTAAAGTCAAAGATGGAAGGTATCACAGCGATGTTGTCAATGGTTTTCTCCGTACCATTTTCGAAAGTGAAGGTAGTCGTTGGGCCGGCGTAAACATAGTGCGCGTACGAAAGACCGCCGCTATCGGTGCCTAATGCATCTAGTGCGGGGTTTGGGAAGACTGTGTTGTATCTAGTGTCTGCATCGTGGTACTTTGTGCCCTCAGAGAGCTTTTGAAGGACTTCGGTGGCGTTTTGGCCATTGATCTTTGTGATCGCCGATGCCGCGATGTTACCCGTTGCTGTTTTGGGCAGGTCGGAGTAGAGATATATCTTGGGCAGTGCAAGACCATCGGCGGAAATCGAGACGAGCACGCCAGTCGGACGGGCAAATTGGAAGACGTTGGTAATGTCTGGAATGTATTGCAGGTGGAAGTCACCAGCCTCTGTGGACTAAATCAGACAAGTTGGTAATTATGTCTTACGGCACTCACTGTCTAACAATTGTCGAATTGACAATTGGACATCATAATCACTCTTGTATGACTTTTTCTTGATCCCATCCGCAATTATGTCGAGATTGGCTAGAACGTCCAAAGGCTCAATCTGGCCTTTGACACCTGCCTTGAGCCATGGTAAAGTAGACTGGTATTGAAGGTACGCCTTGAGCTCATCAATCTCTTTGAGGTCTCCAGCGGAGTCGACTGGCACGCTCAACAGGCACTCGTATGCACGCTTGGCAGGCACCCGGATCTGGGCTGGTGCAGCGCCTGGGTTGGAGAGTTGGGCTACTTGAGCGGCCCATAATTGAGAAACCTCGGCGCAGGGTTCGAATGTGTTTCGTTTCGAGACTGAAGGAAGTGGATGATCGAGAATGTCCCCACGATGAAGCGCGAAGGGCGCCTCGATGACTTGCGCTGCCGCACCGGCAACGAGAGCTAATTGGGTGACGGAACGCATGATTGGCAGACCTCGTGAATATCGTGAAGTCGTAAGCCGTCGCTGGTGAACATAGCAGGAGCTCAGCGCGAAGCTCCTTTATACGGGCACGGCTGTGAAGCCAGCCATAAGGCGGCCACCTCATCTCGCCATGCACAGCTCAGCGATGCGATCCTCGCGGTGCGGCTGAGGTGCCTAAACCTTTGGGATTGGCTAGAACTAGTCCTTCTCCAGGTTTTCTGCGTCAATGGGCTGGTTGCTGGCGACCCATTGGCTCGTTTGGGGAATTCTGGCGTTCATGGCGACGTTTTGATTGGTCTGAGTCAGTGTACTGCCACAGTTTCCGACCCCATCTGGCGGTGCTATTTTGAGCCTATGTACCTTAGTAGCCCTTAGCGTGCAGCTGATGCTTATGCGCACAAACATTCAGTTGCCGGAAACCGCAAAAGGGCATACCGATGCGTGTTTAGAGCCAGTGCGTTGAGGCTGTGGTGACCCTGATCATTTCGCGTGGACATCCTTCCCGCTTAGACCCCACAAATGCGGATAATCTTCAAGCCACTGTTCAGCTGAGCTTCACAACAAGCGAACTGGAGTACTTCTTGCTACGCAAATTTCGTGTTCTAGAGCTCACGTTTTTCGTTGCGGTGAGTTTGCAGGCCTTCTCTACTTCGCCCTGTAAGAGTTTCAGTTCGCTGCATTGCATTTTTTCCTGTATCCGGCAACCCGGCCACGCTGATCGTCAACGGTAGCTCGCACGCCAGTGGCCTCTTAACGTCACTCGCGAGCACTGACTTGTGCGAAGGCTGGTAGGATAGTAGAAGGAAAGCACCAGTGAGGCTGGGGCGAAGAACGGTGGTGTAAAGCGTTCTGTAAGGAGACGTGGTGGTTGGATGGAAGACCTCGGCGCGGTGAGAGGCTCGCGCCACTTGCAGATCCATGCTCAAGCGTACCTGCAGCGATCATTCTCGATCACGACCTAAACATCCAAACCAACCTTCACGAGTTGATTGCTACACCGGAGAATTTTGCTTATGAGGAACCAATCATACAATCTCACGAGTTCGATGAGGAATTTTGAAAGGTAATCAGTAAGTTCTGCGGCTTCCGGCGGGAGCTTATTGAAGCAAAATCAGCTTGCGAGCGCAACATCTCCCTTGAAAGGGATTGCATCGCACCCTCTTCATCGCGATCACCGCACACTCTAGAACAGTTTACGAATGTCGCCAACGATGTCACATAGCAATAGGCGTTGCTGAAAGTGGGCAATCCGAACATTAAGTGCTCATTTGGCAAGCTACATGTGAAGCTTAATTTCTTAGACTACATTTATGTCAGTAGACATCGAGGCTCATAGCATCGGACGATCGGACTAGATAGATGTTCTTCTCCGCGACGCTGACGTTAAATTCACTCACTCGTTGCCGGCCTGAAGCATGCTCCGACGGTCACCAGGAGGATCGGACGATGGAAACCCTCCCCTCGGCCGACGTCTTCCTAACTAATCAGACACAGCAGCGAATGCATGGCACCTTTTGCTTAGACGCTCAAACGCGCCATTCATCTGATAAACCTGCTTTATTCGCAAAGCGCGCTTCTGTCGCATACTAATTACATCCATGAGAACTTTGAAAGCATCATCATTTCGCTGCCCCTAAAGTGCCATCTCACGCAGCTATAATTAAGGCCTAGCTTTGAAAGATTCGTTCAAACACGATTTGTTACATCAATCCAGGAAGAGGCAAGTAGTACGATACCTCAGAAGTCGCCGTTCACTACCAGTGTCAATTTGATGAAGACGTCACAATGCACCTAACTTAATAATGTATATTCTAATATATGGAGTTATCTTCATGATAATAACTATTTCTAGCGCATTTTCCGTTCTACAAGTTCCACAGTATCAGGCCAAAAAGTTAACGTGTGTAACGTCACTTCAGAAGCGCACTCACACAGTCTTACATTTCAGAGGTACTACTAGATCCCCTTCGATGAACGATGCCAGACTCTTATACTTGGCCTAAATATTGCTACTATCGCGACTTCAGAATAATAATGTCATAATTACTGCCTATAATCCGCAGTGCCAAACACTAGCAAGCCTCTTATAGTAAAGGTTGTGTGTCGCAAGGGTGGCCTGGACGTGGCAATCCCGCTCATAAGTGAGCATGCTGAATTAAGCAGCACAAAGCTCATGTTGCGTATTGCAGATAAGAAAGCGTGCGAGATGAACTCTTTGCTTATCAACTTGTAACCCCGAGATCTTGATGAGTCTTATCCTTACATTCCGTTTTCACGATATCAACCTTGATGCTAGCACTTGTAGACTACATTCGTTTCTGCTCTTATTGCATCGTGACACTACTAAGACTACTTAGTCCATGAATTGCTAGGTCGAGGTATTAATGCGACATGTTTTACTCGTGTCAAAGACTGCTACACATTGCCTAGTCCCGTCTTTTTCCGGTCACAAAAGCGTAACTCTGCCCCGACAAACCTACCTTCTCCCTCTTTTTGCTCTAGACAATACTTTCTGCCACGCAAGTCTACGAGTACGTGTTACTTTTAATATACTCATGCCGTCGCAGTCTTGCAATATATTCGGCGTGTTAAGTTGATGCTATCGTATTCTTGAAAACGCTCCTCATTTGTAAAGAGTCGATACAGCTTTGAAGTTTCGTGCCTCGTATTTCGAGCTGCGAATCTATAAGAGTATACATCACCTGATACACTCTCTCCATTGTACGCTAAGAATGTAAAGATCAAGCAAAGGCACAGGAAACAACAAGATTATCGCGAGCGGAAATTCGTTATGATACAAAAACTAGCTTTACAATACGAGTCCTGTAAGCGCTGAATTTATACGTCTTAAAATTCTTACTTAATTACTTAACAGTTAGAAACGAACAAGGACAGTCTCTTAACAACTACGCAATTGTATACAAGTACGCAATCGTCCCACCCATAATCAATATGTGTAGTAGGTTACTTTACTCTTCACCTATGACGTTCTCCACATCTTAAGAAAAATATCTCTTAACCCTACTATTAAGTACAAACTCTGTGTAATGTATCGCGTCACAATGCATTACTTAAACCTCTTCTACCCACCGCAAATAATACCAATCAAGTGTCGTCCTAAACACTATTCCTAAATACAAAATATTTTGATACGGGATTTCGATTAGCTTACTTCTCTAAACCTATTGTTGAACTACTTATTCGCTCTTTAAGTAAAGCTATCTGTACTTCCGTCCGAATTTTCATACTTATATTCCTACTCCTCGACCTCTAGTTCTTTAACATATTGTTCGCGCAATATATAATAAGACAACCCCGTTCTCCCCCTACTACTGTACTCCGACTATACTTTTCAACGTACAATTATTGCATTGTGCCTCTCCATATTACCTAATCTTTCTCTAAACATAGCACAACTAATGTATTGTCTTCTCAATCATCAATTTCACAAACCCTCACACATTTCTTACTTTCCTTAACTATACATCCGCAGAGGTACAACTCAGTACATCATTGCACACGCCCATGATAAACGCGAGAAAAATACTTCTTGGGCATAACATCTACTCCTGACTGTAACATCTTGTTATGATGGCGCGTGTAAGCAAGATAATTAACATGCGTGCAACATGACCATCCAAATAGGTTGAGTGGTATTTGTTTTTATAGTTGAGTAAATAATTAGATTGCAACGTGTAGGAAAATCGTCCAATATATGGAACGCACTTTCATGCACGAAGGCGTCTACACAACACACTGTGGAATATTCTCTTTTAGAAGACCGCGTAAGATACGTAAAAAAAAACTGATATGATACCTAGCCCGACCATGCTACGTAAATAATTCTAGCATATTCCGTGCATGTCGAAGAACAACCTAACGTGCAGAAAAGCGTAGATGTGAGAACACGTATACTACCAATGAAAGCGCAACGACAGGAACTCCATGAAAAAGGTCAATGGCCGTTGAGGAGATGGTACATAATAGGTTTATTGGGGGTGAGCTTGAACTGTCTGTGTTCATCTGAAACTCACAATTGCGCAAAATGGTCTCGATTTCGACAAAGGTAAGTAGAAAAGCAAAGCGAATAGAATACGTTGCGAGATTTTGAACGTGGTTGCAAGAGAAGATGTTAATGTGACTTGGAAATGTGCATTTTCAAGTACCGTTGAGCTATCAATCAGCATTATCCATGATGCGCCATGGGGCCCAATGATTGCTAATTAATGTATACCAGTTTGAGCGATGCAGGAGAGGGATGGAATATCCTCGAAGGATTCCGGGACAGACGACCTCGATGCCGTAAAGCACTGTGCACCGCTGGGCAGTACATTGGTCTTGCCGTATTTCAATCTAAGTGGTCAATTCTCTGGGCAAGTAGGACGATTACGAATGCGATATCCACAAAGTGAGTGATTAAATCGTGCAATGCTGTGTACCATCATCATATTGGCAGGTAGTGCAGTTCTTGCGCTGGCATCCCCACACGTGATCGGCGGATTGGCTTGGCAGCCGCGTAGGGATGGTCGTCAGCAGCGGAGATCGATGGCAGGGAGGTACACATCAACGGTCGTGAGAGTGTGTGCAACGTACCAAGGACGTTGTCGTGTCACACAGAGATTGGCTATGCGGCGACAGACGCACCGGGGCGCTTGGCGCTTTCAGACATGTCGCTGGTGACCTCGCAAGAATGCACACGGATGTTCGACGTAAAGTGCCACGTAACGGGGCGTTGCAACACCATTCTCGAGTGTCATGATTTCAAAGTGTTCTAGATTGGAATTGTCATGTGCATGTCAATCTGTTGCATTTCGGAAAGCCGAGTGTATCAGCACATGAAGCCTTGGGACGTGGAGAGATGTGAATGCTTGTGATGTGTTGAGTTGCTTGAGTTTCCCCAGTGTTTCGAAACTGCAAGACATGCGACAGGCGGGCGCCGCAGCCGCGCGCGATCTCTTGCTCAAAGCTTAGCGCAGAATGTCTGCCGGCCGCGCAATCGAGGCCCTAAGCAGGTCTGTTGCGAGGCCAAGACGACAGATTTCGTCGAATGCACCACCGCTTGAAACCGGAGAAGAGGAATCTTGGCGTCTTGGTCGTGTTGCGGAGGATCAGCATCCCACGGGCGCCGTGGTTTCGATATGAATGCAATCAGGAGAAGAAAGTTGCCCAGGCGAGAAAGAAGGTTTGTGCATCGGACAATATTGATCGACGTTTCTTGATGCGAGAAGCAGCGGAGGTGTGGGAGAGGACTTGGCGCCGAGAGGATCTGCACCACTCCGCGATCTTCAATGTAACAGACATGTCCTTTTGGGCAAACAATACGCCAGGAAGCGCCGCGCTGTACAGCAAATGTAGATTGTAATTGCCAAGACGGTTGTGGTTTCGAGTTATTCCGATAAAAGCCTCAAAGACCAAGACCCAAGAGTTTTTGACTCCTGCGGCATTTGACTTCATCGCACAGGAAGTCTTGACACAGGCGTCGCCAGTCGAGGGTTATTTCGCGTGCAGGGACATTGATCGCCAGGGAGGGAATGCGCTTGCTCTTCAATTGGTTGTTTAGACGGACAAAGTGTGCTTCATTTCTCAAGCGCATCCGGTTTGAGTGAGCGTGGTGGCCCGGAGCGAAGAAGACATTGGCGAGGCGATCACCGGACGCAACTGTTCGTTGCACATGTTGGAACTCAGGAGGGCACACAGGATCTGAAGCTGGGTCACATAGTCTGAGCACGGCTTTGGCCTTGGTGTCGGCAGGAGCAAAAGCGACAGGCTGAAAGCGGAAGGTCGGCGGTTGAAAGAGACCAGCCCTATCAGGGCGCGCTTGCAGGTCAGGCGGGCTGGGAAGGTGAGCAGAGAGTTCCCTGTGGAATCTCAAACAAGGCCTTACAGAAGGTTCTTCGCAGGCTCTCCCGCGAAACGCAGGCTGCAGGTGCGGAGGAAGTAGCGTGCAAACACGTCTTCGGTGACCAGCTTGAGGAAGGGTGAGACGCGTCGCAGCACGAACCAGACGAAACAATGGTCGTCGACGAGGTCGATGATCAAGTGCCATATCTCTGGTGGCAGGCACTGCAGAGCCTCAGGCGGCGTTGAAACGCGATAGGTGTGCGGTCCGACACCGGGTGCGGTCTGCGACTCGTGGCGGGCGGCCATCAGGAGGTCCACTTTGCGGCCAGGAATGTCCGCGCTGGGTTGCGGTGAGTTGTTTCACGCAGCCGGCGAGGCTTCGGCAAATGGACTGTGGGGGGTGGTCACGTGGTCGCTTGTGCAGGAAGGATCGAGGCATGGTCGCGACTGGCCGTGTTGGGAGAGCCTCTGAGGGTCTGGAGGGTTGGCAGTGGCAGCCGCGGGCGCAATGCGCGTACCCATCTGGACCGCTGGGCATGCCTTGCAGAAACGACGAGGGCATTTATGTCCCAGGGTGCACAGCGTTGAGAGGGTGCGTTATTAAGTCTCTGTTGCACTCAACGGCGCGTCATCCAGCGTAGTCATCCACGTGCGGGCCTGACAATACAGACGCATGCGATTGGAGGCACCGTCGCCGTAGCAACTTGGCGGGCGCGCAGCCGGTTCGGGCAATGCGCGGGCTCCCTAAGCATCGGTCAGACTGATTTGAAGCATGCCCCGAGATGATCTGCCAGGCTCGCTGAATAAGAGGCGGCGGGACATGTCGGGCCTTCTGCAGAACGGTCACGTCCCGCTGCATGGGGGTGGTAATCTGAAGTGCAAACAGTTTCTGCTGCACGCCCTGATCGCTGTCGGCATGCGGTGCGGCAGCTGGGCGATACTCGAGGCGCATCTAGGGTGTGTACAATATTGCTGGGAACAGGTCAATTGCGAGGCGTGCGAGGTGCAGGGTCGTGGGTCCAAAGAGTGGGCTGCGAAAATTGTGAATTTCCCTCAGCGTGGGGAGATGGCACGAGAGCACGAGAGCCGCGTCCAGCATGCACAAAAAATGCCTCGCTCTGGGCGGCCTTTTGCGCGCAGCCAAGGTGCGAAGCTTTTATCATGCTGAGTGTAGAAGCTTGACGCACCGCGGGCGAGGGCGTCGCAGCCAGTCCCAGCACGGCGCGCTGCAGCGAGGTGGAGGAGCGCCAAATCGTCATGAGCAGCCATCCCTGTCACTGGGGGGTGCGTTTGGCGTGTCCCGCAGCTTAATCTCGCGGCCGCACTAGTGCCTGTAGTAGTGGTAGTGGGAGTGCTAGGTACGGTTGCAGAGCGTGGGCGTTGCTGGTCGGTTTGCGCTCGCTGGCAGTCAATTGCGCGCTTCCACGAGCATCAGTGCTGTCGCTGTGAACAATTTCTGTTCGTACGAGAGATATCGGCCGCCGTTGACGACGCTGTACGTGAGCAATCCCGGTCAGCACTCCGTCATCGCCCACGGCGCGTGCGGTGACTAAGGCCTGCGCGGCCGCCAATCGCTGCTGCATTCATCCAAAGCCGCTACATCATCGCTTGCCCGCACGGGCCTCCGCGCCGGCCATCAAACATTATCGAGCTCCGGCAGGCTCGGCTTTCCCCAAGGGCCCCAACCACAGATAGCTTCTTTGCGCGATTTACAGGCGGTCGGTGCTTGCTCAGATTTTTCCCTGGTCGAGTGAGGCGCTATTCTCCCGCGTCTACATATACCTCGCCCGTCGCGCCTGCCTCGCCCTTTTTTCACAGAGGAGGCCTTGCTCACAGTTACTTCCGCTGAGCTTGCTCGACCTTCGACAACCACCACCCATCAACAGCCCGGTCGCTGGGAACCTTCTCTGTGCATGAGACAAGCGCGCATCTAGCAGCACCTCACCACCCCCGACATCTAATAGCAGCATTCTTTAATCGCAAAGATGCCGCCCAACGATGATGTTGAGCGGCCTCGCGCCAGCTCTGCCGCTGAGCGGCAGAAGTCTATCGTCTCCATGACCGAGTTTGAGGGCATGGACGAGTACACGGCGCTGCAGAAGTACATCCTCTTCTACCGCGACACGCGCACCAACCCGCACGCCGAGAAGACGACCAAGAAGAAGGCCTGGTACGAGTTCTGGAAATCGGGCTCGCCCACCGCCGCCGCTCCCATTGAGGACTCTGGCGCCGTCCCCGACGAGTGTACGTATTATCCATCATCACCTTCACGCGCCTATCTCAGTCAATTGCTGCAATTGATTGCTGCGAGCGGCCCTGCACTTCGCAATGTCAGCTGCGCGATGCTGCAGCCTTTGTTGTTGCCCGCGCGCCAGCATTCTGTGGCGGCGTCCGAGCTCAAGCTGCTTGCTTGTTAGCTTGGAGCTCCCAGCCGAACGCGAGCTTGCGCTGCAACCATAGTGGAGCCAATCAGGGGCGCGACCCACCGAACTACAGCCCGCCGTGCAGCATGCCTCGTCGAGCATCACGATTCACATGAGCATCAATGGCTGACTTTCCATCGCAGATATCAACACCCAGCTTCGCACTGGTCTTACCGCCCACGACGTCGAAACCCGTCGCAAGCGTTATGGCTGGAACGAGATTTCGTCTGAGAAGACGAACTTGCTCAAGCAGTTCCTCGGTTATTTCACTGGTCCCATTCTATACGGTATGCATCCCTGCACAAAATTTCCGCAAGCGCACTACTAACGCCCGCCAGTCATGGAGCTCGCTGCTCTGCTCGCTGCCGGTCTCCAGGATTGGATTGATTTCGGTGTCATTTGCGGTATCTTGTTGCTCAACGCCATTGTCGGTTGGTACCAGGAGAAGCAAGCTGCCGATGTCGTCGCTTCGCTCAAGGGTGACATTGCCATGAAGGCAGTCGTCGTCCGTGACAACCAGCAGCAGACCATTCTCGCTCGCGAACTTGTTCCCGGTGATATCGTCGTCGTCGAGGAGGGCCAGTCCATCCCCGGTGATGTCCGTCTTATCTGCGACTATGACCACCCCGAAGACTTCGAACTGTACATGAAGCTCAAGGAAGAGGACAAGTTCCATGACGGCGACCCAGAGGACGAGAAGGATGACGCCGATGAGGAGAAGTTCGACGAGGAGAACCCCATCACTCAGGGCCATGCTCTCGTTGCTTGCGATCAGTCTTCCATCACCGGTGAATCCTTGGCTGTCGAGAAGTACATGGGCGAAATCGCTTACTACACGACTGGCTGCAAGCGCGGCAAGGCCTACGGTATCGTCATTGCCACTGCCAAACACTCCTTCGTCGGTCGCACTGCTTCCCTCGTTCAGGGTGCTAAGGACCAGGGTCATTTCAAGGCTATCATGAACTCCATCGGTACGGCGCTCCTCGTCTTGGTCATGTTCTTCATCCTCCTCGCCTGGATCGGTGGCTTCTTCCGTCACTTGCCCATTGCCACTCACCGTGAGAATACCGACAAGTCTTCCACCCTTCTGCACTACGCTTTGATCCTCTTCATCGTCGGTGTCCCCGTCGGTCTGCCCGTCGTCACCACCACCACCCTCGCTGTCGGTGCTGCCTACCTCGCCGAGCAGAAGGCCATCGTCCAGAAGCTCACTGCTATCGAGTCTCTTGCCGGTGTCGACGTTCTCTGCTCTGACAAGACCGGTACCCTCACTGCCAACCAGCTGTCTCTCCGCGAGCCCTACGTCGCCGAGGGACAGGATGTCAACTGGATGATGGCTGTCGCTGCTCTTGCTTCTTCCCACAACCTCAAGTCGCTCGACCCTATCGACAAGGTCACCATCTTGACCATCCGCCGTTACCCCAAGGCTCGCGAGATCCTCAACATGGGCTGGAAGACCGACAAGTTCACCCCCTTCGACCCCGTCTCCAAGCGTATCACTGCCGTCTGCCACATGGGTGGTGACAAGTACGTCTGCGCCAAGGGTGCCCCCAAGGCCATTGTCAACCTTGCCAACTGCGATGAGGAGACTGCCCGCCTCTACAAGGAGAAGGCCGCCGAGTTCGCTCGCCGTGGTTTCCGCTCCCTCGGTGTCGCTTACCAGAAGAACGACGGTGACTGGATCCTCCTTGGTCTCATGTCCATGTTCGACCCTCCCCGTGAGGATACCGCCCAGACCATTGTTGAGGCTCAGCAGCTCGGTGTCCCCGTCAAGATGTTGACGTAAGTTAGATCTCTCCCTGCCAGCGAACTGAAAAGCTAACAATTAACCAGTGGTGATGCTATTGCCATCGCGAAGGAGACCTGCAAGATGCTTGCCCTCGGTACCAAGGTCTACAACTCCACCAAGCTCATCCACGGCGGTCTTACCGGCACCACCCAGCACGATCTCGTCGAGCGCGCCGACGGTTTCGCCGAAGTCTTCCCCGAACACAAATACCAGGTCGTAGAGATGCTGCAGCAGCGTGGTCACTTGACAGCCATGACTGGAGACGGTGTCAACGACGCCCCTTCGCTCAAGAAGTCTGATTGTGGTATCGCTGTCGAGGGTTCTACTGAGGCTGCCCAGGCTGCCGCTGATATCGTCTTCCTCGCTCCTGGTCTGTCTACGATCGTCTTGGCCATCAAGACTTCTCGCCAGATTTTCCAGCGTATGAAGGCCTACATCCAGTACCGTATCGCCCTCTGCTTGCACTTGGAAGTCTACCTCGTCACCTCGATGATTATCATCAACGAGACCATCCGTGCTGAGCTCATTGTCTTCCTCGCCCTCTTCGCCGATTTGGCCACCGTCGCCGTTGCCTACGATAACGCCCACTCGGAGCCCCGTCCCGTCGAGTGGCAATTGCCCAAGATCTGGTTCATCTCAGTCATCCTCGGTTTATTGCTTGCTCTCGGTACCTGGATCATCCGTGGAACTCTGTTCATTCCCAGCGGCGGTGTTATCCAGAACTTCGGTGCCATTCAGCCTATCCTCTTCCTCGAAGTTGCTCTCACTGAGAACTGGCTGATCTTCGTTACTCGTGGCGGCAAGACTTTCCCATCATTCCAGCTCATCATCGCCATCTTGGGTGTCGACGCGCTCGCTACCGTGTTCACCGTCTTTGGCTGGATGTCCGGTACTGACTACATCACCGACCCCAAGACAAACAACACCAAGTTCCGTGAGAACGGCTGGGTCGACATTGTCACCGTCGTTGTCATCTGGGCTTACTCTATCGGTGTCACCATCATCATTGCCATTGTCTACTACCTCCTTAACCGTATCCCATGGCTCGACACCCTTGGCCGCAAGGACCGCAACAGGAAGAACCCTGCCATCGAGAACATGATTGCTGCCCTCAGCAAGCTCTCGCTCGAGCATGGAGTGGACAAGAACGGAACTACCCGCTATGTGCTTGCACCCCGTGCCATCGAGGAGGAGGAGGAAGATTAGATGTGTACAGCATGAGCGAATTATGAACGCGATGTGTAGTTGGATATGTGTGTCATAGGGTGTCGCGAGCCCAGTGTCTTTTGCCATTGCAAAAGGCTAATTTCTAATCGCTGTCTTTGCTAGTCTTCGATGTATACCAAGAGGCATAAATTTCATTATTGTAAAACTGATAATAATTCCTGAACCTGTCTGTCCATTCTCTCGTGATGTCTGTACCGTCTCAACAGCAATTCAGCAAAGCATCTACAATGGCTTGACTAGACTGCAATATCTTGAAGCCCAGCAAATTCATCAAAATGAGGCTGAAGACCAGACGCATCTCGTCGCCGCCAGTCTTCAGCCCTCCACGGCTAGTCCAGTCCAACCAGCAGCCAGCCAGCATCCGCGCACCGTTCGCCGCGCCGCCGCGCCTCGACCGTGAATCTCCCCGAGCCCCCCTCCCCCTTTAGCGCAAACGTTAGATGCGAAGCATGCACCCCCGTCCATCAAACTCACCAATTTGCGAACCAAGTAAAAAAGAGGAGCAGCGAATCTTTGCTTGCAACCCCTAACGCACGGCTGGCTGATAGGCATGCGATGGGCAAATTGGCACCGATGCTTTTGGTCTGGCGTCTAGCGCTGGCTAATTGGCCCGCCCAGGTTCGCATCAGCGATAGCTAGGTAGGTAGCTCGAGACAGCTGAGATTATCTCCGCAGCGAGTCGAAATGGTCATGGTACACGGCATGTTGCATGCTACTGCGCGATACGAATGTTCACAAGCCCGCTGCCGCCAGAACGTGCAGGATGCATGCATGCATGTGCGGTGCGGTGCTTGCCAACTGGGCTGAATTGGAGCGGGGTAGCTCTTTTGCTTGCGCGCAGCTCTTGCGTTGAAGAGCGCAATTGGCCAATCATGTGTCTGGGGAAGCTGTGTCCATGACGGAAAGATATGCGGAGCGAGGAGGGGGGGATGTGCAGCTGCATGTTTTGTCGATTTGTGGTTGATTGCGATTTGCAGGGCGTGGGTGGGTTGTGTTAGGCTGGGTAGGACCGTTTAGATGCAGACTGGACGGGATGAATGAATATCATGATGGGCATGGATTTCGGAGGGATTGTCACGCGTTCTTGGAAGATTGTAGATCGTAGGATTGGTGATTTTAGGATCTCGTTGTTATTTGCATGGCAAGGTAGATCTTGATTAGGGCACTTTGCCTTGGTCATTGTCATTGATTTGATCTGAGTACTGTGTGTATGGAAGCTCATCGATAGGCCACAACACACGCAGCGGAGAAAGATTGACGGTGGGTATTGTGCATGCATACTTTGTGTTTGCATGGGGATTAGTTAGTGCAATCGCAAGGTGTGGGCTTGCATATCCTGAACCAAACTCAACGATAGCGTTGCGCCCCCAGCCGCCGCCATGCACCTTCAAAGTGAAGTCGTGGGGGATCTCGAACGGCTTGTTCGTTGTACACCTCGGATTTACTTTGCCAAGTGTCTTACCCAAGACTTCAAACGCTCTGTTCACGCGGCAGCTGTGTGTCAGACTTGAGTAAAAATGATCTTCCATACAGCAAGGCCGCTCGGCGGTCTTGGTAGCTCCTGGGCAATAAAAGTGCGTGATGGAGCTTGTGTGGTGCGCCGAGTATTTGTGCTGCGTTGCTTGTTACGGCGAATGACATGTGGGACTGTTCAAGGTTGGCACGTGTAGGATGCAAGACAGGGGATTCGACGTGTTCAAGCGAGAGATGCGAAAGCGGGTGCTGGTGGACCCGACGTTTGTGACGGGCTGTGACTTGTTTCAATGAAGCGTTGAGGATTGTTGAACGTGTGGGCGCGCCGCAAGTCATGTCCCATGCTCATAACGTAAGGTGCTATATGCTTCATGTTTGTTTTATTTGTTTTGACCAGAATCAAATCACAATCGCAATCACGACATGAGGTTAGCCGCGGAATCATGTCAACGATATGCCAGAAAACTCTGTGACGTTGGATCGACGGCGGCGATACGGCAAGCGACATGGATTTGCAGTTGCGGAACTCGAAACGGCGCGCGATTGCAACGCCGATTTCCTGCTGCAGATTCTTCCGCGGGCCGCAGGGTTCATGGTCGGTACGTAGTTTTGATGATATTGCTTCGTATTGCGTTATCCGCCATCGATGTCATAGGCGTCGAGGTGCGCCGGATGGGGTTGTCTATTCCGGAAGGATGCGACGAGACTCGGACTGGGGGTCAAGATAAGCGATGGCTGGGAGGAGTGGTTGGTTGTTGAGAACGTCACGTTGGCCTCCAGCCGACAACATCACCAACGCACGCTCATAGGACTTTCGCATACAAGTCTTAAGAAAGTTCAGGTTTATTTGCGACAAGCTTTTGCGAAAGGCTTGGAGTGCGTCGACGTTGTAGGGTCTTGCATCCTGCCTCCGGAAATGTCCTACTATCGCTGTTGTCCGCATCCGTCAGATCCGAGTTGTACTATCCATAGCTCTAGGCGTTTGGCAGAAACCGCAGAAGGCACATTTAACATTTCAGAGATCTCGGCTACGTGCATCAATTCCAGATCGCATGTTGGCGGACACAACAAATTTGTTGCCAAATTTGCGACACTCGGCCGAGGAAGAGATCCATAGCGGAAAAATACCGTCCTAGAGCATAGGATGGTAGCGCCATCATAGTGTACTCATTAATAGCCTGTGGAGACTATACATCCTCATCTCCTGAAGCAGTTTCGCTTTCAGGACACCAGCCACCAGGCTCGAAAAGCACAGCACATGCATTACCCGCTTTGGATTGACCCATGATTTCTTCTTCAAACCCGTTTTCTTACCACAACCAACGGGCCTCGACATCTTCGCAAACGCAGCTGGATCACCGATTCTCGTCCCGAAAGAGAGTGTCCATCCACCGCCCATTGAAGTCTCCTTGGAACGACCATATCGTAAAACCAACCAGTAGTTGCACCCCCAGGAGTATTGTAGCATTCCGCTGGAACCTGGTCACGTTTTCGAGGTTGACATGCGGTATGCGATATCGGGATTGAGTTAAGAAAGTCGAAAAAAAAATGGGAGTGAGCCGTGAGAGAAGAGCATGAATATCGAGTCCAAGCTATGAGCATTGCAACTTGAGAATCCCCTTCTCAATGGCATCGAACGTCGTGCACATTCCGCTCGAGATGAAGAAGCTGCCGGTGTTCGAATTCTGCGAGAGAAAGGAGCGTGAGGCTGAGTTATCCATTCGGTGAGTCCAGAAGATTGACCAACATGGACTCTGTGTGAGGTTCATGGGAGACAGAGAAGATGTGTTAGTGGCGCTATTGACCATTGAGTCTCGTTGGGTATGGTTGCTGGCCTTTGCCAAGGATGCTGAACCTCAAACAACAATCAAAATGAATTGTTACCGGTTCCTGCAGGTGTTGAAGTATCTCGAATCCAGTTGATGGGTATGTCGTTGACGACCTCGTGATCGCAATGAACGAACGAACACTTGTGAAAGCCTGCTTCGAACTAGTGGCTCTTAGGCGACCACCATGCAATCCCACACTTCAATTGTGCACATACGCACGATATTACTTGCAAAGACGTCGCAACTATAGACACCAGGCCGGCCGCTTCTTCGCACGGCGAAGCTCATGATAATGCAGCCTTGCGGAGGTGGGGCAGCCGCCAAGCTAAAGTTGCATGGCTGTCTCCATGCCGAACATTCATAACGCATCAGGTGTACATACCCGAGTACCTGAAGCCCCTCATATCGATAACGTCCTGCAACTCTCATCTTGTCTTCCTCGACTCTTACTTGCCACAAAACATGAGACTCATCCACGTCGACACGAAGCGGCTCACGGAGTTCGCGAGCAGACCGCCACCGTACGCTGTCCTGTCGCATACCTGGAGCAATTCTGAGGTTACTTACGATGATATGCTTACCGGAAATGGTACTGAAAAGCTGGGATGGCGAAAGATCGAAGAAACTTGCAGGCAAGCACGTGAGGATGGGTTGCGATATGCTTGGGTGGATACGTGCTGTATCAATAAGGATAGCAGCGCCGAACTTTCCGAATCCATCAACTCAATGTTTCGTTGGTATAGAGAAGCAGCAATATGCTATGCTTTTCTTGAAGATGTTCGACGGGCTGCGTCGATCGGGCAAGACGTCTTGCAGCTGTGGCCAAACTTTCAATCTGCGCGTTGGTTCAGTCGGGGTTGGACTCTCCAGGAATTACTCGCACCAGCGAAAGAGTTCCGCTTCTACGGAGAAGACTGGCAGTTGATCGGGACCCGAGAAGAACTAGCGATGGTGATCTCACAAGCCACCAATATTGATCGAGACGCCATCTATAGTTGGAGTTCAGAAGAATATATACGCCACGCAAGCATCGCGAGGAAGATGTCATGGGCTGCAAACAGGGAAACAACCCGAGAGGAAGATATAGCCTATTCGCTGCTCGGACTTTTCGATGTTAACATGCCCCTATTGTATGGCGAAGGGGGATCGCGAGCTTTTGAGAGACTTCAAGAAGAGATGATGAAGCGCGGGACGGACCATTCGTTCCTGGTATGGGGAGACGCATGGGATGCTCGCACATCAATGAGCAACAACATCCACTTCCTAGCGCGCCATCCCAGACAATTCAGCGGATGCGGCTCTATCATGAAGTCTGGCGAACAGGTCGCCCCTTTCGCGCTCAATAATCTTGGTCTTCAGATGCGACTTCCAGTGTATCGGGTTTCGGGATGGAAAGCCGATTTCGTGGCTATTCTTGCCTGCTATGACGAACGCGAAGTGCTAACTCACCGGCGTCGCATCGGAATACCGCTGACGTCTACCGAACGAAGTGCGACAGAATTTTTATTCACATTCTATGAAGGTCTTGTAGCGGTTGATGAGGCGCAGTATCGTGCTGCACGTGTTCGAGACTGCTGTATTCTCAGAACCAGAAAGGACTCTGGTAGGGAGCAGTTGCTATGGCTTCGCAATTCCGAAAAGCTTTCTATAAAGACCATACTGTATATCAATAATGATGGTATGTGGAAGAAGCACACGGGAGATAGAGAAATGATTCGTCTCAATGAACGGATATACCGCGATGAAAAGACTTCAACTTTCGCCATCACGGTCACGCCCAAACATGGCATCGATGCCTTCCATGTATTCGTACGCGTAGACATCGAGCGGAGGTATTCCGCGAAAGTCAGTGTGCGCGACATCAATCAGAAATGGCACCGTGACTTCGCTATTTCGGAACTGCCAATGGACAGCATAAAGTCGATCGCAGCGTCGCGATTCGAAGCTTTGAGACTGGATGATAAGCGGTACAATCCACTATGTGCCTCATTAACATGGGAACGAATTCTGGAACGCGATGTTCTGGTCCTTGACGTTGATGTCGGGACCAGACATGCGCAACTCATGAGTATAGTCATGCCGGCTCTGGCTACGGGCCTTGGTGCGCTGCTCATGCAACTTGTGCTTGTGGGGATTGTCACAACGATCATGTCCTACCACGATCCACTGTATCTTACTCCCGCCAATCCTATAGCTAGGATGCTCCTACTGTTTCATGCGTACAGATTACGCAATTCATCGTCCATTGCTTTGCCGACCATAGTACAGTCAGGCCGACAGCTGGCCTGCTATTCTGCGCTTGCAGCCGCTGTTCAGAATTCTTTCATCACGCAGTGGACTCTCATGGCATACTCACTATATCAGTGTTGGCACCTCCGGAAATTTCTTCGTCTCATTCTGACGCTTCTCGCTCTTGCAGTGGCCGTCTTCGTCGCATTGTCAACCGAGCACCGCGTGTCAAGCTGGGTTCATGTATGCTTAACAACTGCCCAAGAGCTTTTCTGGATCATATTAGAGTCAGAACTTATGTTGGGGTGAACAGGCTCTCCAAACGTCAAGCGCATTCGCTACAGCTGAGAGGCTCGAATCCCAGCGCTATTTCCTTCGGTTGGTGTGATGGATCTAGCGATGCATGTAAGCATCTTCGGTAATGTACTCCCACTTCTTTTCAAGGCAAGGAAGTCTTTACCTCTGGCCACGTAGACTTGGCTGGCGAAGTGCGAAGGATTCATCGTTTCCGATCGATATATCAATAATGATGCATAGCTTAACAATTACCACCTGTACGCAAGAAAACTCGATTTCACAACAAAAATGCGTCAGGAATATCATTGTGGCTTATAGCAAAGTGTTGAACCCCAGCACGCCCGCACGAACCGACTCAGTCTTCTCTTATGCTACTGAAGTCGAACAAACCAGAAGCCACGACCTCATTTCAATGGAATACACTCCAATTGCGCACTGATACACGATAAGAGTTTCGATGAATCCTTACCTACAAAAACCATGCTAGCGATTTCTCCGCACGAGAGACCTGGTAACTGCAACCTTGCGGAGCCAAAGCAGCTGCCAAGCTGCTCTTACTTCGTTGCACGTGGTAGCCGCTTATGACTGAATTCAGGCCACACCCATGCCTGCAAACACAAGAGCTGCGACATTCTGGTGAAGTCAGTAAAGGAATCTAAGCGTAAGGCAGAACTTGTTGGTTTAAATTACTGATAACTCAGATTAAAGACAAATCACGTACCCTGTCTGATGTTAGCAACGTCTTAAAAGAAGGAAGGGCGTAGAAGAGGTATTCAGCTTTGCCACGACAATGATTGACAAAGCCAGTCAACCGGAATAGGGTGACGATGTCAGTCTCGTGTGGTTGAAGTCAAACAGCCACTCCATCCCCTAGCCTTACTTACATAATGACAATTATACCCCAGATTACCACCGCCAATCCGGTCGTGATCCAGTGGTTGCGCATCTGAACATACTCCTCTGAACCATTAGGCATATTGGTTCCATTTTCTGCGGGTGTACTGTCGTCACGGCGCACAACCACCTTCATGTATTGGGATCGACACGTGAACCAGATTAGCGGTGCACTGACGAACGGCAGTATCACACTCAGCGCAAATTGACTTGCGTTTAATGCTTTACTAAGACCTTTCTGCCCGACAGCACCGGCGATGATGATGGAAGGCGTAATGCTGATAGATCGTGTAATGAGGCGACGCATCCAAGGTTTAATTGTCCAATTCAATTGGCCCTCTGAGACCATCTGTCCCGCAATCGTGCACACGATGCCAGCCGATGTTCCAGAAAGTAGAAGTGCTAATGCGAACAAGGTACCAGCGACAGGAGCGATAGACCGGGACAATAGACTATGGATCGAGAACAGGTCTGCATCCGTGGCGTCTGGTTGTCCATACAATGATGCACCGGCAACGATCAGGATAGCCGAATTCACGAAGAGAGCGAATGTGAACAGCGATATTGCGAGCTCGGCGATGCTGTAGGACATGCAGTGCTTGATGGCAGCCAAGGAAGGTTTGTACTTCAGTTCTTCCACCGGAGTGTCATCGTCTGCGTCTTCGAATGCTAAGGTGTCATGCTTAGCATCATAGTCGCGGAGCCGGGGCTGGACAATGCCACTACCAAGGTATAGACTATGCGGCATTACTGTGGCACCCAGAATGCCGCAGGCTTGGTAGAGTCTGTGCATGCTCAGCTTGGTTAAGATAAGGTTTGGAAAACACTTACGCCTGCGACTTCACCAAGGCCGAAGAAGGAACATAACCGCGAAAGACTTCGCCGACGGAAGCGTGGATCTTGCTTAGCTCAAAACAGAAACAAACGACAACACCAAGTACAATCAAAGCGACAAACAATTCGAATAATCGCATGGCGCGAATGCTACCGGATGGCGAGTAGAACAGGAGGATAATGAGGACATCAACAATGGATATAGCGCACCCAAGGACGAGAGGGACGCGCAATAAGATGTTCAAAGCGATCGCCGTGCCAATGACCTGTTGACTGATAAGCATTCACGACGCCACAGCACTGACTCGGGCTCACCTCGGCAATGTCGGTCGCGATGATTGCTGCTTCTGCGAAGGCATACAACACGTAATTCAGCCAGGGTGGGAGCAGTGCTTTGCAGTTCTCCGCAAGGTTCTTGCCAGTGACGGATCCAAGCTTGATGCACAAAGACTGCAGGAAGATTGCGAAGATGTTAGACATGAGAACAATGAAAAGCAACTTGAACTCGAAAGAAGCGCCTGCAGCGACGTCGGTAGCGTAATTTCCTATTATCGTCAGCGTACCTGCCCTAGATCCTTCTCTTTCCCAGCCCGATGGTTGTGACTCACCAGGATCGATGTATGCAACAGAAACCATAAAGCCAGGCCCCACAAACTTCGCGTACTTGCGCAAGACTCTAACAAGGTGCCGGAACACACCTTTAGGACCCGCTGGTTGTGAAGCACTCTCATTGGATCCAGGGATCACGGATGTTGTCAATACTGCTCCAGTAGAAGTCACACTTGTCTTTCTGGCTGTTTCGCTTCTCCTTCGCAAACCACCGCGTACTCCCGTCTCTTTTCGACCATCATCCTCAGGAGTCGGTCTATGATCCACTTCTAAGCCATCATCAATGTTCGGGTCTGCTATCCTGTGATCATCCCTTGCTCTTGTGTTGGCTACATATCCGAGGTCTGCTCTTGTGGTCGCATCCGCATTCAGCGCATTGGGGCTTTGATTGTAACCTTCAGGAAACTCGGGGTCAGTGCGGGAAGGGCAGTTCATTGTCGCATTAGCCACCCAATCTGCGCCTATCTCCACGTCGTGAACTTCTGATTAATTAGAAGAGAAGTATTTGCGGTGGAATATGCGGAAGTGTTAAAGACGTCAAGATGTCGGCACCGAGGTTCCCGTGGGCTAGCGTGCTCGATGACGAGTCCACGCTAACCAGGAACGGCTGTGTACTTTCCCGATGCAGTATAGACGATGTAGTCCAGTAGGTCCTGGGTTTTGTGATGAATATACTCATGATATGTAGTCACTCCAGAGCGGTTTGATAGATCTCAGTATTGATGTCTTTATAGTCGCTGTGACGCACTCTCACGCACCACTGCCCGGCTTCTAACCACATCTATTATATATATCTCGCTCTTTGTTCGAGATCCACACCGTCTTCACTTATCATCTCTTTCTCCATGATACTTTTTTCTTAAAAGTCAACAAAACTCTCCAGATGCATTCCTCTTAAGCCAAATCGTCCGATTGCGGCCCATATGAACTAACCAGCCAAGTCCAAGAGACATGCCTCTCAGCCTTGTCGAGCGCGTGGACGCAGACATTTCACTGTACCTCAATCTTTCACTGTCTTCCTCCAGATCCTACCGGCCGAGACCCTTGCTCTTATGAGCGCTCATAAACGTAACACTACTAGCGTTTGCAAAGTGCGGACGGTTTGCGCTCCCCACTCCATCTATCTCGCTACAGGTGCAGGACGTTGGGCGTGATGTTTCACGACTCGAATTCGATCGACCTGGAGGGTTGAAACTTTCATCTGCTAGTCAGATGACAAAAGCCAGCTTGCCGCCGCACTGATCGATTAGGCTCAGCCTGCATAAGCTGAACAACCATAGGCAGAGAATTCTCCTGCACTTCATCCCGAACACGTTGGAAATTGTTATGTCCTTCTATTTTGTCTTGAGAAATCTTTGGTCGGTGGTGAGGGTTGGTAGACCATAACTCGTTGTCTTCGTCATCATAGAATTCGACTTGAGCGATGGTATCGGTATCCGTGCGTTTTCTCTTCTGAGGAAACGGGCCGATGGGAAGCGAAGCGGCACCTTCAGATGTCGATAGAGCGTTCCGCGTGATAGTCGTGCAGATTCCAATATTGTTCGGGATGTTATCATCTTCCGATCTAGAACCTTCATTCACTGGGAGTTGAAGCATCGAGGCTGGCATGGTGATAGGTACTGGGAGCGGGAAATATTTCTGGTAGTAGAAACCTGCCGCTTTCGATGCATGTACTCGCCCTTGAGATGATGTTTTTAAGTATTGATTTCGAATTGTTGAAGATGACAGTCCGTCGCTGACGATAGAACCAGGGGCTACTATCGTACAGCGAACAAACTTAAGTAATGCTAACAGTACAGAAGCTAGCAGTAATTCGATCTTAAATAGAATTGATTGAGGAGGAGAATAGTAGCCTGATACGCTTAGCACAAGCAAAAGAGGTATAGAGTAAGTAGCTTATAGATAAAGGTTATAAAGTAGGACACAAAGATAGTTACGTCGTCTAGTAAAAGTAACTATGCAGAATCGTATTACGATCAACCATAGCCATTGGAGCTTATCCTCGTAAAGTATAGGACAATGTTTGATGAACATTATAGAGCTTACACCTATTTACTAGTAGAATTTGTCATCTTAGTTTATGGCATCTCTCCAAATACTGTGCTTGTTGTAGCCCGAACACCAAATATACAGAGAGTTCTTCAGGGTCTCATATGTGTCGAACCGCATTCGGGTTATGGTCACAAGGGATAGATGCGGCAGCGGAACGTAAGCAAATTGTGGAGAGTAGAGGGTATTGGTTTAGCGAAGCCGAAACAAGGCGCGTGGAAGGATGTAGTTGAGAACGCTAATGGTGATTGAAACAAATCAAAAATCAAAAATAGAGTCGACGGTTTCAGAAGAAAGCCCGATCATCCTTTTCCCATCTAAGCCATCGCCATACCGGGCAGCTCTTTGAGCCCTAGATCACGTCAGCATGCGCAACACATAGCTTTGAATTTCTCGACTTACATCCTTCCGTCGGCTCATTAACAAAATCCTTGACCGTGCACTTGTTTGCCACGCTCATCTGCTGCTTCTTAATCGACCCACAACCATCATAAAAGCACTCGGACTTGTCCATCGCCTTTTGCAGCGAGTCGCCTTTCCATCCGAACATGTAATCAGCATGTGTACCATACCCAGTAGGACTACCTTCGAAGCTCCACACGAATGGGTTGGCACCGCCGGAAGGCCACATGCTGTTGAACTTGGATGTGTCCCACACGGTCTCGAAGGTGACCTGCGGCACGCGGACGGGATGCGAGGCTGGGCATTTAGGAGCGTTGGTAAAGCCTTCGGAGGTGACGGTGTTATACATGTGAGATTGATGGTCAGGGCTGTCGAGATTCTTGCCGTCCCAGCATCTAGATCTAATCAGCATGAACGCCATTGTTAACACAGGAGCATTACGTACGGGGGAAAATGGTGTGTGGTAAAGATACCGCCTGAGCAGGGCTTGGTGGGCATAGTGTTGGTAATTGTACCTCTGTTGGTGCCACTCATGCATTGGTAGCTGAGACCGGCATGGTTCTTCGTGGTCGAAGTGGGGCTGCCAACTGTCATACGGAAGCCCTGAACAAAATTAAAATCGCTTTAACACACCATATAGCTGGACTTACTGGAGGGAAAGCTTTGACGGGGTTCTGCTTCAAGTTGTCTCTAGACAAGTCGAACTGGGTGTAGTAGACAGTCAAGCCACCTTGAGCGCCATCAGATCCTCCCAAAAGAGGCTGGACGGCCAATGGCGGCACGCGGTGGTAGGAACCATTGCTAGGATGCTTGAAATAGAGTGTAGCTTTATTATTAGCTACATACCGACCAACATAGGGTTCACTTACCAGTCCAGTAATTGGAGAAGTCTTCAGCCATTTGGCAGGTCGTGCAAGTGGCTCTCTCGCCAACGTCGCCGTTCATGGTTGCGTTGAAGGCATTTCCACCAACGATGTGATGGACGTGAGAAGATGGGAAGGAGCCTGGTTCACCAGCAGGATCAAGTCGTTGGAAGGTCAACGTGGAACATGGAAAGCGAAGTCCAGCCTCCACCAAGGCGATGAGAGCGAGAGTCGTGGAGAGCGATTTCATTGCGACCGTGTTAGTAGTCTACGGAAGATAGAAGTTGTTGGTAGGAGATGTTGTGGCAGCAGAACTGCACAATAGCGCGGCTTCCCGGGCTTTTATGAATCTTGTTCGGAGGTCTGGAATTCAATGAGTCCACGTCGACCTAGGATCCAACCCCCGTGTATGGTTCGTACTTCATCATGCAGTAGGCATGGAACGAAAAGACCGACGGCGATAGATATCATGGGTAACGAATCGAGTCATTTTAACCCCTGTAACGATGATATAGTTGGTGGCTGTGTAATAGAGTTGTTAGCGAGCATGGCCCAGAACTCTTATCTGCCTTAAGCTGCTCAATGGCAGGCTTGTCTTCATCAGCATGCGTGCTAGATGATTGAATCTCCAGAAATTGGGGCATGAGTGAAGTTTATATTACTTCAGCATCCGGCATTGGCCCGGCAGATTCCCAATGGTCGGCAGTTTGGTCGACCCGGCAGTTGCTGCTAAACAGACGGTACTCCCCCTACGACAAGCCAACAGTTTGACGAAGCATATCCAATGGAACCATTTACTAACATCAAGATGTCGCTGGTCGATGGCATCGCATACTCGGTACGAGCCGGCGAGAAAGGAGATGATATCACGCCCCCGCAGTCATCCGCTTCTAAAATCACATGCTTTGCAGGCTTGGTGATCATTGCATCGACAATCCAAGCTTTACATCCCAAGCTCTGACCATGACATCCAAGCTGTCTAGGGTAGCACTTTCCCCTTTCGCCCATGTACGATCGAACTCTTCTCATTCCTCGTAGGCAACCGCGGGGTTCTGCTTAACATTCGCAGCAGATTGTCCATGGATCGACTCGTGGTTCGACTCGTAGTGCCAGCTGTGAAAGCCTTTATCATACCCTGATGGTACTCTCTCGCCAGCGTCGACCGGGAAGTCCAGACTGGTTTGGTGTGGCTTCAACACGTCGTCCCTTGTCTCTTCGACTACATCCTATGACTTGGTCGTGTAACTTATGTCTTACGAGCCAGGATGTATCCTGAGGATTGTGAATTGGCTGGTAGTAGTAGTGGAAGGCTTTGAGTTGGAGACGCGTCGAAGCACATTCGCGAATCTTCGCGCTACGTCAATTCAGGTGCTAGCGCGATGATAGAATACCATTACCAACGCCCTCATACAAGCCGGATGCCACTGAAGCATCGTCCAAGAAACGAAATTTGAAAAGTCATTAGATAGAAAATGTAGCACCATGCTGCGGCTTGCCAGGGGTGCAGCAAAATTCATCGCTGTCAGCTCCAGCACTGATCGCTCGCGAAAGCCGAAAGCGTACTAGCCGCTCACGACGTCATTGACTTTGAGCACGATATGTTTTTGACACCCCTGGTTGCATCAATCAACTTATCAATTAGGTGATGCAACTTCTCGCACGCATCGTCATATCTGCCACACCATCGAATTTGGTGGTGCGACATACGACTGCCAGCCTCCAATCGTCTTGTATCTCCTTCATCTCATTACAGCGGCGGTGTCTATACCGAACCGTAGCCATGATGAGTCCGCTGAAGCGCAAAGCAGACATGGCAGTGTCTCCACAAAAATACAAGAAAGCCAAAATTATTGTTCCAGAATATCACCTCGCCCCTTCACGACAAGACGAGTCAGGGGGGATTATATGGCCAGCACGAAAGACACAAATTGAACGCGCACGTGAGATCATCAAAGAATGGTTGGAATACCCAAACCGTCTTTCAAGTATCATATACTAAGTTTCAAAGTGCTCAGGCCGGCAAAACAACATTAATACTGCCGGACAAAGATGCAGACGGTCTTTCCTCTGGCGCGATCCTACACCATACACTCACGACGCTTGGTTTACCGTCTTCTCTGATATCGACTTACTTTCCGCCTAAAGGCTCAAGTATATACGATGAAGACACCTCCGCCGCCATAAATGCCATCTGCCCGTCCTACATATTTATCCTCGACCAAGGCAGTCGCAAAATCCCCCCTCTAACCACCGCACATCACACCTGTCTCGTAATCGACCACCACTTCGCCTCTGAAGGAGGCTTCCCTGATGGTGCTGCTTATGTGACAGCTCACGACTGCCCACCCGTCGCTACAAGCGCTCTTCTGACACACCACATCTGCCTCCCACTGCACCCAGACCTCGACGACAAAATCAGCTGGCTCTGCGCCCTAGGTACACATGGCGATCTAGGCAGCACGATAAAATGGCAACCCCCTTTCCCGGACATGACATCGACATTCAAACAGCACCCTAAGAAATCCATCAACGGCGCCGTCGCACTCGTCAACGCGCCACGCCGATCAGCAGCATACAACGTCCAGGACGCCTGGGAGTCCGTCATCAAGGCATCTAGTCCTGCATCCATCATCACCAATACAAAACTCAAAGAAGCGTCCTTTGAAGTCCGCCAAGAAACCGAGCGCTGCACACACACGCCTCCCAAATTCTCTGCGGACGGGACAATTGCCCTCTTGACGATTTCGTCCGCCGCGCAAATCCACCCCGTCATTGCAACACGCTGGTCCGGCCATCTCAAGTCGGCGAAACTCGAAATCGTCATGTGTGCAAACGAAGGCTATTTGCCTGATTTGGTGAATTTCAGTTGTCGCGTAGCAAAATGTGCGCGGGCGCGCGACGGGGCCGAGAAAGTGGACATCATTCAGAAACTGGAGGGTATTGTGGAGGGAGACGCAGAATTGAGAGGGAGACTAGGCGAGAGTTTTGCGCGGGGACACAAGGAGGCGAGTGGTGGGATTGTTGGGCGGAAGGAGTGGGAGGAATTGAAAGAGTTGATGGGGATTGGGGAGGTGGAGAGGAAGAAACAGGAGGAGAGGGAGAGGAGAGAAAAGGAGAAGGAGAAGAAAGGTGTGCAGAAGAATACATTGGCGAAATATTTCAGTACGGGGGCGAAGAGCGCGAGTGCGAGTACGAAGACGTAGCTGGATGATAATGATCACAAGACATTGATGGGAGGAGTACATTAGCCCTACCGAAGAGCATGGACAGAAGTTTTAAGATATGCTGATGCGATTTGTCAAGATCTAAAATATCTACAGAGAAAGCGAGATCTCAAATCCCAGTCCCATGCCAGGTGCAAAAGCAACCACAGGCAGCTGCATATCCTCCCCATCACAACCATCTTCTAACCAGAGTAGACCGAAGGTCCAGGGCTAACGTACTTGAAGCTCGAATCGTAGATGGCCTTGCTGAAAATAGGGTCGCTAAGCTTATAGGCGCCAGGGAAGGAAACACCAGCAGGGTTCGCAGAGCCGCCACCAGTAACCTTGACCTGGAAGCAGGTGACGTATGGCTGGGGGTTGCCGGCACCAGCGTGAAGCGCAATGACTTCAGCGC
Organism: Paraphoma chrysanthemicola; assembly: GCA_020744225.1. Classification (NCBI taxonomy): domain Eukaryota; kingdom Fungi; phylum Ascomycota; class Dothideomycetes; order Pleosporales; family Phaeosphaeriaceae; genus Paraphoma; species Paraphoma chrysanthemicola. Next base: position 393,105 of record JAGMWG010000010.1, on the reverse strand, counting down.
GAACGAGGTAGTCGCCGGCAGCGATGGACCTGGGGACGGTGAAGGCGCGCTTGCCGCAGTTGGCGTTGAGGATCTCGGTGCCCCATGAGGCGGTGGTGCCGGTGTAGCCGTCCTCTGCGACCTTGAAGAAGGAGCCTGAAGTAGCGGTCTTCGCGTCCGCAACCTTGGCCATGTAGACGAGAACAGGGCCGTAGTGGTTTCCGCCAATGGCTGGCGATCCGCACGCACGGTCACCAGGCTGAGCGTGCATCTCAACGGTGAGAGCGCCACCAGCTGTGTACTTGTGAGCCTTGTGATACATGAACGCTGAAACGAGGACATACCAGCAACCTCGCAGACACCAGATTGCGTCGCTGGCCCACGACCACAGAACATATCAGACGATGTGAGACTGGCGATCGGGCTGTTGTCCCTCACGGTGCGAGCACATGTCGTTCCCTTGTCCGAACTTCCGACCCAAAGTTGCTGCCATGTCGAGTGGGCGGAGACCGACGCCGCAGCGGCGAGAAGGACGAGCGCGGACTTCATGGTATCGAGTTTTGGACTTTGCGATTCGGAGAGAAATGAAGGTTGTTAATGAAGCGATCGTCTGCGTTGTACAGCAAGTCAATCCTCCAGACGGCGCTCCCTGGCTTTTATCTCCATCGTATCCAAGGCCCAGTCGCCGTATGGCAATCTAACAGCGACTGTATTCGGCCGGCCCGTACAACCACAGGATCGTCATTCCCAGTTATCGCATCGAGGTAAAGTGTGTGGCCAGTCGCTTACCTCACTTACATTGATTGCAATTCTGCGATTTGGCACTCTTGGCGGAAAAAGCGCTGCGCGTGGTCGTATGCGTGCATGCCCATCATTGGCGGAGAGTCGATATGCATACCCCAGCTTTTGCCTATTTTGGCACGGCACTCATGGCTGGGTCGGCTGTTGACCCGGGTGTCACATGGCGCCGTTTCGTCTGCAGTGCTGCCTGGATATATGAAGTCGGACATTGAGGTTGCTGTGAGGCTGATTGAAGGAGTCGAGGTGCGTAAGCGACGCAGACCTGTATGCGATTCGTCTTTGATCCTGCACGATCTGGTGATCAGCAGACTGAAATCGCATTGTTGTGGAAATAACATGGCAAAAGCCCGATTATTTCGCAGCGTGGCGTCCTGCTGTGTTTTTCGTCGTGAAATCATCCTGCATCCTGGCAATATAGCCGGCCCACTATCGTAGTAAGTTCGAAACAACGTGAAACCAAACGAATCTCTCGACCAAGACATCGACGGCTGCAACTTTGCAGCTGTGTGACTAAATCCATGCAATCAGGGCATAGTCAAGAGACCATCCGTCAGGCTGTGGTGTATTGAAGTGATGCGTGAAGACGTCATACATGGGGCGGCGCTTCAAAGTCGATGTACTTAGATTGAGCCTCATATACAGTCAACGGGTGCCAAAGCTGGTAAGTCAAATTTCTGGGTTTCCTTCGCGCCACATCCGGCAGGTAGACATGATCATCGTCGATTATCGTGGTTTTAGTGGTCTTGACGCTGTCGTTGAGGCTTGGAATTGAGCCACAAGCCAGAGAATCCAATAGAACCACCGGATAACTGCCCTGGAGCGCTCGCCAACTATTGTCACGATCCGAGGACCTGAAGTTGAGGCTTAAAAGGCTCCGCTTTTAACTTTGTGGTCGTAATAGAGTACTGTATCTAGTAGAGTCTGCGCGCCCAGTGCGCAGTGCTCCGCGCTGGTGTACTCGTTGGGGTTGTGACTGATACCGTCTTTACTTGGTACAAAGATCATGGAAGTTGGACAGGCTCTACTCGTCCAAGCGCTGTCATGTCCGGCCCGGCTCTTCATTTCCAGGGTCTGCTCCTCCCCCACGAGATGGGCCGCTGATGCACGTACTGCTTCGACGCAGTGCTGATGGAAGATCGATTCCGGTAGTCCCCAGGAACGCTCAACCCTGTACGAAGTTCCATTCCCTTCTTGTGCTATGATGCTGTCGAATTCGGCGAATGTCAAATCAGCAAGCTGATCCACCATGTCGTCGGTTGAACATCTGATATCAATGATGAAGTTAACGCCCGCGGGGATTGTGGCCTGGCTTGACGTATCACTGTTGATGACACCGACAGTGGCAACACCCAGCTTGGACTTCAGGGCGGAGTCGCGGACTGTAGTGACAAGACGGGACGCCGTCACCAGAGCATCTGCGCGGCCAGCCATAGGTGTCGTGCCGGAATGCCCTTCCGTGCCCTCAACGCGGACAGCGAACCACTTCATGCCTTGTACTGATGTCACAATTCCTATGCTCTTGTTCTCCTTCTCCAGTATTGGCCCCTGCTCGATATGAAGCTCGAAATGGCATTCCAGTCCGTTTTCGCGATAGTCGCACGGCGTGTCTCCCAGATAGCCGATCTGTGCCATGGCGTCCTTCATCCGCACACCGTCTTTATCTCTCAACTCCCAGCAAGCTTCTAGTCGTGTGCTAGACTTTGTACTCCAGACTCCCGAGGCCATCATCGCGCCCGGAAAGCGTGCGCCTTCCTCGTTCGTCCAGTCTATGAGCGCGATGGGGCAGTATGTCTCGATGTTGTTCTCGTGGAGTGTACGGAGTACTTCAAGTGCTGCTTGGACACCTAGGATGCCATCGTACCTATGACGCATTAGCGATGGGTTCTCTCGAATATGCCATCGTCTTACCGGCCACCTGCTGGCTGAGTGTCAAGATGGCTTCCCATTGCAATTGGCTTCCGGTCTTTAGCTGTGCCTGGCCGGGTAGCGAAAATGTTCCCCATCTGATCGACCTTGACATCGCATCCCAGGCTGCGGCACTCTTCCACCAGCCAGTCTCGCACATCCTTATCCTCTTCTGTGAGCGTGAGGCGACACATGCCCGTACCCGTCGACAATGCTCCCCATTGCGAGCATGTGCTCTGCAGCGTGCTGTTCAGCCTCTCCCCATTGATTTTCAGATCATCGGTACCCATTGTGATAGTTTGTTAGTATCTACTTGTCTCAGCACTTACGGTGCTGAGCTTCAACAATGCGGTCATATCTAGAATGCAGCGACGCGTTTGCCGACGGATGACGCGTCGACCAATTGCATACCATTACAGCTTGCAATGACTGTGCAAAGCGATCGCATGCTTCTGACATGCTACATCTGGCTAGCTGTGGACGTTGATAAGCATCAAAAACGAGATGCAGGCCGCGGGACGCGATGCAGGTGGGATGAGGGGTTCGCGATAGGGAGCCACCAACCAAGCCTAGTCGGTTCCTCCACCACCACTTACCACGACTACCACCAACATGGAGTCGCACATCATCGAAAGTAGCCGAATCGACCATATATCGCATTTCGTACTTCTAGGGTTATTCAATCCAGGATGACAGAGGAATATGACTTGGTAATCACCAATGGCATTGTCGTTTCGGCCAAGCAAATCCAAGAGTGCGACATTGCCATCAAGAATGAAAAGATAGCCAAAATCCTCCCAAGAGGCCAATTCGGAGATGCAAAGACCACCAAAACAATCGACGCTCAAGGCGGCTACATCACACCCGGCGGCGTCGACGCTCATGTACATCTCCAAGAACCGCCTCTCTTCGGTAAAGGGTCCACAGCAGACACATACGAGACTGGCTCCCGCAGCGCCATATGCGGCGGCACAACCACCATGGTGACTTTTGCACCGCAAAAGAAATCCGAAGATACCCTTCTCGACACCCTAGCCGCAACGCATGAGCGCGCAAAGAACAATTGCTACATTGATTACTCGTTCCACCTACTCGTCGGAAACCCGTCTGCGCGCGCATTATCCGAGTTCAAGACGCTGCGCGACGAAGGGATAAGTAGTCTGAAAATCTACATGACGTATGAAGCGCTCCAACTCCACGATGGCCAGATCCTAGACGTCCTTCTCGAAGCGCGGAAACAGGGTATCACGACCATGATCCATGCGGAAAACAACCACGTTATAAACTGGATGACAACACAACTCGAAAAGCGGAAGCTCTTCGCACCCAAATATCACGGCCCAAGCCACCCACCTGTCGCCGAAATCGAGGCCACGTACCGCGCGATTAGTCTGAGTGAATTCATGGATGCCCCAATCCTCATTGTGCATGTCTCAACCCCGCAGGCCGCCGCACATATCAAAGCCGCCAAAGACCGGGGACTGCCCGTCTTTGCCGAAACGTGTCCGCAGTACTTATTCCTGACGAAGCGCGACCTGGACCAGCCGGGCTTCGAGGGCGCAAAGTGCGTGTGTAGCCCGCCGCCACGTTCTTCAGAGTCGGACTGCGATGCGATCTGGGACGGATTGGCAGATGGCACGTTTACGATCCTGAGCTCAGATCATTGTCCGTTTCGATACGATGATCCGGAGATGGGGAAGAAGAGCAGCATTACCGAGGAACATCCCGTGGGTAGGTTCAAGTACATTCCAAACGGGTGTCCGGGGATCGAGACGAGGCTTGCGTTGACGCTCGGTGCGGGACGACTTGAATTGACCAAGTTTGTGGAAGTGACGGCGACTAATCCGGCAAAGTTGTATGGCTTGTATCCGAGGAAAGGAGGGCTGGTGGAGGGAGAGAGCGATGCGGACTTGGTTATTTGGTATCCTGAGGGGAAGATGGAGGAGTTTGCGCTGAAGAATGAGATGCTGCATCATGATGTGGATTATACGCCGTTTGAGGGGCGAGTGATGAAACAATGGCCTAGATATACACTATTGAGAGGCAAGGTGGTATGGGACAGGGAAAATGGTGGTTTGTTGGGAGAGAAGGGGTATGGACAGTTTGTGAAGAGGGAGGAAAGTAGTCTCGCCAAGCCACTGAAGGAGGGAGAATGGGAGCTGCCGTTGTAGAGCTCTGATGACAATGTCGCAGAATCGCACGGTCTTGAGGCAGAGACATGTCTTGTTCTACACACTAAGCTCTCACCGAGCTACAACTTTGCAATTGGAGAGCCCATCGCACCCACCAAAAACTTACTGAAGTATTTCTCCAGCTTCACCGCTGCACCATCATCCATTCTCAATACTGTGCCCACCCACCCATCTGGTCTGAGCAAGACTACGGCGCCTTTTTGAGCATCAATGCCATATCGCTGGTGAGCACTATAGTCCTCATCGTAAAACACCCGACCGAATGGCATGCCTCCCAGACTTTCGAAAGCAGATGGTCCTCCAGGTCCAGCAAATATAGACAGCCATGCGATCGGCAAGCCGGGATCGAACAGCCACGCCATCCTTGACACAGCTTCAGTGAAAGTAGCGAGAAAGGGTTTGGTATGGGCCACGTCGCCAGCGAAGAGGGCGATGTAGAACGTTGCCGTGTTGGGCGTTTCCACCTGGAGGCGCGTCGCTTCGAAAGTCGCGGGCTTTTGAAGCACAACATCCGGTGCTCGCTGGCCCGCCGAGATGGATGATATACCAGTCGCTTGAGCCAAGTTAAGGTAAGAGTCTGGTTCATAGTAAATGCCTAGACCGCTGCTGAATGTCGCAGCCTCTTTCATAACATGCCCGAGAATCTCATTTGGGTCGGCAGTCGGATCGCCGGTCCAGTTCTCTGGCAGTTGCATAGTCATGAGCCGTGAGATGTCTTTGTCATAGTTAATCAATCTTTGCACGTTGGGTAGGCGCTCAGCTTCGTAGGTCTGTAACAAGGCTGGCGTCGCGAGACCTAGTAGGACAAGCGACAGCTTCCAGCCAAGGTTGACTGCATCGTGCATGCCGGTGTTCATGCCTTGGGCCGCCCCGCTGCTGTGCGTGTGACATGCGTCGCCAGCAAGGAAAATGCATTCGTCGACGAAGAAGGAGCGAGCGATGCGCTGACCGACAACATAAATCGTCCACCAGTCCACAGTCTTGAATCTCAGCGAAAATGGCTTCACCGATGCGATAGCCTCCTTCACAGCTGCGGCCTCGTCGAAGACTTTGTATGCCTTCTGTCGCTCGGCGGTGAAGGCGAAGCCTATTCGAGTGGCACCATGATCTAGAGCCGCCCATAGTACGTTTCCGTGGGTGGGCGACTCAATGGCACAGTATGTCCGTGGCTTTGGCAGATCTGTCTCGATGACGCCATCAATCCTGACCCATTTGTCCTCGCTCGAGGTCCCGTCGAAGGGTATGTTCATCGCTCTCCGGACGAAGGACTTGCCGCCGTCTGCGCCGACCACGTATCTGCACTTGACCAGGCTCTTGGCTTTCGTAGTTCCGTGCTCGATCGTCGCCAGTACCCGATGCCCGCCTGGCGCCACATTCTTGAGCACCTCAATCGCTGTCAAAGCATATGGCGCGTCCAACTCGACCCCGTGTTTCTTCAACGCTGCCCGAAAGATCTCTTCCTGGTACTTTTGCCGCAGCACGAGCGCAAAGTCCCATTTGGTGTCCTTCATATCCTCCATGAAGCTCCAGCCTCTCCCCTTTGTCTCGTTGCCATTCTTGTCGTAATTCACCGTCTGCCGACATGCGAAGCACTGCTGCGCAAGCTGGTCGGCGACACCAAGCTGGTCGAGCATTTCCGAGCTCCTTGGAAACAGCGTGATGGCGCGTCCATATTGGTCTTGGGAAGACTTGGCATACTTTTCGATGATCTTGATCTTGTGTGTCGAGCGTGGGAGGTTGCGAGCGAGTTGGTATGCAGTTATGAGGCCTGCTCGTTCTTAGCTGGCGTGGCTTCCAAGGTTGTGATGGTTTGAGAATTGTACCAACAGGTCCTCCACCAACCACAAGCACGTCAACATGTTCAACACTCAGCTCCGAGGTGCTCATAGTATCCAGGCCAATATTTGCTCAAGCATGGACGCCTCAAGAGGCTCTGCGACGGTTTCACGCCGGGCCATCTTAACCAAGACCAAGCTTCGCGTAGTGAACTTTTACATGCCCCGACTCGTCGTTACGGTAGATCATCGCGAACGATAAGAGCTCTACGGAGCCAATAGAAGCATGCGGGTCGGCTGCAGCGAAGGAGAAGCGCGCATGTCCGATGCTGTGACGCGAAGGAAGGATGGGGGTTTCGACGCGTTGGGGACCGATAACGATAAGACACCTACTCAGCCGCGGCGAGTGCTTCACGCTCTCCGTCTGCACTTGCTTATGTACACCATCAGTTGTCCGTCGGGAAAGAACTGAACTGGACATCTTGTGCACATCAATCAAGTAATGCATACTCATTGAACATACTTGAGCACACTGGTCTCTCGCTCTTTTGGTCTTAGGCACTGCGCTATTGCGTGGGCTGCGACGGGCTTAGTTGAGGGACTGCTGCTACTGATACTCCCTAACACGTCCGCTGGAACACTCCTGGATGCCCTCGCGTGTGCGTAGAGCTTAAGCGCAAACGCTGAAGTGCACTAAAACCCTTCTATTTACTATGTAGACCATGTAAGGAGAATTTCACTGGCACTTAGAAATATTCGCGTTGCACTAATGTGGTTATTTAGGTGGAGCGGACATGTTGTCACATCGGAGGTATCAACATGTACTAGAGACCTTACAGTATGCACTTGCCTGGCTTCGGACATCAGAAGACATGACTGTGTCGACCATCTTACCCTCTTGTTCATGGACATACGGTCGCCCTTTTGATCCCGGCGATATCAGCAGCCACCAGGTGAGCTCTTACGGTGGTGCCAATCCAAGTGCGCCGCCAGAGAGGATATATGCATATCGGAGCTTTTATGCGAGGCTTTTCGAATCCTGAGACCACAAAAAGGGCGCCTTAAGGGCTGCCAGCAGTGAATTGGACAAGCCCTCCCAGCTAACGGCTCCCCGGGCCTTGTTCCTGAATCTCAATGTAGGTGGGACCGCCTGATTTCCAATCATGTCCATTCCTATGGATCCTTCTTTGCTAGGCGTTCTCATCTGCGAATTGTAAAACCACAGCAACTTCTTGAGTTTCCTGCCGCATTACAACGCTTCTCAAAATTGGAGTGAAAAACAAGCTAAGCCATCATAACCAATCTTCCAAAGGCGAAACCTTGATAAATTGCTCTTATTCACGACAAGAACTGTCAAAAACTATTTCAAGGAAAACCATTATCACTAACTACGTTCCCAAGCTTCCAATCCAATCTTCACCATGTCTTCCCCAGACACATTCACCTTCACGCACCCAACCCTCGGCCCCATGACCGGCCTCGTCTCCCCGGAGACTCCCTCGATCGTCCGCTTCCGCTCCATCCCCTACGCTACCATCCCCTCACGCTTCCAACACTCTCAGCTCCTGACATCCCTTCCCTCAAACTCCCGTGATTTCACCAAGCCCGGCCCGGCAAGCCCACACTCCATCAGCGTATACAGCGACAATAGCGGCGGGCCCTATCCCAACGAGTCCCCCGCGCAGACCAGCGAATTCTCGTGTCTGATTCTCGACATCAATGTTCCCAAAACGCATCTCGAGTCTCTTGATTCAGAAACGGGGAGACTGCCTGTCCTAACATATCTCCATGGCGGCGGATTCTTTCTCGGCAAAATTGACGAGCAGCATAACACAGCACATATGGCTGAACACTCGCTCACCATTGGGAAACCTGTCATTACTACCGCGCTGCAGTATCGACTCGGCGCGCTGGGCCTCCTGGCCACGCCGGACGGTGGCGTCAATTTTGCGCTGAGAGACCAGGCGAATGCGTTGCTGTGGGTGCAGAAGTTCATTTCCGGATTTGGCGGCGACGAGCACAAGGTCACGGTCTTCGGCGAGAGCGCAGGCGCGATTTCAATTTGTTGTCATATGCTATCCCACGTTCCGTCGTCGGGCCCATTGTTCCAGCGCGTGGTGCTCATGTCAGGTGTACTGGGCCCAATGATGAGTCCGCAGCCAAAAGCCCACGCAGAGAAAAACTTTGATGTGTTTTGCAAAAGCGTGGGGATAGAAGAGACGGGTATTGTCGCGTTGGAAAAGCTGCGCAATGTTCCTGTCGAGAAGATTGTTGAAGCGAGCGAGACGTTCATGCATCCGGGTATGATATGGCTGCCGGTGCAGGATGCGAGTTTCTTCCGCGACACGGATATCACGTGGGATAATTTCCCCTCGCTCTTGGGTCAGTGCGAATGGGTGGAGGATATTGTTATTGGCACGACGGGTTTCGAAGGCACAGCTAATCGAGAGCTGATGAACCAATTCACGCCCGCGACGTTTCTTGCGCAGCTGAAAAGCAGTCTAAGTGACGAGGCTGCGGAGAAGACGATGCGCGCGTACGGAGTGGAGGTAGATATGGATCAGAACAAGTTCTTGACGGCGGCGATGAGGTGGTGTGGGAATGCGATTTTTGACGGTACGTTGATTACCTCTTGGATCCTGTGGAACGAAGAAATGAGTTGGGCTAATATGTGTGCAACAGCACCGATACATGCGACGATACGCCATTTGGCCACACACACGAAGAAGCGTATTTATCGATACGTGTTCGATGTACGGAACCCGTTCCCGAATGCGCCATTCTATCAACAGGCACATCATTGGGTTGATGTCTACTTCATTTTCAGGGCGATGCAGTTTCGATATCCATATCAGTATCTTAAGGACCTGAGCGACAAGCATGCAGAATTGTGGATTCTATTCACATGTGGCGAAGAGCCTTGGAGTCAATTCGAGGCGAGTGGAAATGGGGGAGGGGTTATCATGTTGGCTGACGAGCGCGAAGGGTGGGTTGAAAAGACAATGGTCGAGTATGAGAGGCTGAGCAAATTGAGCTGGAGTACACTTGATGACCTTCTCGAAGCGTGGGACGACAAGAAAGGGCAAGAGTGGTTCCCGTTCAACTTGGTTGCAGCAAGGCAACTTTCGTCATAATTTAGCGAGCGTGATTACCATACCTCATAGCTCTAACTGTTCATCCCATTTGAGTTCATCGCCATCCGCAGTCCGTGTCATCTTCACCCTGAATGCGCTCAGTTCGACTTCTCCGAACTTGCTGTCCTGGTCCTGATCCCAGAAAACAAGCTCATTGAATCCGACGCCAGCGTATAATGGGGCATCGATGCTGGTCGAGCAAAAGTCATCCCACATAGAACCTACTCTACCCTCGATCCGCTCAGCAGACACGACCAATCGCCACAACTCTCCACGCTGCTTCTTTTCGTCTCGGAATAACAAAGTCGGGACCAATTGCACATATGATGGTCCGTGGCTGCTTGTGAAAGCAGCAGCAACGACATCAGTGCCGTTTGAAATGAAACGCTCGATAACAAGGCCGCGAGTATCAGCTACAAGTGTGATAGTCGAGTTGAGATTGTGGGCTGTGGCCGTATATGTGCCAACATATCGCTCTTGAAGCTGGCGGATCGCGACTTCCTCAGCAGCATGAACCATTGATGTAGTTACCGCGTCTAGAAGCGACCAGAATATGCCAGGATTGCCAGCAACGAGCACTGTGAAGCCAAGGTCAAGTTCAGGAACCGTGACTATTATTGACGTATAACCAGGGAGACCACCGGCCTTGGTGATAAAACGGATAGTGCGTTTGGAGCCTTTGAGAGCGCGATCGGTGTGAAAGATCTCCCAGGGCATTCCATAGAAGGAGTTTACACCCTCCGCAGGCGAAACGGGATTGATCCAGTTCACACCAGTAGCAAGAGCATTGTAATGTGTCAGAATGTAGCGCAGGAACTTTGAAAGATCGGATGAAGAGCTGTACATCCCGCCCGTGGGTTCTTGAATGCCAGGGTTGTAGTCCCAGTAGTGAGGCTGGTGTGGGATCACGCCGGAGCTATCTGGGGGCACTGCCCAGGTGCTTTTTGACATATTCAAGGGCCGCAAGATAGCATCGTCGATAATTGACCTATAAGTCTGGTTGGAGACGCGCGACAAGGCGAGACCAAGAAGCTCGAATGCTACATTAGAGTAGGTTGACTTCATGTTCGGCGCGAAAAGAGGATGTTTCGCTTTGACCGTGTCCAGCAGATCTGGAAAGTGTCAGTTCTGTCTCCGCAACCTTCTTCAACGCTCACCCTCAGCAGTACACGGTTTCTCATAATTGAAGGAATATTCGTCACAATCTAGCAGACCCTTTCGGGAGACAGGCGGTAGGCCCACCTCCTCAGGAAGCTTAAGAAGATCCGACTTTCCGTTGTTTATGTAGTCTAGCTGAGCGACTGTAAAGAGAATCAGCTCGCATACCTTGTTCGGTGAAGCACCAGCGGTTGCTTTCCTTGGTGTATAACCTACAGTCGCGGGGTATGCCGCTGAGCTGACTAGCAAGACTTCGGATCGTGATATCCTTCCATGGTATAGCTCCACTATCATCTCCTCTAAGCTCTTCGATATATTTATCTATAGGGTCATCCAGGCTCAGGTTTCCCGCCTCATGCTGGTACAAAATCCCAAGAACTGTGAACGTCTTGGTAATACTGGCAATGCGGTATAGCGCGTCGCCATTGACTTCTGGTACATCCTGATGTTGAGGTACGAAGTTAGTATTCGTTTCGGATGCATTCCAGACCAAGGGTTTTCTCACAGGGCGGGAGGCATTTCGCACGTGGGCGGTGTGGTGATATGACCATAGGGTCTCTTTGGAGGAAGTAATCTCTACAGAAAAAGACGTCGAATTGAATTCAGCCTTAGTAGCAGCAGCAGTAAGCGCTGTGTTGATGCTCGCGAAGGCTTTTTGAAGAACTGCGTCTTCGGGGTCTAAGTCTGGTAGAGGGTGTGCAATTGAAGCTTCGTAGCAAATCGCGCTAGCTACAGCAGCGAACAAAACAGTGTACAGCAGCACCATGGTGGTCTCTGGAGTGCACAATCACTACATAGATGGAAGTTTAAGTATAACGGATGTGGACTGCGGCGCGGTGAATGACGCACAGGAGAGTGAGGAAGCTCGGGCCACCTGGGCAGTCAACCCATGTCGTTGCTGATCGGCCCGGCTTCGACGCCAATAACACGACTTACGACGCAATGCTGTCAATCATTCGCATCAGCACGAGGTCCAACTGCATCGTCTTTTCCACGTTCAGAACATTGTTGCCTACATCAACGCAGGTCGACGCCCATATCCAATCATACCTGCCACTCAGAAGATTTGACGTTTGTTTGCACGCTCCGAGAACCTTCTTCCACGAAGGCAAGGATAATCTCGGTCAGCGGGCGTGCACCATGAAGTTTGTCTTAAAGTTATCGTCATTATGTTACTCAATAATCCCCAGATCACGTTCTGGATTCTTACCCATGGATCGTGGTTGAGAGGACGCGAACACGTCGTCATGTGCATCGTTGCGCGCCATCGTTCAGTCGCGCTGGCGGTCGAAGCGGTTCTGGAGATTGGCTTTGCTGGGCAAAATGCCATTGATTTTCTACCGACTCCACTCTGTGATTCTCCTGGGTACTATGAGCACCACGTGAACTGGAAATGCAGCAGCCTCCGCATAGATCGTGCCAGATGTGGGACTTGCCTTTAACCGACAGCATCCACCGCCAAATGCCCCACAAATGCCTACCAGCCGCATAAACTTTGATTCGAGAAGGTCATCGTCCCCAAGATCAACGCGAGATGTTACTATCCTAAAAGTCAGGCAAGTGAGAAGAGGCCTTGTAGTTTCGTTTATTCTCAAGCAGAATGTACTGCCAAATAAAGCTCAGGCATTGTTCAGACTTGCTAATATAGAACATGTTCTCCATGTACCGAACTTTGCTCGGCAATCAGCCGATCATACGAAAGGTGCTTAGCTCATTTTGGATATTCATATACTGACAGAAGCGGCAGCATTCTAGCGGACGAAGCAGCCATCCAGGTGACGGCACTCCATATTGACAAACGAGTATGCCTTTGATCCGGTGGCGTCCACGAGCCGAAAGGTGTCTATTCAAATGGCTATATGGCTTTTGTCTTGCACGTTCTTTCTCGCATACCCAACACATCCATGAAAATGCTTGCAAAAATCTTTGTGGCTTTAGGTCTAGCAGCGAGCGCTTATGCTGTTCCTCTCGATGCGAACAATCTGGAATCCATTCTTGATCTTCTTCCCCGTCAAGCAAATGTGACATGTCCGCTCACACCAAATCCTATGCCCAAGGCGGCTGCGTTTCCGTCCGTCAAAACGATGCCCGATCCGTTCTTGTATCTTGACGGCAAGACTCGGGTTCAAAGCAAGGATGAGTGGTACAAATGCCGCCAACCAGAGATCCTGAAGCTACTTCAGGAGTACCAGTACGGATACTACCCTGATCACTCGCTCGAGACGGTTTCTGCCACTCGCAGTGGAAATACCTTGACCGTCACGGTCGCTGTAGGAGGGAAGAGTGCGAGCATCGCGGCGACTCTCAATTTGCCAAGTGGTAATGGACCATTTCCGGTCATTCTTTCCATCGGCGGTATGGACACGAAGAGCTACACCGGTGCGGGTATTGCAGTCGTCACATTCGACTATGGAAAGGTCGCTGCAGATAGCAACAGCAAGAGCGGCTCCTTTTGGACGCTGTACAACGGCAAGGATATTGGTGAGGATCTCCTAGATCATAAAACGCCGCATCTAATGCTGTGACCAGGAGTTCTGACAGCTTGGGCTTGGGGCTTCCATCGCGTGCTTGATGGAATTGAGCTCAAAGTCCCAGAAATCGATGCAACAAAGTCTGGCGTGACTGGCTGTTCGCGCCTCGGTAAAGCAGCACTGGCTGCAGGATTATTCGACAAACGTATTGCTGTCACGATGCCTATGTGTAGTGGCGTGCAAGGTGCTGGGCCGTACCGATATAGCCTCAGTGGACAGGGCGAGAACTTGGAGAATTCGGTAAACACTAGCATGCATTTGCTCTCGCGCATAAAAAGCTAATGGCTATCAGAAATCGGGCGCTGGGTGGTGGACATCCTCTGGCATATCGCAGTTCGTCAACAAGGCCACTCAACTTCCCTTCGATGCCCACACGATCGTTCTAGCAATCGCTCCCCGCGCAGTAGTACTAGAACAGAACTCTGGCGACCAGTTCACCGACTCAAAGGGCACCGCGTCCATCACATTTCCTGCGGCAAAAGTTGTGTACAACTGGCTCGGGGTTGGCGACAAGCTGGGCATGAGTATCCCAAGTGGTGGACACTGCGACATGAATGGGTATGCAGACGTGTTGCCCTTCGTGCAAAAGGTGCTACAAGGCAAGGCGACCACCAAAAATTACGACGACTTAAAGACATGGAAGGCGATGCCTGAGGCATATCCATGGGGAACCGACGTTCCCAAAGGCAAATGAATGAGGCTAGTAGCCTGTGCAACCCATCTGGTACACTATCAGCTAGCTCGTCACCTTGCATATGTACCTCTACCACGATCAAGTTCTTCTCGAGATATCTTCATGTACTTCTCAAGGCTTGCAGTCAGCACATACTCCATTTGCACCTCTTCTGTCGTACTGCGGCCACTTTCCATCCTCTGCAAACGAAACGCGCACCGCAACTCCGCACGAATCCAACACAATGACCAAATTCTCACGCGCGCAGTATGAAACTTCGCACGACATAGAGTCTCAACGGCAAGCCGAATATCTGCGCGACGACGTGCCCTTCGTTTTTACGTGGGTCGGCAAACTCATCTATCTCATCGCCCTCTATCTGTCTTGCGGCTTTCTCTTCTACGTCGTCACGTGCGCATTCGAAGGCGGATACGCCACTGGAGCCGGATTAGCTTTGTGTGTGGTCAGTGAAAAAGTTTGAATATATATATATAATGGACTGAAAGCTGATTTGAAGCAGTGCATGGTCATGTTGACGATGGTGATTGTGCTTCCTGGGACTGTTGCATGGGAGTAGGCAGGGATGGAAGCTTGTAGGTGGGACGAAGGGGTCACGGTGAATTTGATTGAGTATAAGGTACATAGATATGTTCAACGCACATTGTATTATGCGAAAATCACTTCTTTGCCATAATCTTCGGGCTTCGTCCTAAATGTCGAGTTTGCGCGATGATAGCTCGGGAGTACCTAACCATGGAACACTGCACAGCCACTATCAACAAGTTCAATATCTGGGTCGAGCTCTCTGGTACCGATATGGCTGCATCAAAAATTCGAGGTGCGAAATCTCCGCTATCCAAGCATTCTATCGTACCACCATTAAGCTCGACTATTTATCGCCTTCTTCTAAAACGACCCTTACGTCTCATGCTCCCTCTCTCACCAACCAATCCCACCCACCATGTCGAGCACCAGCATTCAAGAGAAGTCCAAAGCGCTCGACGCCGAAGCCCAAGCCCAAGCCCAAGCCCAAGCCTCCCCTTCACAACCGCGATTTGGCCGTTGCAAGCAATTCAAGATCTTCTATTCCATCCTCCTCTTGGGCGCGGTGGTAGGCATGTACGTCGTGATATACAAGATGCTAGCTCCGAATACTGGCGATTTCTTGCTGATTTGCGGTCTCATACTGCCGGTGAGTACTTTGTGATGTTATTTGGTATTTTGAACAGAGCTGATAAACATAAAGTATGCGATTGGGATGGGTTGGGCCATTTGGCAGCTTTGAGTGCAGGACGGTGAATTTATGGGCTCGGTTCTAGAACGGTATTTCTGCGACTTGTTCTCTTGATTTTAGGGAGAGACTATTGAGGCTACATCATGATTGGGCTTTTCGTGCGGTGCATAGAGATCACTTGAGCTTTGGGGTACGGGTGGTGATGCCCTCACTTCGGCAGAACAATGGACAGATCAACTTTACCATATATCACGGGGTGATTTTCTTGTTCTATGACCGTTGATAGAGTTCCCCACTCACTTTGATCTACTACAAGATCATTGATATGTGGACTAACTAGACACCGAGCCCAGTTTCCCAATCGCTACATTCATGTACCCCCAAAACGCCCGGTAGAACTAATAGCGCCACGAATATCCTGCTATTTCCCACAACCTTAATCGATGCAGTGGGCTTCCGAATTCTCGCCTGTACCGAGAAACTAACTGCGCCAGCGCATTTGCGTTGCATTACATCAAGCGCAGACTTACAGTGCCGGCCGAAGGGGCAAGTCTCAAGTTGCCAAACACCCTTGGCGTTGCAGACACTGATATCATAGTGAAGTGTCTCGACTGGATTGAACGAAGAAATACAAGCACCCAACAGTTCGTGCTTGAAAGGGTTGCAGAGCGAGAAAACCGTACTGCATCTCTTTACTCCAGATTTGCATCGCGCGACCTCCATGCCCTTCTTAGCGAAGACGACGCTCGTGAAGAGCGCTGGGATGACGAGGAGAGAGGGGGGCTTCATTGTGGCAGTGGTATCAATAAATGTAAGGGTGTTCTTGAATATAAAGAATGTCTGAAGAAGGCAAGTTTGGATGACGATCTATTGAAGGCAGAGAGAGGCATCAGCTTATTAAGAGCTTTCTGATATCGGAGCCTTTTGACGGAGGTTTACCCGGTATTGCAGAGGACATCTCCAAAGTTCTCTTCGCCCACCATATTTGGAGTCTGTCACGAGTGGTTCCGAAGGTCGCCTCGCTTCGGATGTTAGTCACAGCTCCAGAAATTTTCCACTTCATTGCGTGTGGACGTATCTCTACGGTTGAAATGCAGCATATTTCCTGTTCTGGTAGATTCCCACAGAGGAAGAAAGCGCGGTCATCTGATAGCAGCGGACGAGCCTGCAATACAAAAGCCATGGTTGTTTATTTATCGTTACATTCGTGAGATCTGGACTGTGGCGTCATAAAACCTGGTGTACTAGCACAACCGATTCGACTGCGAACTAAGCTGTGCTGGTGACCACTATACATCCTTGCCCGCGCTACTGATTTTGGGACAAGAGAAAAAAAACCTGGCGAAGATGCAGCATACGATTTGAGGGCTCGCGCAAGATTAGTTTAGTACGAATACCAGGCTGACGAGCGATAGCTCCACTACAAACTCCATGAATCTGCTGATGGTACAATCAGCACAACGCCGTTAGTGGAATTGCGCTGCATGATTGTGATTGCATGGTACCAGCAACAGCGTTCTTCATTTGCGATTAGGAAGATCTTCCTGCAGTGCAGTCTTGACGTCCGTGACCATTCAATTGGGGCAGATAGTCTGGTCGGTTGAGGTGCTTCAAGAAGGGTCGAGTGGGGCCGACGCACCAATTTGGAGGCTTTTGCTTCTGCTCGCGAGATGGTGACTATCTTTTGCATGCTTAGTGCCAATGATGCGCTGAGCTGGCAACGAAAACATGATGTATTAAAGACAGGATTCCGCAACTTGACGCCTTACTTCGGTTCACATCACCTGGTCAGGCAGAATCCGTCCCTCTGGACATTAGCACCGAAATGCTGGAAATGGAAGGGGATCTATAAAGCCAACGTGATTATCTCAACAAGCCATCACAGAGGAGGAAGAAGTTTATCCAAAGAGGAAGCAAGGAGCCCCAGTCTCCTGAGCTGCCAACCTGTGACCAAGAAGAGCCGCGATCTCTTTACGACTATTGGAACGGTGAGACCTTGGAAGACCCTCTGTTGTTCAATTTCAGCCACAACGACCGGGTCGGACCCACTGAACCGGAGACGATGGGAGTGCACAAACGCCCATCATGGGCACATCCCCAGATGACCGCGGTCGAAGAGGAAGCCGAGTCGCGGTGGCCTTGCAGCAAAAGCAAGCCTTACACCAAAAAGACCCAGGATTGCGGCTGGTGCCAATTCGGACGGGCGGAGAACTTGGTGCTCCTCAAGAAGTTGGAGAGCTACGAGAAGAAGCATGCACCCATGCAACAGCAAAACGACCACTTCGTCTACACCCTTATGATCTTCGCTTTCTTCTACTGGCTGTCGGCCACACTCTTCGCCGAGCAGATGTTCTGCCTTGTTGCGTCCTGGGTTCTGCTGGCTGTGGTAAGTGCCACGAGGATGTCGATCCTTGTTGAGCAAACTGACATCCACCAGGCCTGCTACTTCAGTCTCTTCATCATTGACCAAGAGTATCTGGAGCGCGGCGTCCGTTCTTTAGCGATTCGCTGGAGATGAGTTTGGTTCTGAGGACAGTTTTGGTGTTACACTTCTGTCTGGGATTAGTGTACATTACCACGAGCATTGTTAACATCTACTGCGCCCACTGATACTGATGATAAAATTAATACAACCACTTCGACCACTTTTCCTCAGCAAAGAAAATGGTGTCGTGAAGCTGACGTTCAGGGGACGGAGGAGAGCGGCAATTATGGCTTGCCTAGCGCGTTCGTTTCGTGTTTCCATCGCCAACGCCGCCTCCTTACCAAGCTCCAGTCTTCCATCGCATATACTCACACGGATCAGGCAGGTCGAGGATCCCGTCTAGATATTCACGCAGTAACGATGGAATGCGACCTGGTTCATGGAGCATACTCGCTCACTCGGTAAGCATGCCAGGTGGCGCTATCCCGCATTAGGAAGCCGTCAAGAAACACCCGCAGACGACAAGACTTCCTAGAATAGCCTCAAAACGACACATGGCAGTTGATTGGAGCAGCCATCGTGTCCCAGTGGATCGCTGTGCTTGGTAGCACTTCGGATAGCTTCGACATATTGCAAATGACATGTCAAGCGAGCGCAGACAGGATGTTGACAGGAGGAGACGATCCGAAGCTTACCGCGATGAATAGTATAAATGAAGACTGGAGATCTGTCACTCATGTGTTGTTTGTCTCATCTCTGCTGTCTCTTGAGCGGTAACGATATAGTGTTCTATCAAGATGAGAGCATTCACAACCATTCTAGCAGCCGCCTGCGCGACCGCTGCCATTGCGAAGCCTGAGCAGGTCAAGCCGAGAGCTCTATTGACCATTGAAGTCGCTCCTGGAGAGACTCGCCAAATCACAGAAGAAGAGCGATGGGAACTGTCATCTGTGGGTTATTCATGTCTCGATACTGCGCATGTCGCGTGTACTGACAGCTTGACAGAGCGGCGGTTGCGGCAGCCACTTCTTTGACATCACAGACTTCAATGCCGAGATTCGTGCTGTAAAGGAGCAGCCTCCTTATCCAAAGAAGTTCAAGTACAGCGAGAACATCAAGCGTCTCATTCCTAAGCTCAGCTGGGACAACATCAAGAAGAACCTCGAGCACTACTCCACGTACCACACACGCTTCTCAGAGACCGAGACCGGTGCTGAGGCTGCAGAGTGGCTGTTCAGCCAGGTCGCAGATGTCGTGAAGAATTCGAAGAAGAATGGCGTAACAGCCGAGATGTTCCCTCATGCCGCCTTTCCACAAAAGTCTGTCATTGTCAAGGTTCCGGGCCGCAGCAATCGGACCGTTATTGTCGGTGGCCATCTCGACTCTGTGAATTCCGCAGACCGTCTCGGAGGTCGTGCCCCCGGTGTTGACGATAACGGCAGCGGTTCGTTTGTCATTCTGGACGCCCTGCGTGTCCTTTTGTCCGACAAAGATTTCGGCCCAAGCAAACTGCAGAACACCATCGAATTCCATTGGTACGCTGCCGAAGAAGGCGGTCTGCGCGGTTCGCAGGACATCTTCACGCAGTATGCAGCAGCCGGTCGCGATGTGTGGGCTATGCTTCAGCAGGATATGGTCGGCTACACCAAGGCTACCCTTGATGCTGGAAAGCCTGAGAGCTTCGGTCTCATCACTGACTTCACCAATGCTGCTCTGAACGAGTACCTTAGCCGTGTCATCAATGAGGTGAGTGTTATTGCATCTATACTTAGAGCAAACGACTGACAGTCAATCCAGTACACCGACATTACGTACGTAGAGAGCCAGTGCGGCTACGCCTGCTCCGATCACGGCTCCGCCACTCGTAACGGTTTCCCCGCAGCGTTCGTGTTTGAAGCTGCATTCGAGTACCGCAACCCGCATATTCACACTCCTCGCGATACGATCGAGCACATTGATCCTGCTCACGTGCTTCAACACGGCCAGCTCATCTTGGGATACATCTACGAGCTCGGTTTCAGTAAGCATGATCTGTAGTTCTGTAGTATTTCGCCAATTCAATGGCTCTCAAAAGTTATCCTTATGGAGTGTCCTGGAGCATCTCAGTCCTTATCCTTCCTTTTCTATCACAATATCTATCGCCATGCCACCGCCGTAAACATGTTTCGAGCGCCTCTCACGCATGTTGTCATCACGTGCAAGCAGTCAGGCAGAAGCATCTAGATGTCATTGTCACTGTCACCTGGATCCTAGGTAAGCAATGACAACGGCAAATGGTATTGCGGGAGGTGTTGCCAAGGAAACTGTTTACATTTTGACTATTTGACCAATTTTGTCTTCACTTTTTTCTCCCTCCCCACCACACACAATACTCGACACCTTCTTCAAAATGGCACAATTCTACGCCCCAACTGAAGCAGCCGCGCTCGCTTGGCTGAACAAGCACCTCGCTCCGTCGAGAGACGTTAAATTCCCCGCTCCTGCTCTCTTCCCGGAAGAGAGTTTCGTCCAAGGCCTCCAAGGAAGGCCCATCTTCGTCGCCGGTGGAGGCAGATGCGTTCTGCCTTCACCGGGGTTCGCGCTGACCCACAGCGAAGAAAAGCCCAGCTTGCCGCCCACCGCGGCTTCAATGGCACGACAACATGCCAAAATGTCGTCAACTGCGCTCGCCCGCCCTGCGACACAGCTAACTCCGTCGCAGCCACCGCCCGCTTCTGCACAACCTGAGCAAACAATGCTCATGTTCGACAACACACCTGAAGGCATTCGTATGGCCGTCGATGTCGCCATCAAAGAAGGCCTCATTGAGGAGGGCAACGAAGCACAGATCCAGCAGCTCATGAAGATGCTCGCGTCCACTACGAACAAGAAGACCGATGGCGACACGGAGATTGAGAAGAGTGTGGGCAAGGGCGGTGCGGTGCTTGGAAAAGTCAAGGAAGATGCTGGTGCTGAGGGAGACGCATCAAGTGAACAGAGTACGAATACGGCGGCGGGACTGACGACGAGGGGTGATGAAAAGATGCTGGGAAAGGAGGGCGATGATGACGAGGAGATACAGCCCGTCAAGTCACAGCGGCTGAAGGGCAAAGCGAGGAAGCTGGCAAAGGCGGCGAAGGAGTGAAGATCGGATGGGTGCATCGACATTCACCAACTACCTTCACATTCACGCGCACATACATCATTGGCGCAACACAGCATCACTGGAGATACGAGATGGACTATCGAGGCTTGGATAGAAGACTTTCTGGGCGCATTGCAGACGTTATTATGTGCATCAGACACCAGGCGCCGGGATCATGGAAGTCGGAGGTTGAGCTGCAGTGGGAGTGAGCGGAACTTCACGATACTTTACAGACACGAATGCATACATCACAAGCAAATCTGGAAGCCACATTACCTCTGAATGAAGTGTTTCACCGCCACCAACTCTGTTGAGTATCTCCTCCACATGTGATGCGACTGTATGTGTGAATGTTACATGCATTGCCTTCCTCCCGCTGACTCACCTGCATCCTTCCAGTATTTCAGAAATGTGCCTCGATTGCTCGCCTGGATGTATCTCAGATAACGCATGTACGCAAAAGCATTGACCTTTCTGCTGTACTTCAAGTACACAAGACCAATACCTTCCTTGAAATATGCATCACTGGCCTCGACCAAGACGACGCCTGCACAGTCACGACAGACCCGAGGATGGGTTAACTGCGTTCAGGCTGTGGATCACTGAGTATGGTGAAGGGACTTCGTCTGATTCATGTATTGTAGAATAAAAAATGATTGAGTTCCGGAGATTGACATCTCCTGTCTTGATTTGCACCGCTGATGGCTATGAACCGGACAGAGAGTCCTCCCAAACGCCACGCTATGCATCAAAAAGCCGTATATGGGCTACAACTTGCTGCTTCTATTTACGCGCATGTCCATGCAGATCACGAAGTCCTTCTGGGCATTACTTAAAAGGCCCGAACCTTCTTTCCCTCCATGTCTCCTCCTAGGTCTGCTTTTCTCTTCCCCAAAACTGAGTCGGGCGTGCCTGGCATCGGAATTCCGGCACCCTTGCTGTACTCTTCGAAGCAAGTTGCGTGATAGATCTTGCCTCCAACCTGCAAAGCGTCCATCCACACGAAGTCATTGGCGTCGACGTTCCATTGCGTCTCGAATTTCTCCTGGCAGATAGGGCAAGGAGCGTGCTGGAGTGTCGGGTCTTGTGGCACACTGACATAACGATCCTTTGCCTGCTTCTTTGGCTTGTTGGCGGTGGAAGTGGCAAGTTGTTCGTTCGGCGGTGCAGTCTCGTCGACTTCTCGATAGTCAATCCACTCCTTCTCGCCAATATACCAGCTGCGGTGGACACCGCGCTTGTTCGCATCGGGGTCTTTGACCTTGAAGTGCCAGTCCATGTGACGCGCCTTCTTTTCTTTGCCTTCAGATGTGGCATCGAAGCGACGACCGCAGGTCGCGCATAGGTTAGGTTTAGCCTCATAGAGTCGGGAGATGAGGTGAAAACGAGGCTTCTTCATCCAGGCGGTAGTCAGCTCAATATGGTCAATGACATTGGTAGGTGCCGAGGTCTGGCGGGCCATAGGATGTGATGCAACAGGTGTGCCGTTGGTAGGCACACCTCCGACACTGCTCAAAGCCTTAAGAAGCCAGTCCGCACTACCAAGGGTGGGTGGAAGCGCCATTGGCTGTGATGGTATCTGTGGTGTAGGTATTGTCTGCACGGGAGTTGGCTGCGAGGCAGGCGGTACAGCTCCAGGCTTGTTGAATTGGGCGAGTAGTGCAGCAAGGTTCGCTGTTGGATTACCAGACGGGGCTGGTGCTCCGGGAGGGGGTGCTGCCGCAGGTGCAGGTATGGGCGCCGGAAATTGGAAAGGAGGTGGTTGGAATGGTGTAGCTGCCGGTACTGAGCCTGACTGTGCAGGGGATGAGACGCGCTTTAGCAACTCGGCCAAGGAAGTGGTGGCAGGGGCTGGTGAAGGCACTGGCTGAGGCGTGCTCTGCATCGGGGGTCTAAAGCTGGCTAGAAGCTGCGCAACGTTAGGTGGTGCATTACTTGGTGGAGCGCCAGCTGAAGGGAAAGCGGTAGAAAAGTTCGGTGGCATTGCTTGTTGTGGCGGAAAACCAGGCAAAGGCGTCGAAGGAGGATATGTGGGAGGCGGGAAGCCGGATGGAACCGCAGTAGGAAATGTTGGAGTCGGTGTGGGCGGAGGTGCTAAAGCTTGAATCTGTTTACGCACAGCTTCTAATTGTTGTGGAGGAAGCGTCTGCGTGTCCAGTATATGCTTGAGGCCAAGCAGCGCCTCGAGGGTCTTCCGCAGAGACACGTCGGTATAGTTGGTAGCGAACCGAGCTTGCGTGGTGCTGACAAGCTGTGCAATCTCGGTTTTCAGGTCAGCTAGGTCGACTGAAGACATCGGTGGTGGCTGCTGCGGGGGTGGCTGGAAGTGCATAGGTGGTGCGTATTGGGGTGTGGATGGGAAGCCCTGTCGGCGACGAGTTAGCAGGCCATTAGTAAATATAAAGGGAGTAGCATTGGATGAACTTACTGGTCGAGCTCGTGGATCGTTTGGTGCTGGGTAGTGTGCCCCGTTTTGTGGTGGAGTCGGTGTTTCCCTCCAAGCCACAGTCGTCGGTGGACGAGCAGGCAGTGCATGTTGAGGTCGCTGAACCTGCTGCTGTATAGCACTTTGCATCTTAGCGAGTGCATTCTCAATATCCCGGGTCACGTCTGCTGGGAAGACAGGGCGGGGGTCCATCGACTCGGGCACAGGCAGCTTCCACGTTCGCAGCAAGCCCTCCATGGCCTTTCGGGTGTTCTTGTCCATGACAAGGTAGGCATCCATGAACGTTCTGTACATGTTGCGTCCAAGATACACCGTGTACGGGGTGCCGACATTCTTGACGATGGAGTCAAGCACGTAGAGAGCTGGCAGCTTGAACTCGGGACGTGTCTATCACATATTAGTCACTTGCATGGTGAGAAGTTTGAGACGACTTCGAAAGAACAATTCCATCAGCGATGAGAGCGAAAGTTTGTACAACTAACCTGTTTGATATGCTGCTCGAGTTCTGTCGATATCGCTTGCGCATACTCTGTGTTCTCCTTGGCGATGAGGGTTAGATTGCTGATCTCTGGCCGACTGTTCATCCTCAGATCTTGCAGAGCATCTCGGAAGTCGGCTGCGACTTCAGCAGCTGGCAAAGACATGATGGGCAAGTGCTCGCGCAGTGAGAAAGTAGGGGAGGTGCTGGGGTTAGTAGCCAGGCGCAAGCGCAAGACAGTGAAGAGGGTGTTGGTTTTGCGGTCGAAGAGTCGCAACTCGGGGCAGGCCGATCTCGAAGGCCAGACGAACAAGATAGACGAAGTGCTGCCTCGCTCTCAAACACACGGAAGACAGTGTTCCTTTTGATACTAGCTATGGGTTCGGCGGACTGTGCCGCGAGCAGACTGCGGCTGTACAGCTAGGACAGTGAATACACTCGCTCTCCTTCAGTACTGCACTCCACCACTGCGTGCACCTCCTTCTCCTCCACGCCAACTAATGTGGCTGCAGTGTGCGACTGCGGGCCTCAACAAGGCAGTTATACCTGGAAGGGGGATCGTGGGTACGCGAGAGACGGGGACAGACAAGGCGGACCGGGAGACTGCGGGGGTGCAGTTCGTCAAGAGGTCGCTGGTGCAATCGTCAGTATGTAGGTTGTGCGTAGGTGTCGTAGGTGATATGGTCGCTGGTGGAGAGCAAGTGGAAGAGGTTGGAGGTCGGCGGCTCTTTGACTGTAACGCTCGGACAAACGCGCCTTGAGAGCACGTGACTGCCCAGGCGTAGCTAGCGTCATGGGCAGTCGCGACTCTCAACTTTCTTTGTGACCATCGCGTACTTTACCACATTTCCTTCGAAGTGTCTCACCCACGTTAAATCTCTATTGTCGAAGCCGCCCTCGCCCGAAGCGCCTCCCGAAGACTCGAATCCTGATAAGATTGCGTTTGCGATACGTTCTTTGGCTCAGGGTTCAATATGGAGGACGTCGAATTCAACAAGAGCCATTCAAACTCGCCGCTTCCCGAAGCTGGCAACGATCCTAGCGATCCCTTGCGCCCAGAGATCGACGAGGAGAACTCGACTCCCAATCCCACGCTGGCAGAGCCATATCAAGACATGGAAGTGACGGAGGGAAAGGAGGAGATGGCGGATCCTGATGACCTACAAGAAGGCGGGCTATCAGACAACGAGTCTGTGCTTTCAGACGCTCTAGACGACGAGCAGCTGGATGAGCAGTTCGGCGAGTTCGACGCGAGCAATATTGCGATTGAGGAGCGTCCAGCGCAGGCCATCGACGAGGATACAGTCAAGCAAATAGGCGTACACAAGCGCAAGCGGACTGCAGGTGAGGGCGAGGAACCGAAGAAAAAGAAGAAGCGCGCAGACAAGCCGCGGCGGAAGAAGAACAAGGACGGCGAAGACGGCGAGGGTGCAGATGACGGCACGAGGAAGAGCAAGCGGTCCAAGAAGGAGGGCAGAGTCCGAGCCGCCAGCCCAGACGATGCGGAGGAGAACTTGACTCCAGAAGAGCGTATGTGCCATGACGCTCAATGGTATGATTCCATGGCTGACAGTAGTGTCCAGGACGAAAGCGCGCACTCGACCGCCAGATCAATGCACTGGTCAAGAGTGGCTCGTCTCGCCGCCGCAAGAAGGACGGCATCGATCTCGAGCAGATGGCCGACCAGGAAATTGAAGAGATGCGCCGACGCATGGCGCAAGCCGCCGAAGCCGACAACGAGGGCCGCAAGCGTAATGAACCTGCCCGCCACAAGCTCAAGCTTCTTCCAGAAGTCGTCGCGCTGCTCAACAAGAACAGTCTTCGCGACACCATAGTAGATCCCGAAGTCAACCTGCTCGAGTCGGTGCGCTTCTTCCTCGAACCGCTTAGTGACGGTAGTTTGCCCGCATACGACATTCAGAAGGAGCTCTTCGCATCCCTGGCACGACTTCCAATCAACAAGGACACACTTGTCGCTTCAGGCATCGGCAAAGTAATCATGTTCTACATCAAGAGCAAGAAGCCCGAACTCACCATCAAGCGACAAGCTGAGCGCCTCTTCACAGACTGGACTCGTCCGATTCTTAGGCGCACAGACGACTACCGCAAGAAGGAGTTTGCCCAGGCCGACTACGATCCAACGTACGTTCCCCCATGTTTCCACCTGGTTATACCTACTAACAGCACAACAGCAAAGTCGCAGCCCCCCGCACAACAGCAGCCAGCCAAGCCGCCAAAATCGCAGCCGATCGCAAGAAAGCCCTCGAAGCACCCAAAGCCTTCCAGCGCGCTCGCATGGAGTCTGGCCCAACGACATATACTATTGCGCCCAAGAGCAACGTGCAGTTCAACGAGGGCGGCAGGAGTCGTGGCGGCAATGTGGATATCTTGAAGCAGATCAAGGGCCGCGGCGGCGGTGGAAGGCGCTGAGTTCCGCTTGTATGGTTTTGGCGGAGCGTCATTTTGTCTTCGACGTGTGTGTTTATAACAAAACTATTGGGATTTATTCAGCATTAGCCTACCATCGTTTGGGTATGCGGGACTCTCTGGCGCAAACGAGCATCTGCATGCTCAGATTCTAGATAGCTAAATTGCATAGTGAGGCGTATCATTGCATTCACACATCTACAACTGCTCTCCCTCTCTCTCTACGTATACACTCCCAGCCAAGCCTATCATCTGCCTCCACAATTGTAGTTGTTCTCACTTTCACGCACTGTGAACTCCTGTCTATCTTCAGTATGGTTAACCATTTTACTGTTGTGTACATAGAACTGTCTGAAGCTATACAGGGCTCTACATCAGGACGCTTCTAGGCCGTCGTCACAACCATCCACCACACACATGGAGCCTTAGAAAGTGTGCTTCGAGAGACGTGTATCGTCATAACGTAACTCATCAGAGGAATGGGAAAGTGACTCCTGAATGGCGCCGCGGCCCTGTATGCACAAATCTGGCGAGTTCAGTTCCACTGTCGAGTGGCTCATCCGCGACTAATCTTTCGAACTTAGCGAGCAAGCATCACGAAATCATTGAGTAAATGTATGTTGAACAATCGAAAAAGCGGTCTCTTTGCATGCAAGATAGATTACAAAAGCCACATCCGTCCAGCACCCGCTTGTTATCCCACATTTTGAGGTATATCTTTTGTACAAAGTGAGACTACTCGCGAAGTGCGCTCGACACCATGGCTGACCCTCATATCTCACCCACCACACCAAGCGTCTAGTTCTTCTCGAGCTCTGCAAGAATCTTCTCACCCTTGGCACGTGCTGATGCAAGGTCACCAACCATGTAGAAGGCACCCTCGGGAAGGTCATCACCCTCGCCGTTCAGGATAGCCTTGAATGATCGGATGGTCTCCTTGATGTCGACAAGCTGACCCTCGATACCAGTGAAGACCTGGGCGACAGCGAAAGGCTGGCTCAAGAAACGCTGGAGCTTACGGGCACGCTCGACGGTAAGCTTGTCGGCTTCCGACAACTCGTCCATACCCAAAATGGCAATGATATCCTGGAGCGACTTGTACTCCTGGAGGGTCTGCTGGACACGGGTGGCGACCTGGTAGTGCTCGTCACCGATGACACGGGGGTCAAGGATACGAGACTTGGAGTCGAGAGGGTCGACAGCGGGGTAGATACCCAACTCGGAGATACCACGGGACAAGACAGTGGTGGCGTCCAAATGGGCGAAGGTGGTGGCGGGCGCAGGATCAGTCAAATCGTCAGCGGGCACGTAGACGGCCTGGACGGAGGTGATGGATCCCTTGGAGGTGGTGGTAATACGTTCCTGCATGACACCCATGTCGACGGCGAGAGTGGGCTGGTAACCGACGGCAGAGGGAATACGTCCGAGAAGAGCAGACACCTCGGAACCGGCCTGGGTGAAACGGAAAATGTTGTCAATGAAGAGCAACACGTCCTGTCCCTCCTCATCTCTGAAGTACTTCAATTTTTGTCAGTGCATGATACAAAGCTTGTGCGAGGACTACATACCTCAGCGACAGTCAGACCAGTAAGGGCGACACGGGCACGAGCACCCGGGGGCTCGTTCATCTGACCGAAGACCAATGCGACCTTGGAGTCACCATCAAGCTGAATGACGGAGGTCTCCTGCATTTCCTTGTACAGATCGTTACCCTCACGAGTACGCTCACCGACACCAGTGAAGACAGAGAAACCACCGTGGGCCTTGGCGATGTTGTTCTGCCATGATGTTAGCAGATGTTCTGCGCGTGTCGCTCCAATTCCTTACAATCAGCTCCTGAATGAACACAGTCTTGCCGACACCGGCACCTCCGAAGAGACCAATCTTTCCACCACGGGCGTAGGGGGCGAGCAGGTCGACGACCTTGATACCAGTGACGAGAATTTCAGCAGAGGTGGACTGCTCGACGAACTCCGGGGGATCGGCGTGGATGGCAGCCATCTTGGTGGCCTTGATGGGACCGCGCTCATCGATGGGGTCACCGGTGACGTTCATGATGCGACCGAGGGTACCGCGACCGACGGGAATCATGATGGGAGCACCAGTGTCGGTGGCCTTGGCGCCTCGAACGAGACCCTCGGTACCTGTGTGAAGCCGTCAGTTTTGTCCATTGCAAGCTGCCCATAGTGATCGGCTTACCGTCCATGGCAATACACCTGACGATGTTCTCGCCCAAATGTTGTGCCACCTCGAGTGTGAGCTTCTGGCCTGGTTCCGCGTCAGTTGGTGTGCGTGCGATTCGCGTGTGGCTTCCTTACCGCCATTGTCGGTTGTCAAGGCGTTCAGAATCGAGGGAAGCTGCTCGGTATCGAATTTGACGTCAACGACGGCACCTGCAGAGATTGTCAGCGTCCAATTCGTCGATGCGATGCGCAATGGCTGAGATGAAGCTCTGCAGCCGGCGGCCGGAAAAGTTTTTCGGCGGCGCTGGGAGGTCCTTACCGATGACCTGGTAGATCTTTCCGTCCTTTGCGGACGACTCGGTCGAAGCGAACCTCGCGCTGAGAGCCGGCGCGAAGGACTTCTTGATGGGCTGGAAGGCGCTGCGGACAGTCGCCGGGCGGCGGAGGCTGGCGCTCGCGCGCAGGATCCCGCTGCAAATCCATCTCGTCAGCAGTCTGGTCATCATCAATTGGGTCCAGCGGGCGCTGTTCTCACCTCTTCAGCATTGTGTATGGTGGTAGAGACGGATGTGGTGGAGGGGAGAGTGATGAGGAGAGGTACTGAAGATGAGGTTGAGAGCTTTCTCGGGCAAGCACGGGCCACGTTGAAACCGGCTAGCTTCTTTCGAGCTCCTAGCAACCCGTGGACGAGTGGAACATGCACACCATCACCAGCAATATCTTGACTTCATCTTCCCTTCTGCGACCATTGCTGCCCGGTTCTGCTCATGTTGCTTCGTGTGCATGCAAAACTACTCACCGTGTCGTCAATTGGAGCGACTACTTCGGTTCCGGTTCGGTCCGAGGG
This sequence comes from Paraphoma chrysanthemicola, assembly GCA_020744225.1. NCBI lineage: Eukaryota > Fungi > Ascomycota > Dothideomycetes > Pleosporales > Phaeosphaeriaceae > Paraphoma > Paraphoma chrysanthemicola. The sequence goes on along the minus strand of JAGMWG010000010.1, from coordinate 363,793 downwards.
ACATATATTGAGCAGAGAAGATGCCCGCTCTGTTAAATAAAAACAAGAGCGGCAATTGTAGCCATTGCGAATTCTGGTGCACTTCATAATCATATACTAAACAGGGACTATGTAGGCCACAACAAATACCTCGAGCTTTCCACCGTCAACAACGTGATATGTCCAAAGAATACCCAGTGAGCACCAGAAGCTTCAGCCAGTCGATGCGAGTTCTCATTCAGGGTGTCTCCCTCAATTGTTGATCATCCGTGGTTCTTTATAGATTCGGATACTTTTGTCAGTGCGGAATAACAAAGGCAAAGTGTTCTGGACATATTCAGGCCACTAGATCAGGGCGCACATGTCTAGTCACTCCAACTCAGCTTCATGGGCAGCACCAGAGCTTGAGAACTTGCACTGGCGAGTGATAGTTTTCAACGTTGATACTTTTCTGACTTGTGGCCAGTCGGCCTTTCACTAAACGCTATGCTTTTCGGTACATATTACAATCTCTCTACCATGATCTGCATTTCCTACAATGTGCTCTCAAGCGCCAACACAATCGCCGTCCGTGACGGAACATACACCTGGAGGAAGTTCTTCCTGCCGTTCCATGCGAATGGCGTCGTGAAGAATCTGGTGCTCTCGTCTACGTTACCGTGGCCGCCAAATTGCTTCGCGTCTGTGCTCAGCACTATTCTGTAAGTACCCTCCTGTTCAACACCAACACGATAGTCGGTGAAGCTGCTCTGAGGGTGGAAGTTGAAGATCCACAGCAGACCTGCGCGCTCGAAGACGATGACCTTGTCGCCTTCGTGCTTGAGGCTGACATAGGCTTGCGGCGCGTGCAGCCAGCCATACTTCTCCTCGGTCCACTGCATCTTGCTGTCGAACTCGTTGAGGAACTTGTAGCGGAGGAGGTCGTCATCAACAAGGTTGAATTGACGGCGGGCGTAAGTGAAGCTGTTGCCGTTGCCTTCACGTGGGAAGTCCAGCCACTCTGGGTGGCCGAACTCGTTGCCTTCGAAGTTGAGGTAGCCTTCACCTCCGAGGCCGTGGGTGATCAGCCTGATCAGCTTGTGTAGAGACAGACCCCGGTTGATGACGGGCGTCAGCTCGGAGATTTGTGACATGTTTGTGTACATCTCAGCATCGCATAGCCAGAAGAGTAGCGTCTTGTCTCCAACGAGCCTGAGTAAAAATTAGCAGGGATACGAAAATGTGTTTTGGGATCCAACTCACGCTTGATCGTGACTCTCCGCATACGCAATCGTCTTCTCACCATGTCTTCGGTTGGTTAGAGTGAAGACGAGTGCGCCCATGTCCCAGTCAATGTCTTGCTTCTCCTTCAACCACTTAATGTAGAGGTCAGGTACTGCCATGGCTAATCGGTAGTCGAATCCTATTCCGCCCAGCGAAAGAGACACGCAGAGACCTGGCATGCCGGACACATCCTCTGCGATGGTGATAACACCGGGGTAGAGTTGGTGCAGCAACTCGTTGGCAATCATAAGATAGACGACAGCCTCCTCGTCGACCGAGGGACCAAAGTACTCGTGGTAGCCGCCAGAGAAACCCCTAGACGTGGTTAGTGCCCGATAAAATGCATAGTTGAGGAAAACTCACGTTCCAATGCCGTGGTGAGTGTACAGCATGCTCGTAACACCATCAAATCGGAAACCGTCGAACTGATACTCCTCCATCCAGAATCGCAAGTTACTCAGGAGGAAACGCAGGACCTCGTGATGACCATAGTTGAACAGCCTGCTGTCCCACAGCTCATGTCGTCCTTTTGCGCCCTCGTGGAAGTAGAGGTGGTCGCTGCCGTCGAACATGTTGAGACCATCTAGCACGTTCTTCGAGGCGTGGCTGTGCACCATGTCCAGCAAGACTGTGATGCCCATGCCGTGCGCAGTGTCAATAAGCTCTTTCAGGTCATCTGGGAGACCATAGCGACTGCTCGCCGCGAAGAAGCTGTTAATCTGGTATCCGAAGCTTGCGTAGTAAGCGTGCTCCATGACAGCCATCAGCTGTATCGTGTTGTATCCCAGATGCTTGATGCGCGGCAGGATGTTCTGCGTGAACTCTTTGTATGTCGCGACCTTGGGTTCGGGAGACGAGATGCCCACGTGTGCTTCGTAGATACGGGCGCTCTTGGGCTGCGCTGGTCGCTTGTTCTTCCAGACATACTTTTGTGGTGGGTTCCAGAAGCGAGCATCGTAGACTGGGGAGACACTGAGCTCTTGGGTGACGCGGGTGATCCAGGCTGGGATGCGCTCCTGGCGAGCGTGGTCATTGGGAGTGACGAATGATACCTGTGGGACATCTGTCAGCTTCTTCTTGCTTATGCATAGGGTCATGCGCACCTTGAGTTTAGAGTCATGGGGAATTGAAGGCTGGCCATTGTTGCCAGGGACGGTCACTTCGAATACACCAAACTCGTTCTTGGTCATGGGGGTCGCATCGCGGTCCCAGTTGTTGAAGTCGCCAATGAGGTACGCGCGCAGCGCATTCGGCGCCCACTCGCGGTACACTACATCTCCATTGGACTGGACAGTGAAGCCGTACTTCTCGTAGCCCTGCCATCACTGTCAGCAGGAAGCGTGGAATTGGAAAGAAGCTTCTCACTCTTGAGAACTTGTCCAGGCCGCCTTCCGTCTCGTCAATGGTCTTGATCCATTTCTGAGCTTTGGCGAATCTGCTCTGCAGCGCGCCCTTGAATGGTTCTAGATAGCCGTCGAGCTGGATGATACCTGCATTGTGAAATCAGTCAATTGGCTTCCAATCTTGCTTCAACTCGCATACCTGTTCCGTCATTTGGTATCTTGCCCGGAGCGTCGCTCTGGGTCGTGTTCGCGGCAGCGTTGTTGAGCTCCATTGTGTTGGGACAGGAGGAAGAGAGCTCGGTGCAGGTGGAAGTTTGCTATCAGTGTGCAATCAGCAGCAGCGGGTACGTGCTGAAGTGCTGCTATTTAACGAGAAAGCACAGTCTCTCTTTCAGACTGGTATGCACGTAGTCTAAGGGCCTTCATTTGCGGGGTCCTAGCCTAGGACTGCTGAGGGCTGCACCTCTCAACCAAAACATGCGATCGCCAATCCCAGCCCAACGTCATCGTGCACCCGTCGCCAAAACGGCATCGCGTCCGCGCCATGGCTCCCAACGCGCCCGCATTGGGAGGGCCGGGAGGATTTGCGCCTCAATTTGCACGGGAGTGTGTCCCAGCGAACTCCAGAAGCGTTCCATTGCCGTCAAGACTGTGCAAGGCGGGTGTTTTCGCACGCTGGGAGCGTCTCCAGAGAGAAGACGGGCCGAGAGGCGCTTATCAGACCCCGGAAGTGCCCCGCAGATGTCACGTCGGCTCAATGCGGAGAGCTCGCTCGCGCCTCACCACACGCCTCGCTGCTGTCTGTCCACCTGCATTCGCTGATCGCCTGAGGTCTGACCGCGCGCTCGTGACCTGCAGTCTCAGCGGCGCAATGTGAAGACCCGTCGCGGCGTCCTGTATACACTATGATATTACGAAGAGCAGCCACTGTCGCCGTGTCGCCACAAGCCCGGGCGTCCTACCTCGCCCTCTACAGCATCGGGCGCCGCGCCTTCTCTGCCCGCAGACCGCTGCAGTCGTCGTACAACCGCAACGACTTCAGCGGGCAGGGCTTCTCCAGCTTCTACGAGACTGATCAGCCTACGAGAGGTCCACTGGGCGGTACCAGCAATGTGGGGCACAGTCAAGTCACCCCCAAGGCGCTGAGACAGCATCTGGATCAGTTTGTGGTCGACCAGGATCGCGCAAAGGTTGTCCTGAGCGTTGCCGTGCACGAGCACTACCTGCGCAACCAGGAGAACCAGCGGCGGAAGGACGAGGCGGCGCGATTGGAGGCTCAGGCGCAGAGGCGCGCATCAGCATTCAGACATCCCGTAGAAGGTAGCTCCAATTTCATCCATTGCCGAATCTACTTGCTGCGCTCGAACGTGACTGACCATTCCAGACGAGTTCCCGGGCCAGCAAGCTACGGTCGAGCTATACAACCATGGCGAGACCCCTTCGTACAACGAGCCGCCCTCGTACGCCACCTCTTCGTCCCGAACGGACACCGAGCCACTGCTAGACACGAACGAGCATGAGTTGCAGTTGGAGAAATCCAATGTGCTCATACTAGGCCCGACGGGCGTGGGCAAGACCCTGATGTGCAAGACCCTGGCGAAGACACTGGGCATTCCCATCTCCATGTCGGACTGCACTACCTTCACACAGGCCGGCTACATTGGCGACGACGTTGAATCATGTGTGGCCCGTCTCCTATCAGCCGCAGACTACGACATAGAAGCAGCGGAGCAGGGCATCATCGTGCTCGACGAGATAGACAAGATCGCAGGGGCCAAGATATCATACGGCAAAGACGTTGGTGGCGAAGGGGTCCAGCAAGCACTGCTCAAGATCATTGAAGGTACCAACGTCCAAGTACAAGCTAAACCGGAGAAGAGTGCAGCACGAAAACCCGGGAGCAGGTCGGGCGGGGGTAGTCCGCTTGACGGATCCATGTCGGGCAGTAGTCCAGGACCTCCAGGTGGCAAAGGCGAGATATTCAATGTGCGGACGGATAACATACTCTTCATCTGCACGGGGGCCTTTGCGAATCTCCACAAGATCATCATCGACCGCAAGGCCATTGGAAGCATGGGCTTCGGGGCGTCTATCCGATCGTCGAATGCCCACGCCGCCGCTGATGGAGTGATGCTGAAGGGAGCAGAAGCCATCATGTTCAAGAAGGATACCCCGTTCTTCATGCCGCCGGAAGCTGAGAAGCCGAATCCCTTTGGTGTCAGACAGCAGCAGCGAGAGGAGGTAGTCAATGTCCTTGACCACGTCACGCCTGCAGACCTCCAGAAGTATGGTCTGATACCTGAGCTGATTGGCCGCATACCCACGACTTGTGCAGTAGCTGCACTCGATGAGGAGGCATTAGTGCGTGTCTTAACAGAGCCCAAAGACAGTCTTGTGCGACAAGAAGAGCACAAGTTCTTCTTGCGCAACATCGAGCTCCGCTTCACCCAAGGTGCGCTGCGCGAAATCGCACGCAAAGCCAGTAAGATGGGAACAGGTGCCCGCGGTCTCCGCCACGTTGTCGATCATCTTTTACTGCAGGCCAAATACGAGACGCCAGGTCAGTTCCCATTTCCACCCCCACGCCTCCCATATCTCTAGAAGCTGACCTCGAACCCAGGCTCAAGCGTAAAGCACATCCTCGTCACACGCGACGCCGCACTGCTCAAATGCCTCCCGCTATACTTCCACCGCGGCCAATCCGCCGCATTCCAAGCCACGCTCGCCCAGGAAGAAGAGAAATGGGACGAGGAGCTCCGACGCAAGGAAGACGCGGGACAACAGGTGGGCTCGTTCGAAGAGTACAGAAAAGCGGGCGCCGCTGGCATTTAGCCTGTACGCGATTGCATTGCATTGCCTTGCTTGGGCGAAATTGTGCCACCACTCTCGCATCGTTGACAACGACGTACAGTATCGTGCAGGACGCTCCGTGGTCTTGGGTACATGGCATGCACCTGGGGCTTAGGTGACTGCACGGCTTCGGCCCGTTGCAGGGTGTTTGAGATCCCGGTGAAGGATGCGGGATTCGGATGCAATGGGTGGATTTCGGTCGGCTTCTTAGGCAGGCAGCGAAGGTCTGGATAAAGTGCGGACGGGTTGTACGACATGTGCATTGGCGTTTTGAGCGCGAACCATCTGCACCTCAATGGAGTTTTTGCGCGATTTAAGCCATTATCAAGATCATTTCCATTCTGTGGATACTTCATATCGAAACAGAAATTCAGCATCACGCCAATCTCACATAAATACATTGATACTTTCAAACACAACGTGATGAAAAGGTCACTGCACATCACAATCAGCACATCTTACCCACCCGTCGCGTATCAAAAAGGCTCATTCATCACACTTCACTTCGCTAACTCGCTCGAAACTTTATCACCGCCTTCCCGCGCCCTTTCATCTATTTCCTTAAATTAATCCCCTACAGCTAATTCCACACCAAGCGCCTCGTTGCAACCCACATCTGCGGCATCGGGTCTGTTCCCGTCTTCCGAAGCGGCAAGTACGCCGACTGCATCGCTTACTTGCAAGTCACGTAGGCTATCTTGGTGTGTAGGCTATCTGCGTTGTCGATAGCGTGTACTACCATCACTTGGTATTCGTAATCAATTCCCGCTTTGGTGGAAGAGATTCGTGGGTCCCGTTCAGTCTAGTGAAACCTCTACCATCATTCAATGTATATTTACTTAACCAATTGAACATCCACATCTACCAAATCTCCATCTCCCCTCCAACACCTACCCACACGCCAACCTCAAACCCATCCCCAAGCTCACCCACCCTTATCCACAAAAACCTCCATACCCCCAATCTAACAATCTCACACTAGACCCAGATCTAACCCCCAGACCCGTTGAACCTAGATCCAAGATTCCGTCGGCTAGCTGTCCGCTATCCGACGAGGAAGGATAATGCTTGCAACGAATCCTCACATGTTCGGACGCGAGTATCATATCCCTGGTCAGAATCTCGCGGTCAAGATTTCCGAATCATAACGTCCATGGTTGTCAGTCAGAGAAAGTGGGCTGATGGTGGGTTCTGTATGTGGCATGCGAGTCCGGGGAATAGAGTTTGATAGTGTAGCAGGAACAAAGTTTGATAATCCTGGGGGTGGGCTTGAAATCCGGGACGATTCTTCACCGAGCGTAGACGGAATTACGTACGTAGAAGACAAAGTTCTTCGTGTTGTGAGATTTGAATTGATGTTTGGGGTTGTATTGCCATCTCTGTCTGTTTTTGGCAAATGACTCAGTCCTTTCGCGTCACCATCTAAATTTACGCGAACGTCACGAACAGGGAGATTGAGGTAGAGTTGTTTCTTTGGTCTATTGATGGGTCTGCGCATCCTCGTGGGAGGAAGGTAGCAGCATATCTCAAGCACGGTCTAGTAATTAAAAGCATAATACGTGGTGGTAATGGTCTCCAACGACCAAACGTCCAACGAAGAAAGAAGAGGCAAAAGCAACGCCGCTTATGAGCGGGGACGCTGCACGAAGGTGAAACAACCTGACCGTTGCCAATCAGTGCTTTTTCCAGCCCATTAATTGTGAAAAACGTTGCGCCACTTGGCGAATATGCAAGCCCACCGTTTCGTATAATGACTCGTCCAAATCGATCATTAGATTTCCAGAACCCATTCCCAACGCCGCCCAATGATATGCCAAGTGACCTGTAATGATGGTCCGCTAACGTCAGTCGTGCTATCGTATCATGGTACGCTTATTCATTATCAACGTCTTCGGCCATGAAGAAGCTTGGCGCACCACGCATCTTCTTTGCCCGAGATGGTCCCTGGTCCCAGGACGGCGAAGCTGGCCGCGACACGTTGCGTGATGGCGGTTGCGAAGCGAATGCATGGTTGTATGTATTCTGTGGCGGTGGATAGGCCATGTTCGCGAACGCAGCCGAGAAGTTGTCCATGGAGTGGGGTCGGACTAGAGGATATCCAGTTTGAGCTGAGAACTGCTCGGTGGGACTTAGCATCGGGGTGTTGGAATAGCTCTGATAGCGTTGGTGATTTGCGAATGATGGTGCTGGCGTAGGCGCAACTATAGATCCAGCATTGAAGTTGAAGGATGTAGGATGTGCCGCCTGTGAAGGCATTCCATTGCCAGCGCCTTGAGGGTAGTAGCCGTCTGTCGCAGACAGAGGGCTCTGAAATTGCGGCATGACAGGTGTAGTAGGCTGTGAGTACATGCCATACACTGGACCAGCTGAGTAGTTGTACATTGGAACACCGTACTGGGCAGAGAGGGGCTCCTGTTGACCAGGGGCTTGGATGTTGAGGTCGGTTCTGATGCTCTCCACCACTGGCATCTCCCGGTTCTTGTGATCGTCTGTGATTTGAATAATTTCGGACACTTGCTGCGTGATGACGCGACCCATGGAGTCCTTGAAAGTGAAGATGACTTTGTAGCCCATTGGCGACTTCTCTTCCTGGTGTCTGCAGTAACACGTGATGCGCATAGCAAACTCGACCTTCTTCGCCTCCGAGCCGTTTGTAGCATCGGGCTCGACGTCTTGGAGGCGCTTGAACTCCTTTTCGTTGATCATGATGATTCGGTCGTCTTCGTAGTTGGTCCACTCGTTCTCCTCATCTTGGTTGCGCTTCTTCTTTCGGTCGTACCTCTTACGCTCGCGCTCTTTGCAGCCTTCGCAAATCACGACCGCACCACCATTTTGAGGGTGGGCTGCGTCGTCTTTTTCGATTTCGGATACTTGAGTTCCGCGGGCTCGTCGCGGCGTTGGCTCCGATCCACGAGCACGTCGCAACGCACGCTTCAGATCTTGCGGCTTGTCGACTGCAGTTGCGCAGACAAGTGTGAGATCCACGATGATAGAGGCGTCATTTGCTTGGTTAGTGTCAATCTCATCTTTCGTTGCGAGCTGCTTGGATTTGGAGAGGGTATGACGAGGGAAGCGAATGTACTGGCGCTGGCGAGATAGTGGCTTGATGACCAGCAAGGTCTTGATCTGAGTTTCGGCACGAGTCTTGGTCTTGTCGAACATGATCTGCACCTCTGGGGGTTCAGCGGACTGCGGGATGAGAATGGAGTCGTCATGGGGCCAGGAATCACTGGCAAATTTCGCGTCGTTGTTGGCTTCGGGAGAGCTGGTCTGGCTCTGGTCCCGGGTGTAGTCACCCGGAGAATTGGCGTTGCTGAAGATCATGTCGCCGTGCTGCGAGGGGGTGTTTGAATTGTTGGAAGCTGGGGTCGAGTAGGGTGTGTTGAGGAAGTTGTCAAACTCTGAGGAATCCTCCGTCTTCAATGAAGGGAATCCGGCGCCAGTGGCATAGACACCGCGGAGATCTACGCCGGAATCCTGGTGGCTGCGGGTGAGGTCGTTGGGGCTGTCCCATCCATTGAGGTCGGTGGCGCCAAGGGTGGAGTCGAGGAAGTCGAATTGGGCCTTGGAGTCGAGATCAGCCGGATTGAACCCGTCGCCAAAGGCGTTGGACGAGGAGAACAGATCAGCAGGGTTGACGAAGTTGTTGTGCTGCGAAGAATAGTCCATGGTGACGACGCGGTCGGAGGGGAGCAATGGCGGCCCGCCTCAATGTCGCAGGGTGGAGACGGCCAACCTTGATTAGCAGCCACTAAACGAGTGTCGTAAGATCACGAATCCAAGCGAGGGTCCGCCGCAAGGGAGGAGCGAGCGGCTGAGTGGTGCGTGCGAGCGAAAATCAGGTCGCTGGCGAGGGTGCAGCGAGGGAAGGAGTGATGGCAATGGCAATGGCAATGGTGGTGGAAAGGTGGTAGTGGCGAGGGATTTGCAAGAGACCAAAGGTGCAGGGCCGAGCAGCGAAGGTGGTTATAGTCCAGAGGGCGGCTGGCCCAGCGCAGTGCGGCGAAAAACCTTAGTGGGCTGCTAGGCTTGTGGGAGGGCGGGGTTCAGGGTCAGGCAAGGACCACGGCGACACTCGAGGACTGAGGGCGGTGCTCGCGATGTTGTGCTGGGTGTCGAGAGGAAAGAAGCGGGGTGTGGAGAGGATATGCGGACGTCGCGCGGTGAATAGCTGTCGTCTGGGCAGGCGCGGGCTGTATTTCTCTTGCTAACGGGCCACCCACCCCACCCAGCACTGAGGCCTCCGTCTGTTCGCCGCCTTCTAAGCAACGTCAATCGCCAAGGGGGCCCCCTGCTGCCCGCCGACGTCGACACCAGGCGCTCTGTGTACAGGTACTTTCGACGACCTGCACGCACACTGTGTGCGCTCGGCTTGGGCTGCCGGTGCCGGCCTCGCGCGCCCCCGGCGAGCCTCCGATGCGCTGCATTGGCCTGGGCGGCTGTCTTGTGCGGCCGTGGGGAGCCTGCGACAAATGCTCACACAGCGACTCCTTTGCCGCAGGCTGCGTTGCGAAGACGAGGCCATCACGTCCTGTCCGCGACGCAGCCTGCGGGAGATGTACCTGAACATCCAAGGCCGCGACGCCAACGGCTAGCTGCAGCTGCAGCCTCGACCCATGTCGGTGGCCTTTATCGCGCTGCGCAAGCGGAAAGACTCGGCTTGCTGTCGTGCAACCGCGCCGTTATGCTTTCATCTAAACAGCGCTGCACCGCGTCCAAGGGCCTGCAGCGTATCGCTGCGAATCATCCTGCACGATGGGCCATGCGCGCCGTGGCATGCACCGTCGCTCCACACACGCCAGCGCGGCCCTAGCAGGCGGACTTGGTTCCGCCAAACCGACCACGCCTCTTCCTGGGCGCGCCTCCAGCTGCCTCGAATGGGCGCGCTGACAGGCCTGTTGCCAATTGCTTCGCAGGGCTGAGGATGCACAGGAAAGCCAGCCCGTTGCGCCGCGCTGCCAGGCCGAGCAGCGCATTCCAACACGACTTGTCCCTGCCCAGCTGCACCACCAGGGCCTACTGCACGCGCTTTCGTCTGATACTGGCCCGACTGATAAAACTCTGCTCCAAGCAGCGCGTTTGGATGTGTCCATTGCGCGCATTCGGCTGCGTAAGAGAAACTGCTGCTGATGACGAGCACGCCCGTTTCCAATTGCTCGCCAGCGCCTGAACCCCAGAGCGAGACCGCTAGCCCCCGCCCCCAGTGGCAACACACTTGCACCACCGCTGAGTTTTTCGGAACGCAGCGACTCACAGTGCGACGTCGGCCTCCAGCGACGTCGTCGTTCTCCACGTCGTTCTACCTAGACGAACGTGCCCTGATTGGATCTTTGTCGGCTGTCTGAACGGGACTACTCAATGCAGTAATCAGCCTCATCTGCTGCCTCACTGGCGAGTCCACCGAGCAGACGTCAAATGCGCGCAATTCTCCGATATGCCTGTGCTAATGCCAGTACTCTGGGAGTACGCATGCATACTATTACACCGGCGCCCATCTCAACACGTAGATCGCAGCAACAGCAAGCACGCACTACCAGCAAAATGCAGACGCAAACAGTCTTCCGATTCTGCCGACGTGTGAAGGTTGTTCGTGCACATCAGCCCGCCTGTGATTCGCCTGAAAAGCTACACATGAAGTCTGCGCGCTCGCAAGTGTGGGTCCGGCGGGAACCCTACCTCAAACATGTTCGGTGGGTCATCTCGCAAGCTCGTAACGACTCAGCAATCCCGCGATAGCGAAGGGATCTACCCGCAGCAAATCTCCACCTCATCTAATGCTCGTTAGCTTAACACGAGCAGAATCGCAGTGATACCTCTTACCTTTGGCACCGCTACGGCCATACTTCTATAATCAAGAAACAGGCATATGGGCTCTTATCGCGGCGAACCACGGCGCCTTCAAGATAGCAACAATCATGCTTCGCTAGTTCCCCAGTCCCCACAACTCCGTACTTTGTAGTGCGGGATGTCGTGATAAGATAAAGCGGCAGGTTAGCGCAGAGTCTCAACCGCAGAGCTGCTAGCTACCATAGCGCTGACCTTTGGTACACTCCGTTCCGCCTTACCGAGACACACATCAGGCCAGAGCAGGACCTCATACTTGGCTTTGTGGCCAATTTGGGCAAAGTGGGGCACACAGAAGATGTTTCATGGACTTGTCTGATGTGCTTGGATCCATCTACTTTCCGGCTCTTCCCAATTTGATGGCCAGCGGAGGATTTCATCTGGCATGCGAAGAATCAGAACTGGGAACCAACGTCCCTCGCCGGCAGGACGCTAGACTAGTTCTTCTTGTGGAGCATGAATCGAGTGTCTTTCATGGACATACTTGTGTCAAGTTAGCGCCAGTAGGCGCACCTTACTGCAATTTTGCATTGTCTCTGATCAGGCTAGAACTCAACAGCATCAGATATGCCATACTCCCTGGCGTAAAATAGGGCTCATGCGTCACAAAGCCGCTTTTTCTCACCAAACGCTGAGTTCGTGTCCCTGCAGCCGTTGTCCGCGGGAAGGGGCATAAGTGCCATCCACGAGACGACTACCACTCGCCTCCTGACATTGAACAACTTCTCTGTATGCTGTGGAGATGAGCATGAGCCTGCCATGCCACACAGCATATGCTAGCAAGTCAGTCTGTAGCGCAAAGAAGACGACATTCTTCCTGTGCACTTCGAATTGGAGCATCAGTCCACCTTGAGACTCATCCTTGGTAAGTGAGCCTGCTCAACGATACAAGCAGCACCTCTTCCAAGCGGACTGATAGGCGCCTTCAGCATGCACTCCCGGCCGGCTTCCTTGGAGACGGCTGGTCGCCGGCAGAATCGGGATCGCTACGCGAGCCCTCGTCTCATGTCGTGTATCTAGGCCCGACCGATGACATGGGCATACTTGAACGAACAGGCGGGTGCTGATCCTGGTTCTCAATCGTACAGTGTTGTGGTCCATAGAACGCTTGCACAATTGTGGGCCAGGCAATACTCCAATTAATCTCTAGCATATCTTGGAAACGGGACCCTCTCACTGCGGTATGCCTAAACGACCGCTGTCAGTGCTCAAGCGTCGGATGCCTCGAATAACGACAGCGCAGACGCGCAATGAAGGGACTGAACGGTGAACAACTTTCCCCGCATCACAGTTGCCACAGATCACTATCCCACGCTGACATGTTGGTTTCAAGTAAACACCTGTTGTGGAGCTGCTTGATCATTGAACTTCTTGGATTGATAGATTGCGGCGGGACAAGCCTCAGGGCCTGAATAGCCCGCTGCATCGTGCCGCTCGTGCACACCATCAGTCTACTTCCAGACACGAGTAGCAGGTGGCCAGCTTGCAGTAGCTCGTGCTGATACAAAGTCGATATCCTCACTGATCGAGCTATCAACTGTGATGCAGCGATGATTAACGCGTCCGACGCCGATGTCAATTATAGAGAGCAGGAAAACCAAAATGTGCATCCTACCGTGGCCTCAAAGCAGCCCCCAAGTCCGCGACCAAGCAGGCATTACAACGTTGAGTCCATACATCGCCTGCGGAGATCAACGCTCTATCAAGAGAGAAGCCGTTATGCACACTGTATTCGCAATGGCTCGCTTATTGTAACCTGCGAATAGGCGGTCGTTCCGCATCACCACCATTGAACCACGCACAAGCCCCTCAGCTGCCAAACCGACCCTGCACCCAAGCCTCGTCTAACAGCCTGCAACCCTGCCCACGTCGCTATCCCCTGCCCATCATCGACGACAAGGTGCGCATGGTGTGCGAACAGCCAGCCCGTTTTCAGGAATACCGCTTTCCCTATTTCGACGTGCGATAGGTAGCTTAACTGCATGACACGAACTCAACACCCCGCAGAAGGAAGCAAATAATGCGTCTGATATAAGTATAGACGTGAGGTACTTGGTACTCCGTACTTTGCCCCTCCTCTGCCGTGATTGCGAGTGATTGCTGATTTCTTTGCAGCAGCGAGCGCACTGCAGTCTCTCCGTTATCGTGCGCCATGCAGCCAGGCAAGGTTGCTGTCTGAATCGGGCCTGCGCCTGTTACGTTTTGAAACGTATTCGACACTGAAACGCATCTGCTAGTCGCGTCCAGAGCACTCTGAGAAGACTCTGCCACACGCGTACATATGCTCCCTCCTGCGAACGGCACACAGAACCGGTTTCCGAACTGCAAGCTCTTGGTCTCCGCAGCATACGAACCTTCGTACTCCACTTTTGATCTTTTCTTGCGTCGTGTTTGCGCAACCTCCGCATTGCACAGTCCATCGTCAGACCTGGACGCACGCGCAAACGCCCTGCTAATTGGATTCTGCCAACATGCTGACCCTGTCATACGAGCATCTCAACCCTCAGGCTTGTTGTCTAAAGCACGAGCCGTGGAAAATCTTTCCCGCTTCCGACATCTGCTCATCCGCATCCTTCGTGCCGATGCACTCGCGTCAGTGCATCATCCGTATCATGATGCCTGTTGCACCTCGTCTCGTCATGCTTCATCTCAGCCGCGCAGCCGCCTCTACTGCACGTTAGGGATCTCGAACCATAATGGCATCGTTAGCTCGACGACTAATCTCCAACATCACTAGCATCTATCATAACAAGCTTTCTCGCCAAGCAGCCGTCGCTGCTCCGCGGATGTGCTTCCGAGAATCATGAATGAACAGAGTCGCCGCACTACCGGGGAGGCCGTTGCGAATCCACACGGGAGCATAGCACATCCTGATCTCTTGTAATGACAACCGGCCATCTTGTTGAAAGTTAGCGGTGATTGCAATGCAGCACTGATCTGCCGGGTACGTTCCCCGTGGATCTCGACGCGAGAGATCGGAATTTACGTCGGAGACTGCCGACAAACGGACGGCATACCGAAAGTAGTCAATGCCCACCTCCCGTTCCGAGATGGTGCCGCATGGCCAGATGTTTTCCAAGCGTGTCTCTGCCGCGCAGGCGTCGTGGCTAGCTGCGGGCCGGGATTTTTAGGGTCGGTTCAAAGAGTCGTGGGTGCAAGAACTTCATCCGGACATGACTAAGTTGAGGGAAACGATGCGATATTTGCTAATGGCCGCGGAGCATGGAGAAAGCGAGAACAACAGTCGGAGCGAATACAGGGTAGTGCCGGTCCTGCTACGCGAACTTGGATTTTAGCATTCCGTCAGTCAGGTGCTGATGTATGATCGGACTCGTCGGGCACATCCCACCGAATCACAGCGTCTATAAGAGGACAACGGTCACGACTCCAAAGCATGACGGGACTTTCCAAATACCATAGGGCCGACTAAAGGCCATGGAGAAAGGGGTCATCCTTGAGCGGAAATCTGATCTTGAATCGTTCGCGGCTTAGGCAGCCGGACAAACGAGCTTTGACAAAGTGGACGGATCGTTAGTGTCCGCCAACTCCGATCGGAGGTAAAGTAGACGCTGAAAGCGGCAGTGCACTGGCCTTTGGCAAAGCACCTACAGCATCAAGATCAGAAAGGGGAATCGAAGCATTCTTTCATGGAGCAGCTCGCATCGAAGTCTCAGGAATTGAGTTTATACCCAAGCACATGTCAGATCAGACTCGGACATCTCAGTCTCTTCACTCTCCTGTGATTGACCACAACATTGTTTTCATACATCTGCTTCGAAATCACACGTCGATTGAACAGAAGACCTTGTTTCGTCGACTCTAGCATCAGAACGCAAAATTGATTCGTCTTTCTTGTGTACGGGAGGCACGACTTGCTAACCTGAACCCGACCACAAGGAACGTTCGGCTTTCGGGCTTCACTCGTCTCACGGCCAATTCTGCGGCTTCTTTCGGTAACGCTGGCTTCCTGTTTTGGATGTAAACTGGTATGCACTGTAAAACCTTAGCAATACTTTGCACGTCCCAAACGGGAGCGTGAATAGTAGTATAAATGAAAATTGGACAAAGCAAATAATGAAGGACTTCTTCTTTGGTCTCTTGGAGATGCTGGGCAAGAGATCAGCAAGTCTAAGTGCATGGCCTTTAATTAAGGAATACATGCCTCTTCTGATGTGACCGTGACTATTCGAGATGCCCCGCGCCACTTTGGGAGAGGTGAAGTTAGAGTGGGAGGATGCGATCGACAGGGCCGTTGCCGAAGTGGGGCGACCGAGGTGCGCTAACTTTGTGGCATCACAGGTCGCGTCTACCATCGCGTCCATTTGCTGTGTGAACCCTGCTACACACTCACCCTCTGCGAATACGGCCCGTAGTAGGCGCTTCCTTCAGAATGCTGTCTTTACCAATGATACCACCGCGAGCGGTACGTGCGATCCCTCCTTCCTGATGCTAGAGAAAACAATTTCTTGAACTTCACCACGTCTCCGCATCTCGATTGCGCAGTCACTGACAGGACCCCAGGACTCTTCCCTCTGGCCGTCCTACCGCCACCCTCACTCATCCTATGCAGATGACGCCTCTACCTCGCCCCCAAACACCTCACAGCGCCGCCCTACCTCGCATCATGGCCCAAACCATCGTCCCAGCACCCACCAATCCGCCCTCCTCGCCTCCCTCACCCACGACGAGAACACAATCGATCAACGCAAGCTCAATGTGCGCCGCTTCGGCTCAGGCTGGATCCGTCCGCCCGGCGTCCCGAAAACGCTGCAAGCCATGAAAGACGAGGAGCTGGAGAAGGAAGAACAGGAAATGCTTCAACGCCGCGAACAAGTCATGCTCGACCTCGCCGCTGCGCAGCAAGATGCTGCGAATGCAGAAGCTCGCGAGCAAGCCGACGACGCTGAAGAAAACGACGAGCGCGATCTCGACGACGAAGTCCCCGATGCAGACGCCTCGCATAGCGAAGACAGTCTGACCGATTCGTCGGACGAGTCGGGCAGCGAGGATGCTGAGGCCGAGAATGATACCACGGTGCCGTTCAATGAGGATAGCTTTATTGAGGGGAGTATGCTGGAGGCGGAGGTTAGTCATATGCTGGAGATGGAGGAGGCGGAGATGGCGGGTGTGTTACAAGATGAGCGGGATCTGGACGACGATGTGCCTGAGGCGGGGAGCTATGAGCACACAGATTCAGAGCTGGAGGATGAAAGCGACGACGAATCAACCAGGCCTTTGGGCATGAGTTCTGTGCGGTCGCGGAGGTCGAGAAGGGAGAGTGGAAGGCGGACGAGTGGTCGTAGGAGTTCAGGCTTGCCTAGTCAATTGAGCTTGGGACCTGGGCCGGGAGGGTCGTCAGGGTTGGGAGTAGGCAGAGGCGTGGATCTGGGTGTTGATCTGGGACATGGGCGGAGCAGTTTTGGCCTGGATGGGAGCAGCTCTATCATGGAAGGGAGTTCGTTTCTGAGGAGTTCTCCTGCTGCGACTGCGTCGAGGGGTAGTTTGCGAGATCGGTTCTTGGGCGCGATGAGAGGGGGAAGAAGGGGATGATGATTTCCTTTCATGAATAATGTATGGAAGAGAGTTTGGACTACAATACCACGCTTATGACGAGCGACACACGATACCCAACCGCACAATACAATTCAATTATCCAAGCCACCTCCTTCTTCTCCCTCCCTCATAGTCATCATCATCTTCTCCTCAACCATACACCTCCCCACACACCCTCCCCAACCACCCCGCCGCATCCCCATACACATCCGCCCACCTCTCCCTCTCCACCCCATCTAACCCCACCGCCCCCTCCACAACGCCAACCCATTCCTCCGTCTCCCCCCTCCCGACCCCAAGCAAAAACACCTCCATCTTTGCCTCCAACCCACACTCCCCATCCACCCATCCGCGTAACTGCTCCAGCCGCTCCACCCACTCCGGTGCCGATACGCCGAGCATTTCAATCATACCGCGCTGAAGCGAGTGCAACGTCGTTGTCGAACTGGCATACACTGCGCTGAGGACGTTGTATTTGTCCAGCATATATGCAGCGTGATCTTGCTTCGCTAAGAGATTCTTCGCGAATGATGCCCTGGCTTCAGTCGCAGATGTACACGAGGGCGATGATTCAGCAACAAGGAGTTTTGTAACTGGACGACCGGTGCCGATGGGTAAGTGTTTACTGTACGCTGCGCGCGGGATCGTGGCGTGTGGCAGGGTCTTGTATAAGCGGAGATGGATCGGGGATGGTGTGTGCGGGAGGGATTCGAGGGGTGGGGAGAAGAAGAGGTGCGAGGAGAGGAGGAGGTTTGGGTGGAGACAGGTTAGGAGGTAGACTGATTTGATATTAGAATGGGGTCATGTAGGTCGCAGGGATGCATACGGAGATCGACATTGCTCCAGGTTATGGGGTCGTTGAGGGATGCCTCGATGGAGGATGGGGTGGTGCTTGGTGTGGAGATGGAGGATTGTGGACTCCAGGGTGTGAGATGGGGGAGGGGGTCGAGAATGAGGACTGGGATTGTAGGCTTCTTGAGAGCGGTTCTGTGGTGGACTTGGTCAATGGTGGTGTCGATGGTGAAGGAATCGCTGAAGGGGTCTCCTGTCAACATCGCGATGCTGTCGGCGCTGTCGCTACTCATGCTTGACATTGAATCGGGTGGTCGTGGTGGATGAAGTTGTCGCTGTAGGATAGGGCTGTCGATGGCTCGGAAACGGTGATCGAACTCCTGTAACACGGCAGATTGAGTGCAAAAAGTGCGTGTGCAACAGAATGAGTAGTGACAAGAGTATAATAAGAAGGTGCCTGGGAGTTTGATGACAATAGAAAGAGTGACATGTGCTATTCAAGAGAGTCGTGAAGGTGAAGGAGAGGTGGTGAAGCTGTGCTTGGTGTACAGTTCTGCGAATGTGCTGAGCTTCACCACGGTCCACTTCGACATCCACAGTATGAATACGAATACACACAGGGACAAGTATCACAGCAACGAAAGGAGTGTTGCATGCTGAATGATTAGATACCACATGCTGAGCGCGTGTTGCAGTCGCAAATTAGCGGGTTCGTCACGCGAAGCAAACGTACAGCACTCATGCCTTTAGCGTCAACTCAGATCTTGAAGCTGTTATCGTTGGTTTGCTCCCCCGAACGGTATATATACAAAGCTCAGTGTGTCGCAAAAATGTTGCTCTTCCGCAGATGGACTGGGGTCTCGCCCTTTGGTGTATCTGGTATCTTCTTCTCCAAACCCTGGCCAAATTAGCACCTAGATAGCATGTTCTTAATCGCAAACGCACCAGCTTCTCGAAAACGCACTTATTCAACCTCCGCTCTTCCGACCGGCAGTTCCACAGCTGCTGGTTGTGGTTCTCTAGACACTGCCAGTGTGTCCGGAACTCAGAGAGGCAGTTCTCGTTGATGTCCTTAATACTATCATGTCCGTCAGTGTCGAGGCTCCCCAATAAAAACTTTGGCAGGCTCGTACACGCTAGCGGCACACCTGGTGACCTTGCGGCCCTCCTTCATGCAGTCGAGTTCACCCCGGCCGTTGCTCTCCGTCTTGCACATCATGTAGTCATCGTTGTAGGTCTGGCATCGCGCCCCAATGAAGAAGGAGGCGCTGAGCAGAGGGGCAGAACTGGCTCCGAGCTCCTGGACCTTGGGGATGTCGTCGGGTAGAGGGGTGGTGTCGATGAGGGCTTTCTGGTTGAACCTGCGCGCAATTAGCCTGGGAAGCTGCCGGAGGGGTGGGAGTGTTGCGGTACCTAGGATTGCGCGACGACATGGTGAGGACGGAGTGCCAATGGCGGGCGGCGTGCTTTTGAAGTTGTTCGGAAGTCAGTTGGAGACATGGACGTCGTCGGCCTTGGCTTGTCCGCGATAGGGCCCGTGCTCAGCGGGTACCTTTGAGAGTGCACCGTCAAAGAAGCCTTGACGCGCTTGTTCACTTCTGCAACAACGCCTTAGCCAGTTGCGCAAACTTGCAAGGCCTATCTTCTGTCCCAAGATTATGAACTAAGCTTTACAACCTGTCTGTCGCTACTTCGCTCTCCGACTGCTCAAATCGCGTCCATAGCGCGTCCGTCAACAAATAATCGAAGCTCCCATCTACCTTCACTGAGACTTCCATCGCTACCTCCTATCCAGTCCCACAACGGTCGCACACCTCCAGCCGACTCACAATCATGTCTTTCAGCTTTGGGAATCTCGGCGGCGGCGGCGGCGAGAAGAAGACGGGCACCCTTTTTGGCAGCACTACCGCACCGGCTGGAGGCCTGTTCGGACAGTCGCAACAGCAACAACCGCAAGCAAACGCCTCGCAACCAAGCCTTTTTGGCTCGACCCAGCAACAAAATACTGGAGGAACCAGTTTGTTCGGACAACCGCAGCAACAGAACACGGGCTCCAGTCTCTTTGGACAACCGCAACAGCAGCAGCAGCAGCAGCAGCAGAACGCCGGTTCCAGCCTCTTCGGCCAGCCTCAACAGCAGCAGCAACAGCAACAGCAGAATGCAGGTTCGAGCCTATGGGGTCAGCCCCAACAGCAGCAGCAGCAACCTCAGCAGCAACAGCAGCAGCCTTTCAACAACAGCCTGTTCGGCGCATCCTTGCAGCCAGCACCGCCGCTGAACCAATCTCAGGCGCAGAGCATTCAGCAACAGCGCGACGGGCTTCCTCAACTGCGACAGTCATCGGCGCAACCCTATGCTGGTGCATCTGTTACTGGTGCTAGTATGCGACACCCGTTCCCCTACCACGATCAAGCTAACAATGTCTAGGGGAGAAATCCGTAGTCGAGCAAATACGCGTTCTGAACGATAAATGGGATCCCATGAACCCCAATTGCGTCTTCCAACACTACTTCTATAATGCGGTCAAGCCTGAAGAGGCGCCCTTCTATGGCCCCTCGCCAGGCGAGGATGAGAGGAAATGGGAGGAAGCACTGTCGAACAAGCCCAGTCCAGGAGCGATCCCGGTACTTGCGCGCGGCTTCGAACAAGTGGCCGAGCGCATTCGCCAACAGGCCCAAGCCGTCACCGCGTTACGAACACGTCTGCACGAGATCAATAACAGTCTAACGGTGTTGAAAGATACCCACGAGCTGAATGTAGCGTCGCGCATCACCGAAGCAAAGCGGAAGCACATCGTCTTCACCCAGCGAACCCTTGCCCTCGCGACAAAGGTGCAGATACTGAGGAACCGAGGCTATGTGATGGATCCACAGGAAGAAGAGCTGAAGAAGAAGCTGATCGAGTTGGAGAAGAAGACGTTCGATCCCGTACTTGGAGGACGACAGGAAGAGATTTGGGCGCGCATGTCTGGAGTGCGTGAGAGGGCACGAATACTGCAGGAGGAGACAGAGAAGGTGGGCAAGACTCTAGAGAGCCAGCAGAACGGCGAGCTACTGTCAGAGGACGACCAAAAAGCTCTAGAGAAGGTATGTTTTACCTGTTCGCACTTGCAACAACCGAATACTAACGTCTTGCCACAGCTCCTCAAAGACTACGACAGGCAGCTCGAGCACCTCAAGAAGTGGGTTGACGATACCAAAGAGGAATATAATGCATGGGAGACGGAGCAGCAGTCGCGGCCTACAAAGCGATGAGCGATATCCTGACTTGTACAATTATAGATTATTTGGAAACATTTCATTGGCGAAAAAGTTTGGCATTGCAGGATACCAGCGACAAGCGTCGCAATTGTATTCGACTTGATTCTACCATACATCATCTATGCTGCATTTATACATGGCGTACTTGTGACATATAGTACCACCAGCGCCTCATGCCGAGCGACACTTTGTATCCTCTTCCAGATATTGTGACATGGCCTGCTCGCATACGACCTGAGATAGTCTTACATGCAACTCCCGCTTCTCTATGCGATTTCTAATCTATCATCACAGCCTCATATCCTCGTTCTATTCAAGAGCGCTCGTACGGAAATTGTGGCTGCTCAGATCGTATGTATATCGTCTATTCTAGAAGAGCTTCGAAACGTACTCGACGAGATGTGGCGCTGGCGAATAGTTAGCAATCGACTCTTTACTGGTCGCAGTCCTGGAGTGATCGGACGTACAAAAGTAAAGCACAACCGCACTCGCAGCTGTCCACTTAATGTCCGCCAATGTCTGCGCCTCGGCGATTTCGAGCTCGCGCTTCGAGGGCTGGGGTGGTGCTGTGTTGTGTTAGTCGTGTGCGCGCCCGTTTGCAGGAACAGAGGGTTGGAGAGACGGACCGCCGAACATGTCGAAGAGATGTGTATAGTTTGGGGAAAGTGGTTTTGAGGTGGAGGTATTGGTGGTGGATGTCGAAGATGACGTTGTGCTGTGGATGGATGTTTTGGGAAATTTTGGGGACGAGGTCGGAGGTTTGGATGGACGAGGGCCGACATGCACGTGCGAGGACTTTCATTTCACTACGAGGGACGGCCACGAGGGTGATTCATAGTCGTTCACGGTCAAAGTAGTCACGGAATAACGGATTCGTATTGTCAGTCATTGCATTAATAACAGCTTGTTTGCACATTAGGTTGGGTTGTTCAGAAGTGAGCAACGTTTGAGTACCGCATGTTGCTCTTCGATGAATTTATTGGTTCATCTTTCGCGAGCAATCTAGTCTTGATATGTCTCGTATTGCGCTGAGGATCGATAGATTCGCTCCACAATCGCTACTTGCCATTATCCGTCCTCCATGCGCTCTCCTCTCTTGGTCCTTCCATCCCGTCATCGCCTACTCAATTGAAGTCGATGCCCTGTCCAGATGGTCTCGGATGTCTTCCCACTAAACTCACACCCATTCAAGCAGCAAGGGCTCCTTCTGCATTATCTTGCGTTGCTCTGTGATCCAGGCGGCCAGATTCCGAAGACGGCATTGCAGATCGGTAGGAGTGAAGCTGTTACGACCCCGAAACCTTCTGCGCTTGATGACGACTTTGGATAAACGCTCAGCTGTTGGAGGTCAGCAACTTCTATATCAGTACATCTGTCGAGTTTAGACTTACACAGAATGAGTTCCTTAAAATCCTGGTCTACACATAGCCGGTTCACTTCTTTGATCGAGTCCTCCGAACGATACCAAGGAGAATCTAGCTCCACTTGCTACAGTCCTGGACTCCGCCATCCAAGATGCCCCATAGAAAGTCTTGGATAAGCAAGCTCATCGGTAGTCTCAGGATGGCGCCTCTTGACAGTCTGGAAACCGATCTCGTTCGGGATGCTCTCGACGATCTTGACGAACTCCTCAAGGCCAGTGTGATCTGTGAATCGGCTATGGATCACGTCAACAAACACCGGAGTTGTCTCCCAGTACATTCTCTCCGTGGTCCAGCAGACTGGCGGAAGGTCAAAAGGATATCGCCTCCAATGATCGGAGGGCATCTGCCAGAACTTGGACTGGTAAGACTCCGCGCTGAAAACATACCAGTAAATCATCCTCCGAAGCTCGAGCGGCAGCTTTTGGATCGGGAAGGGCTGGGTAAGGTGTTCGGAAATATGTTTGCAACGCTTCACCTCTTCAGTCCATTGCTTGATCGATCGCGATACGTCTCCCTGAGCTTTCTTGGTCGCGTCGCCGCCTTCGATGGCTGGGAAGTCCAAGTCACTATTAGTGTCCGCGATGAAGCTGGAGCAGCAGAGATCTTGTGGTCGCGCGGCCTACGCTTGTAAGGCACCAATGTGACTGGCATGTTGGACAGAGCTCCTCGAGGTTTTGCCCTCAAGAATGAGCCACGTATTCGGGGTTGCGCAGGTTAGAAACTATATGAGAGGCGACCAAGCGGTCAAGTTGAGCTGTAGCGTGGTGAAGGTATGGAATTATTGATCCTTGGTAAGGTTCGATATTTATATGCTACAGCATAGTTTCTCGGTCACGTGGAGACTTGCTATCCACCATTGTCTGCGGCGACTCTGACGACATTATCTTCTTGGCAGGTTGTATGCACGTGCCGAGAATGTGCTTTCGCTTTGAGGACTGGGTCTCATGCATATCAATAAATAAATCTGATACTATGCCATGCATCGTTGAGAGTTTGATGTGACGAAACCGAGGGAACAGAAATCGTAAGAATCTTTATGCTGCCATTGCTAGATAAGCATATAGCTAAGGTGCTAAAATATATAATCCTTTAAACTAGGTAGTATCGAGGTTCTTGTGCACGTCTACATCTCTGAAGTGATCTCTACAAAACATTGCATATCTCCAAACTACCGCATTGATTAAGTCATAGGTATTGAGAAAGACTTGGGCATATCCCAATATCACTTTTTACGACATATGATGTTTTAGCCAGAAACCCTCCAGACGATCGCAGGATGTTCAATGGCCGGAGTAGATAGCCCAACAGTATTAGCTCTTTCTCGCTCGTGCGAGCACGCATTTGAGTGTTGTCAATGGCAAGACTTGAGCACTCCGAGATCGAAAATTCTCGAGACGTTCGTCGCGTGACGTGACTAAAGAGGCCAGGATTGGGTCGCGAATGCATATAGTCAATAATATGGTCCAGGAGTCGGGTGAACTTCCTCCATCCTTGAAGTCCTCTTTGGTGTTGCAGCTGTGGCAGCATAATCGTAAAGCTTGGCTGCCCGTTTCGAGAGGAAAGTTGCAGATTTCTGTACTGAGTGCAACATCCACTTATTGTTTCGGTGTCTGGTATCTCGCTACAGCAACCCATTCAACTCACAAGAGATTGCTCTTGGCCGTTCGTGCAACGACACTATGTCCCATTGCTTGGTGAGCGCTTATCCTCTCCAGCCGCTTTACAAGCAGGAGACGAATAAGGATCCTGGAGGCCATCAAGTGAATTTTCCTGCGTGTTACAACCACATGCCATTCGTCAAATGTTCTTACAGACTGAGACTCTTTGTTGGCAATAGCGTCTGCCAGGGATGCCTCTGATTCCTGATATGCAATGTAATCTACTCTGCAAGGTCTTAAACTGTCTAGCCATTATCAATACTGCAGTATCCGAGACATTCAAAGCAGACACGGCCACTGATTCTTTGTTCCAGACGCTCCAGGTTTCTAGATAAAAAACGTGCCTGGCTGCGAAGATGACTTTGGCTCCACTCGATTACAAGGAGCTGTTGCAACTATTTGATCCAGGAGTACTTGTTTCGGGGGTTGTGTTTCACTTCGAAAGCCTGTGATAAGGCGGCCCGATGCAGGTTGATCGTCCGGTGATTGGATGCCATTAACCATACTTAATGCCGACCGCTCTTTTAGTTTTGTAGAGGAGAGAAAGAGAGAGCTTAGAAAGTGTAACTACTTGCAGATAATATCTTCAAGCCGCAATGTATTTGACTATTATTAACGCAGTTATCAGCGGGTGCGAGCATCAACTTTAGCTTCAAATTAAGCATAACGGTCTATGAGCTTGGTCAATACCTTTCACACCCGTCTATCCGGTCAAGGGCCGATAACGAAGATTTCGTGTGCAAAGTGTGCTGCAGCTGAGCCGCCAAGTCTGCTACAAGAGATCAGCCCTATCGGCATGAGGGGCGGTCGACATCGCGCAACGTCCAGCCCGGAGGTCATGCAATGGCGCAGCCGATGCCACGCGGACGACAAATCTGGCATCAAATGACCACGAACATGCACTGCGCTGCGGCTGGTTTGCCGGTATAGACGACTAAGGATTGGAGATCATGACTTCCCAAAGCGGTTGGGTCCCGGCCCAAAGAAATCGTTCCCGCCAACCCCTGACCACCCTTGCCCATCTCCATTCCATCAAAAGTTTGGCGTCATCTTCAGGATCAGTAAACATCGTGGCGCATGGGAAGGACCCGCGCATCCAGAGCGCAGTATTCGAGTTTGGGTCTGCTGCCTGTGGCATGTTCACATGAGGTTAGAGCTATGGCTCCTGAGCTGCCGCGTGGCCCGCTCACGCTGTCATTCTCGATAGTTACACAGCATCGTATTTCGCGTCGCCTTTACTGGCTTCGCATCCACCCACAAGGCTAGTCCACCAACCAAATTCATTGATGATGGAGGGTGATGTTTCAGAACCTCACAAACGGACAAGCAACCATGCGAATCTGCAAGCCACGCAATGAATTCTAAGCTGACCGTTCATAAGCTGCTCGTGGTCTGATTCGCCAACGCGTGAGATGTGATTGATCGTCCTCTGCCCGTCCACATATGATCGTCGTTCTGAGAGGGTGGCCCTCAACCGTCCTGTCAGCACTCAATGCGCATCCTGGGCACGGGTAGATGGTCAAGGGTTGACTCTAATTTAACTTTCGAGTCTTCCAGTGACTTGGTCACACCCCTCCGCTTTCTTTCTCTTATTCCCAACCCAAGTCACTCATTTATTTCGTTCTTGCGAAGACACCTGCAATATGTTGGGTTCTTCGATAATTTTGGGGCTATCGACTTGCGCATTTGCGCTCAACGCTCGCTACGATGGCGGTTATAGATATGCGAGAGACAATGACCATGTAGCGAGACCTAGCGCCACACGTCCCCCGGGTTATGGTCACAGTGTCGCGGGCGTACCATATCCTACCAAGCTTGGTAACAATACATCGATCAAGCCTGGCCCAACTAGCACACCAAACTGCGCTCCCTACTGGCTGGAGAATATCAAACATCAGGGCCTCGCGTCCTTTAATACAAACCCAGAGTCATACCAGGTTTGGAGAAATGTCAAAGACTTTGGCGCGAAAGGTAAGCCAGGCGGTACAAGATGTTTTGAGAGCATTACTAATCCTTGTTTTGCAACATAGGAGACGGTGTAACTGACGATACTGCGGCAATTCAGCAAGCCATTACTGAGGGTAATCGCTGCACGCCAGGTTACTGCGAGTCTTCGACCAACACACCGGCTCTTGTGTATTTCCCAGGCGGCACATATGTAATATCCTCTAGCATCATTGACTACTACTACACTCAGGTTCGCCTCATTGCTCAACTCCTCTGACAAAAATTTCCGCTGACACCGATAGATCATCGGCAACCCTAATTGCGTGCCTGTCATTCAGGCTGCTGCGAACTTCAGCAGTACAGGAGGACTTGGCCTCATTGATGCCTCACCCTACCAAGGAGCCGGTCCCCGTGTTGGTCGCACAGGATATGGGCCTACCAACACGTTCTTCAGACAGATCCGGAATATAGTCCTCGATATGACCAAGATTCCTGCTAACGTGTCCGCTACCGGAATACACTGGCCAACCGCGCAAACTACGTCGCTGCAGAACGTAATTTTCAACATGAATGCCGCGAACGGAACGCAGCACCAAGGTCTTTTTATTGAAGAAGGATCGGGTGGTTTCATGACAGACCTTGTGTTCAACGGCGGCAACAATGGCTTCAACGTTGGTAACCAACAATTTACGACCCGCAATCTGACTTTCAACAACGTCAACACTGCTATCAATCAGCTATGGGATTGGGGATGGACATACACGGGTATCAAAATCAACAATTGCCGTGTCGGATTGAACCTTTCGGCTGGTGGCCCTTCTGCTGTCAACGTTGGATCGATCACCCTCCTTGATTCTGAGATCAGCAACACCCCAATCGGCATCACCACTTCGAGGACCAACAACTCGGAGCCCGCAGGTGCCGGCAGCCTCTATTTAGAGAACGTTAAGCTGAGCAACGTCGGGGTGACAGTTCTCGGACCCAATGGGCCTTATTTGCAAGGTTCCGCTGGCCCATCTGTCATTGCGGCGTGGGCAGATGGTCATCGCTACCTTCCCAACGGTCCCATCGAGGCGAGGGGCCCTATTGCTCCCAGCAAGCGACCTGCTACGCTTCTTGACGCCTCGGGAAAGTACTATACAAGGTCGAAACCACAGTATGGCTCCGTTCCACTTTCACAGTTCCTCAGTGCTCGTGACCTTGGGGCCGCCGGAGACGGCGAGACGGATGATACCAAGGCTCTGAATGCTGCTATTCTTCGGGCAAAGAAAGAAGGCAAGATCCTATTCATCGATGCAGGCTACTACAAAGTCACTGGAACAATCTACGTTCCTCCCGGGTCCAAGCTTGTTGGAGAGGCGCTTGCAACCGTCATACTATCGGCTGGAGAGTACTTCAATGACATGAGCGCTCCCAAAGTCGTTGTCCGAGTCGCGCAGCCCGGTGAACAAGGCACTGTGGAGCTGTCGGATCTGTTCTTCAGCACAAAGGGTCAACAGAAGGGCGCGATTCTGCTGGAGTACAATCTTGGCACCTACAGCGGTGAGCCATCTGGTCTATGGGATGTCCATACTCGCGTTGGTGGCTTTGCGGGCTCTAATTTGCAAACGGAGCAATGCGAGAAGACACCTGACGTCGAGATCACCGAAGCAAACCTTGTGCAAGAGTGCATCGCCGCGTACATGTCCTTCCACATTACGAAGTTCGCGACTGGTCTCTACATGGAGAATAACTGGCTGTGGATTGCTGATCACGATCTCGAGTAAGTGTTGCAGTACATACCGCACGTGAAGCCGTACGCTAACGTCTATCTTCACCATCTGTAGTGATGCCCGGAACAACAACACGCAAATTACCATTTACGCTGGTAGAGGATTGCATATCGAGAGCCACCGTGGCAGGTTGTGGTTGTAAGGCAAACCTTTCCGAATCCCTACGACAATCACTGACAACACCAGGTATGGCACGGCGGTTGAACATCATGTGAAGTACGAGTATCAATTCGTCGATACTCGTGATGTCTTCATGGGCCAAATCCAGACCGAAACGGCCTACTACCAACCTAACCCCGATGCTACTATCCCATTCCCCGAAGACCGCGCTCTTTCCGACCCAGTCTTCACTCCTTCTTCCAACAGCTCCGTCAATGCCGCGTCTGGGTGGGGACTTCGTATCGTTCGTTCCAACAACATCCTTGGTTACGGAGTCGGTCTATACAGCTTCTTTGACAATTACAGCACTGCTTGCTCCGCTGTGGGAGCAGGCGCCAGATGTCAGACAAGAATTTTGAGCATCGAAGGAGACCGCAACAGCTATGACATTAGTCTGTATAACATCAACACTGTCGGTGCCACGCAGATGATTACGAGAGATGGAGTGGATCTTGCCTCCAATGTGGACAACAACAGCACATTCGTCGACACGATCAATGTGTTCAGAATCAATAGCTTCGGCGCTTAGGATTCCATCTATATTGGATGGAGCGATAGTCCAAAGGCCTTTTCTGAGAATCAAATTCCTGCACTTATATAGTCAATCGAATTTTTCCATATGTTTATAGGACTAAGAATGCGGAAGGTTCCCTTACCACGCGCAACCTCGACCTCCAGGTCCAAAGGCTTGCACACTTCCTCTCCTAGCGTAAAATACACAATATCAGGTATTCGTCTGCGCCCCAACGGTCGTGCTTGCGAGTTTACCTTTGTGTAGATTAAGCCCCACGGTCCTTGACCTCTTTCGTGTTCGCGCGTAGCCTATTTTCGCCCAAACCCCTGGCACTTACATCGGGGCTTCAGCCAACCGTTCGGCCCTCGTCGCACACCACCGAACAACGCATTCGTGTTTCGTATCAATCCCTGTTTTGCGATTGCAACCCTGCGCGCACAACCACCATGATAGCCATGGGAGTACTGCCAGTGCACAGCGTTTTAGGCAGTTGCCGCTGCACATGCGGGGCTTTATGCAGTGGCCAAGGGGTCACTTGAGCATAGCCAACCAGCACCAGAGACGACCCAATGTCTGCAGCGGGTATGAGAGATGAAGGACTGTTGTGCAGGTGTTCTCGCAGCTGAGCCCTGGCCTTGTCTTCGGCTTGTAGCACTGCATGACAGCCTTGAGCAGTCCAGCAAGGGTTTTGGTCGCCGAACTGTGCTGAGCATCTGGCCGTCTTATGTCTTGCTCGTCGCTGGATTGCACCTCTTATCACAAGTCTTTGGTTAACTAGGTGAAACCACCTAGGTAAGTCGATTGGCGCCAACATTCAGAGTGTACCGACGGCGGCCGCAATTGCAATGTCTTCAAGACGTACGGTATTGAGGTAGGATCTTCTGAACAGTATGCCTGTTTGTATTTGCTTACACAAGAGGCAGCGCCGACCTCGAGGAGAGGCATGTCAACATGATGGCCTTTTCCGCTTGTATTGGCTTTGGTCTCTTCCTACAAAGCGGCAAAATCATATACGTCGCTGGACCAGGTCTTGCTATTGTTGCTATTGTACTTGCATCGTCCGTAATGTGGTCCGTCATTGCATGTCTGGGTGAAATGACCGCACTGTTTCCAGTACAAGGGCCGTTGTTCGAGTTTCCAGGCCGCTTTATTGATGAAGCAGTTGGATATGCCACTGGATGGATCACCTGGTTTGCTTGGGTCGTCATTCTGGCAGCAGAGATTCTTGCCGTTGCACAGCTATGGAAATTCCGATTCGATCCTTCCTACTTGGAGAGTGTCGGATACCCAGAACGAGAGCTAGGATGGAGCACCGAAAGCTACTCCCCTGCCGTCTGGGTTTTCCTGTTCCTGATCCTCATCGGTCTCGTGAATCTTCTCCCGGTGCGGCAATACGGACAACTGGAATACTTCTTTGGCGTCATCAAGATCATGTTCATCTCTCTACTGATCGTCTTCAACGTGATAGTCTCGGCCATCCAGTTAGTACCGCACGAGAACCACTTTTGGACCTGGAACGCCCCATGGGGCTTCGCCTCCCGCAGCTTTGTAGTGCACCCCACATCAGATCATGGAGCGGTACTGACGGGCGAAGGCGGCAAGTTCCTTGCCCTCTGGACAGCTGTTGTGGCGTCGCTGTTCTCGTTTGTTGGATTTGAGACTATTGCTATCACAGCCCCTGAGAACAGAGATCTGGAAAAGCATGAAACAATCAAACTGGCCACGAAGAAACTGTCACTCCGAATAACAATATTGTACATACTTGGGACCTTTGTAGCCGGGCTGAATGTTCCTTACGACGATCCGAACCTGGTGAACATTCAGATCAACAGCATTCGTGCGGGACAAAACAGTATCTTCGTGCTCGCAGCTGTCAGAAACCACATTCGAATATGGCCGTCCATATTCAACGGCTTCTTCATCTTCTCTGCCACGACGTCTGGCATCAATGCGCTCTACAATTCTAGTCGGCTCCTACATGCGCTTGCGAGCATTCCAGAAGCATGGCCTGTGTGGTTTCAGAACACTCGACGACGTCTCGAAAGAACGACTGACCGTGGTGTTCCTCTGGGAACTGTCACAGTATCCTGGAGCGTTGGTCTGATTGCTTTCCTTGCGATCAAACCTTTTCCGTCAGTCGTACTAGGCCGTATCACGAACAACGCGGTCATATCGGAGCTCATATGCTACACCGTCATTTGTCTATCGTATATTATATTCTATCATCAAATCAAGCAGGCAGCCAACGACCCTTCCCTAGAGAATCGAAGCGCGTTCAATAGGGATGACAAACAGTACCCTTACCGCACTCATGGGCAGCTGTTCCGAGCATGGTACGGATTTGTCTTCTGCATTCTACTAATAGTGTTCAATAACTGGCGAGCATTCTTCCCGCCGTTCTCTACGCATGATTTCGTTGCTTCTTATGTTGGAGTAAGTATTCAACCCGAGACTTAACGTTCGACGACTGATTATCACAGATTGTCGCGTTCTTCCTCCTTGTGGCTGCGTACCACATCAAATCAGAAGGATGGAACCCCTTGAAATGGAAGCGTAATGCTTCTATGCAGATCCATCGACCGCCACCTAAGGTAGTGGTTCCTGGAAGAAGAAGAGGACATCTGGTATTTCCGAATCCAAAGAGAGCTTTGTGGGATGAGGACAACGCGAAGGCGTTGATATCTTTCCTCTGGGGGTGGCTGAAGTGAGAAGGGGGGTTCTTTACCTTCATTAAATGTTGAATGTTTCTGATACTGCCCCTTTCCGCTTCTAATGCGAGAACATAAGCATCACATTCGCTGCTTCCTTTTGGTTCAGTGCAGCCGGATTATGCGCTGATAGGCAGTAATAATAGCCTCAATGTCATCGCCAACAGGTCCTTAGTACCTGCGGAGATTTCGCTGAAACGAAAAGCTCATGCGATGGCGTTCTGGAGTGTCCCAGCGGATTTGGAAAGGGTTAATATATGCGTTGATGTCGCGTGACTGACGCTGATACAGCTCGAAGAGCGCAGACAGTCCTAAGATGGTCCCTTGTCACTCAGATCCATGAAGGATATGCGCTGGGTATGATGCAATGCATTCACTCTATTCATTCAAGCTTCTCTTTCCAAGAAAACAGGCTTTGCAGAAGCTCGTGGTAAAGAGCTTTTCTCCAGAGCCAACAGGTTGGTGTTATGAAAGTCCTTGATCAATTGATCGCCACAAATGCCTTGTTACCAACACACGCGATGAAATACTTGAAGCACTTTCAATCTTCTATCTGGAGGTTAACTAGACCATTAAGTACACGGCCCTCGACACGACGAATATTCGACTAGATCCGGCCTCTATTAGAGATATTTTGCCATCGTGTGTAGTGTCACCCACCACCTGCCAATTCTGGTCATCAAATATAAGCCCCGCGACCGGTAAAGCTAAAATTGGATTCCCAAGACACTGTTACTGGGTTGATCGTTTGCCTTGTGCGTGATCCGGGCCAGGGTGACGGGAGTTAATTTTGATTCGCTCGCTCGATCCGTAGGTCGGGCCTGCACCAGATTACACAAGGCCCCTTGACAGCGGTGTGGGTGGCCCCCAAAATTCGCTACGTCAAGGCAAATTAGACGCAGATCTGTTCTGCCCTGTCACATGTACTTCATCTGCATCGCTTGCGCCTGCACCACGCCGCTCTTTCTGCCCACGGCTGGTTTGTGCAATCGCGCAGGCAGCGACGCCCAACAACAACGTTAACGCGCAATCTACCTGAAGCCGCCATGCATCTCAATCAGACCAGTACCTCTTGCATTCCAGAAGCCACAACGTTGTTCACTCTAGGCCACGCCACTGCCGCCGACATACTGCCCCACCCACTTTCCCGCGTCCATGTTCTCCCAGCACAGGAAACTTGCTGTAGTATGGGACACCCTTCAACGCAACAACGCTTGCACTGCGCTGCGCGAGGTAATCGGTCAGCATGCTTTACGAAACACATTAACAGAGAACGATGAAATCGGTACCGGTGCTGGAAATGACCAAGCGATCGCGTGGATTAAAACCATCTTCGACCTTCAGCGCTGCTACTTGATCGGTGCAACTGATGCATTGCATCTCTTCACACCAATAAAGCCATGTCTAATACCACCTGAGTTGCTCTACTCATCGATATTGTACCTGATTAGGACTGGAAGGAGATCTCGTAACATCGGAGCTCACTCGGAAACGAAACACCTGGCACATTCAGAACTTGTGTGGGCCCTCACCATCCTGTCTGGACTGCGTCTGCTGCTTCTCTACAAAGACTCAATCTCTCGACAAAACGTAAGCTGTCTTCAAAAGGCACTTGGCGAGGCTTGGACAGGGAAAGAAGCAAGAGTATTAGAGGACTACATTATCCAGCATATATGCAGCAACATACTGGGCCTCATAAAAGATCAAGACCACGCAGATGCGTATACGGTTGAGAGGGGTAATGCACAGCTCCCTACATATGCTTCAGGTATAGTAAGTAAAGTAATCATATCATATCATCTTGACCATGCTGACAATTACAGTACCCTCTTGACATCAAACCTGAAGTATCTGTGACTCCTCTCATCATTGCAATTGCGGAAGAGGACGAGGATTGTGTTGATGCTTATATCGTACTCTATGACTTTCTATGGGCGATCGAAAGTGCCATTACGCAAAGATACATCGATCTTGGTCGGCTTCACGGCACATCCGCCTGGGAGCCATCTACAATCGAAAATGACGAGATCTTCGAGCAGCTGTACCATCAGAGATCGAGCTTAATCATCTCCATCTTTCACTTCAAAGGCGCTATGTTGCCATCGAACACTATCATGGAGTCCTTGGCAGCAACTCTCTTTGAATGGGATGACAGCCTCGACAGCTTTCTCTCGCGTCAAGACTCAATTCTGCAGCATCAGATGACCTCACCCACAACGACTCCGCGGTATGCAAAGTACAAGAAACTAGTTGCGAATCTACAGCCTTTGTTCGAAGTCTCATTGACGAACCTCGCAGAATTCCTCGCGCCAAAATTGGCCCTGGAGTCTGAGGACGCCTTGAGACATCTCACCACTAGGCAGCCAGGCCTTATCAGTAGTGAAGATACAGTGACGAAGTGGATACATCGAATCGCAGCACCGAATACACCCGTCCACGTCCAGCATGTGGACGGACCAAATCTTCCAGTCTACGTGGTCGATTGTTCGAAACTTCACGCGGTACCAAGCAAGTATCTGGCTTACCAACTCAGATGGAGCGACAAGTGGGCCTACGAGAGTCTGGAGGAGCATGCAACCTTCGTCCAATGGAAAGAGGGAGTGCGCTGTCCAAGTTGCGAGTCGAAGGAAACCATCAAATGTGCACGCTTGTTAGAGCCTTTGCACCGGGTCGCCATAAGTGAAGAACAGGAGACTCATGCAGAACACGGCCAAAGCCAATACTCTGGCGCTAGCGAAGGATCTTACATGCTCACCTCCGCTTCATCGACCTCACAATCCGTGTCGAGCGGGGCGTTGAGCACCAACTTCCCGGGACAATCGACAATGAACATCAGTGTACCAACGACAGTATCACAGCCAAGCTCTGAGTTGAGCAAATCCCAGCCCATGGAATCGAGGCTCCCAAACTATACTGAGTCTCCTGTCAGTCCGCTTTCAATAGGTGTCGAGCCGCAACGCACGCGCTCAGATGGTTCCATTATGCCCGCGAATCGACGCAATCTGTACACAGCATCGTTAGACCTACCTATACCCATCGATCCTGGCTCTAGGCGCTCAATGAATTTGCCTATTCCCGTGCATACTCCACTAGAGAGTAGTTCCGGCATCATATCGCGGCCTACGCCTTTCGACCTGACCAGAGAGACATCGCATGGCCCCTCATCTGCTTTGACTTGGAGTGCGGAATCCTACGCAAAGCCCAAATCAGTCAGTCGGAGTGCAAGGATAGCTAGCTCCATGCGACGCAAGCCCACGACCAAGGGGAAAGGCAAGACGTCTTTGCCAGCAGATCCATGCTTTTCCTTTTCCTCAACTGGCAACTCGATGTTCTTTTGGGGGAAGAATGGAGATCGTGTCGCACGCTTCGAAACATCATCCTCGGATGCTGGCGCCATGCAGGCCTGCAGATATGACGTCGAAGGAGTGGAAGCAGTTGCGGCTGGAGGCCGACGATGTGCAGTCATCGCGGCAAAGACGACATCTAAGAAGAAACTCATGATTTTTGATGGGTTAACTCCTACGACCGTCGATGAGATCGAGCTAGACGTGAATGGGCGCTCGCATGAGGCATGTATTGCTGTTTCGAAGGATGACAAGCATGTTGCAGTATCCATGAATGACCAGATTGATCTGTTCATTTTAGATCGAGGCTTAAAGAAGGTCGCTTTCCAGCACCAAATGGACGTGTACGAACTACGAGGAGGCTTGTCACAGAGGCGGTCCATTGCCGTAGCACGGACGACAAGTGACGACTCTGTCACAGAACCTGCATCTCCAGACTCCGGCGGGTGGTTCGGCGCGCATACCAAAGCACTCAACTTTAAAGAAGCAGCCGAAGAACAATCCAGACAAACAGCGGTCATATCTAGGAAACTTTACTTCTCCACAGACAGCCAGCGCCTCGTCGTCGCCACGCAACTGGGCGATCACTGCGTCTACATCGATGTCTACGACATTACTCGCGAGCCTGTGGGCACCATATCTGAGCACTCGCGCTCGTTCAAACTTCCACCCTGGGTTCTCAACGACGGCGACATCACAAGCGTTTTCTACGACTCTGCGCACCGTGCCGCATTGGTGACGGCCTTTCTAGGCAAAGAGTACCCCGTCATGATCCCATTCCCCGGATACGACCCGCTGCAGAATGAAACATATAGCACGAAAATCGTAGCAGCGGCACAATCGCCATCGGGTTCGACATTGATTGTTGCAAATGCTATGACGGAAATTATTCAGTTTGAGTATACATCCAAAGGCACACTATCGCCACGCAAGCTCAAGAAAGCGTCAGGCAAGATGAGTAACAGCGTGTTCAAGCCAGGTGCGATTGTGCTGGGTATGCCAGAGGAGAATGTTCTACTGGCATTTTGGATCAGGGATGGCAAGTGCATACTCCGAACGATCCAGTTGGGTGGGACAGAGACGATCAAGGATGTAGATATCAGAGAGCAGTACGATCGGCTAATGAGCTTGGAGAGACCAGTTGTCAAGGCGGCAGAGAGCGTGGGGGTGCCGGAGTTGGACGCTGGTGACTTTATATAGAATGGCTAGGCGGACTTAGATTCCCCGGGATGCGTAGCTTTCGACCAGGTTCGCTTTGCAAGCGTGCTGATGTTTCGAAATGCCTTGTACAATGAAGATTTGAAATTCACAAAGGCTCTTCTGAGTAATGCATTCGCATGCAGCATGTGCTCTTATCCCGGCCGCGGCACGCAACACTGACAGATCAGGTGCTTACACGACGCTCATCAGTGGCGAACATCTTTGATGCTCGGCCGCGGATGGCGGCATCAGCTCGACATTGTGCTCACCAATGTGGCCACGGTCAACGGACTCTGGTAAAGCGCAGCGATGATCTTGCGTTTCTGATACTGCACC
Organism: Paraphoma chrysanthemicola; assembly: GCA_020744225.1. NCBI lineage: Eukaryota > Fungi > Ascomycota > Dothideomycetes > Pleosporales > Phaeosphaeriaceae > Paraphoma > Paraphoma chrysanthemicola. Next base: position 327,847 of record JAGMWG010000010.1, on the reverse strand, counting down.
TAGGCAACTCTAGTAGGACAGTCTCGGCAGCCCTCGCACAGGACTGCGATTCCAGGTTGCACTCTATACGGTATTGAATACCTTCTAGCTACGGTGCCTAGCTCACATAAGAGAGTATGAGCGTAATTGTAACTAGCCACAATGCACGTGAATATGGTATCAAGATAGCAAAACTTTCGGGACGACGTATCTCAGTAAACATTTAAGAGGTTCCGTACTGTCAAAGGTCTATGCAGACCTCAACATTTGATCAGATTTATTTAAGTGACAGAATGCGAATTCTCGGAAAACGCCAAGGAGAATAGTTACAGGAAACGTCCCTGCATGACTTTAGCATTCCGGGGGTAGCTATAGGATGGCTGATAGTGTCAAGAGAGTGCTTATGGAAGATTGCAAGACCGGATTTGGCCAAAACGGTAAAGGTCTATACCATGTACAGAATTTTCTTTGTCGTGCGAAAACCATTCTATACAAGCCTTGTCTGGGGAGATGAATGGAGAAGTCAGGTGACGAATAGATTTGAGGCAACCTCCCGTCAGCAGCCACTTACCAAATGCGGAAGTCAGCTCAAAGGTGTAATTCCGCAAACTATTAGCTCAGCAAGTGGCGTGACACTCGCTCAATGCCGGCGATGCTATTGGGTGTGAGAATAGAAATTGTGGGCATTGGTCAAGTCGCTCACGCCATGAAATACCCGTGTGGCCAGGAGGAAGAGCGCGTGGATTGGAGAGTAGCACTATGCGTACAAGCTGGTGGAGTACACAAGATTGAGCTGGGAGCCGCAAAGTCAAACGCGCAAATGCCTCTAATTCTGTACACTGAGGACTAATATGACAATCGCCGTTCATGCTGCGGCTTGTACCCTCCAAGTCTTGTTGTGTGCTCACAGGCAGTACCAAGCGAAAATTTGACTCAAGGAAATGAGGTATCGGTGTTGGTATTGGTTGTATGCTGTGATGCATCTGCTCATACCCCTTACTCGTCGTTGACCTTCTCTCCAGTACCAAGCTCCTTTTCAGACTTGGACTGCACCAACATACCCTTGTAGCCAGTGATGGGTTCGGAACCTTGGGCCTACGATCTGTTAGCGACCTTTTGCTAAGTACGGCAGTAGCAAGATACGCACCTTCAGGTACTCCTCAGAAGCCTCTTGCCACTCCTTGGTCATGGTGCGTGGTCGGATGGGGCTGGCGAACATGCGCGTGAATGCGAACACGGCGAAGGCGGCGGCGATCACACCAGCGGAGAGGAAGAAGACATTGCGTCCCTCATCCGGGGGCGGTGGTCGACGAGGACCGTGGGGACCGAAAGCGATGTAGTATGCTGTGAGGCACAGAGTTGTCAGCTGGGTGTCCTTATCGGCGACTCTGCGGTGGTCGTGATAGCTTTGATGTGGGCGCACTGGGCCAGCGGGCTGCCTCGGGTACCTTGATGAGAACACCAGATACGTCATGCGACGGCTCACAGCCAGCTGATGCGCCCGGAAGGTTTTTACGCACCGGCCTTCTTCTCCTGCAGAGTCATCTCCTTCCAGTCAACCTTCATGCGATCCCTCAATGACATCCAGAGGTCGGCCTGCTCCTGGGGAGGCATGTCTTCCCATCGCTTCTCGATGTTGGCGAGCGTCGGGTTGGAGATGGCGTGGGCCTGGCGGGTCTGCTGAAGCTGGCAGGCTACGGGGGCAGCCCGGGGCAGCGCTGTGCGTGTCGCGGTCGATGGGATGACGGCAGCCGAGCTCCTCGAAGCCCTGGCGAGGGAGGAGCGCAGCATGGCGGCGGGTGGAGTGGAGAGTGTCGAAAAATTGAAAGGAAAGGGAGTCGCTTCCCGTCGAGGGACCTGCAGCTGCCAATGGGTTGATGATGGGTGGTGGTGGAGGTCGGTACAAGGAGCAATTCGCGAAAATGAGGTTGCGGGAGCATGCCAAGCGGCCCGACCACCACGACAGGCAGTGGCATGATATTATCACCTTAGTCATCATTGGCTGCAGCCTCCAGCCTCACCACGAGCTTCAACACCGCTTCAACGGCATCGTGAGACCTGATGTAGGCAATATTGGAGGTGAGCCGACTGCATATGTCCTCGATCGCACGCTCCGCAAGGCTGTGCGCATCGTTGTTGCTGCTCGCGAAAGTCGAAGGTATTCTCCGTGGACTGACGCACGTGGCTGTGCATGTACCATCCACCCATCGTCGCGTCCATGGTGATGTACAATATACAGCGACAAGATTGTATTCATCTTTAGGAGTCAAGGGAGCACGCTTATATGCATGTCGCGACGACAGATTACGACGCCCGACACGCTCCAGGAAACGCCCGCAAACTGCCTCACGCGCTTGTTCAAAGTTTCTCCACGCATGTGCTGGGAGAACTTCACCAGTACATTAAGAGCTTGGGGTAGCGACATTCGGAGGCCATACGCCTTATGTAGTCGTTGTCTGCATCTTCGTAGTGGTCTGCTATAAACCGCCTTTGCAGTCAAAGTGCGTGAAGCCTCGAAAGGGAACAGTCACATTTTTAGACCAGAGAGCTCCGAGCGAGACCTCGAAGTAATCCTGTGATATGCCATCGCTTGTGCTCTATGTCTTTGTTGTTGGTTTGAAATGCGTGGTACTTCTTCGTCGCTGTGGCACAACCGGTGCCGCAAGCTTGGACCTCAGCTGCCATCATCGTGGAAAGCTTCCTGAGCTCGAGCTCGAGCTCGAGCTGTCAGCCCTACGAAGGTGTGTCCCTTTCGCCCCTCAGACGTTCATCTCCGTTCTGCTCTTTATGCAGGTACATGCGACGGTTTTGCACGCCATTGTGACACCAAAAAATTATGTGGTGAGCTCTTAGCTAATCCCTCTCCTAGCTCCCTCATGTCGGCCGCGGATGCTTGCCCACGCCTCAGAGTACCTCAACACCTGTGTCGTTGACTCGACGGCAGGACTTTCGGTGGTTAGACAAAACGTTCGCCTCCCCGCGCAGTCCGATCCCACTGCGTAGCGCTTGTAATTTATCTTATCGAATGAATGACCAAAGGCACCTGCACATCATGGGTCCGGCGCGCCAGCAAACATGAGAGTGCTTTTGACGGCATGTCAGTCATCCCACCAACATGAGGCATTACGCGACACGCGCATAGCTCTTTCGTAAGCGGTATCGGATGAACAATCCGTCTCGCTGTGCGTGCTCTGGCTGCAACGGCCAAGTCCAGAAATATGCAGCAAATATGCAAGGGTACAGCTTCGACCACATCACGAGCAGCTTCTCAGTGAAGAGGCTCTTTCGAGCAGAGACCGAATGGAGTGAAAGCCTCGGGCAATGTCTCAAGCACGAGAGTGAACAAAGCCGAGCTGAGCCTTGCGCTCCGTTGTATTCCGCACGCCCTCCTCGACGACAGCACGTGCCCGAGGTAGGAGGCTTTCCACCAGAGGTCCAGGTCCAGCACCCGGCCGGGTGTGTGGGAGCACAAACAGTATATTATTGGGTCCGGCCGTGCAGCATATCGGATTACAGAAAAAGTACTAACACCTGTGACGTCTCGTTCTGGTCTTTGCAGAGCATATTTAAGCATTGCCCCGCTCGTCACCCCACCAGCAGACCCAACAAACACCGCGCCTTCCATCAACAGCAAATCTCTTCTCCTTCCCACCCCATACCCCCTTCAATTACCTTTAAACAGTGAGCGCGCCTCTTATCAACACCATCTACCATCACCACTGACTTAGTCCCAGCACAAGAATCAATTCATCATGGTCGTCAAGGTGAGCTCCTTCTACCCCGCTTGACCTGGCGGCAGGCATTGACAGCTTCACAGGTCGGAATCAACGGCTTCGGTCGCATTGGCCGTATTGTCTTCCGCAATGCGTAAGTAGAGCTTCCTTTGGAGCTGTTGAAGGAGCTTATCGGCTAACAACAGCCTGCAGCATCGAGCACAACGATGTCGAGATCGTCGCCGTCAACGACCCCTTCATCGAGCCTCACTACGCCGTAAGCATCTATAGTCCTCACATCAATTGCAGTCGCCCAAAGAAGAGCGAGCTTCGCGGAAACGGTGTTTTTGTAACAATGGCTAATGCACGCCTAGGCATACATGCTCAAGTATGACAGCACACACGGACAGTTCAAGGGCGACATCAAGGTCGACGGCAACAACCTGACCATCAACGGCAAGACCATCCGCTTCTACATGGAGAAGGACCCCGGCAACATTCCATGGAGCGAGACTGGCGCCTACTACGTCGTCGAGTCCACCGGTGTTTTCACAACCACCGAGAAGGCCAAGGCTCACTTGAAGGGTGGTGCCAAGAAGGTCGTCATCTCCGCTCCATCTGCTGATGCTCCCATGTTCGTCATGGGCGTCAACAACGAGACTTACAAGTCGGACATCGAGGTGCTCTCGAACGCGTCCTGCACAACCAACTGCTTGGCTCCTCTTGCCAAGGTCATCAACGACAAGTTCACCATTGTTGAGGGTCTGATGACCACCGTTCACTCCTACACCGCTACACAAAAGGTCGTGGACGGCCCTTCGGCCAAGGACTGGCGTGGTGGCCGCACCGCTGCTCAGAACATCATTCCCAGCAGCACCGGTGCCGCCAAGGCTGTCGGCAAGGTCATTCCTGAACTCAACGGCAAGCTTACCGGCATGTCCATGCGTGTCCCCACCGCAAACGTCTCCGTTGTCGACTTGACTGTCCGCATCGAGAAGGGTGCTTCATACGACGAGATCAAGGAGGCCATCAAGGCTGCTGCTGACGGACCGCTCAACGGTATGTATCAAAATTTGTCGTGAACACGCATCAATTCTGACTCTCACAGGCATTCTCGGCTACACCGAGGACGACATCGTCTCTTCCGATTTGAACGGTGACACTCGCTCGTCCATCTTCGACGCCAAGGCCGGTATCTCCCTCAACAAGAACTTCGTCAAACTCGTTTCATGGTATGACAACGAGTGGGGCTACTCTCGCCGTGTCCTCGACCTTTTGGTCTACATTGCCAAGGTCGATGGTAACGCCTAGGAATCAGGACAGAGCCAGGCGATGCCTAAACTCTGAGCTTCTGTTCTTCAACCTAATTTGGTGTAAGAGGAGGTTTGCAATGTGCGGATGATGCCAGCGAGGAAGAAAAAAAGGCTCACAGTCCATATGATATGCTAGACATGAAATAAATGAATAATCGAGACAACAAACAAACACTCTTAGAAAAGATGTGGAGTGATGATCAGTCTACTCACCCGTCTAGATCCCTGTCGGGGTTCTTCCTAGTTCCCGAGGCATGCACCTAAGATCCTTCGCGGAAGGTATTTCCAATGCGAACTAGTTGCCGGGTGTCGACCGCATCGAGCCCACTTTTGTAAAAGAAGCGGAAAGCGTCTACGGCTATTGCATAGTGGGAGGACGCAGGGAAATCATGCGGGAAGGACCGGCCCAGGATCGGAAGATATAGGTATCCAAGACAGGTGGGTAGTGACGGCTTCGCTATCTAGCATGGAAGACCCGACTACTCAGACGCACGTACAAATGTCTGCGGGGTTGAGCACGTGTGCGAGTCGTTTTGTGGTCGAGGAGAAACGTGCCCACATGTGAGTTTGTGCCTTGCGAGATGATGGACGTAAGCCTCTTTCTCATTTGACGTGCCGGAGCCTCATTGCACGCTCTTTGCTTCAGCTTGATCATCTGTTGAATGCATGACTCCTACTGAATACTCGTTAATTTTTCCTTCAGGCGTGCACGTTACAAGCATATACAAGTGAAAAGGGAAGGCAGAAGATGAAGCTGGACTGAGGACATCCGCACGTGTGCTACTGGTGCTGACACCCTCAAATGCACGTTTCATCGGTGGCTCGTAACGGCCTCGCGCTTCTCATGGGTAAGGGCGTCAAGTATAGCAACAAACGTCTCGACATATACCCGCAGTAGCATCTCGTTCAGTTGACAACAGCTCTTACTCAGTTGGAAACGAGGCTAGTGTCTTGGCGGCTTAGTCATCCCTCTCTTGGCCTCCGTGTGCTGCCCATGTCCATCAGTCTAGCACTCTATACCAGCCACAATCAACACCTTTTCTTGTTCCTGGCCATTGGCCACGCCCAGTGATTACTCAAGCCACAACGACTTTCGTCGATTCACAAAGCTTGTGCGAGGAAGCAACGCACTTGTAACGCGCGATTGTCGTTGATCTTCGCGAAGTAAGACATCAAAGTCGCAAGAATGCATCAGCAATATCACTGACAATGTTATAGATTCACTTTGAAGAACTTCCCAGTGCGACCAGTATAGCCACTTTGCTAGGCGTTCGCCCATACTTGAGGCTCAACAGTTGTCTTCAGTGCGCTATCGGCTCAACCTAAATAATTCGACCCACAATCGTCCAGATGTGGTGAAAAGGTAAGTAGCGAGTTCATCGCGTTATTCCTGGGCGCACATCTCTCCAACCGTTATGTCTAGCCTGGCTTCACCTGGTTGAACCTGGTGCCTGCCCAACTAGACTTTGAGTCCTTTCCCGCTTCGCTTGCTCTGTTGTAGCGTCTGTCCATATGTTTTTTCCGAGTTTTGCGTTCAGTCTCATTTATTTGGACAACGTGGACTGCATCTCTCTCGTCAGATGGCTGCCGGTCTTGGCGTAGCTCATCACCTCTGCTTTACTCTTTCGTGTTTGTCCATTCACACTCTGACAACAAAAGCCCGCAGAACAACCTGGAATGGAGCGAGGCGCTAGCGCCCACTTCAGAAGCTCTGCCGAAGCCATGGATGACGATGACTACCCCATGGAAGACGATGTGCTCGCATCGACAGAGCTCAACGGCGACACACTGAATGGGACCATTGACCCGACTAAGCTTGGTTTCGACAATTCAGTGCCTTCCAGGAGCGACCAATTACCGTTCCACAGCCCGTCCAAGACAGCTGCTTTCTCTCGCACAAATGATCAATTGAAAGCTTTCAGTTCGTATCCGGGTCCAAGTCAGTCAGACAAGATGGATCTAGCCCAGACCACGCCAACACGCCGCACAAGTCCTGAGGTCCGGATAGCGCCGAAGCCAAGGGTCGCTGCCCTCCCCTATGCTTCATCAAAAACTGGTCTTGTATACGATCCTCGAATGAGATTTCATGCCGAACTCGCAAGCATGTCAGTCAACGAGGATGACATACATCCGGAAGATCCGCGGCGCATTCATGCTATTTTCGAGGAAATCCGGCAAGCGGGCTTAGTTGGCTCATCGAGCACACCAGAAGACGAGGCATCTGAAGCACATTGTTGGCGGATAGCTTTACGATCGGCCAGCAAGCATGAGATTCTTTTAATCCACACCGAGGAGCACTATGCATTTGTTGAGTCATTGCAAAGTATGTTAGCGTTCCAAGCAGATGACAGCGGCTAACCATTTCTCAAGCCATGTCCTTAGAGCAACTTAAGTTTGAGGCTGAGCGACTAGATTCCATCTATTTTAATCACTCGACATACGAGTGCGCAAAGCTCGCAGCTGGAGGAGCCATCGAGGCATGCAAAGCAGTCGTACAGGGTGCTGTGCGCAATGCCATTGCCATCATTCGGCCTCCTGGCCATCACGCCGAAAGTACACAGCCATCTGGCTTCTGCATATTTAACAATGTCCCCATAGCAACTCGCGTCTGTCAAGAGGCCTACCCAGAGGTGTGCCGTAAAGTGCTCATTCTGGACTGGGATGTTCATCACGGCAATGGTATTCAGCACGCGTTCTACGACGATCCAAACGTACTTTACATATCCTTACATGTCTACCGGGATGGTAATTTCTATCCCAATCTGCCAGACGGTAACCTGGATTATTGTGGAGAAGGCGCAGGTGAGGGCAAGAATGTCAATATTCCCTGGGCCGACCATGGCATGGGAGACGCAGAGTATCTTTACGCATTCCAGGAGATCGTTATGCCGATTGCGACTGAATTCAATCCTGATCTTGTCATCATTTCGGCGGGCTTTGACGCTGCAGAAGGGGACCTTTTGGGTGGATGCTTCGTAACGCCTGCTTGTTATGGCCACATGACGCACATGCTTATGCGCCTCGCGAAGGGAAAGCTGGTAGTTTGTCTCGAGGGAGGATACAATCTCCGCTCTATTGCCCGATCGGCGCTCGCAGTTACCAGAGTGCTTATGCTGGAGCCTCCAGATCGACTGCAAGACGACCTGCCCGCCCCAAAAGACAGTGCCGTTCATACCATAGACCAGGTAAAACGGCAGCATTCGAACTTTTGGAAATGTCTCTACCCGAAGCACATGGACAAAACCGACCCTGGATTCCAGGATATGTACCGGCTACATGAGATTATACGGGAGTGGCAGAGCCAACGCCTTTCTCTTGAGCATGCAATGACACCACTTCCTCTACAGATCAACAAGGCCGGGCTGACACAAACATTTGAGCACAATGTCATAGCAACGTAGGTGTCCAAGCTAGGTCGACTTCTCGAATTCTGACTGGTGTAGCCCACATTTCATGGAACGTAACCCACTTCTAGTCATCTTTCACGACCCTCCCAACTTTCGCGACAACCCCGATCCGGTAACCGGGAAAAGGGAACTCCACAATACTTGGCTTGTGAGTATATGCAGTCTTGCGCTGTAAATCCGCTGACTTTGAGCACAAAGACTGATGTGACCAAGAAATACATTGATTGGGCTATAGACAATGGCTTCCAGGTTGTAGATGTGAATATACCCAGGATCGTCGCTGTTGAGGACGTGAGTACTTTTCAATGCGACGCTGCGCACTACTGATGTCGTCGCAGCCAGACGAAGCGTACGTGAGATCAGATGATTCAGCGGCACGTGCCGAACAGACGCGGGAGCTGGCGGCATACATCTGGGAGAACTACATTGAGTGAGTAAACATATTCGAGACCCCGATGTTGCCTAATCCGGTTACAGGCCGAACGATGCTACACAAGTATTTTTCATGGGAATCGGAGATGCCTACCTCGGACTTGTCGACCTCTTGAGCCGATATGGTCAGTGTGAACCATTGCTTAGTCGAGTAATACCTGCTGATTCCGTAGAAAATTGTACGGATCATGATAGCGTTGTGGAGTGCTTGATCGGCTTCGTAGCTGAAACCACGATTCAATCAATAAAGCGAACGACGGACGACACGATCGCAGACTGGTATCACAAAGTAAGTTGATGCACGAAGAGTTTGGGTGAAGGAAGCTGACAACATGCCATCTTAGCACTCGAAGATTTTCGTTAAGAACAGTCACTTTGTGTGGGATCCATCGCGGCAACGGAAGCTACGCCGCAAGCTAGGCAATCTCATCAAGTCACCACAAGACTCGCTTGACACGATGCTGGAAGAACATCAGAAAGAGGTGCAAGACTTGCTCTTGGAAAGAAGGAGCGAGTACGAGGAAATGAACGACGTCTCCAGCCGTACTGACGATCAGGTGCAGACGGCGCTGAGAAGCCCACCCCTATTTGGCGGGCCATTCACTCCAAACTCGAGACAAGAGAGCATGACCAAGTCAGTCAAAAGCCCCATACTACCGCCCGTGGGTATATTTTCGATGCCGTCGCACAGCCCGAGAAGCCCTAGAAGCCCGTTGAAGAAGACGTATTGAGTTCGAGGTGGACCCACAAGACTGCTATTCATTGTTACCTGCATTACCGAGCGCGTTCTACTCACGGTTTAGCCACGCGATTTTCTCGAGCCTCAGGTGCTTTTTCGATGCTTCTTTCGATGTAGCCATGTTCGAATTGGATACACGCCACCGCGCCACTAGGAGATTATTTACGTAGCAGCCGGTCGGCAACGTTCAAATACACTTTCCTTGTCAAAGGCCAGTCAGTAGCACGGCCCGCTTCTGCTTATACTAATACGGGTGCACTGTGACGGCTCACTGAGAGAAATAACCACAGTCATCATTGCACAATAACCTTTGCAGCTTGAATTTGGCATGTCGCGAATAATTGCATCCCGAAGTGTGCACAGACACTTCGGCCCCTGACGACAAGTTCGCTTCTGGAGCGCGCCTTCCCGCGATCAGCAATAGTGGGTCTAAGGCTTGACGATGACAACGCGACTTCAGCTGCCACCACTTGCGCGGCAATAAACATGTCGAGATTTTGTCTTGGTATAGCCCCTTACTAATGTAGTTGAGTGTCGTGAAAACAACACCCGCGCGATCACAACTCTCTTGATACGAGGGCAGGAGCAGGAAGAGATCACGAATCCTTTAGCAAGAGCAAGGAAACGAGATGGCCTGAATCTCTGCGATTGCTGAGACCTACCCAACGGACTAAGCTTCACTGCCGGATAGGACCAAGCGATGTTCTATGTCAGTAGGCTTGCCGAGTCGATCTAGCGAGCACCTTTCTACACGACCCGACTGTGCACCTTTCCCCGCAAGCAAATACTGCAAAAGTCTCCACCAATACCCCAACGCCTCGTACCTGTGACTTTCCATTTCATGTCGACTTGAACACAGCCCAGTTATGAGCGGACTCAAATGCCTGTCAAAAGCTACGTTTATGGTCGTTGTAAACGTATTTCGTCTTTCTATTCCGTACACGAAGCTATGCTGGAAATGGAATGCCTTGGCATTGATGGGACAGCTGTGGCTTCGGCGCTATGGCAATGGCTTACGGCAATGGCGCATGGCAGGCTCGATAAATCAGTTCAATCCCCAAAGTCATGTCAGTTGAGGTTTCGCGGCTTGCCCTTTCTTACACTCGTTTTGCGTTGTTCTGTGGCTGTCCTTGTCGGTCTTTAAGTTTTAGTATTCTTTAACAATATCTCGTCCGCTCGACAAGAATTGTTTGGTATCGTTGAGGAAGGAAGACTTTTGAGCTGGTCCGGCTTCATTGTCTCGGGGCGTCCCACACACAGCGAGTGGAAAGACAGTCATGCCTTTGTCATGGACCTCAGCTATGGCATTGGCCCTCAGCTCCTCCTACTTTGCATCATCCGTCACCGCGCAGGCAGTAGATGCTTTCCTGACTTCAGTTGTTCCGATAGCAGCAGCAGCTACATCAACTACGACAGCATCAGGCACATCGAGCACTCCGCAAGTGCACATTATCAAAGCTGGAGCAGGCGGATTCAAATTCGAACCCCAGCAAATCACCAACGTAGCAATTGGCGACGTCGTGTCGTTTGAGTTCTATCCACCAGACCATTCAGTCGCGAGGGCAGAGTTTGGATCAGCATGTGTGCCATACGAGTACAGTCACCGAGACAAGAAGGGCTTCTGGTCGGGAACTCAATACGTTGACACCATGGCTGAAGTAGTTATCCATCTCGAAACAAATACTCATCATGCTAATATCAGTACACAGGTCACAACTTACAATATCACAATAAACTCCACCGAGCCCATCTTCTTCTACTGCGCCGCGCCCAACTCATGCAAAGGCGAACTCATGGTTGGCGCCATCAACCCCAACTCGACACAAACCCTGGCCGCACAGATCCAGTCTGCAAAATCCGCTACCTTGCAACTCGCACCAGGCGATGCGATACCCCGTGAAGGCGGCGCAAGCTCAACACCGACATCTACATCTGAGCCTACCTCACAACAAAACCCTGCTCCACCTCATAAGCTTTCAACTACGATAATCGTAGGCATAATAGTCGGTATCGTAGCCTTCCTAGGTCTCTGCGCCGCATTGTTCTTCTTCATCGGGCGCTCCAAAAGCCTGAAAGAAATTGTGCGCAAGCACGACGAAGGCGCACAAATGAAGCCCGTGGGTGTTGGCGTAGGCGGAAACGCCGGATACTCGGAGCTCGGTGTCGCGATGCATCAGTTCCCTGTGCCGCCGCAGACACCGCAGTCAGGGTATCAGAATGAGGGAGGTTGGGGAAGTCCGGCGCCGGCGTATTCGAGTCCGGTGGTAGGACATGCGGGCTTGCATTTTAGGTCAGTGGTCGTGATGAATGGAAGTGCTGGGGGAAATGCTAACAAGGGACAGTGATCAAAAAGGAGCGCCAGGTGGTGTGGTGGAGTTGCCGAGTCCGACGCTGGGGAGGCAAGAGTTTGTGGCGGAATTGGATGGGGGTTATGTGTGTGGGCAGGAGAAGAGGCGGTGATGTTTGGTATGAACTGTTTGGGTGAGTGAGCCAAATGTGATGACTGCATTCAATGCGTGGTATCACGTTATCAATCTATAGCCATATGGGATTCTTCGGCCTCCGACTAAGGTAAGGAGGCACCCGCATGATCAAAAGGATTCAAGATGCCGTATTGAAGCGGGGCCCAAGTCAAGTATGAAGTCACTCCGAAATCACAGAGTGACCAAAGCTGATGGATGAGCCGGGTCGCAATTGCCCGATGCTGCATCCAAGACAGCCTCGCCCGCGTGATCGGCTTGCCGCACGATGCAGCATCGGGCCTTCTAACAGTCTAGACGCGCTCGTGACCAGCGGCTTCAGTCAATCATCAGCGCGCATTTGCACACGTTGTCGGCAGACCGCGGCTCCCGGCGTTTCTCCGTGCTGGTGTTCCCTGGACGGCATGGCAAACAAGGACGCGGAGACTAACATGGATCAGTTTTTCTCGCTGGTGTAGGGCTTAGTCTGCTACGGAGGGCGGTAGCGAACGATGACGAGCGGGAACTGCCCATGGCCGTTGCTGCTGGGGGCACTGTCGACGCGGTGAGAATTGCCAGCTTGTCGCGCCACTTGCAGCCAGAGCCCATAGAAGCGCAAACCATGTGTCATGTTGCACTGCGGGCGGCGAAAGGGTGCGTCGCCTATGCGGCCCAATAGCCGTCAAGCCTGAGCGAACGTGTTGCTGCTGTGCAGCTCGCGAGCGACGAGGATCTGACTTTGGGCCTGGCCAAGCTTCGCGCTCTGGGAATGGCGGCATCGCGCCTCCAGTTTCTTTTACCACGCCCGACGAGCCTCTGCCGCACCGTTGCTCCTCCCGCTGCCTCCTGCTCCACGAACCACTTGACACTGCCTCCGACTATGACGGTCTTGGACATTCCCAGCGGGCATCCTCCACTCCAACCTTAGCCCACCAGCCCTTGCAGCATCCCGCCGCGCATCACTGTCGTAGGTGCCCACACCGTTAACGGCTGCGCTGCCTCGACATGCTCACCTCGTCGCCGACCATATCAGCGCCTTCGTCGCCCTCGGCAGCATTCCACGCCCCATCCCGCGCATACCATGCCTCGCGACGCACGTCGGCCTCTTCCAGCACCCACTCGCCCCGCTTCACCGTGAGCGGCGCCCAGTCGCGGCGGTACGACGCTGCCCCGTCCTCGAGGCCAATACCAATCCCCTCGCCTACGTCTGCCTACGCGCAGTCACCGCAGAGCCGCAAGAGGGCTTACGTCGACGTGGGCACCCAGTACACCCCGCCCGGTTTCCCCCCCACCTATCAGCTACCGACGCTGGTCAGCAAAGAGACAGTCGAGATCGCTCCACTGAACACTCTCTCAATCACAAGCACACAGCAGGGGGAAACCTCTGCTGAACCTGTAGCTACGGAGCCGCCGGAGCCTTCGTTGCGGGTGGATCCGCAGCCCGTCGCTCCGGCCCAACATGCGCAACCTCAGGTCCGACGAGCTTCCAAGGAGAGCCTGCGATCGGTCGTAGAGCAGGATGGTGTGCCCAAAGAAGCGAGCGCCGTCTTGCAGGTGCCTCCATCGCCAGCCAAACGCGCGCGGCCGCAGGAGCCCAATGTGAGGGTCATGCCGCTGCACTATGAGACCTGCGATGTGAAAGATCTTGGCGTGTTGATCTCAGATATGCTCATGGAGTTGGTGCGCATTAATGATGAGCAGCCGCTTCGGGACGGGACTCTCACGAGATTCCATTCAAGGTACGAATTCTGGGCAGGTGCAAGTTAACCTTGAAGCTGACGGATTGTGCGCAGAGCACCACCCGGCATATCAGTACGCGACTACCTTTCCCGCCTCATCGTACACGCCACGCTGTCGCCTCCTATACTTCTCTCCATGGTCTTCTACGTGGACAAGCTATGCGCCATGTACCCCGCCTTCACCATCAGCAGCCTTACAGTGCACCGATTCCTCATAACAGCGGCGACAGTAGCCGCCAAAGGGCTCAGTGATAGCTTCTGGACCAATGGACTCTATGCGAAAGTCGGAGGGGTGAGCATAAGAGAGTTGGCGCTCCTCGAGCTGGAGTTCCTAAGAAGGCTAGATTGGCGGATAGTCCCGAAGCCTGAGGTTCTGGTTGACTACTACAAGGGCTTGGTAGAACGAGGGTCAGGCTTCGTGATAGAGAAAGAGCCGGAAATGGACCCGACGCCCAGCTCGCAGCAAGCACATACTCCTACCGGTTCTGCTACTGGCATACATACCAACGAACCAGGCCCATAGCTGAACGCCCAGCATCTTTTTACAGCAACAGCGCCACCTGCTCCTGCAAACGTGGCACTGTACAGTCGCGTGTCACTTGTCTATGCCTCATCAAGGCTGTATAACCTCAGACTGTCTTATCTGTCGTGCGATTCCGCAGTGTCGTGGCTGTCTATCTTGCTGCAACACCTCGAGGGACGTATCGGCTAAACGTGAGCATGCACTACTGCTCTGATTGCGAGCTGAATCCCGCTGCTCGAGGGTCAAGGAGGTGTGGAGTCGCATTGGAAGAAGTACATTGGCAGTAACCATCAATGTCGTGCTTGTGCCCTGATCGAGCGTCTTGATAGGGCGATTTAGGTGCCGTTGCGCATCGGTTCGGCTCGTTGCGGCTCACTTCCGGTTGGAAGGTGTTCCAGCTGATAACAGCATCAGCGCTGCAATGCGGCGGTTTCGACACGAGGGTACGGTAGGAGGAAGTACATGATCGCCGCGCCATCAGCCCACAGAGCGCAGGACTGCTGGCAGCAATGCAGGGGAGGGCAAAAAGACGGGCAGCATGATTGGATAGATAGCAATAACGCGAGGGCAATAAACCCGAACTCGACTCCACTGGTGCTTTCTGTAAGCGTGCTAAATGCTCCAGCAGCTAACAACAGTACGTGGACGAATATTGACCAATACCAGCATACCCTTGCAAACTTTAGCACTGCATGCACACAGAAGTGAGGCTACCGTTCTCATTCCATGGCCCTTCTTTGCATACCGTCGAGCATCCTTTGATTGAGGACGGAGGGGCACCGGCCACAGCCATGAGAGTGCACGGAGACGCAGAATGACATGCGCGTGGTCTCCATGTCGCGGGCCTGACTTAGCGACCCTACTTGAAACCATCCCATACTCCACCAGCCGTTCCCCACCCCCACTACCTCCTCAGCGCATTACTATAAACAACGACGTTGGAGAGGTCGTGTGCCCGCGCGCCCGCAGACCCCATTCCGATCGTAAGCCGATCTCCGTCTATCCTCGGCGGTAGACGCGTCTCTCGTTCAAGTGGGCGGCTGGAGCGCGACCATAGTACCATGAGAGTGAGTGCTTGTCACGAGAGCTCACCCAGGCCCTTCTGCATGTCTCTCGCTTGCTACTTCACTCACCACGCGCCGTCCCAGCCGGGTGGAGCCTTGTATCCTCAGCTAACATTCCAGCAGCACCCCACGTAGCTGCCTCTACCACAAGCACTGCTATGCGGAGAACATGAACACGGAATACGCCCATTGGGATTACAGTCAGCACCAGTACGACTCAAAATGGGGCCTCCGTCTGCCAGAGGCGCCTGTGCCGCCCGCGCCCATGCAATTCGCGTTTCCTGAGCAGCCCGTCGCGCGCCTTGCCGATGGCTTTGGCCAGCTGCAGCTTACAAACGGGAATGTGAATGCGAGCGGGAATGGGAAGCCACCAAGAACGCGAACCACGCCCATCACTACACGCTCGCGCATCACCCGCCATGGCTCTAACCCCAATCCCGTTCGACCCTCGTCCAGCGGCGGAGAAGCCAACATGGTCCCCTACCGATCGTTTGCTGCGCCCAAGCGCTCAGAGTCGTACTCACACCCCACCCCGCTCGACGACTTCCGCAAATCGCGACGGTGGCCGCCGAGCGGTTACAGACAGGATGACCACCTGAAGCCCGAGAAGGCCGAAGATCTGATATGCGCCGGCGCGTCTACATTCAAGGGGTACTGGGATGCGGTGCCAAATGCCCCAGGCTATGACCGTTTCTACGCCGTCATGGAGTCTGAACACCAGAGCAGAACGGACCGCGCGTCGTTCCAGCAACCAGCATACCGCGAAATGTCACTGAACATGACAGGCGCATCCGACAGTCAATTTCCGTGGCTGTCTCAGGAGCAACCTTGCATGGCATATGCTTTTGGGAAGAGCGCCGGTACAACTACGCTCAACTTCTGGGTGAGCAAGTCTGGGAGTAGCAACCCACCTACTCAGTTCGACAGCGATGTCAAGCCGCGAAAGATTAAGCTTCTGCAGATTTTGGACCGGCTGCAGAAGCTGGAGAGCGGCCTCAACGAAGATGTTAGTTCATAGTTCCGCCAGGGATGCTTTGGTTGTTTGACCTAACATTTGACAAAACAGGACCCTGAAGAGATGTACCGTTACTTGTATGCCACGCTAATCGACGACCCGGAGAAGTTCACAGGCAACCCTCACTTTGCTGTAGAACAGCAGATTGCAGATCTCATCACTGTTTTGACCAACCCAAGATGGATAGACTTTTCACTTGCGAAGAACCAGGTAGTAGCAAAGTTCTTCGATGCCCCGGATCAGCACAAGAAGCAGGAGTTCTTCCACCAGCTGCTACTCTCGGTGGAGCTCTATCTGCGGATACATTCACGGGAGCACACTGACAAGGCAAAGCGAAAGCTCATCATGCAACTACCGCCTATTATCACCTGGGATCTTGCTGTAGCACAACGCTGGCTTGAGAATATGGAGATCACAAAGTCAAGGACCTCTTCTACACAGAGCACCTTTAGCTTTGAGCTGAAGAGCAAACATAGGCAAAAGGAGGCACTGCGGACATTTGCATCCACATTGAAGTGGCCAAACATGGATGAGGTTGACTATGTCCTGGATGAACAGGACATAAAGGAGAAGCCCCTCGAAGACCGCTCAGCAGACGCCATGTCATGGTTCTCAGGAATCATACTGCCCGGACGGACACTACCCTGGCTTATCATGAATAGCTTGATTGACTGTGACCGCGATACAGGGGATGCTCTTAAGTATCTGACACACATGCAGCCCGCATCAGGCTTTCAATACCGCGCGAACACGTACTGGTCGTCGCAATGCATCGTTGGTAAGGTTCTAGGAGCCGCGAGAGGCGTCAAGCAGATCGCAGGGTGGGTAGGCCCTTGCATATACACACCGGACTTGAAGAGGACGGAATGTGTCAAGGTCAAGCAGCTCACATCGCTTGATCCGAAACTGAATTCAAACGACGTGGAGTCAATGGCTGAGCGCACCAACCCACTTGGTCCTGTAGACGACAGCTACCCAGTCGACGATTACGAAGTGCCAATGCCCGACACAGAGGATGTGACCGACCTGATCAGGATCGAAAAGCTTGGTTTCCAGCCCTCAAAAGAGCAGCCATCGTCTGCGAGACATATTCCTGGCGCACCGCTGGTGTTTGATGCGGCAATTTTCTTCGCTTGTGGCGGGAAGAGCTGGCCGATGAAGTTGCGCTATGATGTCGACTTCATCAATGCTTTCCCTTGCCACCAGGGTCCTCATGGTGGGCAATCTCCCGAGCACCAGCTGACGAACCTTGCTAATATGTTTTAGTTCTCTTTTACGACTTTTCTTACAAGCCCATCAAGATCGATGATGGCCTCGTTGATATTCACGACTGGGGCCGCCAATCCGGACGCATCTCTCGCCCCAGCTCATCACGGTCTTCACCAACAAAGAAGGCTCTTGCTATCACAAATGGCGAGACCAAATCGGCCCACGAACAAGTCACCAAGGTTCTTGCCATTGAGGCACTAGGTGTTAGCGACAACGAAGTGTTTGCAAGAGCGTGGTGCGCAAACCATGGGCACAGTGCTGTCGTAGCGAATATCAAAGAAACATGCATGGCATGCGCCATCAGGGAAGCATATGCAGCATGCGTCTCGGTGGTCATCCTCACCGAAGGCGGAAGCGTCAAGGAGAATGATGCAGACATTCCCGAACTCGATCGACCTGAACGAATCTCGATTCCTGGAAGCTTTTGGTAGCATGCACGGCACATTTGCCTTGCAGCACTGCTCAACACGCTTACGATTGCTATAGCATTCACAGGCCTTTTCATTCTCCGATCTTTGCTCTCACGACTTTTTATGGGATTAGGCGTTAGCTTGCTGCATTTATGGGTGGCATACGGCACAAGGGTGCCAGCATCAGTAGCCAAGCATTGTGGCTACGAAATTAAGGACGGCTGGGCAGGTTTTATGGCTGTATGGTTATGTATGCATGGGACTATGGAAGAGGCTACGACTGCACTTACGATTATGTATTTATGTCTTATGAATGTATGAGTTCTTGAAGCTGATCTTAGGCAAAGTGACCATTGTGGCCCGTGCATACGTGACGTCTGACAGCCGTTCGGAGGCACATGCGAACGGTGGAGCTACGCGCGATACGTGGATTTACAACACACTGAAGAACTTTCCACAGTCGCAAGAGGGCCAGCTCACAGTGTCTCAGGCTTGGTCGATCTCACCTCAGCGACTCGGTGCCTTGTCGCCTTGCAGGCAGTAACCTCGCAACCTTACCACGGAGATCTCCCCGCAGCAACGCATCGTACCGTAGGAATCGCCGTTACATTTTCTCATTCAATCGCTACACCTTTTAAATTGATTAACCACCGGATCGAAGTTTTCAGCGCCACTTCCTGCGCCGATGCGGTTGTGCGACCATCCCATTCGCGCCGAACGGTTGTAGCACGCATCACGCATTACCAAACCTCACGTAGTCGCTGCCCCCGGCGCCATGGGCCGCTCCACCATTCCTCCTGCGCTCATCGAGCTGTCCAATCCCAGCACACCCGAAGCACAAGTCGCCGCGCTACAGAGCCTCAAGAACGAGATTGTTGGGCACGAGCAAAGGAAGGACCTCGCGGTTACACATGGAGTCATCAAGCCGCTGGCAGGCTTACTTCGGAGCGAGGCGAGGAAAGGCGGCAAAAGGCGAAGAGCGCACCAAAATGGACATGGATCGGGCTTGTTCACAGAGAGCAAGCGGAGCTTGTCGGAATGGACGACCGAGGACGAGTTGAGGTTCCAAGCGACGCTCGTCGTGGGCAGTCTTGCGAACGGTGAGCCTACATCGCGACGGAAACAGTGAAGGGGACAATGGCTGATATGTGAGACGCACAGGTGGTCCAGCATTCATTGCGCCGATTCTCGCAGGCAATGTTCTCCCTCCACTGCTCGAAGCACTGCGTCCCAGCGAGACGCCGGCGAAGCTTGTCTCGACGACGTTGAAGACGCTTAACCAGATTGTCGATGCCGTTGCGCAGGAGAAGCCATGGGCGGACATGTCGGACACATCCTCACGGTCGACGCTGGCATTCGCGGTTAGCGAGCAAATATACGCGAGGCCAGTGATCGAGAGCCTGGCAGAGATATTGTCGCAGTCGGCAGGGACAATGAAGGCGAACCTGCAGATATCCTTGGTGGTTCAGCTCATCATGAAGACATGCCAAGAGGACAATCAAAAGAAGATGCTGGTCGAGTCTGGCCTCCTCGATCTGTTGGCTAGCAAGCTGGCTGCTATTGCTGCAGCCGACGAGTCTACACAGGATCCGGATGCGAAACCAACAGTCCGCGACCAGCTACCCCGAGCCTGTCTTTCTGATATACTAGAAGCAGTTGCAGCCATTATCAAGGACTCACACTTCTACGCCGCACGTTTCCTGTATTCCCAGCCGATACAGCAGCTCTTTGGGTGGCCAAAGGACCGCGCGACAGCTTCGTACGATGGCTACAGTGGCACTTCGCAACCGTCGTGGGACAAGCTCATACCGCGCGTGCAAACCATGACAAGCAAGTCGGACTCGTACACCAAATCATGGCCTGCGCTTGGATCGTACACCGCTGCCACTGTTGAGAACTATGGCCGGCTACCGAGTGTGGAGTCATTGCAACAGCCAACAGGACGAGGCATTATTACAGACGAGTCTGAATCACCACTGTTCATATGGCTGATGTTTGTCGCAAGACGGGGCGAGGGCAGGGAGCGATTGTCTGCGTGTTGGCTCTTGGCTTTACTGAAGAAGTTTGGCGAACGGTGGCCGCTCAATGATCCCTCCAAAACGACACGAGAACGACACTTTTCGTATTTGATCATTCCCCTCGTTGTCAAGATGATTGAGGAATCGTCCCCAACTTCCGATCACGCGAAAAAGGCATATGCTTCCGGCCCGGCAGCGAAAGAAGAGATGCGCATTGTTCTGGAACGGTCGCCGCTTGTGCTTGCAGAGCTGGTTTCGAGCAACAAGTCGCTCCAGTCCGCGGCTGTCGATGCTCGTATCATGCCAACGCTGGTGCAGATACTTAAGAGATCATTTGATACAGTCACAACGAATGCGAAGCCGCTATGGCAACCAAAGTCCGCATCGCACGAGCTCAAGGACCCCATGATTGACCCAGCATCATCAGCGCTTGGGCGGTCTGGCCTGAGCGCCGATGTCCTGCATGCTTTCAAGTACCGAGAGAGTGTCCTCTTGGCGCTAGCAGCTCTTGCAGGAGATCAAGATGGACTGAGGAAGCTCGTCATCGAAATGGGTGCAGCGACCCATATTATCGAAGCCATGGTGCCCTACTCCGAAAAGGAGGAGCCCAGTACGGCTTCGACGACATCAAAAGATGGTAACCCGGAGTCGGTACTCATTGCAGCATGCAAAGTAACACGCTCTCTGTCAAGATCAGTCAGTGTGCTAAGAACGAGTCTTATCGATCATGGTGTTGCTCAGCCAGTTTACGAGCTTCTTACGCACCCCAGTGTCAAAGTCCAAATAGCTGCGACTGAAGTCATTACCAACTTGGTGCTGGATTTGTCGCCGATGCGTCCGGTATGTTAGTGGTCTGTATTGTGAACCGTTTGCTGATAAATTTTAGGAGATCATCGAGGCTGGCGTTCTACGAGCTCTTTGCGAGCAGTGTCGGTCGGCCAACTTCAATCTTCGCTTCGGAAGCCTTTGGGCTCTTAAGCATCTATGTCTTGGGCTGCCACAAGACATGAAGAAACAGTGCCTTGATGAGCTTGGTGTTGGCTGGCTTGTACAGGCGCTGAACGGTGAGCCGAGCAAACCTGCTATGGGCACACCAAATGCTGCAGGCGAGCAAGTAGACCTCCTGAACTCCGTCGATGACCCGCATATGGATCTTGATGAGGAATTGTCAGATGAAGAGGACGAGGATACAATGGCTGATAGCATACCATCGATGAGTCGCCTGCAACGACCTGGCTCTCGATACACGAGCGCGACCAACATCAGAGACCGGCTACAGCAAATCAAGAACGATGAGCAGGACACTCGGTTGATCAACGAGCGGGACGACATCCGCATACAAGAACAAGCCCTGGACTTCCTCCGCAACTTCATATCAGAAGACCAGACAACCGGGGAGATGATCGATCACCTCCTCAAAGCCTTTGGCCACAGCCGCTTCTTCGAACTCCTCGACGCCAAAATCCGGCCCAAAAACTCGACTCCATCCACTTCCCAAGCCACCCCAACAAGCTCCGCAACACCAGCCTACTGGCCCAACACGCCCCAACGCGTGGCCACCAACATCGCCGCACAACAACTCACCCAACACACAAACTGGAACAACTACCCCGCCCCCGAACTCGTCCTCGCAACAACATTCGTCCTCGTCCACCTCGCCAACGGCCGCCCTTCCCACCGCTCGCTCCTCATCTCACAGACCTCACTCATGCAACACATTCTCCCGCTATGCACACATCCGCGCCGCGAAGTCCGCGCCCTGTGCGCATGGTTTCTGAACAACCTCCTCTGGCTCGAAGACTCAAGCGACGAGGCCGCGACGCGTGAGCGCGCGCACTTGCTGCGGAACCTCGGCTTCGAGGAAGGCGCCAAACTCCTGGCTAAGGATATGGATCTCGATGTTAGAGAGAGGGTTAAACCCGTGATTGACCAGTTTGCAAGACTCCTGGGTGAGGGGCAGTCGGGGAGGAGTGTGTATGCGAGTGCGAGCGCGACGCAGGGAGGGGGCCAGGGCCAGGGGTTTAGTGGAGGTGCTGGAGATGGGGGGATGAGTGGGTTGGGGAGGTTGGGTGGGTTGCATGGGTGGGATAGGTCGAGTAGAGGATGAAGAAGCAGAAGAAGGTTGGCTGGGTTGGGAGGATGATGATGATGAGGGGTATTTTTATGGATTACATGCATGGCATAGTTAGTATGTTCGGTTTTATGTTTTGATATGTGTACATGGATTCGAGGGAAATTGAATACGAGGTAGTGATTGGACATGACTTGGTTTGCGCTTTGTGGTTCATGTGTATCCATGTTGTATTCTGGCTTTTTCTGCTTTCCTACCTTGCTGGGCTACTCGTCAAGCAACACAGGTACGTTTATTTTGTACTCTTTTCATATAACCCTAGTTTTACTTTATAGCATCTATACCCATTCCCTCGGCTTCCTCAACACATCCAACAACCTCTCCTCCCTACTCCCCTTCTCAGGCGCATGCATATACTCCCAGCGACTCGTCAACGGCAAGCTCATCAAGATACTCTCCACCCTCGCACCAGGTGTGTTCAGTCCAAACGCCGTTCCGCGATCGTGTACGAGGTTAAACTCCACATACCGCCCTCGTCTAATCTGCTGCCAATGTTTCATGGCATCTGTGAAGGGCATGTCTTTCCTTTTATTGATGATGGGAAGATACGACGGCAAGAAAGCAGATAGACAATCCTGCACAAAGGCGAAAAGCTGTTCCTGGTCTTTCTCCGTCTCGTCCAAGTCGTCGAAGAACAGGCCGCCGACGCCGCGCGTCTCGCCTCTGTGCTTGTTGTTGAAGTACTCGTCGCACCAATTCTTGAAGCGTGGGTAGTATGCTTTGTCGTGCTTGTCGCATACGGCTTTCATCGTCTGATGGAAGTGGATCGCGTCTTCGTCGTATAGATACGAGGGCGTAAGATCGCAGCCGCCGCCGTACCACCATGTGTTTGTGTTGCCTTGCTCGTCGGCCGTCTCGAAGTAACGGTAGTTCAGGTGCACGGTAGGGGCGTTGGGGTTGTGCGGATGTAAGACCATGGATAGGCCTGCGGCGAAGAACTCGAGCGAGTCAACGTCGGGGTTGAGGGCTTTGTGATTGACACGCATCTTTTGGATGGCGGCGCGTGGCAGGCGACCGTATACGACGGACGTGTTGACGCCGGCTTTCTCAAAGACCTTGCCGTCTTGTAGGACGCAGGTGATGCCGCCGCCGCCTTCGGGACGTTGCCATGAGTCGATTGTGAATTTTGTGCCATCCACCTTTTCGAGCTCGGCGACGATTTGCTTTTGGTGTTGCTTTATGAATTGCTCCATGCGGAGGCGCATTGGAGACTGTTCGGTGACGCCATTCTCGCGCTTGAGAAGCTCGTCTTTCTGGGCTATGGTGGGTGTTTCGGTTTTGATAGAATCGTCTGTCCACTGTAATGTTTAAGTATGGGCGTCCTTGGGTCGACAAAGTTTATATACCATGGAATAGATCAATGCGCCAATAAATGGCAGCATAAGCAGCCGGACCCTGTTCGGCCATTTGCTAGGTTTCGGGTTCCGCCATTCTTCTAGAGGATCTACCTTCTTCTTTGATGGGAAGTCGGACATGCATCTTCGCGGCGACCGAATCTGTCTTCTTGTGATGGTGCGTGGTCGCAAAGTCGGCCGTGGCGCACAGGTAGAGGGAAGCTCCAGGGCTCTTGCGATGCGGAGTGTGGGTCGGAATGGTTGCATGGCGGGCAATTGATGAGTGGCCCAGAGGGGAGGGAAAGCTACTATGTTGCCATGTATGCAAAGCGTGAAATGCAGGAAAATCGGGCCTTATATCGGGAGTGGGAAAAGGTGGGCATTCAAAAAGTGTCCAGCATCACACGATGGTGGGCGCATCATCATGCAGGTACCGAGGGCAACAGGGTCGATGATGCAAACACGCCAAGCGGCGATATAGGGCTGCATTCACTCGAACCCGCGCGTATCCCTTCAGTTGGTGCCGCATCGAACAGGTGTTTGCAGCGACGCATACAGCACGCGCAGCACGCGTTTGTGGAGACTATAATGCTGTGCGTGGTTTGCGGACCACCTGGACACGTAGCTGACGGTGACCGCTCGGTCCTGGGATGCACAGCGCCAGGCGGTCTGGTATAGTTGCCAGCAGGTACCTGACCGCTGACGAAACTGGAATGTCACGGAAATGCTTGAATATTGTCGCCAAAGTATCGAGGTAGATGACTCAAGTCGCGG
This sequence comes from Paraphoma chrysanthemicola, assembly GCA_020744225.1. Classification (NCBI taxonomy): domain Eukaryota; kingdom Fungi; phylum Ascomycota; class Dothideomycetes; order Pleosporales; family Phaeosphaeriaceae; genus Paraphoma; species Paraphoma chrysanthemicola. The sequence continues at coordinate 303,528 of JAGMWG010000010.1, read as the reverse complement.
CTGGTCATGGGGAGCTGAGCAAGTGACTTGGGCCGCGCTGCACAGCCATGAATGAAGAGTCACTTTGTCACCCCCACAAAGAAAGGGCGGTGCGGACATGGCGAAAGGCTAATCTGAAAGTGTGTCTCGCACCTGGCCAGTGTTTGAAGCACCGTTGTGAAGCGCGACCGTGGTGACATAAGCTGGTGATTGGCAAGCGGTGCTGCCTTGCGCGCCCCGCCTCTTAAGTCCCCTCTCACCGCCAGCCTTCCCTCCTACATCTATCCTCCGCCACGCAACACCCGCACGTCTCACCCATCTGATCCCACTACCTCAACACCACACCGCAACACAACAGCCCTATCATACTCAGCCATGCGTTCCAAGTTCAAGGACGAGCACCCGTTCGAGAAGCGCAAGGCCGAGGCCGAGCGCATTCGCCAGAAGTACAACGACCGCATTCCCGTACGTCTGCCTGAACCTGTCGCCCGTCGTCCTTCCAGTTCAGCACAGCTAACAGCGCGTCTAGGTTATCTGCGAAAAGGTCGAGAAGTCAGACATCGCGACCATCGACAAGAAGAAGTACCTGGTACCGGCGGATCTCACTGTCGGCCAGTTCGTCTATGTGATCCGGAAGCGCATCAAGCTGTCGCCTGAGAAGGCTATCTTCATCTTCGTCGACGAGGTTCTGCCACCCACTGCCGCGCTGATGAGCTCGATATATGAAGAGCACAAGGATGAGGATGGCTTCCTCTACATCACGTACGTCACTCTCCCGCCAACCAAGTCAACTAGCTTGCTGACAACTACCCAGCTACTCGGGCGAGAACACGTTCGGTGAGGCCATCTAATCCACCTTACCTTCTTCATATCTACACGGTCAACCATGGCGCGGTGACATCACGGCGTTTCGGATCTCCTCGGGCTTTCTTATCTTTGACGCAACACGATATCATGGCATGGATGGACGACGATAGTCACTACGGATGAGGTGGTGCGGACGCATCTTCCTCGTTCGTGGCGACAGATGCTCCGCTCTGGCGACTGGGGGGATGGCAAGATGCGTCTGCGAGAATGCAGAACCTCTCCCTGCGCGGAGCCAACGGCTGGACATGAGCGGGGATGCCCCGGAGTGGTGGTGGCTAGTTGAACAACTTGGCTTCTTCCTTTGCTACTATGTACCGATCGTCTCATCCAAATCTAATTGCATTAATTTGCACCAGATCTGCGCATTGCGACTTTGAGCTGTTCTGAATGGAATGTAGCTGTGCCTGATCGGGCAGCGTGACTTGCGGCTCAGCCGGCCTCTGAAACCCATGACGACATTGTCCACATGACGAACGTCTGCACGCATCCATCACGGTTCGTTGGGAGCTGGAATATCCATGCGAAAGTAATGAGCAACGGACCTATGGTAGTAGTCGCATCAAAGATGGCCCGTCGAATGCACCCACCCGAGCTCCACATGCAAATCGTGGGGTCAAGCTCCCACGCCGTTGCCGTGCACACCATTCCAGATGCGGGTGCGGGACGCCGATCTTAAGCTTTTTGAAGTTTATCGAGACTCCAACAACACACACTTGACAACGCTCGTCCTTGCCTTCGCCGCTACTCTCTCAGTAATCCTCGTGACTCGTAACTGTTGCGATCGTCGCTCATATATCTTATCCCGCAATTGATTCACCACCAAACGTCTCAATTTACAGCCGTTTCCGACTTCCTTCACCATGTCCTACCAGTACATCATCTCAAAGTGCGTTGTCCCACTCCCCACTAGTTTCATACAACTGACATATGCGTACAGACGACTCGATCCCATCTTCGCCATATCCATCGGTCTCGCTGCCGCCGTCACACGCATAAACCGCGAAGAAAAGGAGAAGGGACGAAGCACGTCGGAGAGTATGGATGTACTGAGGAGGAGATGGACTTTGGCGTGGCAGAGCGATGCTCAGGGAAAGAAGAATTAGAAGAAGCATTACGATTGAAAGAGGTGTGAGCTGGACGCGAGAAGCGCTGTGCAGGAGCAGATGGAGGAATACAGCCAACGAAATTGGCGGAAATGATGGAAGACACTTTGGAACGACTCAACAGTTTCTACCTGCGGCACATAATCCCACAAGCATTAAATCATCTCGTGGACGAGTGGCAACCGACATGGATTCGCGATGGGAACACTTCGGCAAAAGATTCAGATTCACTGCGAGTACAATATCAAGCTCGACAAAGGCTCTCATCGTAGCCAACAATCGAACATTACAACGACCAACACTATCGCATCTCCTCAGCGGGCAGAAGTCCTCAGAACTCAGGAATCATCCATTCCAGTTTTCCCCAGGCACCCTTCAGCGGGTTTCTTGTGTACGTCAGCACGATCACTTGGTACCCTGTCGGCCTATAGCAATCGTGTCCTGGACGCTGCGGGTTTTCGTGCAGTTTTCCAGGACCAAGCTGCTCTTGATGGTCATTCCCGACGTGCGAGGTATTGTCTGGGCCCCGCACATTAATGATGTGATGCTGGTGCGGAAGGGGTCTGTCCACGTTGGCTGTCCATGTAAAGTCATGCTTGGAGAAGTTTGGCTCCTTCCGCCAGCCATTGTTGGGGACTGTTGGATCGAATGCTGTTAGGTCGACCGATGTTGGGCAATATCCGGCATTGGCTGGTTGGTCACCAGCAAGAGAAGCTCTTCTGCAGAGATCCTGGTGGCCTGAGCTGTCGACTTGAGCGCTATTTGACCTCTGGCTGCTCATCCCGACAAAGGATAGGGCTTTGTTGAGATATCTCGAGAACGGAGACGAGCTTCCTCTTTTAGAAACTGGTTTGGAAAGACGGGAATATTGTCGTGTTCGCGACGGAGTGACAAGCGAAGACCTGCGAAACAAGGCGATGTCATTCTCTTCAATCTTCTCGCCCCCGTACTCCCGCAAAGATGGCGCGTCCAGAGAATCATCAAGAGAAGGCCCAAGCTCTTCGAGATAGTCCTCATTCTCGACTTTTCTCAGGCTATGCAGGCCTCTGTAGAGATTTCTTCTATCCTTGCGCGGTCTGCTAGGGGTTCGCAAGCGCCGACGTCTGCTAGCTAGCTCGCGTTCTTCCTCGGACTGTCCCTCGTTCATCGTCTGTGAATCGGAGTGCATCTCCTCCTGCTCTTGGCTTTGCTCACTTGAGGGCTCCCTGAATCCTGCATCAAGCAAGTTGTTGAGTATACGCGATCCAAGTTCGCGCGAATCCACACCTTCGTCTGTGCCAGTTTCCTCTTCGTCACCAGGCTCGGAGTGAGAGTCGTCACTTTCGTCGACCATGTCTATATCACTAGGATTATCAGTCTCTTCATCCGTGGCTTCATCCCCAGATATCGTCTCGGGGTTTGAGACTCCAAGCAATGCCTGTTTATACTCTTGCTGTAGCTCCATTGGGCTTTGGGGAGTGCGTCCCGTAGGCTGAGGGTAACTGAGTGTCAGGGGATCGAAGTCGCTACCTGACGTGCTAGACCCAACCGAGTCGTTATGCTCATCTTGTCCGTCCTCATTCCCGTCGTCTTCTGCATCCTCTTCTTCAGATTCCTGCCACTCTGTGATTTCGTCGTTGCTGCCTTCTTCTACGCTTTCGTTCTCGGAACTTTCCCATTCGTCCCACGGTAGAAGCTTGTTTGTGCCAACGTACTGATGTCCTTTATTTCTGCGAGGTGAAGGGGTTGTACCATCTTCCATTGAATCGACTTCATCGTCTGAATCATCCTGTTCTTCATCGTTTGAATCACCCGGTTCTTCTTGGATCTCCTCTTGTCTCTCTTCTTCATATCCCCGAGCCGCTGGTAGCACCACTTGACCGCCCACCTCCATTCTACCGCCACTACCACCATGGGCGATCGCACTGCTCAGCGTGTATTCCAGTGGCAGCGATGCATTAGCCTGTCTAGGTCCCAAGTTCAGCTGATCGGGAACATCCCATGGATGCAACTGCTTCGTCGTTTGGTTCAAAAAGCGATCCGCGACATGACCAGACGGCGTGTTGATATCAACACAAATCCTCAAAACCTGCGGCGCCGCCGTAATATGCCTCCGCCGATGATGCATCGTCAAAGCCGCACAAACCTCACACGGCGCCTGGCGCACATGCGCAAAGAAACTTTGCGTCAGTATTCCATCCAGATCATGCATCGTGGCTGGATCAAACACAACATTCATCGTCATCGCCGACGCACTTGACTTCACCACCATTCCACACTCCCGACACGTATCTTCTTCATCATAATCCAGCTGGAATATAGCACGATACTCCTCGTTCCACCACGCTTCACGCCAATTCTTCACAGCCCATGCATCATACGCAGACGTACCCTGTGCCGGCGCGTTCGCATGCTTCATTTGCGCAGTCACCCACTGATAGAACTCAGCCGCATCGCCCTTGGACCTCGACGCTGCAGAAGCTATTTCATGTATCCTCGCAACACTTGCATTTGTAGCCTCAATCCGCGATCCAGTGCTCTTTGCGCCCCAATATGTCGCTGCGAGGCGCTTGTACTGACACATGATGCAGTCGTCTGAGTCATGTCCGTCGATGTACGGCGATGTATGCGATTGTATCCAGCGCAGGAAAATCGGCACGTGCATCAGAGAATGGTTCACGACGGACTGGTATGTGTGGCGCGCGGCAGTCGCGTGGACGGGGCGCGGGTTACGGTGTAGACGTCCGGCTTGGGGGAGCCAGTTTTTGCTGATCTTGAAGCCCTGGGTTTGGGGTTAGTGATGCTGGGGATTAAGGAGTGAGAGGATGGGGTTGGTACATATTTGTCGCGGCGGCGTTGGAGAGGATGTTTGAGGGTTGTATGGGCGTTGGCGGATGTGGCTGTTGTGCGTGGAGCCATGATGAGTTATTAGGATGCGGTAAGACGCCTGATGTCAACACGAGAAAGATGGCATTCAAGTCGAGTGCATGTATCCAGGCGGTAAAGACGGTACGGATAGAAATACATTGTTGACTATTTCGTTTCGTGTTCAGGTCATGTTCTTTGAAGAGTTCCTGTCAAAGACCATTTTGTTCTCGTGCGCTGTGCATTGTTAACTTAGTCCATGTGCTTTCAAATATCCAAAAGTCTTTGTCTCATTGCCAGTCCGCCATCTTGTTACTAAGCATAGCAGCCTCCTCTAATCGTGTTTCGGTCTATTCGCGTACATGCAAGCGCAGAAGACAGAGAATTCAGTTAAGCACGTTGCAAAGTTTGATTCGCTTTCCATCGAATATCATCTAAATGATAAATTGTACTATTCAAGAACTATGCGAATATTAGGAGACCTTCGTATCATACTTGGGAACATGACGTTTGAGCATCTCTGCGAGCATGTAAGTTCTTAACAAAGTATCGAAGACTAAATCCACTGTGTCTCACACGCAGAAACGAGGTCAGACATGTGCGAAACGGTTTGACGTGATTCATTTGATTTAGGAAAAAGCTACGCGAATACATAATGATAGTGAGACATGCAGCAGACCGTGCGGCTGTTGTACAGAATAAATTCCAGACACCTCGCTACTGTGTCAATCGGTTAGAGCAGATATCCTGGCCGCTGTTGCTAATGAAACACCTTATACCAGAACAATGTACCTTGTTGCTTCCATTATATACCTCCTTGATGTTGGCACGATGTTTGGCATCGGCATTACTTACATTCAATCACACTCTTCCACTCCCAAGAGTAACTGCTATTCAAGCTTCGAAGCGAGCTATCTTAGATCAGCAACGTTAATCGATAGTCCTTCGTCATTCAAAATGGATTCACGCTGGCTTCTACTAGATGCCCGCCCAAACAAGGACAGCAGAGGCATCAAAAATCTCGGAAACTGCTGCTTCCAGTTGAGTGTCTTCCAAGCACTCCTTCACCAGCCTTCATTCTTGCACTGGATCCTCACACACAACACCGCCGAGAATGCATGTCCTGAGAAACACTGTGTAGCATGCTTTATGCAGCAATTGGTTGAAGAATACTGGGGTGAATGTCCACCAGAAAACCCCATTGAAGCGGCTCGCAACGATGCAGGCTCCATTGCATGGCATGCTTTTCAAAGCGGCATGTTCCAGCGAGGGGCACAAGAAGATGCTCGACTCTTTTATACCTGGCTACTCGACCAATTCTTCGAAGACGTGCAAGAGCCACGCGCTAAATCATGGCAAGACCAACACAAGTCCCATTTCCAAATCGAGCTCCAGCCCACGGATACATGCACAACATGCAACCACCCAACCAATCGCGCCCTCCAAACCGAAAATATTCTCAACCTGGGCATCCTTAATTCCCACAAGAACATTTATGATGCAGTCATGGACCATGGATCAATTCGTTGAAGACGTACAATGCGCCAAGTGCGAGCGTAATCGAGTCATGTTACGCAGCACAAGCATTGCCGCTGCGCCTAAGATACTATCGGTATGGTTCAATATCCTCCTTCCCGGCCAGAAAATCACCCAAGCTTTAGCGTACCCCGAGTGCCTCGACTTGACGGCCTGGCAAACCGCAACCCAATCTGAAGATACTGTCCCACTGCACTACCGCCTCAACGCCGTGATCTCGCATATCGGCGACGATGACGCCGGACACTACATTGCTACTGTTCGTGGACGTGAACAAGGACGGTTCTGGGTGATTTCAGATGATAATGGGGAGATGTTTGATCGGGATGAGTTCTTGGCAAATTTACAGGTTCCGCTTTTGGTTTGGAAATGTGGAGAGGAAGGGGCGGGGTTTCAGGTATATGGGTTGATGTATGAGAGGGTGGATGGGGATGAGGAAGTGGAGGGAGCGTTGGAAGAGGAGGAGATGGTCGGCGGTGAAGCGCAGGAGACGGCCGGTGCTGCTGGTGAGGAGCAGACGACGAATAGCGGAGAGAAGGGGGTGCCTGATGAGGATGAGTGTACTCCTGATGGAAACGTAAATGCTCCTACTATGGACGAGATAGCTCCCTTGGACGGAGAACTGTCGTGCTCTGGAGAGACGACGATAACTGGTGATGAGACACTAGCACCTCGTGAGGAGGATGTGATACTCATTGAGCAGGTGATCACGGCTCATGAGAATGGAGAGCAGATTGAGGGAGGTGAAGCTGTGATTGGATGGGTGAAAGAAGAAGAAGGGGCATGGGTTTGGCTATGATGTTGGCTGCTGGACTGGATGATTACGAGAGATAACATCTCCATGACCGACTTCTTTAGCGCTTTATGTGTGTGCCAATACTTTGCTCACAACGTCTGCACGTTGAGACCTCCAATGTGAGACCTCGTCCACTCTACACACATTTACTCGAGTGCACCGCGAGTATTCCTAAGCGTCAGTATAGTGCATCCACCTATAGCGGAACAACTCCTGTAACGGAACAAAGTCAGGATACTTGAACTTTAAAATAATAACTCTTGCACGCGGTTCTAGTTTCACTTACCTTGCCCTCTATATTTCATGTTTAGTACATTCTTGATCCTAGGACCAGTCTACTAAGTAAAGTTTCTTCATAATTGTGACGCCCTACTGGATTTTAGAATAGGCTTTTCCTCGTAGCTAAAGCTCGCCGTACCTACCAAGCATCCCAACCAAGACGCAGAACTGTCGCTCCACTAAATAGGTCTTTTACAAGCAAAGGGATCAGCGTGCTCTACATCAATTTCCATTTTCTCCTAACGAGAGCAAGTACATTAGCTCACAGACAGTACAGGTAATCAAAAAGCTCTGACTATCTTTAGTTAACTTCCAAATATCCTCCAATTTACTAATACTCAAGATACGATTTTCCAGAGACGATACAATATCTTCTGGCAACTTAGCGCTTTTGTAATAATTGAAATGACAATCGCCGCCCTTGCTCACGATAGTCAAGCGAGACTTGCTTTCGTCATCTGTACAGCGGACCCAGGTCAAACAAACGGAGGCATTTAAATTCCAACACATGATGCTGGCGTTCCAACACTGCTCAAATTGGAATTCATAGCCTCCCATTTGATGGTACCTGATCTCTTTGCGGATTGACGGATGGCCGATGAAACTGGCATCGGGTTCGCGAAGGAGATCTTCTTCGCGGTCTATGTCGTGTGGTGGAAGCTGGCAAGGTACACAATGAACTGCACTGTCTTTTGTACACGGATGGAGAAATGAGATATGCTGCAAGTCCTGGTAGAATGTGACGAACTGGTTGTGTATGGAAGAGCGTACATGTCGTGTCTCGATGTACTGTAGAATTGCCGGCGGCGTAGACTTGAGTGCTCGGAGTAGATCGCGGATACGTGATATCGAAACAAAAGAGTTCGACCTGTCTTGTCTAGCTTCTTGAGAGTAGTGAGAGCAAACTTCCAAGAATAAGTCCTCCACCGAGCGAGTGTAATCAATATCGATCTTTGCTCGAGTTTCATGGGACACCAAACTCAGGATGCCATATATCATGTCACTAGGATTTTCGCATAACTGTTCCCGCAAGGCAAACACAAGATCGCTTAATCTCTGTGACCCCTTCTCTCTGTAAACATCGGCACGCTTCAGAAGTTTTCGTATATGTATCAGGAGCCTGTCAATGGTTTCAGATGACGCTTTTGAGTCGTTCGCGTCTTTAAGCGGCCTCGACCAGATCCATTTGTCCGCCTCGATGATAACTGCGATATCCAAGAAGCTATGTCCATCAATGATAAGCGTCTCCGCGTTCAGAAGCATCTCTTGAATGATCCAGAGGCGCCACCAGTATTCACTAGATATGAGCCTGAAGTATTCTTGTAGCATATCCACCCGTAGCTCCATGCGACCGTTTTCTCCAAGCTCGGAGAAGCAGCTCTGATCAGCCTCTAGACCTTGAGCGTTGCGTATCGAGATCTTGTCTGCCACGGATCTCATCTCCGGAAGTTCGCTCACATCTTTGCCGAGCCAAATAAGCACCCGCTCAGCTCTCGAGAATACGTGATCCATGTATCGAATTTGAGATGCTTTTTCTGCGTTATCTTTCTGATTGATACATATTGCATCGATCCACAGTCTGTTTATTACATTTTTGGTCTTGCGACAGTGGTGGAAGAACTCCCAAATATTCGCCCTGACGGACAAAAATTTGCTCCCTATCTTGACTTTGTATTCAGGAGTAACGGGCCCCCACATATAAGAGATGGCATCGTACTGGTACCCGGTATCATCAAGTGGGACTATGTCAAGTTTCAGATTAATCTCCTCACTAGCGGCACCGGGTAAGAGCTCCAGGAGTCGGATATGCGGCTTTATAGGATTTAACGGTAGATATTGGTACGTTGACTGCGACCTGAAGGGAGTGGAAGCCATGGTTTTCGACTTTGTGTTTCCGGGCCAAGGTTGACGATGATATCTGATAATCAACAAGAAGAATTAACACTAGCTTTTTATGATACAATTTAGGATGCAAGAATGATGTTGTTGCTGAAGGCTTCTAAGCAAGCTGATGCAATGGGGCGGTTACGTTTGCTTTCGCTTGATTACCGCAGTTCTGCCGGTACTGCGCCACCAACACGTTCAAACTCAAACCCTGTCATTCCCAATAAATTCGATGACGAGGTTGACGATGCTGATACTTCATGAGTACGTACAAGGGACGCAGGTCGCTTGACGCCTGCTGCGCCGTTGAACAATGAATGATAGAAATAGAATAGAATACGTGCTTGGTACATATTTCAGATTGAGAGTAGCGTGTACCTTTCAGGGCTCGACGCTACCCAATGCGCTAAGCCACTGTGGCGCATCGCTCATCCAGCACCCCAACGGAGAAATATTTATGTCCCCTCACACTTGGGTGCTCTTAGTGCATAGATCAAGAATAACCAACTCCGGTATGAGCTACAGCCTATCAGGGGGCTGAGATCTGAGTTCTTTCTAATTTGCGTTGTTAGACATGGTGGGAGAGCTGAGTCGTGAAGAATCTCGTTGTATAAAAGTCTCGATAGCATCACTGAATTTTTGCAATTTTCTAATTCGAACCTGGTAATAGGTGCAGAATCTTCAGGATGACGCTTTCGAACCCTTGATAATGTTCTATAGCGTGTGTACACAATAAGTATTCAAGAAGACGATCGTGTTCCCATACGGCTGTTGTACCGCTACGGTTCGACGTACGTTAGAGCATTACTCTCCTTACGCACGTAGTATCGAGGAGGCTGTCAGTGCCATATAGGAATTGCGCTCAAGCGCTTTACGCACCCATGAGCCTTCAGAAGTACCCGTCTAAACACATCAAGGTGCAGTACTTGTGATCTGTGCCTATGATGGGTCGTTTCCACAGTGGCCAAGACCATCCTCATCACCAATCGAGACATCAGGCCGGGCCCATTCTGTGTCCGTCTCTTGCATGGCACATGAGATCGCCCACAAAATTTGTATGGCGATTTACATTGCGTAAGGACCACGATCGCATTGGGCCCCCAAACGAAAAAAATACGAGCTCCTTCGTATACCTATACTTAGATACCCGATCATACTGTACCCCGCTCGTACTGCACCCCGCTCCTATAGACACGCGCTTCGCCGAACGTTAGTTGAGCAAGATTAACGATGAATAGGAGCCACAAAGATCATACGCTGAATTTCATTCCCGGTTCCATTCCGAGGTATCCTTATCGCAAATTGAATGCAAAAAAATCCGAATTCCGGTTGTTCCTTCTCTATCCCCGAACGTCATCGCGAACCGAGGACTTGCGCATTACCATATTTGAGGATGTGCTTGACGGAGAGGGAGAAAAGAAATCCGATACCTTCCAGGCGTTGTCATATGTCTGGGGAGATGCCAGTGACAGGAGGGACATTACGGTTGAATTCTTTCAACAAGGTATCACTGTCACATGCAAGCTATCCATCACCGTCAGCCTTGCGCAAGCTTTGGTCCATTATCCTTTCCGCGACAAGCATGTAGCGCTATGGGCAGACGGCATTTGCATTAATCAAGAGGACCGCGAGGAGTGTGCTCAGCAAGTCAGTCTGATGCAAAGAATATATTCGGAAGCATCGATTGTAACGGCATGGCTCGGACCAGAGGCGGATAACAGTAACCTCGCCTTGAACCTGCTTACGCGAATAGGCGAGTCCATTGACGTTGATTTAATCACGTCGCAGATGTCTATAAGGCCTAAGTCTCCATGGCTCAACAGGAGACCAATGGAGACTGGGTACACCATGTTGCTACTGAGCAAGGATTTCGACATTCCGTGGGATGGGTCTGAAGCAAAATCGATCGAGGCACTTTTAAATCGTCCTTGGTTCGAAAGGCTCTGGATCAGGCAAGAGGTCCTCCTCGGTGATACTCGCACAGTACTCCTATGTGGCGGATCATCAATTACTTGGCCAGATTTCCGGAAAGCAGTATTTGTGCTCGCGCAGAAAAGGGTCGATGATGCACACCCACGAAAGGAAACTTGGATAAAGCGAAAATATCTCGTCTCTAGGATCTGGACGCATAGAAATTCTAGTCTGCGCGCACTTATGTGTGACCTACGAGACGCTGAATGTTCGGATCCTCGGGATCGCGTGTACGGTATTCTGGGTATCTTGCCAATCTCTTCAACACTCATAGTTGACAAGATACGGCCCAACTATTCGAAAAGCGTGACGGAGGTCTACAGTGATCTAGTCATCGCAGACTTGACCTCCAACCATCGCAGCGATCTACTCACGGAGTGTTACATATCAGACCCCACGTGGAGCCCATCCTGGATTCCAAATTGGACAGAGAGGCCCAAAATACCAGCTGGAGTGCTAGAAAACTGCGCAGATGGACAATCTGCTGCTGCGGCAACCATTTCTTCTGACCGCAGAATACTCAGCATCAAAGGAAAGTTCGTTGCTACCATCACGAAGACATGGAAGCCTCTCAAATCACCTTCTTCTATCGGCGAAAGCTTAGCTGCTTCAAGATTACACACCGTAGTAGCTGTCAAGGAGTGTGCACAGAGGGTTGGATTGAATGAGAGCTACCCGACTGGCGAAACTAATCTTGAGGCCTTGGCACTTTCTCTCTCAGGAGGGCGTTCTGCTGACCACCTAGCCGAAGCAATGCGAAATCAAAATCATCGAACCAATGCCGAGTACAAGACGTTTATCGAATTTGCTCTCGAGAATGCCGACGATCCTGTTGCCATGCGCCGCTCTTGTGAATGGCCAGCAGGCCATAACGGAACAATTGGCACAGCATCAGCCATTTTACGTGACAGCATGATCACAACAAAAGAAGGATACTTCGGCTTTAGCCCCGTTATGGCACTTCCTGGAGATCGTATCTGCGTTGTTCTGGGTTGCATGTCGCCAATGATTATCAGGCCTTCAGACAACCACTTCACAGTTGTCGGACCTTGCAGCATACATGGTTTCAATTGGGGTGAAGCATTGCTTGGACCTTTCCCTGATAATACTACCTTTGTATGGAATTTGTCTGGTCCTCATGGTGGAGCTGGCCCGGCATTTGTGGATCGTATAACTGGAGAAGAGACACTTGTTGATCCGAGAATTGACTGGGAACTGCTCAAAGTTCAACATCGAGGAGACGCATTTGTTTTTCGCCAAATATTGGATGGGAGTGGTACAGATTACTTTCGGCGTCCGGACGCTGAGTATTTCAAGACAAAGGGCATTGAACTTGATGAGCTTCATTTAAAGTAGGATCAGGGGACAGCAGCAAATGACAAATAATGGAATTCTTTTGATGCTCTTCGATATACAACACATGAATCCCATGTGCTGCTGTGCTGTAGACGCATCCAATACGGATGTTTACATTATTTGCGTCTAGGTATGAATCCAAGGCATATAGCAATGGCGCTAATTAGAAATTGTTGGCTTGAAAACGCAGACAGAGGCGAAGCTAGGAGCAGACCATCCCTCGACGCTAACCAGCATGAGCAACCTCGCCTTCACATTTAAGGGCTTACGTAAAGTACTGCTTAGTAACCTAATTTCAAGGAAAGTATTGGAGTTGCGCCACAGTCCTGATACAAGGTGTACCCAAATATCCAAACCTTGGTGGCGCTACTTAGCGTCAAGAGTCCATCAAAGATCGCCGTCCACTTTTGAGACTCGGATGCCGTGCATATTCGCGTGCTAATTTCCGACTTGCATGGCATGATGTTGTGTGCAATCTTAGATGGTCATCCTTGCTACGAGCCGGCCAATGCACCTACTGCGCCAGCCTCGAAATCCCTTTCACCGTCAATGCCAAGGGCACTTTCAGAAGAAACATTGCTTTTCGTCTATTCAATCTCATTGTCAGCCAATTCACACTGATCTTATAGACCCGTTCATCTCCAGATCCAGGCGCACAATGTCAAAATGTAATGAAGAGTTTCACGGCGACGCTGGTGGGCAAACATGTGCTTGAGCGGAAGTAGCCATCGGCATGAAGGGAGCCGGTTCTCTTACCACTTGCGCTTCTGGCTGCCAACAGCGGTAATTCACAAAAGGCATCCGTGTGTTATCGACTTGCGATATCTCACGGAACGTGAACATCGTGCATTCAGAGCTGGGATCGTTTGCAACATCCTAAATGACATTGGCCCAAATTTGCTGGCATTGTCCTACTGTATGGATTTAACCTTGATTGGTAATTTTTAACATCGCTTCTGGCAAAATATGTTCGGCCGCGCGCTGTTGCTGTTCAGCCAGCTGTCTACTGTTAGCAATTCCTAGAGTCCTTCGCTTCATTCTACAAGCATAGTATAACACCAATAACTTAGTGAATACCTCTAAGCGACGAAAAAATAAAGTATTCGAAGCAAGTAAATATATCCAGACTAAAAGACTATGGGTATGTAGTAAGTCTCCGGGGCTCTACTGTGCAGGGCGCACGGCGGTTGATTAGCAAAAGCACACGGCCAAATCTATTTAGCCTTTGTTCTGGCAACCAAGCATTGACAGAGAGGAGGTAATTACGGTCCATGAGGACGGAGAGGAGACTGGGGGAGGCGAGGCTGTGATTGGACGGCTGGAAGAAGAAGAAGAGGTGTGGGTATGCATATAGACCTGGAATTGGGATCAAGAACATTGTCAATTCGTTCTTTCTATAGTAATCTATCACCTGTCAAGCGACTGAATCATTTGAACAGACATCATGATCAAAAATTGTTCTCTTGATGACCAGAGTAAGCTTCTTGGCTGGCTCTTCGTACTGCGGCCCGTGTTTCTTTAACAGCTCGAGGCACAGATCGCAACGCTCTATTTTCTTATGATTGAGACAAGGGTTGATACAAGGCTTCTCCCCCGAGTACGAGCCGAAGAAGCTCTGAACATTTGCTTCTGGAATTTGTCTGAACCTGTTTGTGCGATCCTGTGCTTCGTGCTCCGACAAGATCCGGATCCCTACAACCATCTTAACTGCATCAGCATACCGTTTGCTTCGTATCCAATCCCGCAGATCATGAAGTAGGAAGTAATCCGCTTCGGCCTCGAGCTTATTGTAGAGTGCATAGTCAAATCCAGTCTCCTTGGTCCAAAACAATGGAAACTTTGACGGTCGCCGCATGAAATCTAGCACGTGTCGGAACACATCAGGATCTGCGTCTATGTAGTAGGAACCGTCCTCTTGCTGATCGGTACAATTGTCCCATCTGGCCAGCAGGTTCTGGAAGTATGGAGATGTCTGTAGTGTGGCTTTCTGCGTCTGAAATTTGCGACCTGAAACGTCGAGGACGATGAGATGAGGAGGCATCGATGGGTGTAAATGGGCTGATAGTGCGTCGGGCAAATCGAAGTAATAATGACAGGTACTCTTAAGCGTGGGAGCTGGCTCATTGGTCTCGTACACAACCTTACCCGCTGCTGTCGATAGGATGCCGGGCTTCATATATAGTCTTTTCACGTTGATTGCTTGTGACCTGCGCCCTTGATGAGTCATCTTCGCAGGAATGAGCAAGACTGTTCTCGTGATCAGTCGATAGTATAGAGCGGAAGCAAAAATGACCCAGACATGCAAAGCGCGTCTCGAATCCACGACCTGGCAACTGCGAAAACAAAAATACAAGCGCCGTTTCAGTTTGTGTTCCACCGAGAACGCATCTGGCGGAAGGACTAAGCTGTAACAATCGTTTACCACTGGACCAATCTAGCTCTTACTGAGCACTTGTATAAGAGTAATGCTTGAACATTCGCGATATATATATATATGTCTTGAAATGCTTTTGCAGAAGAAGTTGCAGCTTAGTATAAGCGGCTGGCGTCATAGGTTCGTGATAGCGTACGTACCAACCTCAGGTGAAAGGAGAAGACAAACGCCCAGCGCGGCACATATGGCGAATGATGTCCTTGGGGTGAACGGGCGAATCATGAAGAAGGTACGGCCACACGATATGCAGATAGATTGAACAGATGTAGAAAAGATACTCTCAGGAGCTACACGTGACGGCGGAACTTGGAATGTACATGGGAACCTGGGATATGCGACAACAGCTGGCGCCTTCCGTGTCCGCTCTTGCACGCGACGTGAGATCTGCCAGGAAAAGAATGAGGAATGGTTCATCAACAGCTTTGAAATGCTCGATTCCAGCGCATAGATGATGCTAATGCCGTGGACAATCAAACCACACTGAGATTCCACGACTCACTCGATATCAGGAAGTATATGCTGATTTGAGGCTGCGCTAGGGAAGGTGGAGGTGAAAGTGGTGGAGCTGTTGTTGGTTCCAGTTTGGGCTCGCTTCCGAAGCAAACGCCGAGTCAATTGGAAACGGCGACCCACCGACCTCCAACACCACGCGCAACCACCACCTACGATCCTGCACGTGCAGGCAGGCCGCATCCTCTAAACCTACCCTCAATACGATTAGACCACCAATATGTCGGCCTATCTGAGCAATATCCTCACCAACACCACGTCGCGGTACACGAATCTACGGCGGCAGCTCCTCGATAGTGAAGCCGATGGCGACAACGAAGACGATTCCCACATCTCCCGCGTGCTGCGCGCATACTACACCGAGAAAGGCAGACCGTTCCCTGGATGGCTCCCACCCGACCCAAGAGCGCCTCAGCCTGCGCCCACCCAATTCGCGTCGTCGTCTGGCCGCCAGCAAGGACAAGCACCGCCCATGGGCGGTCGCGGAGGAGGGCTGAGTGACCTCTGGGACAACCCACAGCAACAGCAGCCACAGGAACCGCTTTCTCTGCGCAGGAATGCAGGTGGTCGAGGCGGAGCAGGTCGCCCACTGCACGGGCGACCAGGCGCTGGCAGCTCGCTAACACCAGAACCACAGAGTCAGGGCAGACCACTACCAAGCCAAAGAGCTGGGAGCTATCAAAGCAGTCTCGGTCAGGGCGGACGGCCTCAGGCCGACGCATCACCACCGCCAAGTGCAGGGTCAGGCACAACAGCACAGGAGAGACTGAAAGCGAGATTATGGGGACGGTCGAACAGTCCAGCGCCGGGCGCTTCAGCAGACACGGGCAACTCTTCATATGCAAGACCGGGCTCGTACGAACGGCCTGCACCTCAAGGAGGAAGGGCGCCATATCAAGACAGCCGGAACAACAGCTATGGGAGCACAGGGAGCGGCGGGGGCAGACAACAAGGCTCGTCTGGCATGTCTTCCAACTCACCTTGGGTAGGCAACGATGATCCATATGGTCCAGGCTACGATAGTGGGCCGCCACAACGCGGGCCACCTGGTGGACGCGTTGGGTTGCCAAGCGGGCCGCGCATGCGCTGAAGACCTCTCTCATGAGCGAGAAGAGCAGGCCAAGAATTTGTCTACGGCGTGGCGTTCATGGAGCAGTATATCACGGTTTTATTCTCAGCGAGCACTTTCAATTTAGATTTGCGCCCACGAATGAGAGGGTGGTTTTTTCGAGATCCGTTCCGTCGTCCTTTGGTGATCGCATACTACAGGCTCGCAGGAGTGACAAGCAATTGTAGACACAGATCGCGGAGAGGTGCAGGGAGGTGACGCATTCGGTCTGCATGTATATTGCTAACAAAGCTTCGATCTACGAATGTTTAGACAAGGCTTGAGGAGGCGTCCTCAGGAAAACAACCCCGCCACCCCGCAGGTCGCGCTTGCGCCTGCGCCACTTCGACCGACGTCACCCGCGAATGACCAGCATCTCGCAACCATCACCTGCAACATCACCTTAGCGCTCCATGTGCGCGTCTTGCTTGCTTTCACGCGTCCCTTTAGGCTTCTACATACAAACGATCAAGTAGTTCAACTAGCATTCCTGCCTTCTTAATACCATCCCCGCCGCTGCCCCACATGGCATCTCCGGCACAACGGTCGCCATCGCCGGCCTCATTCTACGCCATGAGTGATGATGAAGAAGGCGATTACAACACCATTCGCCACACGACAAGCGGGCGTGGAGTGAAGCTGCTGTACACCAAGAGCAAGGTGAATCGGACGGTCCATTTGTATGTGGCGTGAGTTCTAACAAATACAGGTGTACGTCCACCCATCGCCCTCCGCGAAAGACAATATCGCAGGCTTCGTAGCACTCGTGCAGCAGAAACGACCTACGACAAACGATGCGCGACCCACCTCGTCTTCGTCTGCGCACAGCCATGATGCGTCCTCATTGCTTCTTGCCTGGATGCCCGAATCGGCCCTCGGCGATGCTTACGACACCTACGTAAAGGTCGATCTGTCAGACTCGTCGTCTCCACCAACCCAATCATACCTCGTTCCCCCACCGCCGACGACATCCTCGCATAGCGGAACTCCCGGATATGCATTCGCAATACCCGTCAGCGAGATATACTCGCTTTTGGTTCGGCCACCCAGCATCGGATGGTGGTTCGGAAGTCTCGTGGTCAATACGCGAGCTGGGGACAGTTTCCCTGCGCTCTTCTTCCATGATAGTGAATGTCAGTCGACGATAATGCAGCGAAAGAAACTGGCAAAGGAAAGCTTTGATCCATTTGGCGACGGCGGCGGCATGTTCTGGGGTGGCGACGAGGTTCTGCGGTGGCTGAAGAGATTTGTTCCTGTAGAAAGATCGGGAGCAGACCCAAGCATATATTTGATCGATCCTACCGAGGACGACAAGAGATCATTTGGCAAACACGCAGATAAGCCAAGGAAAAGCACAGATGGAGAGGCGTCATCATCTCAGGGTACAGACAAGAGAGACGGTGCCATGGATCCAGTCACCAAAGCACTCAAGGAAGCAAGATGGAGCTTTCTAGAGAAGCTAAGCCAAGTGACCACCTTCACAAGGAGGACCGCACAAGCCGTAGCAGATAATCCGAAGATCCCACCACAGGTCAGGAGATTGATACAGAACCCTGAGGTACAGACATTGCAGGAAGAGTTCGACAGCGCGCGTCTATATCTGGCAAGATGGGCTATGGGCATTGCCGAGCAAAGCGAGCGTGAGCGGAACCAGAGAATATGGACTGCAAAGGACGTCTTGGCGATGGAGCAGAGTGATGTTGGGGACTTCGAAATACTGGACATGGACAAAATGACCATGGCCGATCGACGTAAGCCCGTAACCATGGAGGAGTGGAAAGGTTTTTTCGACCCAAAAGGCCGTTTACAGCTGACGCCAGATGAGGTTAAGGAGCGCATCTTCCACGGAGGACTCGATCCCGAAGACGGGGTGCGCAAAGAAGCATGGCTCTTCCTCCTTGGAGTGTACGAGTGGGACAGCTCGGAAGAAGAGCGTCGCGCAAACATCAACAGTCGCCGAGATGAATACATTCGCTTGAAGGGTGCTTGGTGGGAGCGCTTGGCTGAGGGCCAACAGACGGAAGAACAAGAGGAGTGGTGGCGCGAGCAGAAGAACAGAATAGGTTCGTACTCTGCTCATGAAACTGTTGAAAAGCTTGACTAACTTTTCCCCATTCTATGGGGTCCGCAATGTAGAGAAAGACGTACATCGAACAGATCGCAACATACCAATATTCGCCGGCGAGGATATACCGCATCCGGATCCTGATTCGCCCTTTGCCGACAGTGGCACAAACGTTCACCTCGAGCAGATGAAAGACATGCTTCTGACGTATAATGAGTACAACAAGGACTTGGGCTATGTACAGGGCATGAGCGACTTGCTCGCTCCCATCTACGCAGTAATGCAAGACGATGCCATCGCATTCTGGGGTTTTGTTTCCTTCATGGAACGAATGGTATGTCTTGAGGTGTTGTTGACGCTTACAGGCGGTCGCTAACGAGTCCGCAGGAGCGCAATTTCTTACGAGATCAATCTGGGATGCGCAAGCAACTGACAACACTTGACCATCTTGTCCAGCTCATGGATCCGAAACTCTATCTGCATCTTCAATCCGCCGAGTCCACAAATTTCTTCTTCTTCTTCCGCATGCTTCTTGTTTGGTACAAGCGAGAGTTTGAATGGGCCGACATCCTCCGTCTTTGGGAATCGTTGTGGACCGACTATCAGAGCAGCAACTTTCACATTTTCATAGCTTTGGCTATCCTGGAAAAGCACCGCGACGTCATCATGGCGCATTTAAAGCATTTTGATGAAGTGCTCAAGTACGGTGAGTAACTTGGGCCCTGTCTCCACATGGCGTAGCCTGCTAATGCTGTTGCAGTAAATGAGCTTTCTGGTACAATGGATCTCGAATCTACCCTTGTTCGCGCCGAGTCGCTTTTCAAGCGCTTCCAACGGACCATTGAAACAATCGACAAGAAAGGCAACTTCCCATCAGCGCCACAAGCTAGACAGCGGAAATTGCAAGCTGCTCTGGTGGCGGGACCTGGCGCTCCGCCTTCAAGTTCAACTACCACAGCTGAAGCATCGACATCTGGCACAGATCAGGGCAAGCAGGTTGGTGAGGAAGGCGATGCGAAGGTCATTAGCCCGGAGCTACGCGGGCTGCTGAGCAGGAAAATCGAGGTACTTGACAAGCAGCAAGTTGTCGAACACGGAGGCGGCGTTGGGTCTTGAATCACGATCCCTCCCTTAGTATGTATCATAAACTCATGGCGTTTGATGGCGTTGAAGTGCACTGGAAACACACGCTTGGTTTCTCGGTGCCTTGGTCAACTCGACACATATCTTTCTTTACTCGCAAATATTATATTACTCTTCACTCGGTAATCTGTACACCCAACAGTGACCAAACAGGCTCAAGTATACTATTAAGAGGCCTGAATACCTACGTATCATATTTTAGGCCGATCAGTGGGCATATGACAGAACGTCAATGACTTCCGGTGTTTCAAACAAGCGTCGCAATGCCGGTGACAGCAAAAGTGTAGCGTGATTCACTCTGATCGATCAGGAAATGCTGATGTAGACTCTCACGACACAGACAGGAGTGGCAGTATATCGAACTGCTCCATCGAAGCCCGATCCCAAATTCTAATACGGTCTGCCTCCTCACCCTTGGCACGCTCTGTACACTATCAACCACCGTCTGCCCTAGAATTCCCTTTACCTTCCTACGCCCCATAAGCTTCTATATCTTGACAAACTAGACTATATACGCATCATACTAGCTCTCGACATACATTTCATTCGATCTATCCACAAGGCTCCTCAGTAACTGATCCCCACCACCATCACCATCCTCCATTCGTCCTAGCTCCACACGGGCGTCATTGCAGAAACACACCGCGGGCATACTCTCGATGTCTTTACCAAGTGGATGTACTGTACTCCCAGCAGCATCGTGCTTTCTGCTCAGATGCTGGCCTCTCCTCAAAACAACGTGTCTGAGCACACCAGCATAATCGAATGAGGGGGTTTAGTAAGCATGGTGCACATTCCTTGATTTAATCTCTCAAATACATTAACGCAGAGCAATAGTGATCTTCCAATCTTGTTTTCTATCTTACCTAGAGCGGATCTGGTAGAATGGCCAAGTTTTACAAGCGTTTACTACTGGACTAGCTTAGCTTAGGCTGGGCTTGGGTTCATTACAGAGAAGGACAACAAAATAAAATGTGTAGTGCAAATTAAATTTTTGTGGCGCACGAAAATATACAGTGCGTGTGTGTATTTGTGCGTGTCGCGGATTGAGTGAAAGGGCAAGTTATTATTATAATACGCTCACCCGCTGAAAAATCGAACAGTGCTACTGACGCGTTCACATTGTGCTGTCACTCAAATACATTCGCAATTCTGATGCAGAGTATCACCTCTGGACGATCAATCGAGCATGTTACCCTGCACGCTAACAAGTCAAGTCATACTCTGTACAGCGCAGTCCATAGTGTAACGTCGACGTCAGGAATGCGTGTGAGCAATGCATCAAGTACGATACTGGCCCTGTCAACCTTCAGGTAGATGTATTAGATTTTACTTATACCTACTTTATCTCTCCACATTGTTTGCCCTTTTTATCACCGAAGAGGAAAGTCCATCATGGCGATATTCCTATCTTTCATGAAATCCATTGCTTGTCCATCCATCATGCCATCAACATAGCACTCACCGATGAACTGAATGAACGGCCCGTCTTGCTCCCTCAAGATGACCGGAACAGAGCATCCCAGCAGGATGCAACACCAGTCCCCTAACTGCATATATCTTGACCCTAGACCATACATACGATCAGACCCACCATGCGAGTTCCGCCCAACAAAGAATCTTCGATTCCAAACATTCGCTTGAACGCGTCGTAAGAACTGCAAAACTGTCTCCGGAAGCGACCGATTCGCGATAAGTTTCGAAGTGTTCAAATCGCCATACTGGGTTGTTGATCTGGAGAGACAGTACATGCACGCCCTGCGCCACCATGATAACGCGTTGGAGCCGTCATCAGTACGGTCGGCGACGAGCGTGCGCCAAAGGCGATCCGGAATATCGTTGACATCGAGGCCACGATTCCAGCCAGCGATTTCGAGACACTCGTGCGCGATCACTCCGTCTACAACTCGAGGTGATCGTTGGATTACCTCGCAGAGACGAAAGCCTTGGGCTACTAGGGTTATATTTGACCCAAATACGAATCTATCTATAGCATCGATGCTCGTCCGTGGACGCGATACCGGCACTGGCTGCAAGTCCGACTGTGAAGATGAAGTTTCCTGGAGTATTGAAGGTACTTCCGTGGAGTTCTGTGAATCCGTCTGCGGAGCCGTCTCACCGAAATGGGCAGCACTGCTAGTTCGATGGATGCTCGTAATGTTACTGATAGCTTCGTCTGGCTTGTCTGATTGATACGCGTCATAAGCGCTCTCCCGTGGCGCCGATTTACCTCCACTAAAGTGACGTCGATGTCTAGGAGACTGGATACGAGGAAGAGAAAGATGGCTGTTTGTGTTCAGGAGTTTGTCCATAGCGTCACGTTGTCCACGGTAAAACTCGACATCTTCTCTCAAGTCACGAATTTCCTGCTCGAGGTTCGCGATCAAAGTTGATGCCTGCCGTTCTTTTTCCTGACGGCGGGCTCGGAATCTTGCTGATGCACCAGCATTTCGTCTGCGCTTCTCGTCTGCAATCTTGGATGCGGCCGCCACATCGATCGGAATCTGAACATCATGACCCTGCTGACTTTTGATGGTCATAATCTGGATGCTACTTTGACTTGTGGGCTGCATTTGATTACGAGCATGCTCTTTGTTGTGCGTGACGGACGTTACGGGCAACCGCCAATCTTTGGGAGCTAACAATGGAATATTGAAGGCGTTATGGGGGACCTCTTGAGGAACGTAGAGTCGCATGATCGGGATTGAGCCTCCCGAAGCATTATAAATTCTGTTACCCGATTTGCCCACCAAAGAGTCTCCGTTCAGCCGACCAGCTGGTCTTGGGGATGGCCCAAACGAAGAATCGACGACGACGCCAGCCCAGCTGGGCACTTTCGGACCTGACGCATCTGCAGATGGCAAGGCCCAGTGGCGACAGATGATATCCAACGAGTTACTGGACTTAATACTGTGATGAACGAACTCGGCATAGACTTGTGCGGTCGACTTTTCGTACGGTTGTTGCCCCGGGACACCAAACAATCGTTGAGCTTCCAAGTACGAATCCCTGTCCTTTGCGAGAGAAAGCAGGGCGTAAATGGTGTCCCTTGTGTCTGAGGCTTCGTAGTGGAGAAATGCAACCACCAACGCCTCGATGGTGCATAAACGAGCGACAATTCGGCCTTCATCGGACCTTTTCAAAACGTGACTAGTAGCTCGAACTATTGCTCCGGCGCCCACGGACTCTACATGGCCTAAAGCATCTGGATCGCGCCTAGAGAGTTCTGACCGCTCATACATGGCGCGAATGCGTTCGATGTTGGCAAGGAATAACTGCACAGCGTCTGCGAAGTCAACCCAATTAACCTTTTTCAATCCAACTTGGACGAAAGCCCTTTTTGATGCCGCAACCTCCTGGATGACCCAACGGCGCCGAAACCAGGGTCTCTTCAAGAGATTAGCAAAAGCGACGAAGGATGCTAGGACCTCTTCGGTCTCAGCTATAGGCTCTCTGACAATGTGATCCAGGAACTTCAGATTGACGATAACAGACACAAAGTCCAGCGGATCTTTGCACGTGTTGTTGAGTCGCGCGTCGACTTCGGGCTCGCCCAACCATACACATACGCTATAGGCATTCTCATAGATGTTCCTCATCCTGGGAAGCTGATGGCTCTTCTCTGACATGTTGTGCTGATCAATGCAGATAGCATCAATCCAAAGCCAGACATCTTCATCGTCACAACGTAGCCGCTTCAAGGCGGCATGCAGGTTGGTCTGGATATGAAGCATTTTGGGTGGAATGCTTTCAAGCGGGGCTTGAGATGGAATGTGGTTGACTGCCGGCAGGTCGCTGATGAATATCTTCTCGAGGTGGGTTCTTTCGCCCCATGCATACGATAGAGCATAATAGCCAAGTTGTGATCCGTTGAGCTCGCTAGCATATATTGGCTTCAGAGAACAATGGATATCTTCACTGGGGCTCCCCTTAAGCAAGACCAACAAGCGAATCTGATCAGATGTGATAGAGTGGTATTGGTATTCAAAGGAGTCCGACGCGAGGGTGAATCGATCAACTTGGGGTATGCTGGTGGGCCGGAAAATATTCTCCACGTTTAGGGCAGGTGAATCAGGACGGAACGGAATGGAAGGAGGAGTGATCTGGCCTCTAGCAAAATCCGCAGATCCAACACGAGGCGGCGAACTGCTTCGAGACCCTATCGACATCGGACTAGCTACAGGCGATATTGATACGGTAGAGGCTCGTCTCTTATTTATGACGCCATAAGTTCCAGATGAGGACCTCGTGATCGTACTGGCAGGTACTATCGACGAGGCGGGCGTTTCATATGCTTCATCGGAACCCCCATATGAGGACCTTCTAGCCAGACTAGGCGGGAGCATGGGTGGCAGGTTGAGAGGCGATGCTATTGAATACCTTGGGGATTTATTGTCGATCGAACCATCATGTGCTAGAAAAGGCGACTTATGAGCATGAATACTTCCCGCCTGCACGACGTTAGCATGGGTCTGTAATGACACGCTAGGGCATCTAACCGGGCCTGTATAATCATGCATCCATGAAGCCTTCTCTTCCAATCCCACTTCACCAAGTCCATCATCTAATCGCCTTTTCTTGTGGTTCCTTTCTTCGAACATCTTCGGGCGTTGTTCGCTGATGGGTAGAGCCGTCTCAGCCGTCTCAGCCTTGTCATCCATCTTGATACCTCCTAACCGTCAATGGACCGCTGCTTAGGCGCGTAATGGAGCACTGACAGCGGCAACTTATCCAACAGATTGAAAGAGAATACTGGCGTTGACGAGAGGGATGGTTTCTTGGTCGAGTCTGTCGGTTCGAGGGATCCGGCGCACGGACCGGTCTCGACTAGGCGGGCTGAGTTCATAGTGGCACCTCGTACCGTGCCTGGGCGGCTTACATAACTACAGAGGTAACTTAAAAGGCTTGAACAATGTTCCTTTTAAGTCTATATAGGTTGTAGTTAAGCTGTTTACTATCCTTGATAGAATAAGATGCGTCGCGCGCGATATAGTAGGGCGCACAGGAAACCTAGTAGTGTACACAGCTCGCCGGTAAAACACGATAAGACAATTATCTAAAGCTACGAAGAAAGCACTAGGGCTACACCCAATTTGTCCTAGAGCCTGGTGTTCAAAAACACGAGCTTCTTCGTAGGACGGGCTGAGTCCCTCATGGCACAGCCCCGTGAACCACTTATGCTCGCCCTCCTATTTCCTTACCCAATCTCAATATCCCCCGCTTTCTCGCCTGACTTCGCATTTCAGCAGTAACTAGGTCTCCAAGAACATAATAAAAAGAGTCAGTACTGCCTTAAACATTCACACATAAAAAACGATCGACTTCCAGTTCATGCAACTAGCGGTATGTTCAATTATAGAAAGTGCCGAGGTAAACACACTTCACTGTGTACGTTAGGAATGTATGTGAGTAATGTATCACGTCAGAAAGACTGCACTGTCACTCTCTAGATGAGCATGCTGAGGTTGACTTGAAACTGCTTGAGTATATTTATACATCTTCAGAACCATCCCTAGTACCTACCTAAGTCCTTCAAACCGACACACTTCTTCAATATCAATCCATTCATACGACTTAGCCTCAGGTCAACTTCGTTACCTATCAATCTCGATTGAAATCCGTACACCAATTTGCTTAAACCGCACATTCAAAACCTCCAGTGCTAACCGCGCACAATACATGGCCACATTGATATCATCCGTCTTCCACATTCTGAGCCCCTACTCCACGCCGCGAGATCATATCCACGGCCCACCCATACTCTGCGGCTGCGGTGGATATCTTGCACCACCACTTCCACCCACGCCCTGACTCTGCGCATGCCCATCGCCGAAAATCCCACCGTATGCCTGTGGCGGCATACCTTGACCATAAGCCTGATTCTGCAGCGGATACATTGCCTGTGGCGGTCCCATACCCGGGGAATTCGGCGGCGCTGTCAAGCCCTGCGCTGTGGCGTACTGCTGCTGTTGTCCTGGACCTGGCATGCCGATTCCCATACCGCCTTGTATCCCGGCATACGTCTGCGGGACTTGTCCGTACATATTTCCACCTAGCCCGTACGCTTTCACAGCATCTTGATTCGCTTTCGCGGCCTCGCTCATACCATCTACTACCCCCTTT
This sequence comes from Paraphoma chrysanthemicola, assembly GCA_020744225.1. NCBI lineage: Eukaryota > Fungi > Ascomycota > Dothideomycetes > Pleosporales > Phaeosphaeriaceae > Paraphoma > Paraphoma chrysanthemicola. Next base: position 277,530 of record JAGMWG010000010.1, on the reverse strand, counting down.
CCCTTACCACTTGCGCTGTTACTCGACATACCAACCGACTGACCCCAACATCCCGATGTCAATTTCTCTGTAACATATTTAACCTTTTCTTCCACACTCTTGGGCATTTTCCCCTTCGCATTATCCAGCGCCCACGTACACGCTTTGACCACTTCTTTCCACATAGCTACTTCGTCCGACCCAATCGTCGGCGCGCCTTTCTCCTGGATAATGAGCGAGAGAACAGCCATCATCAGGCCTTGAATACTGTTTGTTACTTTCTCGAGGTCTTGCGATGCAGATGGGATGAGGATGTGGAACGTCGCTGGATGTGCAGGGCGGAGGCGCGAGGATTTATAATCGATTGACACAGGTGCCGCGGTGTGTTGTGAGATTGTGCACGCAGCTGCGGGACCAACTGCTAGACGTGCGAAAGCAGTGATGTCGGAATTGTGGTTGAATCGTGTGAATGGCCCATCTGCTGTTTGGACCGCGCGATGGATTGCAGGTTCTCTTCCTGCGGCGCGACATTTGGCTTTCTCGTAGCTACGTGGGTCGACGCAGTTTCTTGCCCATTTCTTCGCTTTGCCTGGATCGAGACGGTCTTTTACGAGCTTGACCATGCTGTCGCCGTATTTGGAGCGACTTGCGCCGAGGATCTGGAACGCGAATGTGACGAGGTCGTCTTGGGCTTTGTGCAAGTGCGGTCGAGAAAGCGAGGTTGGAAGAAACGTGTTCATGTAGTAGGCGTGATAGTACATGTATGTAGCCAGATGGTGATAGTTGATGAGTTGGCTGGAGGGATCAAGGAAGACGACGGGTATGTCCAGTTTCTTCGCATATGACTCTAGTGTTGAGAGGTCGGAGAGTGTGTTAGAGCGACCTTGCGCTGAGGGTTTGACCGAGTCGGTAAGATCGAGCGAGCCATTGACGCTGATTGCTTGGAGAGTGGAGCGTAGGGTAGAGGTAGTGTGGTTGATCCAGTGCAACAGGAAGTGAATCACCGGGCCATGGTGCCAAACGACTTTCTTTCTGCCAGCAAAGTTGCCGATCTTGAAGACGCGCTCAATGGCAATGTTGATGCGCTTGACAACCTGCTCGGCTTCTTTGCCAACATTTTCGCTTCGGACGGAATTGTTCCAGCCTTTGACGACAACAATACTGCCGAAGGCGGCAACAGTGCGCTCGAGATGCGTCTTCCCGCTCGCGCATGTCAGATGCTCGACTAGCTGGCAGACGCGCGCGAAGTTGTTCCGGTTCGACTTCTCCTCCGCAATAATGATCATGCTGCCATCTTTGGCATTGGACCCTTCGTCCTCGCGCTTCCCAAGGCTGCACAACTTCACAATGACGGACGCGAGCTGGATAAGGTTGTCGATGTCGGAGTCTGTCTCCCAGATATGCAAGACATCTGCGTCGCAGACCTTTTCGAGCGTCTCTTTTGATGCGCTAGCAAAGGAGGACTTGTACTGATTAGGCATCGACTGGACGGACTTCTTAAACTCCTCCAGGTCCGTTGACCACGGGCCGCCGAAGGTCATCTTGTCACGACGGTGCTTGTGACGGTGGTGTCGGACAGGTCTCGAGTGGCTTTGCTGACGCGAGTTGAAGTGCTTAGTACTGGGTGACGAGTGCGGGCGTGGGCTGTGGTGATGACGCCGTGGCGAACGAGAGAAGTGCTCAAGTGCACGATTGATATAGTCCATGGAAAGGTCTCCATGACCTTGATTGTGACTGCGGCCATACTTGTGAAACTCAGAAGACGGGAGGCGATTGCTCATGGTGCGTGACTGTGCCGTTGGCTGCGACGCGTGTGAAGTGGTGGGTGTCGTAAATGAAGAGTGAATGCGCAAACTGCGGTGTTGTGATAAAAAGGTGTGTCAGCTGTGAGCTCCCTAGAGTGCACTTCAATGTTCTTTTGCGAGTGTGAATGTGACCTTCAAAAATGACTGAGTGGTGGGAAACGAGCATTGGTCGTGAACTTGTGGGAACGATTGCGATACACAAGTAGACATAGTGTAAAGTGAGCGGTGATATGTTGCCATGATGAGGTTGAGTAGCCCCACGTGCACTTTCCATTTTAGGTGGACAGCTACAATGAAAGTCCTACCAATACTGCGAAGTTAAAGTCGTTGCCGACGCTTCGCTCCAACCAGCTAGATCCGTCTCCATCGTTGCCTACCGTTAATTTATCCTGCGCCTACTCTTCGTGAGCTGACCACTCGCTATTGTCCCGCGTGCGCTCCTGTCTTGAGTTAATATACACCACTTCCTGCGCCATCACCGATTTGAACATGGGGTCGACGATCCCCATGTCGTCCGTACGTAAATCCACAGCCAACTCGTCTCCGATCGCGTCCGTGAAGATAGATGCAGTGGGATCATCGGCGTTGACTTCCGCCTCGTGAAAATCATCTCCATCCTCTGCGTACCTGATCTCCGTTTCTCCCCCATTCTCAAAATGATAGAATTCGAGACGCGAGCCAAAGAGCAGCATAGCGTGACCGGACTGTATTTGCTGACTGCGACACAGGGCGTCGGCCAAAATGTCGCCGCGATGAACATCGTTCGTGGCAGCAAAAAGCGGGAAGGTTTGTGAATAATCGAGAATGATGACCATGTACGTGTGCATACGATACTCCACATCTGTGTCCCCATCGTCATCTGCACGTTCAATTTTCTTCAAAACCTCAAATCCGGCGATTTCCTCGGGCTCGATCTTGTACCATCTTACACCTCGTATGAAAGAATTGTTGTGACGATATTGCCGTCGGAACTCAGCTTCGCGCTGCGCCAGGGGACCCTTCTTGTCGCTCTTTTTGTAGATCTTGGGTGGTAGCACTGTGTAGTCTGGGTCTGTGCCGTCCTTGGCTTTGAGCATAAAGTTGATACCGTGTTTCACGATCGGACCAGGGGTGCTTGCCTGAATGATGTAGCCTTCGTGTTCGGGGTAGTACTGCTGCAGGAGAGCGATACAAAAGGTTTTGCCGTGCTCCATACAGGCCGCGTCACGGGCAGCAGCATCGTAGCTCTCAATATACGAGTTCAAAAGGTTCGGGAGTTGACTAGGCGGCTCTGGCACGAAGCTGTTGCTGTAGTAAAGCGCAGGGTCGATGTTACTGGTCGCTTCCATGTCCGGGTAATGGTCGTCATGGTAGCCGTTTGTGAACGGGACGATATTCTGAGACTCTTCGCGTTGTTGCAACTCAGGAAACGTGCCTGTAGCAGTCGAGGCCGGGGGATATAAGTTGAAGCTGATCATTGTAGACGCACGGTCGAGGCTCTCGAGATCGCCCATGGTGAGATTGTCCTGATGGCGACTGTAGTCGTAGTCCATTGCAAATAGACTCGGATGTATCGTCGAAGACAAGCTCGATAGCTCTTGTTGATGGTTGAGGGCTCGGAGTGGAAACTTGTGTGGAGTGAAGAAGAGTCGCAGGTTTGTGAGAGGCCGCTGCAGAGTTGAAGCATGGCTATACAAGCAAAGAGATCATCGTGCCGCGTGATACCTTCATTAGAGCCCTCCACAGACAACAAACGTTTGTGACAGGAAACATTCACCTGCATGCCCTTCGCTTGTCGGCATTGTATGTACTAGGCGCATTCGGACGGATGTTGTTGTGTGAAAGTTTGATGGGAAATGGCGTACGAAGAGCATCATGTGGGCATGCTCAACCGTCCTCGGTCATTGGAGAGTTCCTTCCTTGCAGCACACGAGCTGAGACCAATGTGCCTGACCAGTCCAGCCGCCGCGGTACCTTTGGCGTGGTGACCAATTTGGCAGGGACATGAGCTCATCGTTCTCCGCAGGATGTTGAGTTTCGGTTTGCCGACTTAGTCGTCTTCCACGGGCGTCTCTTGCACCGATGCAGTCTGCCCAGTAGCACCGTCTGCGCCGTCCGATTTCATGCTTTGTGCCTTTGCCTTCTTTTTGAGCTTCTTCTCTCGATTTCTCCGTGTCCTCTTCTCTCTCCCGGCTTCCTCCTTCTCCTTGGCAAGCCTTTCCTGCTCCTCACGCTTGTCCTTGGTGGCCTGCATCTTCTTCCTTATGGCGATTCGGGTCTTCTTGCCCTTCCTCTTGCGCTTCTGGGCGACATCTTCAACAGTGACAAGCCCTGGGGGATGGCCAACGAGGACCTCCTTCCTGATTCCAGCTGCAGATATCCTCTGCACTTTCCACGGCAGCGCGCACCCCGGCCATGGCTGCGCTGCCAGCTCCAGTATGGTCTTCCCATCGATAGCAGCTGCTTCCAGTCTGGTCTCTTCTTCGCTGGTGGGTTCGTCGGCGAAATAGTAGCTCCGGGGCTTCTTCTTCACGAAACCTTGCTCGCCATCGCCTGCGCCTGGAGAGGACAGGCGTATGGTGTGCGTCGTTGGAGCATCGGTAGCGGATGCTGCGAACAGCCGCAGCTCGGTCTCATCCTCGTCAGACTTTCCTTGGTGGTCGCCAGCGACGTCAGTGTCGGTGAAGATGAACTCGCCTGCAACACGCGCGCGAAGCAGGATTTCGAAGGCTGGATCTGGAGTAGAGCGTGTGGAGGACACGGGAGAATCGAGATCCTCGCGACGGACCCTCAGTCATGTCAGCATGGAGACGGCCAAAGGGAAAGAATCGACGTACCTCTTGGCGCCCGGCAGGTCGAACATGGCCACCGTGGATCCTGGGAAGGCAGTCTTGTGTGGTTCGATGGCGCAGGCCAGAAATTTCGACATTGACCATCGGCTGTCAGGCGGGAGATCGACAGGGCTAAGCTGCTCTCCGGCCCGAGCACACGACCGATGCCATAGAATCGTAAGATGGGTGGCGACGTCATTTCGCAACTCAGATCGGACCCAACCACGACAATCGCCTCTGCTGCAAAACCGCCGAGCCTGCGCCGGTGTGCGCGAAGTGGGCGCGTGGCTGCTATAGGTGCCGGCAGCAAGCACGCGCCCAGACACCAAACGGTCGCGCTGCAGCCAGTCTGGCCAAGTTCCGCTCCGAAAGGATTTCCTCTGCAAATGCCTGACTGGTGTCCACGATATCTGGCTGCGGGTCGCCTGTCATCAGCAAGGGTGCAGAGGGGTCTAGCACTCATGTAGTTGTAGCGTAATTGCACGTCTGCTCCCCGGAGGAGCCGTCGACTCCTTTTTGTCAAGTGGTACCGGCCAGTCTCTCCGCGACACATTGCGAGGCTCCAAATAGACCATTTTGTCGCCACACCAATTATATGTAACCGCGCTGGTACTGCCACAGCGGTGGCAGGCACGTCACCATGGTTTGCTCCTACCCTGAGGCTGCGCGGGAGAGGGACCTCCACAGGTTCGTGAGCGAGCGGCAGTGTGCGGGCAGCACACAATTGATCTTGGACTGACCATGTGCTGCGCCAGGTACTACCGCCCATGGCTCGATGCGCAGAACCTCGTGGGCGCCGACGGCAGCGGCTCCAAGGGCCTCACCTACGCAGGGTACCGGCCTCAAATGGGGCGTGACAGGAGCTTGACGGCCTTTGGTGAGTGCCAACATGCGATGAGCATGCAAGACATGCGCTGACAATGGCGTTTGCGGAAAGCGCAACTCGCGGCCCTGCGTCTGAACACTCGTCGTGCCATGGTCTCGCTCATCGACTCGAACCGACAGTACATTCTAGCCGAAGCGACCCGCACTTCCTCCCTCTTCGCCCCCACCGCAGAGAGACCCGAGGACGAGGTATGGCTAGGCAATGCCATTCTGAACAAGTTCGACGCTGTGTGCTATCACACCTTCGCTTCTACCTATATTGCCAGAGAAGAGGAGCAAGATGACACTTTCGAGGCTGCCGCCATGGTCATACCGGACTGCCGACTGGACCCCAGATTCGCCGACAAGGACTATGTCAAGGGCGAGCCAGGCGTACGATTCTACGCCGGCGTGCCTATCATCACGAAAGCTGGCCATCGCATTGGAGTGTACGCCGTTTCGGACGAGAAACCCCGTGACAGCGTCTCCGCCGCAGACATTCGCTTCATGCAGGATGTCGCGGCTGCCGTCATGGAGCACCTCGAGCTCGCCAAGGACAGCGATGACCGCATCAAAGGCGAGCGTATGGTCAGAGGGCTGACTCAGTTTATCGAGCTTTCGTCTGCCTCGGATTCTCGCGAGGACGCCGGTACCCGAGCTGCCACCACCATGGAGAAACAGACCGAGAACGCTCGCCTCGGAACCTTGGATGAAGGAGATGACGATCCTGCCCGGGAACAAGCTACCACGGTCAAGCAAGCTCAGCGCAAAGGCGACAGCGAAACCGACGTGACTCGCATATTCCAGCGTGCGGCACGTATTGTGCGCCAAAGTACTGATGCCGATGGTGTCGTCTTCTTCGACACTTCCACCGCCAGCATCAAGGGCCAGCTTCACGACTTTAGCCGTAACGTACAAAGCAGCGACGAAAGCGCAACACATCACACAACCGACTTTGATACCGGCGACTCTACGACCTCGAAGAAGCGGAGACGACATACAAACACCTCCGCTGACGGCTCTACAGAGACTGCTCTGGCATACAGCAAGGCATGCCCAGTGGCAGGGTTATCATTACGAGAGGGCAATGCGGCCTTGGTACATGCAGATTTCGCTTTTACTGAGTCGGCTATGGAGCGTTACATTCATCGCTATCCATATGGCAAATTCTTCAATTACAATGAGGAAGGCGTTGGCATAAACAGCTCGGATGAGAAGTCACAAGCATCAGAGACAGATCAATCAGATCGCACCATGGTGGAATCCAGCTCGGGTGGTCCTAAAAAGTCCAGACGACGGAGAGAGAAATTCATCCCCTCGGAGTTTCTCAAAGTCCTACCCAATGTGCGAACCTTGATCTTTCTACCCCTGTGGGATCCGTCTTCCGAACGATGGGTGGCAGGCGGCTTCATATGGACCACGCAGGCCGGCAGATTGATGAGCCCAGAGAACGAGCTACCGTATCTTCAGGCCTTTGGAAACAGTATCGCCTCGGAAGTTGCCCGCCTGACCGCACAGAAGGCTGATAAGGCCAAAACAACCTTTATCGCGTCCATATCGCACGAGCTTCGTTCACCGCTGCATGGCATTCTTGGTTCCGTCGAGTTCCTTCGTGATACGGTGTCTTCCGCCTACCAGGAGTCGCTTGTTTCGTCGATTGAGACTTGCGGCAAGACACTGCTCGACACCATCGATCACGTGCTTGACTACGCGAAGATCAACAAGCTGCGGAGTGTTACAGCTCGCCGCAAACAGCGCGGGCATAAGAGGCTGCCGGCGGACAACTCAATTCTTGGTGTGACCGCCGACTTTGACCTGGCGCAACTGGTGGAAGAAGTCTGCGACACTGTTTGCGCGGGTCACACGTTCAGAAAAAGTCATAATGCCAATGGGGGTGCCATCTACGACCAAGCTGAAAATTCTATCACCAACGCTAGAAACTCTCACGGCTCAGTTGTCGTTTCGTTGATAGTCGCGCCGTTCGTCAGCTGGACTGTACGATCTCAGCCTGGTGCGCTTCGTCGGATTGTTATGAACCTATTGGGGAACGCCCTAAAGTACACAGATTCTGGATTCATTGCCGTAACCCTGCAACAAGCCACAGTCAGCAAACATGCCGTTGACTTGGCTCTTTCCATCGAAGACTCTGGCCGAGGCATGTCTGCTGATTATCAAAGAACGAAGCTGTTCTCGCCGTTTTCGCAGGAAGATCCGTTCAGCTCCGGGACAGGCTTGGGCCTATCCATTGTCAAGCAGATTGTTGAGTCTCTCAAAGGCGAAATCGAAGTCAAGAGTACGCTCAATGTCGGAACCAATATTCAAATTGCAATGCGACTGCCGATCGCACAGAATATCAATGTCGAGGCAGACCATATTCTCCATGCTTCAACAGAATTGAGTGGTCTATCTGTTCGCATCATGATGGAAGTCGATACCCATGGCGGCGAACGAGGCGTCAAGATCAAGGATTCGATGCAGAAGGCATGTCAGGGCTTCGATATGAAGCTATCAGAGCAGCGCGACACGACCATCCCAGAGGTAGACTTCTTGTTAACAGATTCCGCGTCCCTCGATAAGATGCTGCAGAAGCCGAGCGCGGATCGAAATGACGAAGTCCCGCTCGCTGTAGTGTGCATCTGTACAGACACAGCAGAGAAGTCTGCCGTTGACGAAAGGCTCGGTAGACATATGGGTGCACTTGGCTGGGTGGTAGACTTCGTGACACAGCCGTGTGGTCCACGCAAACTAGCTCGTGCGCTACTGGCTTGCAGGCACCGAGCTTCCGACGCTCAAGAGATCGAACGAATGCCCTTGATCCGCTCGGAGACCATGGTACCCATCCAGCATCATGGTGCCCTCAGTCCGCCAGCACATGCCTTGACTCATCGCAGCATGAGCGAAGTCTATCCGCATGGGAAGGCGACGCCACCAAACGAGCCTGGGATGCCCTCGCCACCGCCTCCACAGGCGATGCCGACCACTATCACCCCTCCCAGTCCTAACCAAGTTGGTGGCGCAGAGTACTTTAGTCCACGGGTTCTATTGGTCGATGACAACGCCATCAATCTCAAGCTTCTCGTCGTGTTCGCGAAGCGCCAGTCACTACGCTACTCAGAAGCGACCAACGGTCTCGAAGCCCTGGAGACTTTTAAGCACGGAGCCAGCTATACCGATCCACCCGTCAAGCCTTTCGACTTTGTGCTCATGGACTTGAGCATGCCGGTCATGGATGGTTTGACAAGCACACGGCAGATCAGAGCGTATGAGAAGAAGATGGGCTTGGAGAGAAGTACAATTGTGGCTTTGACTGGTCTTGCCAGCGCACAGGATCAGCAAGATGCAAGTGATGCAGGCGTCGACATGTATCTTGTTAAGCCCGTCAAGTTTGCGGATATCAGGAGGATTTTTGGAGGCAAGTAGTGATCTACACACATTGCAAAGGTTTGGATTGGAGCGGGAATTTGACTTTGGGGGCATTGTGCTCGGCGTACTGCGGGACTGCATGTACAACTGGTTCCTGGATGACGCGTAATGAGTACGCTCTTTGGGGGTTTGTTGCGAGCATATTTGATGCCTAGCTACGCTCTGAAGGTGAAGCGTAATGCAGACATTGATTCATACTCTTATAATTCCATCGTACGCTTCGATCATTGAGTCTGTGCTAATGCTAGGGGAGTGCTTCAATTGAAGTTGGAACGCTGATTTGCCAACCATGGCTGGCTACGAACTGGTCAAGATGAAGGGTCATCGCTACCACAAAAGTCCTCGTACACTCAATTAAAAACGTCGCGACCCCTCGGCTACTTCTCCCTTCAAATTCCCCATGAACTCAGTAACCATGCATAAGTCACCGCCCCTCGAAAAGGGTGACCCGGCCCCTGAGCAAAGTGCACTGGAGCCACTGGACGCGCTATACTATCACTGCGATCATGACGCAACTGCCAACTCAGCGCATTCAAATCGTCCGCAAATCCTACGTCGTGTAAGCGCCAATCAATACGTTACCTACACAATAGTATCCACCCTCGTGGCCATCGCATACACCGTCCGCCAGCACGACCCAGCTCACCTTCCAGGCCCAGCACACGGTATACTATTCATCACAGCAACGAGCACACTCTTAATCTCGCACCCCAAACACGATCTCCTAAATGCACTGCTCGCTCTCACATTCACGGTGCTGGCGTATATACTCGGCTACGTCGTTCCTGCGATACAGACCTGGGCTACACTTGCCACCGCCTCAGACACGTCCGATACACAATCTCCTTCGAAATGGAGTTGGAGCAAGTATCAACAGTGCGGCATACATTTCAGCCTCGCGTGGACGCTGATAAGTGAACTCGAATACATCCGTGCTCTCTTCTTCTCGTACGATACTAGAGTCGTGTATCCTGACGTTTTCGGTCTGGCGTCGGAGCAGGCTGCTAAGTGGTTAGATCGTATTGCCCCGAACGTCGCTGAGCGCTCTCTTATCATTCGTATCGCAGTTGATATATGTCGCGACCATGGATTCAGATGGAGTTTCATTCTCCCCTTCATTCTTGTGCGAGTGTACTTCAACACAGAAAATCAGTTCTGGCGCGCACCCTTGGGAATCGATTCGTTCTTTGTGAGCGACACTTGGAGGAGATTAGTGCTGAATCTTCTAATGGGCTGATGGGTGCGAGTGGCACATGCGGTGGTGTTTGAGGGCGTTGCGGAGAGGGCATTTGGGTTGGTGGAGATGAGGAGGGGGGAGAAGGTGGATTTGAGGGAGAGGGAGGAGATGTGGGAGAGGAGAGAGAAGATGGGGTTGTGGTGGATTGGTGGGGTGGGTTTATGAGAGTCAAGGATTTACGATGAGGCGGTAGGTGGGTTTGAAAGCAGGATAGATGTGGATGAAAGAAATAATTAGAGGGATTGATTGGCATGGCTGATCGAGTATCTGAGCGGGAAAGACCGAAGGTTGAAATGCCAGTCCGATAGCGCTGTGTTATTGACAAATATTTGAGGATAGACTGGTTTATGATGGATGACTGTAATTAGACCATATTTTGCATCAACAATGGGGTGGGTGCTGTGAGGCCGGTTGTGTAACGATCAAGCTTTAGATGTCAGGATATGGTTCAGTATCTACATCTGCACGGAATGAGATAGAGGATCGTTTCCCCTTCAACAATGACATTAGGAAGGAAGAATCTCGAACCATCTACCTAAGTAAGGAGCTTCTTTTGGAGAGCCTTGAGGTAGCTACGACGCATGACTGCACATGTCTGGTACACTACGAAATATGGCCCCGCACTCGACCACGGTTGCCTTTTCGCCAACAAGCGATATCTCCCCACCCGCAAAATATATATCGTGCGATCGGGCGACGTGAAACGGATTACACACACACGACAGCCACTTCGAGTGCGCGATGGCGATGGCCAAGCTCCCTCCGCTCCGCTATCTATCGCCTCTATCGTCACAACGCTACATCAGCTACCTTATTATAGCGTTTGTCGTTTCGCTCTCTTTCAACTGTCTTGTGATCGAGGGACATGGAATTTTGTTGGCAACTCTCTTTCCCATCGCAGCCGCCATCGTCACCAACCACCTCGTCCATGACTGCTATCAAGTACCCGTGTCTTACTGCCTCGCCGTCTCCGTTACCACATGTCTGCTTGGACACGTCGCCCACGGCATGCATGTCCATATCACCAACCCAGGCAAGCGACTTACCGCGCTACGGCCAGCTTCCCTTCATTTCTTGCTCGCCTTTGTACTCTTGTCAGAAATTGAGTGGTATCGACTTCGCTTCGATCAGAAAATCTCCGACACCCTCTATCCGGACTTCGTCAGCGTTTTCCCAGTCCTACGATACTCGGCCTCTTTCGATGAGTACCAGTCCAGGAGGTATCCCGGTGTTTTGGGCACCATTATACGCGACTGGCGTTATATTCTGGCGGATGTCGGGTTGGCCTTCTTTTTCTTCTTGGGGCATTGCTGGCTTCATCGAACTATCTTGAACGCGATGGTGTTTGACTGCGCAGAACATGCTGGCTTGGAGCCTCCATACATCTATGAATCGGAGTTCTGGAGGGCGTCATGGATCTGGCCTGCTTTACTCGAAATACTCTTGGTGAGGCCGATTCGACTCCTCGGCGGGCTAATTGCTGCATGGGTCGGGGCCCTCCTGGATTCATACGTGAGCAGATGGACGGATCCTGTCAGTCTCACATTTCATCGTTGACCTCGGCGCGAGACGTATCGGTGAACGGTTCACACCAGAACGTACCACACAGCTCTCCGAGAACGGCCTGTGCTTACCGACCATGCGCGTTTCTCATCAGCGAGTACGACGTGCTTTGTTTTGGACCACGTCGATAATGTTACTTTCCCACATGCGCGAAGCTTCAGCGATCATCAACCTTCGTTGCTCTCGGCACAATCATGTAATCATATCCGTCTCAAGAGCTTGCGGCTGCGCTTCCATGTGCGTCTACCGCACTCGGCCAGCGTTGATCGTCTTTCCCCTGGTCCCGTCTCTCGTCGAACTGACTTCCTTCATCAACCACGCCTCATACCTCTCGCCGATCTCGTTCCCCCACTCTAATTCATCGACTATCGCGGCCTGGCTCCACCCCCGTATCAACGCTCGCCAGTAGCACGTCTCTGCGCCCATACTCAGATACCGACCGCCAACCACCAAATCGCGCTGATTCCTCGCTATGCGGTTCGCCACATGCGGATATTTGTCTAGAAGCTCGACTACGATGCCGAGATTCGAAAAGTCGGGTTCGATGTATACAGCATTTGCGTCCTTGTACGAAGACACCGTGCTCAATGCACTCTCATCTTCCCGCCGTCTACGCTCAACATCCACACCAAACCCTTGAAGCAAATCATCCGCCCGAATCGGCTTTATCAACATCGCACTCGTCGTCAGCCATTCTGGTGGCGGCATAAGCAACACACTCCCACACGCCTGGTGATACGGCAGTCTCCCCGAATATGTCACGCCCTCGGTATACACGATGTACTTGTATCGACAAAAGTCCTCGATGGGCAGACCATTCGACGAGTTCAGCGCCGCGACATCAGCCCAATTTTTGCCTTTTGTGGCTTTGAGCAAGTCTTTGCGGAGATTGGGGTGGCCGAGGGGATTGAACCACGGTGTACCTCTCCATACAACTCTCGCGTCTTTGCGCGCCCAGTCAGATTCGAAGACACGCTCGACGGTTGCGATGCGGTCGAGTATATCGTCCATACATCCCAGGCTGTCTTTTACCCATGTCCATCCGGAGAAACTGGGCATGATCCATGTGTTTCCTTCATGTCCGGACATCTTGTTCGGGCGCGCAAAGCCCCAGGAATTGTTTTTGGGTATATCGTTGACGGTGAACGCGAAGTGAGTGTTCGGTAAAGCGGAAGGCGATGTGAGTAACGCGCGGTGGATCTGGGAGAGGACAGCAGTGCGTTGGCGGAGGATTTGCGGAAGGGTGTCAGGGGAGGAGGTGAGGATATGGAGCTGCAGGCGTGTAAGATTAATGATATATGGGAGGGCTTGAAGGATGCGACTCTCAAGGGAATCGTACCTTATTGTTCAAGACACGACCTTGGACTAGACCTTTGTAATCCGGGTCCGTCTTATGAAGCTTGAACTTGCCTCGCGCGATCGAGGCGTCGATGTCGTCAAATAGGCCAGGAAACGTAGCTCGACATTCACGTTCGTTCAAATCGAGTCTATCGTGCGTTTTTCCTCCTTTTTGATGCGTGATTCGGCCATGTCTTTGCCTACCGTAGACTGCAGCTCTACCATCATACAATAGCGACACGAGAACAAGAACAAGGACAACCGTACCCAATACCGCAGCGCGACACAACCCTCTCACCAGCGCCGCCATAATCGCAGTCCATCTTACACTTCGCCAGCAGACAAGTGCAAGAAGTCCACCTCACTCACTCGCCCTAACACCGCACGTGGACTTCCCACTCAAGCCCTTCCCCTCCGTTCCCCTCACTCTTCCATCAACCTTTAAAGACACGGACCAATCGCGCAACACACCGAGCTAGTTCCCCAGACTCTACTAATCGAACCCGGGGTCACACCTTTTATGTCGCAGCCAGTCCCATTTTTGCACTATATTAGATTGAATTGTTCCGTGGTTGGGGTCAACATATTTATCCTGGTTGCCGAGACGGCGAAAGCTTGTTTAGATTCAGGGAGACGACGCACCAGTCGTGTGTTTCACGGCACGGAGCTTGAGGGACACGAAATGTTGAATAATGAAGGTGAAGTTAGTGGGTCGCTCAACGGACGCGCACGACTCTGTATGCAATGATATTTATGCTATGGTCTTAGAGGCGTGGCGATTGTCAATTGGGCATGGTCGCGATAGACACTGAAATAGTGTGGTATGTCTGACCTTTCTCGTTCTTTTTGCACTGCTATATGCGTTCATATACATCAAAGCCCGCGCATTGCATTGGCCGACACCAGGCTAGAGTTTCGATCCGAGTCAGGACAGATAGCCGTTGGCCTTCAGCCATTCTCGCACAACAGCTTCGTCTCTCTTCGCATACTTTGCGTATGACCTAATTGTGTCGTCAATGACTTCGAGGCCCTTGTCGTAACCACGCGTGTCCTTGTTCTTGAAGAACGCCGCAATGTCGTCGGCAATCTTCTCATCAGCGAACTTGTTTAGGCCGAAGCGTAGGAAACGCTCAAGAACGACACTATTGCCGCTCAGCGTAGGATGGATCTTGGTATCCCAGTTGTCACGGATGTAGTACCATACTTCTGGGCGCACTTTGCTGTTGTTTGCAAGGGCAATCGTAGCAGAGTGCTTGTCTTGCAGAGCAACCTTGTCCGAGAACCCGAAGTCCAGAACTTCCTTGGCGAGCTCAGGAGTTTGCACGCGACCGAAAGACTGGAGACAAATCTCTTTGCCGTCAATGGAAGTAGTCGTGAGGTACTCCTGTTGGATGGCCTTGAGCGCCGACTCGCCCCGGTTCTTGATGGCAGTGGCGAAGATAGCTCTTCTTAATGACGGATGGATAGCAGACTTGTCTCCAGCAAGGTAGGAATCGAAACGCTTCAGCGACTCATCCACAGTGGCCTTGTGGCCAACGACGCCAGCAGACAGGATAAGGCTCGCACGAAGCTGACCCACGAGGAAGCTTTCGCCATCCTTGAAATCCCAACCAATCTTCTCTACCGCTGGTGTGATGAGCTTCAGATGGTATTTTTGTAAGCCCTCGCTGACATCTTCGCTGCCTGCAAGGACGCTGCGAACATTGCCAATGTTTGTGAGAATTTGTGACCACACCAGATAATCCGATTCATCGGAGAAGCGCTCAACCAAAGCAAGAAGTCCGGCTGTGGATCCAAATCCGGCGATCGAATTCGCGTAGGCGTCGCCAATAAGACCGATCTTGTCTTCTACAGTTAGCTGTGCACGAGCTTCTCCGAGCTTCTTCAGGCGCTCAGCCGGATAGTTGGTCCGATAAAAGCCGGTAAGGTTCTTGTTGATTTGATAGAAGCCGTTATCGACATTGCGGATGGTATCTTCCTTCTTTGTAAGAGCAGTGATCTCGTGCACTGAGGCTGCGGTGGCAGAAGAGCCAGTGTGGAGGCCAAGTGGGATCCACCAAGTGGTTTGATCTTCTTCGGACTTCACGTCACCAGATAGCAGGAAGCGCTGCTGACGCAGACCAATCTGACCAGACTCTTCGGACACGGTGACGACCGGGAAACCAATCTTGCGCACCCAGAAGTCCATGAAGCTGTTCACGTCCTGACCGGAAGCTTTGCTCAGCGCGGACCACAAGTCATTTGTGGTGGCATTAGAGTACTGATGGGCCTTCAAGTAGTCCGCAACACCTTGCAAGAACACCTTTTCGCCCAAGTGCGCGCTCAACATGCGGATAACAGAGCTTCCCTTCAGATAGCTGATGTGATCGAAGATTTGATCGACCTCAAGGCCGTCGTATACAGGCACCTCAATAGGATGAGATGTGCGCAGAGCGTCAAGGGCGAAGGCTTGTTGTGTGGAATCAGTCTAGACATCGTCAGCAATCGTATGGAGTGAATGTACCTCGTGATTTGTGACGTACAACGAACTGTCCCCAGACGTTCCAATCTACATTTTCGTTAGTAAGTTGGTGCTGGGTAGCTTTCCGACGACGTACCAGGGTAGAGATGGTCGATAGCCAGCCAGCCGACCCAAGTGGCAAAGCCTTCGTTGAGCCAAAGCTCACTCCACCAGTCCATGGTAACGAGGTTGCCAAACCACTGGTGAGCGAGTTCGTGTGCAACGACGTATGCGACGCGGTTGCGATAGCTGTCGGCTGACGTAGCAGGGTCGAAAAGAACGGCGGTGGTGCTTCAGGGTGGTTAGCGTTGCTTCAGAAACTTCTGAGTTATGATACTGACCGGTAGGTAATGAGACCCCAGTTCTCCATAGCACCGTGTGACTAGAAATCAACGATCAGCTTGATGTTCATGAGATGAGGGAGGATCACGTATAATTGGCTAGCCAATCAGTACGAAACTGGAAACAGGGAGAACTATACTTACGAACTCGTGCACAGCCAGCAGATCCACCTTGGGTAGAGGGTAGTCGATCTGGAATACTTCCGAGAAGTAGTCGACGACTTTGTGGCAATTGTCCAGGGCAAAGCGTCCTTGCTCTTTCAAGCCCTTCGTGGTGTAGACCCTGACAGGGATGCTCTTGCCGTTGTACTTGCGCTCGGTGAAAGCCTCGACATACTCGAAGTCACCAATAGCCCATGCCAGAAGATAGGTCGACATGATTGGTGTACGGTCGAAAACGATTGTGTGGAATCCGTCGCGCTTGCTCGCCTTTGTCTCCTTCTCAGGCATGTTGCTAAGGGCGGTCTGGTCCTTGGGGACCTCGAGTTCGACGTCGAAGGTGGCCTTCAGGTTCGGTTCGTCAAAGCAGGGGAAGGCGCGGCGAGCATCGCACGATTCGAATTGGGTGCTGAACATGTAGTGGAATTCGTCGTCTTTGGCAACGGATGCCGGCACATCACCCTTGGGCTTGTACTTGGATCGGTAGAAGCCTGCCATGATCTGTAGGTAATTTAGCAACCACCTTCACCTTTTTGATGCAAGACGCACATTGTTGATAGTGCCCTCAAACTTGACTTCCAGCGTGGCTTCTCCAGAGAAGTTGATCTTCTCTCCGAAGTCAAGCGTCACGCGTTGGCGCTTCTCATCGTACGAGATGTCCTTCGCCGACTTCGTGGCATCACCAGCCTTGAGCTCGGCGCTGTGGACCTTGAGCTGATGAGCATTCAGCACAAGATCACTGAAGCCATCGCCCTTGTCGATCTTCGTGTTGATGGTTACGGTGCCTTGATAGCCGAACTTGCCGCCAAACTCGAGGTCGTAGAGGGACAGGGTGTAGTGGGAAGGTTTGGCCCTGATCATGCGAATGTCAGCATTGGATGTAGCCCTATAATACAGTCTAAGGCGTAATTGACCCCAGGAATGACTGACCAGGATGGGAGGATGTCTCTGTCCGAAGCCATGTCTGCAAACTGGCTGGTGACTTCGCTCTGGCAGTATCGTTTTTGAAGACTGAAGGCGGTATTCCCAGCGGCTGCTAATGTGGGCCTAGTCCTCAATGGCGCACGAGAGGTGGTATGGAGCTTTAGAGCTTTGGCAGAGAAGCTTCGGGAGCTCGTAGTGGGGTCACTGGATCTGGCGGAATATGTTGAAAGCAGTGGCGTAGCTCGAAGTCTTGTCCAGAGCTGTGGTCGAGACAAAAGTCTCGAAGATACACGAAGGGCAGCCAGATTTAACGGAGGGGTCGGATTGCAGAGCGGAGCTCAATTGCGGCGAGACGTGATCTCGCATCGCATGATGCAAGCACACTCCGAAAGGAAGGTGCGCGTCCGGTGGTTTGCCCCACTACGGGTTGATCCCTGCAGCGTGACTAGCACATAGCGCGGGGAACAAGCAGTGCAGTGACATGTTACTCATGTCTAGGCATATAATTTGACAAATGATGGGTTAGAAAACTTCTAGTCCTGGAAGGTAGTGTGGCAAATTCGTGGTAGACACCAAAGTACCAATCACTTTTATAGAGCTCGTTCTTGTATGCTGGATCTCGTTGGAACCGTTAACCAATCCAGTGGTGACAAACCTCTGGGTAAAGAAGACTGCACGTGTGTCGAAGCAGTAGAGCTGCTAGGTGGGCTGAATAGGACTCGATTCCGGTCAACATAGTCCTGGGCGTCCGAGTCTGTACGTGACCGCGGCGCACGTCCGATCCGGTGTAGGGGTGGTTGCCTTGCATGAGGCTTCGTGTCTATTTGACAGAAAGAGGCTGGAGGATCTCATGAAGGACAATCTATTACAGAGTGGTATATCATTACGCCGTAGGATGCTCACAAGCCATGCGCCAACTATGCAACGACGTCCGCTCCAACCACCAGCCATGCTGATCGAGGACGCCTCTTTTGCCCTGTACAGCCCAGATCCAGTTTTCCAGCCTTTGCCCCGAGTCTCATACCCGAATGAGCACATCCAAGCATTGGATCTTCCATTCTTTCTTGCCTAACAATCCTTTCACCCATTCGTACTCCTTTCCATTATTCGTGTGACCCACTCTCCCGCGCACATTCTCAACTGCACTTTTGACTATTGCCTGTGCTGTCTGATTTGCAGCATGCGCGATCACCCCCGCCGTTTCCAGTATAGTATCTTGCAACGATGTGGTCCCGTTCAGCGCGAATTCGGCGGTGTCGGGGGTGAGCGGCGGATCGAACCATGGTGTATGGAAATCAAATAGTGCCACGACAAGGATAAATAGAAGTAGCGAGCAGTACACGCAGGGCCGGTTGAGGAAATACGTCGCGGAGATGAAGAAGACGAGATAGACGGGAGAGGCGTGTGTCCGTAGTCTGTTGACCGTTAGCAGCGAGCGCATTCTTGGCACGGGATTTTACTTACAGGAAGAAAAGAACGGGGATCCAACTTCGTAGGCAAAACATTTCCTTTCAATGTGTGTATTGTAGCCTCGCGTGCGCGAATGTAGAGAACGGCGGACGTGGAGGAGGCGCTGCGGCAGGAGGATAAGCGGGGTGCGATGTTTGAAGAGGAGCAGCGAGTGGATAGTATTAATAATGCGTGTATAGGGAAGGGTTGGAATGGTGACGGGTCGATGTGAGTGACTGCTGGTCGCTGTCCCGACCCGGGTTGACAAGCGCGACCGTGGTCCGCAGTGGCGCCTGCAGCCGGAGTCTGCACGTGTCTCAGCCTCACCCACTTCGAGATGACGCAACAGAGTATCGTATCGAGGAGACAGGAAGATGAAATTGGCGAACGAAGTATGTCGCGGTATCATCACGTGCATTTCAAACGTAGATGTTCGTGCTTTCTTTTCATTTTAGAATCTACATTTCATATAATCGCTGCAACGGAATGCGAAACAATCCCTTCATGTTTATTTCTCCAAGCGCAGTAACTTTTAAGCAGTCACAGCTCTGTCGAGATAGATCCAATACGCCTAATAGAACATCTCCCAGTGACAGAACTTGAATCCCACACATGCAATGAAGTGCAAGAGTTGCCGTTGAACGCCCAGTCCGTGGTCCTCAATCCCTATATTGCTATGGTACACGAAGAACGTGGCGATCGATATATGCCGCTCGACAGAAGAATGCGCGTCGATGTGAAGTTTGTCTTCACACGGGAAGATTGAACTTCTTGCCTTGGACAACCCTAGAATAAGTGAGCGATAGGTCATGCATCTCAGTCTGGGCAGCACTTACTTTGTGTAGTAAATGTAAAAGAAATCGGAGTACAAGACTGTCTGTATGATACCCGCAATGACCGCGATCGGGTCATAGAACTTCGGCACATCGAAGAAATAGCGGTAGATCCAATTGGGGATGTACAATGCTCTGTACGCTCCGAGCGCGAATAGATAATGTGTCGTGATCGTTTCAGCCTCGCCAGTGCGCTGTAGCATAAACAGTTGAGGCAGGATAGCAACCGATTCCAACCAGATAGAGAACGCCCAAAGGATCTGCTTGCTATTAGCGGCCTATTGAAGTACAAGTTGAGGCAGCGCTTACTTCTGAAATCGTGTAGCTATACGGAAATAGTACCGCAAGCACTGCGCTAGCACCTAGCAAGTATTGCACCTTGAATGTGTCCAAGTTCGGATCGTGGGTCGGCTTGTAGTCGTTGAGCATTAGGTAAACGGTGTACGCAGATGTGCTGATGAAGACAATCTTGAACACGGTGTTGTATAGGCGGTCGGGTTGGTAGAAGGTCCAAAGCAGGTCGACGTAACGTGTGAGGTAGACAATGAGGTAGAGAAATTGCGATTTGAACGAGATGCCGGATGCGCTCTATGTGCTTGTCAGGAAATGCGCAAGGCTTTGGAGAACCACTGAAGGCGTACACTTGAAACTTTCATCTTGTGCAACAAGATCAAGATGGAGAACAGGTGGGATAAGTCCCCTAGAAGACGTGGTTAGCTTTGCGACCCATCACCGTGAATTCATCCCTCGACACCTCCGCGAACTCCGCAACATTGGAATTTGACATACCCAGCAGTCGGAAGAGATTCATGATGGCGGCAAAACGTGTCTTGCCAGTATGTGGATCGCGTGAATGCAGCCGGCAATGGTGGAGGCTGTAAAGGAGTGTGGAGAATAGAGTGTTGTCGAGAAATGACACGTTTAGACGGAGAAGCTGCAAGGCGGCGCGTTGGGAGCTGATCCTTGCATTGCAGATGCCAAGACATTTTACCCCTGCCGTCGCTCAAACGTCACTACCGCACCCGCAGGACCTGCGATCTCAACCTCACCATTTGCTGGGAACTCTGTAGTTTGCTCAGGTACCCCATTTGATCCGGTCCCGTAGCTGGAACACACAGTGACAGCGCGAGTTCTCTTCCTCTATTCGACTCTGGTCGCCACATTTCTACTTGCGCCTCCACGAGATCCGAATTGGGTGCACAGTGCGCTTCGCAGTGTCGCGACCACAAACCAAGGCATCACTGATGATTTGATATGACAAGGAGTTTGCTTTGAAGACTTTGTAGGCACATCACCTTGGGGCTTGCCATGGCAAGCATTCTAGGATGGAAAGACATTCTTCGCCCCATACGGGATGGCTACCGGCACCTGTTTCCATCGCCGGACACTGGCCCGACGCCAGAAGAGCGCCAGAAAAGACGTGAACAGGATCGGCGAAGGGGCTTCACGTACTTTGACACGTTCAGGCAGTTGGAGACGTGGCATGTCAACGAAAGCGATCCACTGCAGAGAGCAAACACCCCGTTGCTGCGACGCTCGCGGGCAATAGACTCACAGGGCGAGCCACGCGCACGTGTGTTACTATGCCACGACATGTCTGGGAACTATCATAACTACGAAAGCATGCAAGAAGTGGGTGTTGCCAAGGAGATGTACGCATGTGATTATCTTCAATATGTTGACACGTTTGTGTACTTCTCCCACAAGCTAGTGTGCGTACCGCCTCCGATTTGGACTAACACCCTGCATCGAAATGGTGTAAAAGCTCTGGGTACACTCATCATTGAGCCCCAAGCACAGAACACGGAGAGATTGTTGCAGCACACTGGCGAGGGACCTACCGCAAATTTCGGATTTGCAACCATACTAGCGAACATTGCGAAGCATTACGGCTTTGATGGATGGCTTGTCAACATCGAGAAACCGTTTGTGAAAGACACTTGGCATGCGAACATTCTCGAAGCTTTCCTTTTACAGCTGCGAACGGAGCTTGGTGTTGACAGGCAATTAGTATGGTAAGTATTACGCCCGTGAGGGCTACGACAAATACCGGACTAGATTAACAAGACCGTCCAGGTACGATGCACTCACAACATCTAATGAGGTGAGCTATCAAAATGGCGTGACCCCAGCCAATTTGCCCTTTGCAGAAGCGTGCGGGGGAATTCTTACAAACTACAATTGGGACTTGCGACAGGCTGAGGAGGCAGAACAACTCCTCGCGCAATCCACCATCAGTTTCGAGAACGTATATTTCGGAATTGACGTTTGGGCGCAGAATAGGAGCGGCTTCGGCATTCCTCGGACCACCTATGGAAAGGGTGGCACCACCACTGGTGTGGCTGTCGCAAAACTCGCTGAGATCGGCCTCTCTGCTGGAATATTCGCACCCGCGTGGTCATTTGAGCACTTTGAGGGTTATGGAAAGGATATCGAACGAACTATATGGGAAGGCGATGCTCTTCCTGATGGCCTCGAGTGCTCGTGCGGACACGCCATTTCACGACACCAGCCAATCGAAGGCTTCTCTGTTGTTCGGCACGCGAAAGCTTTTCCAGCTGGAACCGCTTCGATCTTTTATACGGACTTCACGCGCGCATTTGGTAGGCACGGTAGCGAAGAGGAACGTGTAGTGTTTGATGGTCATCCACTACACGCACAACTCGGCGCTCACTCCATACTCCCACTACCAATGCCGGAAGTAGTGGGAGTCACTCCTTACTTGAGACACAGGCTGGAGGAATGTCCAGTCCAGACTAAGCTGGTCATAGAAGTTCATCATGTACGGAACACGGACGATACCGTAACTGAGCACCCCAACTGCTGGGTGCCACTATACAAGCTCGACATGCCAGCAGATGGCACAAGGCGCATCGCAGTCACTTGCCGCAATGTCGCAGCTGCTCTCGGTGCAGAGACAAGTTTTTATCTCAAGTTCTCTGACATCGACGGGCGACCTCCACAGAACCTCCAGCTACTATCGGTAGACAAGAGTGGGGAAATATGCACTATCACAGCACAAATAGAAGTGCCTGCTCAAATTGACACATCTGTGGAAGATGTAAGACTAGAAGAGCTTGGCTTCCTCCTCCAAGGCTACAGTGGAATGGAATATGCGCCCATCGTAGAAGTCTTCTCGATTTCAATTGTCCCAGTCGACTTCCTGCGTATATCGACTGCTCCGACTATTGACAACGTACGCATAGAGAGTCGTCAACAAGGCGAGAATGGGCACACGAGACTCTGTTGGGATTACGTAGCCGGTCGTGAGGCGAGGCACGTTAGTATGCCGCATAGCGATATCACAGGTCCATTCTCACACTTCGCATTGCGGATCAACGGTCTGCAAGTCGGAAGGGCATACGCTCTAGAGCACGTCTTGAACAGCAATCTCGTGAAAGATCTTGCAGAAAAGGACGTGGTTGTAGAGGTCACAGGCGTTGGGTTCGATGGACGCAAACTGGCGAATACAACCACCACGTTGCGCATAGACCCATCATAGATTCTTACAACTCTTATTACGTGTGTCTAGAGAAAGATAGACCGATCAGCGGCGACACGTAAACGTTTTCTCCACAGGTTTCAGCAAGATCTACGAACCAAGATTTATCCCGGCTTCCGCAAAGCTCGCCAAACGCACGCCTGTATATAAGCCCCATGTAGTATCGTCTACAGGCACTATGCGGTACACTCCAGTTCGCATCGCGTAAGTTGTTCGACATCGAACGCGGACGAACGGGCCAGGCCTTTGCAATATGCACAATTCGCAACCGCACAATGCGTGCATGTAAGACGGTCGCTGTTATAGGCGAGTGGCCAGCATACCACACCTCCTCATGTCAATATGAATAGCGGTGCGCTGTGAGTGTCTCGAGTCATGGATGCATCCCGGCTGACGATCGCGAGTGTAACGTCAAGACCTTCCAGAGAGTAATGCTTGACCAGGGATGGGACGCTTAGAGGAGCACATAATCGAAGAGATTTTGGCTAAATTCAAACATCTACATTACTCAAAGGGCAGGTGGACGAGAAACGAAGCACAGGAGTTGTGTCCGCCTCCAGGCAAGAAATTTGAGATGCTGACGAATAAAGCAGTGAGGATGGATATGCACAACCGCCACAACATCCGATATGCGAGGAGATCATGGATCGAATGGGGATGTGCGTGCGCCGTGCCTGTTAGAAACAAGGTCTTTCCCTACCTTCGAAACTTGAGCAGCACAACTACCCCTGTCGGACTCCAACGTGGAAGCCCGCCCTCGTGGCATTTTCCGAGGGCTGAAACGTGCAGCTAGCGTTGTCCCGCTCCAAAGCAACCGGTGGCTGCTGGACGTCATCGTTCCAGATTGGACGTTGCATGCCTGAAAGAGAAGAGGCATCACGAGGATACATACAGGCCGGTGATGAGTAGACAGGCTAGACGATCGGCGCGCCGTTGCGCGCGCGGAAGAATAAGAAATAGCCCGCAGAGTAGCGGCGCTGAGTGGCTGCGGAGATTGGGAAGCGCGCGGATTGATGAGGTCTGCAATATGCTGCGCGTGGCTTCAGCGTGCAGCAGATGGAGCTCGGGCTGCCCCGCAAACAGCCAACACGACAGCTGCGGGTGCATGTCACGAGCTGCAGCAGCACGTCGAAGCGTTGCACAAACATATGTGCATATGAAGCAAGCTAAACGGTTCAAGTCGCCTTTCGCTGTTGATGCGCAGCGCGTACCCATAATGGTCCGATCAGCCACCTGTTTGCGACGGCCCCTAGCCGTCCCCACCATGCTGAGTGATGTCTGAATAATGGCGAACTGGTAGGCCCGCCCAGGTGCAGATGGGCCGCAAGCACCCATTGGCGGCCTGTCCGTGTGCTTAAATCGGAACTCCAGCTGGAGAGCCCAGGCTGCGAATCCTGTCGGCGCGATTACATCGACAGTGCAGGAGCCACGCTTCGAGAATCCCTGCGCGCCGTAATTCTCCATCCCGCGCCTGCGCATGGCTGGTCGCAGACTGCGGAGGAGTGCAGCCACCAGTTAGGCGGGTGATGCTACCGTAGTCTACATCACTCCCCGTCATCGTAAATCTCGCGCCCTCGACGCCCGAGTTGTCTCCGCGTGTTCTGCTGCTTTGTTCCCTTTGGTCCTCGTCAGGCTGTCTCCTGTTGGCCCACCGTGTCTCTTCTCCCCACATACAAGAGATTGACGCTGCGCCTAGCCTCCCCACTGCCCTTGTGGAGAAAGTCGGAGCTTAGACTAAGCCGCTCAGCATTCTTCGCCCGGCTCACCTCCGAGCTACGCACACGACGACTCCGCCCGCTTGAATTTGCTCTGCAATGCGTGGCGAGCGCTCCTATGCGCACGACGTATAGACTTGCTGGGACATTGTTGCAGAAGCCTCGATGTGAACGGCCTTCTGCATAGGCGAGGCACAGACGCAGGCGTCCCGAGGTCAGAACCATGGCCGACTCCGGCGCAACCGCAACGTCCATGAACACGGCCTCGCAAGCCCGCTTCGAACACGACGACTCCCTCATATTGAACGAGTACGGCCTGCCAGAACTACGGTCGTCGCCGAACGCTACCGGCATCAGCCCGTCCAACATGATGGGCTCCTTCTCCGATTTCGATGTTGCATATGCGCAGGCCCAGGGTTTTGCAACCGGTTTCGATGGCGTGAAGATTGAAGGCGGCTACCCCGACCACCGAGGCAGCATCGGTCACATGAGCGAGGATAATGCCAGTGGTGGGGGCAGTGCGCATCCACACAGAATGAGCATTGGCGGGAGCCCGAGGAATCTGCATGATGGAAACAACACCAGTCCTGAGAGCGCGCCTGCATTAGGCATGCTCGCCTTAGGGGACCACATGCACGATGCATCAGCCCTCGGCATCAGGCTGTCAGGCAACGACGGCACGGACCACTCGACCACTTCGAGACGGAGTAAAGACGACCCGCAAGATCCTCCGTTGTGGAGTGAGATGAAGACCAAGGCGGGCAAGGAGAGGAAGCGATTGCCGCTGGCGTGTATCGCTTGCCGAAGGAAGAAGATTCGGTGCTCGGGCGAGAAGCCGGCGTGCAAGCATTGTCTGCGGAGTCGTATTCCCTGCGTATACAAAGTTACCACGCGGAAGGCCGCGCCAAGAACAGACTACATGGCTATGCTGGATAAGCGCTTGAAGCGTATGGAAGATCGCGTCATCAAGCTGATTCCCAAGGAAAGCCTACCGTCCGTAGCGAACGTGGGCCGGTCAGTCGTGAAGCCTGCGATTCCCGGTGCGCCTCCGAAGACGCCGACGACGAAGAAACGACTCGCCGAGGAAGCGTTCGGCAACGACTTGGACGACTGGTCGAAATCAAAGGGAGCGGATCCTGTCGTTGGTGGTGTGACATCACGATCGAAGGAAACAGATGACAACAGACTACTCACCGAGGGTGCAGAAAGTTTACCCTCGAAAGAGATTCAGGAGCATCTAGCTGAGGTCTACTTTGACTATGTCTACGGCCAAAGCTATCCTCTGCTCCACAAGCCGAGCTTTATGCGGAGACTGGCAGCTGGAAAGGTGCCGCCTGTGCTCATACTAGCCATGTGCGCCATCTCAGCCAGATTTTCAACACATCCGCAATTACGAACAGAGCCATGTTTCCTGCGTGGCGACAGCTGGGCTGAGCGGGCACGAGAAATTGCACTGAAACGATACGACTCGCCGAACATCACGATTCTCATAGTATACCTCTTGCTTGGCCTCCACGAGTTTGGCACATGTCAAGGCGGACGAAGTTGGATGTTTGGCGGTATGGCACAACGAATGGCATACGCCCTGCAGCTGCACAAGGAGAACGAATTCGACCCGTTGGTCAGCGAGGCCGACAGGAAGCCATTAAGTGCTACAGATCGCGAAATCCGGAGGCGGACAATGTGGTCCTGTTTCCTGATGGACAGATTCAACTCGTCCGGAACCGATCGCCCGCTTTTCGTACACGAGCAGTACATCGAAGTGCAATTACCAGTCAAGGAGCATTTATATCTGCACGAGATTCATGCTCCTACGGAGAACTTAGAAGGCAACGTGCCGAACCCTGTTCCACCCGACAGTGGCCAACTCGCGAATCCGCGCGACAACATGGGCGTATCAGCTTACACGATCCGTTTGGTATGCATATGGGGAAAGCTCATCAAGTACATGAATTTGGGCGGAAAAGAGCGCGAGGCACAACCGATGTGGTCGTTGCAATCAACGTACCACTCGATCAAGAAGGAGGCAAAGGATTTCAAGGAGGCGCTGCCGGAGATGCTCGTTTACACGCCAGAGAACCTCAAAAGCCATGCCATTGGAAAGACTGCAAACTCATTTCTCTACTTGCACATTTTGTGGCAGCAGATAATGTTGTTCATGCACCGATTCGCCCTACCTTCAACAGCAGGCAGTCGGCCGCCAAAAGACATGCCACACGACTTCCTCACCGAGTCGGCTCGATCTGCACTGGATGCGGCAAATCAAATCTCGATCCTTATCAACGAGGCGATGGACCACAATGTTGTTGCGCCATTTGCCGGCTACTCGGCCTTCTTCTCGTCGACTGTTCACGTACACGGCGTTTTCTCTAAGAACCCGAAGCTGGAGGCTCAGTCCAAGAAGTACCTGGCATACAATGTCAAGTATTTGACTAAGATGAAAAAGTACTGGGGCATGTTCCACTACATTGCAGAGAACCTAAAGGACCTGTACCGACAACACGCCGATGCACAGCTGAAAGGACCGGCCTCAACAGGCGACAAGAAGAAGGGCAGCATCTTCCAGTACGGCGACTGGTTCGACAGATATCCACACGGCGTCTCCAAGACCGACTACGAGGACGCAGCCGAATCGAACGCCAACGAGCCAGGCACCGACGCCGTCCTCGGCCAAAAGAGCGACCTCCAATCTGTCGAAGAGTTCTTCGCCTCTCTCTCCCCACCATCTCTTGCCTCGCAACAACGCAAACAGGCCCGCAAAAACAAGGCCAAATCCATTTCAAAGACCGACCCAACCGCAACCGCCACCGATCCGCCACCCCACCGCCATAACTCGCAATCCCACTCACACTCGCAATCCGCCCGCCTCCAACAACAAATCAATCAGATGAACCTCGCGCAACACGAAGCCCTCGAAGCCGCCGGCTACGACCCAGCCACCTACTTCGCCGCGCACCAAGCCGCCGCCGCAACCGCCGCACACCACCAAACGCCATCGCAACAATTCATCGCCGAATTCGCAGGCCACCATCCCCAACACCACCCACAACACCAGCACTCGAATCTCCCCATGTTGAACACCAGCCCGACCATGATCCACCCTTCCCACGCACACCAGATGGACATGTCGCCCTTCCCCGACCTCTCTGCAGATTTCAACAATTCCTTTTGGAACCTAGATGCCATGGGCATGCAAGGCAGTAACAACTTCTTCGACCCGATGAGCAGCTATTTCGTCCCGTTTAATGTCGATCCGCCGGGCATGGCGGATGACGGCGTATTTGCCACGGGCGCAGCGGATGCGTTTGGATTTGGTCTGGGTGCGGGGACGCCTGTGGATTTGGACATGTTGGCGGGGAATCCGGTCGGTGGCGGTGGAGGGGGAGGGAGAGGACATAGACAGAGTGTTGGGGGATTACCGGGTGGACATCCTGGGTTACAGAGACGGGGGACGGGGACGGGGACGGGGATGGAATGAAACATGCGAGTGATTGAGGAAGTGTTGTTGTTGTTGATGGATGTGTAATATGAAAGATGAAACATGTTATATAACGTTTTATTTCTATGGATATATAAGCTAAGATGGCTTAATCAAGAAACTGCTTGTTGAAGTTAAAAAAGGTACTGAGATTTATTCTTCTTGTGAGGATATGCGATCAACGCACACCCCCCCAGAACCCAATAACCGTATAATACACCCCGTCCTCACCGCACAGCCCATCCTCGTCTATACGTCGCACTCCCCTCATCCCACCCACTCTTCCTCTCCCTCCGCCGCCGATACCTCTCCTCCTCACTCTCACTACTATCCACATCTCTCCTCCCCTCATCCCGACGTCCGTCCCACTCCCTACCCCCATCTCTATCTCTATCTCTCCTTCCTTCACTTCGCCCCTCATTATACGCATCCCGATGTCGATGTCTATGTCCCTCTTCACTCACACTTCGTTTCGCATACTTCCGCCCGCCCAAACCACCGAGTAATATCCCCGCCGCGGTACCTAGACCCGGGAAAATCGCGTCGCCGACAATCGCGCCGGCGCCGGCGCCAAGGAACGTGTCGCGGTCTTTGCGCTCGTGCTTTTGCGGGCGCGAGGCGCTGTGGTGGTGGTGCTGACTATGGTGTTCGCGCGGCATGTCTCGATCGGAGTCGCGGCTGCGATGTTTGCGGTGGCGGCGCCGGCGGCGGGGGGAGCTGGAGGTTGAAGTGGATGAGTCCGAGTCGGAGGTGTTGGAGTCGCGATCGGGCTCGGCGAAGTGTACGCGGGGTGGTTGCGAGTGGCTTCGTTGGGGTTGGAGAGGCGCGGTGAGGTAGGTGTTTGGTGGCGTGGGAAAACTTGGAGGGCCTGTTGGGTACGGTGGTGTTTGGTACGGGCTGCCCTTTAGAGGTTGCTTCTGCGCAAGTGGTGGCGGCGGTGGATATGCTTGCGGTTGTTGTTGTTGCTGTGGCGGTGCATGGGCGTATGGCGAGTAGGATGGAGGGGGTGTGGCACTGTATGCGGTGTTGAACTGGGGACGCTGAGGTTGTTGCGTGGGTTGCTGTTGGTATTGAGGCGGCTTTGGCTGAGGTTGAGGCGGGTAGACATGAGGTTGGTGATTATTACCCGGCAGTTCATGGGCGTTCGTGCCCACGTAGTATTCGGCAGCTGCCATCTTGACTTGGTGTGGTATCCAAAGGGGGGCGGTATTTAGAAGTCCGTAGGTGAGGTTGTTAATGTCTTTTGTCCAAGAATATGAGGGTCCTTGCTCTTTTAGATCTACCTCTGGGGAGGGGCGACCTAATGATATAAGCAACGATGATGTCCGTCTAACAGTGGGCTAGGAACTCAGTTCGGTCAGCCCTAGGGAGAAGCCGAGTATATAACGGTCGCGTGCGCGAGTCACAGGTCGACATCAGCATTGCTAGTGGCTACCATGTACTTCGACGTCATTTTTGTCAACAGACATGCAAAGGTTGCTTAGTGTCTGTTTCGGTATGCTTTCGGCGGCCCCGGTTATCTCGGCGTGCTGGGTAAGCGCATGGCGCAAGGCTGCGCACCAGTCGATCGAATGGCGAACTGCATGAGAACTACTCGGGAGTGCACTTTCCGCTGCACGAATACTGCAACTGACGTACACGTAGAAGGCGGGCAGCAAGATCAAACTGAACGATTTGCGATTAAAAATAGTATACGACAAGCGGGGTATCTTCAAGGCAGCTCTCTGGCCATCACATATGTGATGGTGTTGAGTCTGCTGTGCGCCAAGTTGGCGTTAGGCGCCTCCGGCCCAATGAACGCCACACGCAGATCACAGATCCCGGGCACAAATCATCATGACTTCGCCGCTCTTTCCGGGTTCGAGACCAATGGGATGTTCTGCGCCGACCCGCCTTCAACATCGTGTGTCTCTCTGTACTCCCTGCGGCCCTCTGGTACGCCCTCCACCTTCTTGATGTTCTTGCCTTCGTGCCACATCATAATGCCGGCAATACCAGCAACGATGCAGCCCAGCGCGACGAATGTACCGGTCGCCCAAGACGGACGCTGTTTGCGGTTGTAATTGTACATGTAGTAGCAGAGAACAACTTGGAAGAAGGTATTCCAGGCATTGTTCCAAACAACGAAGTCCATTTTCCAACTCTTGGTGGCCGGGGCGCGTAGTCCTGTTGGAGGCGGGTCGGGGATGTGTTTCACGGGAATTGGGACCGCTGGATCCTCGGGATCAACAGTCTTCGCATCTGCGAGCTCAGGAAGCTGCGTGGACCCAGGGAGACGGAACCATCCTCTGTGTATGCCTGCCAGGCGGCGAATACCGATAGCCTTGCGGCTTGCACCTCCGATTCTCCAGAATCCCCACCAGTATAAGTCGCGGAACCGCCAAGGTGCGAGACCAAAACCAGTCACGCAGAAGAGCGCATTGAGGACCTGTGAATCAATCTCGATCCATATGCGTCGAGGTGAGTTGATGTCGTTGCAAGTCGGCTTGCACATGGCGGGAGCAGCGTTGCAGAGTAGCAGGAACAGCATCCCACCCCAAGCGACAACATTGAGTCCATAAAGGGTGATGAGAAAGCCAGAAGGTGTTAGGAACCACTTCCAAAACCCCTTGAGCCCGATTGCAAAGGACTGTGTCCACGGGAGCTTAGGAGGAGGTGCGTAGCCATTCGCGTACTAGGAAATGTTAGTGTATGAACATGACGTCGCAGTGTTTATCGTATGAAACTGCACGTACCTGGCCGTCAGCGGTCAATGGCTGTCGCACTGCACTGTCCTCGTTCTTCTCCGTGATGGAGTTGCTTTGCCTCAGTTCCACAGCTGTACCATCGTTCTTGTTCTGCGCTCCATATCTTGGAATTTCGCGGGTGGCTTCATACGATGGTCTTTCTCGCGTAACCTCTTCAGTCACTGCTGGAAATGGCTCGCTCCCCTCCATTGGCGACACGGCTGCGCTTGTCCGCCTTGGAAACCGCATCCTCTCTTCCTGACTGTTACGGGAGCCTGCTCGTTTGCGCTGTGTGTCATCGTTCCAGCCGTCGGAGCCAAAGGAGCCTCTGCGAATATCGGACAGGGATGGCGCCTTCGATGCTGTTGAGCCCGTCGCTGCCCACATTCCAGGGGGCGGATTGGCCTCCATGAGTTTGATGCTCGCGGATCTTATTCTGCTCGAGGCCGTGGAAGGATTGGTGGATACTCGTGGACGACGGGCGGTTGTGGGCGAACTGGGAGGACTCGCATTGGTGTTGGGTTCGCGAGCGCCATCAATGGTTGGGAAAGGAGCTGTCTCCGAGTTCGTGTTCGGAGTCGCCATGGTGCTGCGAGAGTGAATGATACGAAGCGGCGACTGCGTGTCTTTTTAGGGAGACGCGCTGTTGCGCAGCGTGCGTGGTTGGCCAAGGAGGCGATGACGGCTTGTGCAATTGGCAGTGGCGGTGCCTTGGCAGAGACCTTGCTGTTTGAGATTGTGCGATGGGATATTCAGCCGGCTGGAAGCGTCATGGTGATGGCGGAGAAGCCTGCTTGCAACGACAGGAGAAGCAGCGTCATGTTGCGGGAATGGCTTTGTATATGCACGGTCGGCGGCTTCTTGTTGCCCTGGTGGAGATTCGCGAGAATGACCGCTTTCAGCAGTGGCCTTCCCCAGACCCACATTACTAAGGGACAAGACCAGTCTGTCAGCCACCCGCTAGCCGGGCGCCGCATCGTCTGATACGCGTACCTCTCTCGTTTTCGTATCTGAGTATATTCGGCGAAATACCAGAGGATAGAAGGAAAGCAATTGATGAGCTGGTCGAGCGTGCGGCGCTATTAGACTTGCGCTCGGCGATACTTGATCGCACTCGGTCTCGGATTCGAACATACAATGGTATCTACTATCTACTGTGCGGAACGTTCGATGAACGCTCCACGTTTCGTTTCAATTCAATCATGACTCAATCGACATTGCTGTGGCTTAAGGCCATGGCGTGAGGGTCATAAACGCCTTCTCGCCGCCGTTTGTGGCTTCGACGCGCACCACCTCAGCACCTTTTCCACATAGCTAGTCCACTCACAGGAAGATGAGGGAAGCACCCATCAGCGACAGGCCTGAGACCGCCAGTACGATCTTGAAGGGCGCGCCATGTGCTTGAAGGGACGGAGAGGCGCCAGTTGATTGTTCTGGTGGGGAAGTGCCAGACCTTGAAGGGGTCGGCACACTTACGGTCCCGTTCGCAGACGACGAAGCACTCGGCCTTGATGAGGCAGCTGGCGTGGTGAGCAGCGGCGAAGTGGGCAGCGGCGTAGTGGGCAGCGGCGTGGTGGGCAGTGGTGTGGTGGACAGCAGAGGGTCGGTGATTATGGACAGCAGGGAACTCGGGATCGGCGTCTCTCCCGGTGGGATGCCCATGGAGCCTTCCGACAAGGTTTGCCCACCTGCGTAGCGTTAGTGGAGCACTCGTGGAGCGAACGTGGTGATATTGAATGCGCACATGGGTAACACGGCTCCATTACGCAAACTTCGTAGCAAGGTGTCGACGACAAACCAGGCACAGACGTCTGGATGGTGAAGACTTCCTCGGTAGTCGGCGTCGGACTGATCGAAATAAAAGTCACGACGCTGGGAGTCTGTCCATGGACCTTCACGGCGCTAGCCAGAAGCAGTAATGCTGGGGTGAAGAGCGCAAACATGGCGATATCTCGGTAGCTGTCGTTCTGGATGCTCTGTAAGGCTGCGCGACCGGCAATGCGTGTCGTGAGCAGCGACGAGCAGAGGCCTTTAAGCTGATGTTGTTCGCTGCCTAGGCTTGCGTACGTCTCTTGCTCGGCGTGCTCTTGTGACTGGCTTGAGATCTGCAGCCAGTCCCTCGACCTTCCCGCAGAGGCACAGCGGCATCTCACCACCACGCCATTGCGAAACACGCCCACCGCCAATTACCCGCCTGCAAACTGCGCCCAGCGACTCCGTGTTTATCATGACGTCCCTTGCGACCACAAAACCGGCAATCGTGCCGGCCCCGCTGCAGCAGGCCTTTGCTTCTCTCGACAGCATTCCGTTCGATGCTTCGCACCTTCCGCAACTGCAATCGCTCGCCGTACAGATCCAGCACAACCTCGAGTTCCAGCACTACTGGACCCAGCTCCACGTGCACACGCACTCGCCCGTCACGAACGCGCCTCTGCCCCGCCCACTCGTCTCGGGCCTGCCCCCGCAGCGCCTCTACGTTCATCCCGATGAGCAGGTCGAGCTGCTGAAGGAGGCCGACCGCAAAAGGAAGGCCAACAAGGCAGGAGAAGAGGGCGGTCTGCAGGTCAAGACTGAGCCCGAGCGCGAGTGGATACTGCCAACCCGACTGAACGAGAAATGGACGCTGCGCAGGCTGGCCGAAGTGTTCGATGCCATCACCCACATCCCTCCTACGCCGGACAGTGACCCGCCCACATCAGATCGCCCGGAGAACCCATGGAGGACTACAAAGAGAGTGGTACTCGGTACCGTCGACTCGGACAGCACCGTCGTGTACTACATTGTCCATGACGGCGTGGTGAAGCCCCGCCAGAACTGAGTCTGTCTTGAAAAATTCGACATCAGCCATGCTGCTGCGTCGTCGTGATTGCACCCATATCTAGTCGTCACAGACGGTGGACTGAGGTGCATCTTGCTATGAACCGTCATGAGCATATAGAGTAACAATGGTTACGTCTTCGTCAGACTAACTACTAATGCTGCTAGCTGCGCCTACGGGATCTCAGGAAGGATCTTCTGGCCCGGCTCGGGCATCTTGTAGAAATGCGTCATGTCCACTTCCTCTTCCGGGGGCAGCTGATGCGCTTCAGCCCATGCTCTGACAGCCTCATAGTCTCTGCACCTGTGCTTCGTGTTGAAGTCTACAAAGGGCATGGGCTCTGGCTCGTTCTCGGGCTGCCACCACACCTGTCCCAGGACTCCCACATCAGGGTTGCACATTAGCACCTGTCGCAAGATGTCCAGGCAGTGCGTCGTATGAACTCGCACAATATACTCGCTGTTCACGAATGCGCCCTTCTTTTGCGTCAAGTAGTATTCGAAGTTCCAATGCAACGACTTGCGCAGGAGATCCTTCAAAGATCAACATCAGCACTTCGCTTCATTCCTCTGTGATAACTTACCAAGCAATGAAGATGATGCAACCCCTCGACATTTGCTGGGAATCCTCCGCCATATTGTTCGCTGACCTGGACTTGATCAGGGCGCAGACCAGTTTCCTCGGCTTCCTCAAGGGGCACCACAACACTGCGGTCTTGGATCGTCAGCACCGCCATCCTGAGCCCTATGGGAGACTCACAATTGACACCCAATGCGGCCCATGCAGCGTCGGTCTCCGGACCCGCTGGCTGGCGATACGCATTCTCGTGCAGAAAGGTTCCGTTGAACAACCGATCGTGCCAGCCTGGCATTACCTCCTTCACCACTGGCGCTGAACTCATCAGTTCTGATCGTCATCTCGTGGTCACTCCACTCACAGTAGCGAGAGACATAATGCATGCAAAAAAGATCAGCATCAGGCACGAACGCAGCATTTCGCAAGCTGAAGACGAGCCACAATCCGGCTCCGAGGTACACAATGGTGCTCAACGCCAAAGTGCGGACAGCTATACTGATCTCGCGGTTCGAGCGGTCAACTGTTCTCGCTTTCACCGGGCTCGAGCTTGCCAATGGACTGGAAGGCAGTAGCGTCTCGCAGTCGAGACTATCCGATTCACGTTGAGGTAGGGGAGCGTGCTTGTGCTTGGGTTTCCCTCGGAAGAAGCTGGCGAACATTGCGGGGTGGATGAAGTGATTGAGGTCAAGTCAAAAGGCCTCGGAGTATATTTGAGAGGAGAGGCACGTTCCTGTTTCTGGCAGAGCAGGCTATGTGAGCTATCCGCTAGTTCAACCGATCACACAAGATGTGTGCAGCTCTGGGTATGACGGCAGCACACACTTGTCGACTAGTGCAGGACTCCTCTCAAGTGCTACCCTAGCTTGGCCTTAAAGGACTGTACGATGATATGTTAGCCGGACACAACCACAATAGCGTAACAGAATGTCAAACACGTTGCTGATGGGACGCTAGGAACCAGACTTGTCGCTGACTTGACCAAAGGGATCCACCGCCCAATACGATCGTGAGTACAGGGCTGGAGCTATTGTGTTAGCACATCCGCAAGAGCAAGAGCACGTCAGTATAATCACACTACCGAATCAACAGCACATCAGTGAACTGGTTTTCAGTTGACATGATGTCTCTCCAGCCGCAAGGACATGCGAGCGAGCTGGACGATGCTACTTGACATCAGGTCCATCCAGGATCTCACAAGGAATGATCCTTGAATAATACACACTTGCGGCCATCTGTCACATTATCCAACGGCAGGACTAGAAAATCGCAGCAAACCTCGAACTTGTGGTTGCCAGGCAGTATGTACCTCACCTCTACCGTGGCGTCCATCCTCGTGGCTCCAAACAGCTTTCAAAAGTATATCAAACTAGCGCTCCGTACCTCCGAACAATATTGAAAAGCAGCTGAGATCACGTCCTTATGGTCTACAGAATGTGACACCTTGCCAGATCCTGCAGCACAGCACACACTATTACCCGTTCACACGCGGGTACCACCTTGCGCCATGTCTACCACGATCATCTCATCCTGCGCAATTGCTTCCGCCTTTTGCGTGAGGACTTGTATACATAAGCGCAGTGGGTATGGATGGGGAATCACTACCTGATTCCATCGTTTACATCGCCTCGAAGCCTCTCCAACATACTACGAACTCCGAGGAAAGTCCATCAAGACCAGTCGCTATGCAATTTGTTCTTGCAATCGCTGGCTTAGCCAAATTGGCTACAGCTGTACCCATAAACATGGCCACCGATGGCGTCTACGGAGAATATGCCTCGTACAAGCCTTACGTATCGTACGGCCCGTATGCCGCAGCCGTAGACGAAGCAGCCGCGAAGATGGGCATGCGTAAGTGTCAATTCCCTCCTTTTCATTCCCGGGCCCCATCCAAGTACTAATTCACATACAGAAGTCGCACACATGAAGCGCACTCCCATCAACATGGCCGAAGACACAGACTACACCAAATACGCCTCGTACAAGCCTTATGTGTCTTACGGACCATACTCGGCCACCATCGACGAAGCAGCTGCGAAAACGGGCATGGCGATGGGCATGGCCAAGCGTGCTGCGGACATGATGGACAAAGCGAGCATGATGAGCGATGCGAAGATGATGGCGGACTCGACGATGGGCAAGGAGGGCTTGAAGCGCGATATGATCGATCCGAGTATGGACGTTGAGATGATGACGAATCGTAAGTTTAGCCTTGGGAAAGTTGACTCGGGTGATAGAGGTACTGATTGTGGTTGTAGCTTGCGCGTATAAGCGCGATGAGATGAGTATGCAGGAATGTATGCGCAGACGCGATATGACGGAGGATTCTATGATGAAGAAAGAGAATATGATCCCAGACTCGATGATGGAGGACTCTATGGTGGCCAAGACTGAT
Source organism: Paraphoma chrysanthemicola (assembly GCA_020744225.1). Classification (NCBI taxonomy): domain Eukaryota; kingdom Fungi; phylum Ascomycota; class Dothideomycetes; order Pleosporales; family Phaeosphaeriaceae; genus Paraphoma; species Paraphoma chrysanthemicola. The sequence continues at coordinate 241,098 of JAGMWG010000010.1, read as the reverse complement.
ATGAAGCGCCATGTGCCGGACTTCTCAAAGATGGCGAAGGAGAACATGATCCCTGATACGATGATGGGCGGTGAGGGTATGATGGGTAAGGAGAACATGATGAAGGACTCCATGATGGAGAAGGACAGCATGAAGCACTGAGACAAAAGATTCCTTGATCACGGGGTCTAGGAGAGGTTAAGAGGTGGTAGGAAACCACATGATTAGGGTCGGGGCTTAAAGACTGGTCACACGGTAACGATGTCGTTCTTTAGCTGGATAGTAGCAAATCAAATGAAGTCACTCCTTGAAGTTGTTGAATTCATGGCCCTTGTTTGTTTTACGTCTGAAGATACCTCTTTTTGTGCCCCAAAGCTCGTAATCACGGGCACCTTCATATTCTGACCCTCCCACCTTTCAAAATTTCCTTATATTCCGCGGAAACATACCATAGAAGACCTCAGCGATTGTGAATATCACTGGGGACTTTGGCTCACGGGAGATGGAGAATGGAAGTAGTTATGTGATCTTGATACTCAAGACAGCGAAATCATGAAATAGGAACTGTGTGCGAGCTCATGTCATTGGAGATGGACCAAAGCAACTAGGCTCAGCTTAACATTCCACTGGAATCAAAACCACAAAGGAGAACTATGCGATCAAGCCTACCAGGCAGCCATTCTTACTCTGCAAGGTCATCCTCATCTCTTCTCTCCACTCCAATACTGCATCACGATTTTGAACCTGAGAAAATTTGCGCAGTAGATTTACGAGAACGTAGGCGCTCTCCATAAAGACGAGTCGCTGGCCTGGGCAACTTCGAGGTCCTCCTCCAAAAGGTGTGTGTTCCCAACCTGGTCGAATGTGTTCCCATCGTTCTGGTACGAAGCGATCAGCTTCACCACCCCAGAAAGACTCATCACGCGTCATCGCACGATAGTTGCATTCGAGGTTGTCTCCTTTTTCGACATAGAGCGGCTCTTTTCCGCCAAGACCACCTCCGAATGGAAGGATAGTCGTTTCGAGACATTGTCGCTAGTTGAGGGTAGCGATTGGAGTCAAACGATGGGCTGATGAAGTGTATTAGCCTTTTGCATTCCAGTTGTAGTAGTCAATCGACTTACTTTCCTTGAGCACATGGCTGATGTATCGATATGAGTTGAGTAGATCGTAGGTAAGGCTCTCGTGCTTAGTCGGGATGATCTCCTCTCGAAGGCGAGCCCAGATATCTGGCTGCCTTGCGAGGTGAAACATAGCGTTGGTCAGAGTGATTGCTGCACCGTCGTGAGCGGGGCTGAAGACGTTAATGATATGCGAGCGTAGCGTGAGCTTGTCCTGTGTGTCTTTCGCCATCTCATCCACCAACCCCAGTTAAACATCGTCTTGATTTGACATCACTTCTTCTTTGACACTATTCCGTTCGTCTAGACGCTAACGCGCCTTTTCCACGTGCTTATCCGCATAGTCAATGATCATTCGGCAGGCCTCCCACCACTTCTCATCTCGATGTAAGAATTTCAAGCGCTTGAGCATAGCTCGGATAGCTGTGCCTTTCTGCGCATAAGCGAAAGCTTCTGTAAGCCGCTCACTATAAGCTGGATCACCAAGCGCGCCAACGGCTTCGCCGAATATGAATTCGCTTGAGGTGTCGAGAATCTAGCATTATCAGCCACTTGCGTCCTCTTAGCTGAAATGCATTGTGTACTTACGAGTCTTTGAAAAAGTGGCATCAAATCCAAAGTGGTTTCATCCTTTGGTAACACCCATGAATACTTTGACGTGCGTCTCAAACCGAGCAGCGTTGGCGAGATGCACAACTTCAAAACTGGATCTCATCAAAGCTCTACCATGTTTCCAATGCTCTCCATCAACAACGATGATTCCATTACCCCAAAGATGCTTCGCAACCTCGTATCGAAGGGGCTGCAACCCAAATCTCGGCGCATAAGTCGCAAAACAAGCCCTCGAGACCTCAGACTCAATGGTGCGAAATGTTCGCGCTCCAAATACATTCGATTCGAACGTCTTGCCGTGCCTGTGAAACATTTGCTTGTTGAAGTCCAAAAATCTCTCATCTTTGAAGACATTCATGTACTTGGCAAAAAGATCAAGCCCAAAGAACGGAACTTTGTGAGCATACTTTGGGGGTCTTGCACAGCCATTAGAGCTGACACGATAATGATAGAGAAAATGTTTGAGCACACTACGCGAGACGAAGAAAGCAAGCAGCACAGCAAGTAACAGTAATGAAAAATTCGCCATAGTGGAAGGTTTGTTACGGAGTGCTTCGAGCAAGCGCACTCACATTCAATTGAAGCTGATGGGCTCCCCCCACATCGATTGAAGCAACTCTTGCACGGGTACAACCGTACTGCCTTGCTATGCCGCCTGGCTCCTAAGCGAATTAACTCCGTTCAGCTCTTCAAATTGCGAGCCGTGCCACTTTGACGCGTCTGTTGAATACATTCTGCCCGAGGTCCGCATCGCTGGAAGAGATCATTGTCGGCAGATGTGAATACGCGCTTTCGTGTAATACCGATGAGGGTGGTAACGAATCGCGGGCCCCGCCTTGGATATGACAAGACGATGAGACCCCGAAGCACAAATACTTCGGAAATTATGGGCGTGAGTAGGTCGTGGGTGGTCACAAGGCAACGATTGACGGTTATGGGGGAAGTGGAAGTTGTATTGGTACCAAAGTCACGGTACTAGCCCGGACTGGGCTGATCGTCCCCCACACCAAGCCTCCACCAAGCCCCGCCTACCGAAATCAGGCATAACTTGTGCCGCAATATAAATGTCAGTTGTTGTCCAACATGACAACTCGGCTCCAGATGCGATATCACCAATCAGTCTCAACATATCACAACGGCGCAACAATGATGAGTGACGATCAAAGAACCATAAAATCTAAACTCTAGATGTAGAGAAGAGCTAAAGCTTAAGACAGGTGGAACGGGCAAGCTCTAGATAATTTCCTAAGGAATTAAAATAGAATTAGGTAATAGAGCAATGAATTATTACGTTAGTCCCTTATATACACAACTGTTCTCTCTAAATAGTGGATACTTGGTTTTCCGAGCACCTAAACTTAACTTTGTGAGATCTTGGTAAAACAGTACTCCGTCAACCTGAGCACGAATTTGAACCTTCAAGCGTGTCACTATTGAGGAGACAATGGTCATCACGCGAAGGGCTTGGTCGGTGCCAACCTTCTCTGCCCGCGAACGGTTCGCTGCCCTGGGAGGATCCGAGTAGGGGCCCGCGAAGTTCATGTAGATCCTCGTAGGCGCCTTGAGTGTCTGAGTTAAGCCCAAGACCTCTTCAAGTGTCTTTTGATATCCGGCCAACCCGGTCGCTCTCCCAGGGCCAGTCTGAATGCGAATTGAGACATTATGAATAAGGTCCTTCGGGGATATCTGTAATCCGAAAGGGCTTTTAGGGGGGAGCCTGCGAGCCTCATTGAAGTTGAATCCGATGACTATGAAAGTCGAACTATGATACAAGTGCTGCGCTAGCTCGTCCAGAAAGGGTTGGCCAACGAAGTCTGCTTCCCACCAAGGCCGCACTTCAGTATACTCGGCTTTGAATGGCGGCGGTGGATGGATACATGACTCCGTGGGTGCGTGCTTTCGTACGAACTGACTATCCCGGGGATTCATCCGCACATGGGCTGACGGGTACAGGTGCAGATATACCATGTTTCGAAGCTCCAACGGCAGGTCCTTCCCTGCTACAGTCACTCGCGGAGCGCAATCTGAGATTTTCCCTACACCACTCTTAGCAGTCATCTTACTTAAATTAAGCTAAGTGTTAAACAAGGGAGGCACTTGTGGCTGTATCAAGCGGAGATCTTATAGCTGCGGCGTATACAGGATGGACCTCTACTCTCCTAGCATCTATGCAGTTCAGAAACATCCATAAGGGGCGGGCCAGAGAGAGTTTTCCTGGAGCAAATCGGCCACCCCTTCTACACGTGGGGGCGAGATGCAAAACTCTTTCGTGTCGTCTCAGAACTATAATATTTTCAAAACTTCTTGCATGCTCTGGGTTTCGGCTAAATATATCTCCGCGGGCCGGGCGCTTATGCCTCGATCCTCAACAGCTGTAATATTCAGCTTACTTTACTTTTCAACCAAGAGAAAGCTTAGACTTTTCTATTAAAGCTCAATCATTTATGGTATTCTCCTGCAACGAGTCATTTCTCTAATCTGTTCTCATCGAGATGATCTGTGTGGTGTGCAGGAATATTGGCACAGATGGGCAGATAACCAGCCACCATCCGACTTGCGGCACTTTTAAGGAATCTGTTGATCTGGGATGCTACATCTGTAATCGTCTTTGGGATACTTTAACGCTTGATCAACGATGCGTCGTTTCGAACTTAGTCGAGTCAGAGTCAAATTGTAGCAGCGATGCGACCAAAGTCCCGATATACGGCACACGCACCAACTCCGTGCAAAACTGTATCACGGTGTCGTCCTTCGAAGAAGGTCGTTTATATGGTCATCCAGGGAGCTACTTATTGTCACTTGCCTTAAATGCAAGTGCAGTATTGCCTCCAGAGATAGTCCCAGACATGACATACTGGCGTGCAGCCTTTTTGTTGCAGCCTCTCGGTGGTAAGACCAAGCTCAAATGTAATGCGCCTGAAGCAAGCCAACAAGATGACGTTGGCATCTCTATTAAGAGCCTTTTGCCTCATCCTGGCATGTTCGTCTCTTGACGAGTCAGGATATATCCTTGGTCATCTCGGCAATATCCTACCGTTGTCTATTCCTGTTAGGAGACAATTCTGACCTGACGAAGCTATAGATTCTCAGCCAAGAAGAACTAGGGAGAGACTCACTGAGAGCACAAAATCGGCTGAAACATTATCTATTGCAAGGAATTGGATCGAAGAATGTTCAGCGAAACATCAACAATGCAATACTTTCATGAGAGAGCAAGGTTGGTATCCGACACGCCTTCTTGACTGTGGACCCTTTGAGGACTCAGAACAATGTTGTCGGTTAATCGAGACCGACACCATCTCTTTCAATGGGCCATACATGACACTCAGTCATTGTTGGGGGCGTACCGACTGTCTAAAGCTAACAACCGACAACTACACCCAACTACTCCATAGGATATCCTCACATCTCCTTCCCCAATTATACCAGGACGCGGTGTACATTACTCGACATTTCGGTATTAGATACCTGTGGATCGATTCTCTCTGTATCATTCAGCGAGGAGATGGACTCGTAGATTGGCTAAGAGAGGTAAAAGTCATGGGACAGGTCTATTCGAACTCATTTTGCAATATCTCCGCGGCGAATGCGCCGGATAGCGACCATACTCTCTTCTGCTCCCGGAACCCAGATACCCTCTATCCACAGATTGTGGACCTTATCGTGGATGGCCATGTACGTCAATATCTTGTCTCCGATTACCGATTCTGGGAGACCGAAGTCTCTTGTGCTCCTATCAACATCCGAGGTTGGGTCATCCAAGAACGACTCTTGTCTCCCCGCGTTCTGCACTTCGGTGAGCGCGAGATACTCTGGGAATGCCGAGAGAAGGAGGCTGCTGAAATCTATCCGAACGGCTTACCTCATAAATTTTCCGGGTCAGTCCAACGCTTTAAGAGTCTTGCTCTGGATCATTGTAACGCCAATAACAGAATCGACAGCAATCTTGCAGCGTACTCTTCTTGGTTCCAAATTGTACGCGCATACACGGCCTGCGAACTATCGTTTCCCCGTGATAAACTGGTCGCTCTTTCGGCCATCGCGAAGGTCATGAGAAATATCTTGCAAGACGAGTATGTCGCTGGTATGTGGCGTCGGTATCTGGGGTTTGAGCTGCTTTGGTCAGTGAGTGCGAACCGCACAGAGAGTGCGTCACAACCCGACACGTATCGCTCTCCAAGTTGGTCATGGGCGGCGGTGGATGGTGCGGTTAATCCAGGTCTTCCAGATGTTGAGACGGCAGACCTACTCATCGAGGTGGTGAGCTTAAAGCTAGAATATTCGACAGACGACAACACAAATTTGGTCCAAGGTGGCTGGCTGCGCTTACGGGGCGCACTAAAGCAGCTGATGCTAGTGCGCCATCTTTCGACTGATACATTTAGCTATGGAGATTGGGATATGTTCGTTAATGGGGTGCATGTTAGTGTGCTGACGGACTCTTCATACGGAGAGCCACAGCCTCATGTCAAGCTCGATGCTCTCCATGACCATTTTGAAGAGCAGAATGCGAAGGAAGCGTTGTACTGCATGCCGGCGAGAGTACGTGCAGGCGATAATGGAAGTATCTATGTCTTGATTTTGGAGGTAGAGGACGAGAAAAGAGGTGTCTATCGGCGCATTGGGCTTGCCCGTGGATGGGGTAAAGAAGTCAAGGAGAATCTTTTGGCCCATTGTGTGAAGGAGGACAGATTTCCATGCGAGGAATATCGGGACGGTTTGCACGTAATACGCATTATCTAATTGACTGTGTTCCTATTAGAACTTAGTAGAATAACCTTGACGTACTCTATAGGCAAGTAGCCTACATAGGCGAGTAGCTTACTATACTAGGCTCTTACTAAAGCGTACTCTTATAAGAGTATAAAGTGGAATAAATTATCTACTAAATATGCTATTAATCTTAAAAAAAGCCTATATATAGCTTGTATGTTAGGCTCGTAAAGAATACGTAAATCTCTCTAAATAATATACTACTTATATTTATTATGTAGTACTATTTGTCTTAGTTTCCCTATGAGTTTCGTCTAGCCCTCTTGCTTCTTCTATAGTCGTTGAGACCAAAGTGCTCTCATTAAGCCTTGCTGTACTCTACGCCCACAACACCGTTGACTTTCTTCTCAGTCCCATTCTCTTTCGCAATCTCATCACTACCCTCACTCCTAACATGCTTCTTCTCCCTTGTATCAACACCTAACCAAAGCAATTCTGGCCGCGAATAGTGTCCGACTGCATCTGCAAAGTGCCTTAGGCCAATAAGCATGTCCATAGGTAGATCAGCGAAGATAAGACCTTCCTGATCCGCTGGTAATGGCTTTGTCAATCTCCTTCCGTCCGGACCGTACACTGCAGAATGACCGCCGCCACTTGGTCCAAACATAGGGTTGCCTTGCGTGCTGTGTGCTTCGACGCCGGTGGTTGTCATGACTGATGTGCAATGGAGGACGAATGTAGCAGATTCAATGGCGTAAGTTTGAGCTAGTACAGCACAGCCTTGTAATTGTCAGCAATCTGTTGCGCAGAAGTTGGGAACATGGGAACATACCTTCGGCAGTCATGCTATACAGCCCTGGACTCCCCTCCTCAAACGGATGGATTGGCGGCCAGGCAGCAACGTGAATCTGCTCTCGCAAACTCATAGTGTGGTACTTGAGAAGCGGCTGCATGTGTTCCCAACAGGCAAGTGCTCCCACTTTTCCCACGCCCTCTACCTCCGCGACATTATTTAGACTCGAACCACCCGCGTCGCCAAAGACTGTTCGCTCCATGTGCGTTGGCTTGAACTTCCTTCGCTTCATGATGATCTCACCAGAAGCGGAGATAGTGCATTGCGAAATGTACAAGCTGTTATGGCTGTTCTCTGAAAAGCCGAGGATGACGGCAATTTTAGAGGACTTCGCGGTGGCGCAGATCTTGCTCATGAGCGGAGAGTCGTAAGAAAGTGAGGATTTGATGTACTTGAGTGCTAGGGGTGGATCGACTGGACGAGCCCTTGTGTTGTCAGCTAAGGTAGCAAGTATAGACTGGAATGAAGCGAACCATATCCACGCCGGATACCCTGTAATCCAAACTTCTGGAAATGCAATCAATTGCGCTCCGCCACTTGCTGCCTCCTCAATCAATCGACATGTCTTGTCGACGGTAGCCTCGAGGTCGAACCACACTGGTTCATGCTGAGTAACTGCGACCTTAACAATGTTCGCCATTTCTTGTCTTCACAATAGATATTTCGGTAAAGAGCTTCAGCAAATGCGGAGCTCAAAATAGGCATCTAGAGCTTTATAGATGTCTCTGGGCCCTGCATATGCTCCGCAGAGCTGTCGTAGATCCATCGGAAATGTTCCGTCCTTAGGCTCATCATAGATAAGACCACCGCAAGCTCCAACTATCCAAACCTGATGCGGCAACCCATCGGGCCGAAAAAGGGTAAGAAGCGGCATTGGCAGTGTTATCGGCGTTCACGTTGCCGTCAAAGAAGTGCGCAGTCATTCCGATTCTTGTTTGTTTGCTTGCTCGCTCGATTTCGGCGATCCATCGATAATGATGTCTTGCGTGAGGTGGGCGAGTAAGAGATCAGCGGAGTGCGGAACCGAAAGCGCGCTACAAGTACTAGTGTGTGGGGAAGCTGGCCCAGATGCACATTCGAGCTAGGAGAGGACTTCAGATTGGGGACCGATCTAGAGATCAATTGAAGTCCTGTTCTAGCATAACTGTACGAGGATAAAACTAGGAAGAAGTGCACATGTATTCGTACATTTTTTATGTCCTCTGCGAGGATAAGCTCGCATGGCAAGAAGAGCTAAGACTGCCGTTTTCAAGATGAACCACGAATCCCCAGACACTCTGAGATGTGGCCGCCGTGCTTAGATGTAGAAGCTACTCGTCTCGGAAGATGAACCTGCCACCCTTGCGTTGCGCTTCTAGCCACCGTTCTTGGACGGCCTTCTTCTCCCTCTCTGTTGCTGCCACTCTGTCTTCTTGTTGCTCTTGCGTGGTCGGAAAGTCAACTCGCCAGAATCCTGGAGGCGTCTGACGTCGCTCGTATGCTTGTCGGTGCTTGCCTGCTTCCTTTGCCATCTTCTGCGTTCGTGCTTGCAGCACCAGCTCCTGACGCTCCTGCGACTCCAGTTGGGTCATTTGCATGTTGTCGTACGCTTCGCCGAGATAATCCTGAAGCAAGGCCTCTTCCTCAATTGCAGGCAAAGGTGCTTGTGCTTCAGCAAAGGTCCTAAAAGTAGAGCCACAACATTGCGTGTTGGTACATCCAGGCAAGCACATACGATCGCCACGCTTGCGAACGGTCTCTGAAAATGCATAGCTGTAGCCTTGATTGTACGCTGGATTGGGTTTGAAGTCCTGCAACTTGAGCTCGGCGACGGGCTTCTCACGAAGGCGAGTCTGCCCTTCAAATGGCGACTTTGCACGCGGGCGTGTGTTTGGGCGTGGTTCAGGTGCTTGCATCCGCCATTGCGGGCTAGCACACGTGGAGGAGTTCCCCAGCACAAGTTTTCCGCCAGATTTCAAGTTGCGCAACCTACTCTTAGCGAGAGTGCTCGCCACACGAGCAGATCCTGAACGAGGGGTCAGATGCTGTTCGGATTTGATGTTTGATGTTGTTGGCGGTGGCGTCTGAAGAGCTCTTGCTGTCGGCGTCTGCGGGCCAATCGAGCTGTGCAATTTACGACTTAGCTTTGCCCTTGCGGCAGCGGGCGTCAACCTGACCGCATTCTCATCGATGGGTGGTGGCTCTTCGCCAGACTCTGTGAATATGCCGTCCACGTTTTGCTGACGGTGATCAGATGGCCTGGGCCGCTTGCTAGGAAATGCCGCTGATGGATCCTCTAGAATGTTGGGATCGAGATGCCGTAATACGTGGTCGTTGCTCTCGACTGGTCCCGACGGCTCACTCAATGCCCGAACATCTACATTGATGGCAGCACGTTCGTCGGGAGTGACCTGTGCATTGGAAATATCTGGCGTATCTTCCGAAAGGATGTCATCTGTTTCCATGGCTTGTGTGAGGGGCGCACTGCCAGACCTGGCATGTCGCATGGCGCCAGCGCCATACGACTGTGACATTCGATTTCTTCGGCGATGCCGCGGTGTTTGCAAGAGAGCCGATGCTGGATCGTCCAAGTCAATTGTTTCATTGCGAAGAAGACTGTACATGTTTGGCGGACTGCTAAATGGTTCTTCTTTGATGTGGAAAGGCTTCACAGGAGTTCCGTCTGACGAGCCATGTAATTCGGCCATGGCTTGTTTACCCCTTTTTCGTTTTAAAGACCTGGTTGAGACAAATCGAGGAGTGTCGTCATCGTCATCAACAACCAGATTTTGCCTTCTATCAGAGTGTTCCGCGCCTTCATCCTCAGTAGTCTGGCTAGAGCTTGGGTTCGCAGCGTGAAGGTATGGTGGGATATGTGCGGTATTGGAATTGATATGGTCGACGTTCGCATTCGCTGGAGGGGCCAATTGTGGCAGATCGCTGGCACCGGGTCCTCCTTGATCAAGCCAGAGACTCAATGCACGTGGCTTTGGTGTGATTGACCCGCTTCTGCCATCCCGTCGTCCTCTTTCTTGGTCGTCATGAAGATCAGACTCGACTGGTTCTTTCCTAAGTTCAACTTTCGGCTGTTCAAGTGGAACGATTGTTGCAGGCGACGATCTTTCCGCGTCTGCGATGGACAGCGGTGTGCGAACAGTGGCAACGGATCTTGGGCTGGATGGGATGTGCGGGCGAACATCCTCAATCTGTGGAATGGCGGTTAGCCTTGACAGGCCAGCTTCGGCCTTCACTTCACTCTTTGGCTTGTGTTTTCCAGATTGACGGTCCGCATACTCTTGCCAAGCCCGCACACTCTCTTTCATATCCTTGTTCTTCTGCATCACAGCATTGTTCTTCCGCTCCAGATACTTGATTTTCTGAGACAAGTCTTGATACTTCTTGCCGAGCTCATCATACTTGGTGGCGAGTGTGTCATGTTCTTCGGCGGGTACCGTCGCCTCTTTCGCGGTAGCGGTGTCTGATTCTGATGCATCCTCAAGTCCAGGCTCTGCAAGTGGCTTTCTCAGCCGCTGCTTCAGTTCTTCAACTTCTGCGACAAGACGTGCGTTTGTAACAGCTACACTCTCGATATGATTGAACAGAATTTGCTGATTCTCTTCTCCTTGCACAGTGTAAGTTTGAGTAATGGCCATGAGTAACGCAAGACCTACGCTGCTTCATCGCCTTCTCATGCGCTTCCTCTCCTGCATCTTATGAGCGTTGCCCGAGTATCATTACAGTGCACTTACGACTCTTCCACTCATCCTCCAAGTCTGGCACAATGATCTCATCATAGACGCGTGTCCAGAGCGCCTTATTCTTCTCAATCCATGCAGCAAAATCTGTCATATTAGCTGCGAAGCATAGTGCCTTTGAGTCGCAAGTTGGCGTTCAGGCGATGTCGACGCGTCGTGGATTGCTGATGATGAGTACTGTAGGCGGCAAAGCCCGCAAAACGCGCTACCGCGTCGCGTGGTCACGTTTTGTCTTGGCATGAGCACGGACTCCAGTGATAAGATAACATTTTGGAAGCCACCACGGTTCTCGGACTACTGCACTTGCCGCTTCCTTGAATGACATTTTCTTCATTTATGATGAAGCGTGCGCGTGAGGACTGTGATGGAGAGCAGCCCCTCGCTAAAGCGCGTCGGGTAGCAAGAAAAGATAGACTTTCACAACTCAGTGACGAGTTACTCGTGCGCATCTTGTCCTTTGTGACTGTGCCTCAATTGCTTGTGTGCCAAAGGTACCACCTTGTCGTCCTACTCACGTACATCTGCTTTCATGCTGACGCTCATAGGCTGTCAAAGAAATTTAGTCGCCTAGCCATCGACTCCGAACTTTGGAAAGCTGCCTACTATCGAAGATTCGTCCTACCTCGAGCTTCGCGTATTCCTGGGATAAAAGATGCTAGTTCAAACAACCAACTGCACTATTCTTCAAGGCTGTCTAGATGGTTGGACGATGGAAACCTTGTCAAAGATGGTGTTAAGACACATTGGAGACAGCAATACCGCTTGCGACATAACTGGGCACAAGGGCAATGCGCCATCAGCGAAATAGTAGTCGCCGACAGGTCCCCAGATCCTCCTTTGCTCGTCATGATGTCATCCAACACGATATTTGCTGCGGACTCCATGACTGGTTTACGAGCTTGGAATTCGAAGGACCGTGAGCCGCTGGCGACAACTTCGCTTACGACGGACAGGACTGGTGTGGCTCGGCTTCCCATATCGATGGCAATAAACTCCTCAGGCACCGTCGAACCATTCGAAAAAGTGGTCGTTGGGTTTGAGGATGGGTCTTTCGCTTTATATGCGCTGCACAGAGCCCCTGGAGAGTTTCAAACGATGTTCACGCATCCACCTTCTACAAATGGCGCCATTTCTGCCCTGGCGTACTCATCACCATATCTTTTGACCATGTCGGAGGATCATCTCCTGTCAGTATACGCTTTCGCAGACCCTAGTGACGAGTCTGTTGTGCTACAGGCTCCACGGCTCTTGTACTCCTTAAGATCATATTCCGCTTGGCCTCCTGTTTCACTTTCTCTACGAACAACGACGACGAGCATGACGGCCGCAATCGCATATTCGTTGCCTACCTATCTGTCTGGATGGACTGTCGGCGTACAGGAGCTGAGATTGTCGCATGAAGGTGATCTCTTAGAGTCTCGACTCGCAACGGCAGCGGACGAACACTCATTCACACTTTCCGCATATCGATCCGCCTCCTCGCCGTCCACTCGGCCGTCTTCGCCCTTTCCCAATGACACCCGGGAAGCGTCACTTAGTGGTACACCAAGTACTTCGAAACCTACCTCAATGTCTTACTCACATCCATACCTACTTGTTGCACATCCTGATAACACGCTCTCGCTTTACCTGGTCAAATCGACCGCATCAGCGCTGTCGATCAGCTGCGGTAACCGACTCTGGGGTCACACATCGGCCATATCTGGCGCACACGTTGGCATGCGCGGCAAAGCAGTTTCGGTGAGCAGATTGGGAGACGAATTACGCGTGTGGGATCTTGAGGGAGGTGTCGCTTCCGCCATGACCCGACGACGCTTCCGCACCAGCGATATGAGCGTGCGGATCCAGCCTTCGAAGCCGAACGATGGGTCAGACAAAATCGAGAAGAGCACGACCCGTAACGGAACGGGACTTCGAATTGCGCTAGATCAGCCTTTTGATGATTCAACTGTGAGTCGCGGCTGGGTAGGGTTTGATGAGCACAATGTCATTGTGCTTAAGGAGCAGGTAGAGGGAAGACAGGCTTTGGTCGTGTATGATTTCACCTAGTCGCACACTGAAGACACCTAGGACCTGGCAAGACGCCATTATATCGCATTCACCTGCTGTTCATGCGCGAATGGACACGGCCTCGCAGTATTCCGTACGACTATTCACATTAACGAGCCGTCGAACCCAAAGACGTTCGCCTAGCGGAAGCCTCAGTTGAGCGCATGCGACCAGGAGCGACGCCAGCATCATCTTGCCACGTGCCAACACAACTATCCGGCTAGGCGCATGGTCTTGCTATGCTGAACTAACCAGACCTGCGATAGATGCCCATCGTTGCGACCGTGGACCAACCCCTCCAATGACATCACACCGTTCGAACATTGGTTGCAAGGACCAAGACACCTCACGACCCATCCCATGAAAGCCTACGACACTCTTACATACGCCTCGTGCATAGACAACAAGATTGTCTGTTCTGCATGCCACCTCGGACCACAATGCCGGGTAAGAGCGCAACGTTGGCGCTAGTGCGTTCGCCTAGCTCTTTCCGTTTAGCTCCATGCCCGCACTTGAAAGAGAAAATATCTGTCCCGCATTGTGCCCCTCCGCTTCCTCTCTTCGACACTCCCAGAATCTCGAATCTTAAGCTCAATTGGCGGCGGATTTGTTCGTTGAGGCTCGCACGATAGTTGGAAATTCTTCCTTTCGACCAGACTTTTACCTTCCACGACACTCTCTACTTCACGACTTCTACAGTACGCGCAACCGCTCGATCTTCTGCGCGTGTCGCACTTGCAGCAATAGTTTTCTGACAGGTTTAGGTCTCTTCCTCATATTTCACCAACTATGGATTATCAGGCCCCAGCAACTGGCGGTGGAGGCAGCCGTGGCTGCTACAACTGTAAGTTTGATATCACTTTTCGCCACACGTCATCACTGCAAAAACAACCGAAACCCCACCTAAAACATACAACCGCGGCACAAGAACTTCCGCATCGCGACTTCTTCGAATCTTTGTCGTTACCGAACTACTGGTCCATCGTGAGGGGTTTCGTATGTTGATGTCAAAACGCACTCCACTTGACTTTCAGCATTGCACACCGCGACATGCTTGAATTTCGCTAACATTCGACCAGGCGGAGACTCATCTCACCGTGCCGCCGAGTGCCCCACAAAGGGTACCCCAACTTGCTACAACTGCGGCGAGAAGGGCCACGTGAGCCGTGAGTGCCAGAACCCTCAGGCTGAGAAGACCTGCTACCGCTGCGGTGGAACTGGCCACATTAGCCGTGAGTGCACCAAGGAAGGTGGCGCTGGCATGGGCGGTGCCGGTGGTGGCCAAGAGTGCTACAAGTGCGGACAGCGAGGACACATCGCTCGCAACTGCACCCAGGGTGGTGGCTACGGCCAGGGTGGCTACGGAGGCGGTGGCCGTGGCGGATATGGCGGTGCTGGTGGTGCTGGTGGTGCCGGCGGCTACGGCGGCGCTCGCCAGACCACTTGCTATTCTTGCGGAGGTTTCGGCCACATGAGCCGTGATTGCACCCAGGGCCAGAAGTGCTACAACTGTAAGTCATATGGTTCATGAGCAATAATATTCACGGTACTAACGTTTACAGGCGGTGAGGTTGGTCATCTGTCGCGAGACTGCCCCCAGGAGACCACCAGCGAGCGCGTCTGCTACCGTTGCAAGCAGCCCGGTCACGTTCAGAGCGCCTGCCCCAACTAGAGGTAGTGCTCCCGGTACCTTCGATGTCTTTGATCTGGAGTAGTTGAGAGATTGCCGCCACGATTTACGAATCATCGACACGATTACGATTTTTCCTTCTTGTACATTTTCTCATTCTACGGCTAGCAGCCGTTTTTCGACGCTTACACGAAAAGCATATCATCGCCCGGCATGATTGGACTTGGTTCTTACTGGCTAGCCGAACGTAAAGAGAGTTGGTTCACGGAAAAGTTCTCGAATCAGGAAGATTACTGCGTATTGGTGGGAGATACAATGTGGGTGGATAGGAGAGCGGACACCTCTAAGCGAGCAAGGAATGGGAGCAGTGTGCCCATGAAACGAAGGAGAGCGAGCTCCTTGACGGATTTTTGGTGTCGGCGGAGAGCCAGACTGAAGTCGTAGCACGAGAAGACAACGAAAGCTTCCCTCCAATATGGAAGGGCTCCCTTCACTCCTGAGCCTGTTTGGTGAACGTGATAATGTCAATGTTGCGCCGCGCAAGCTGTAGTCGGCCACAGCTATGGGTTCACGAGAATGTGCTAATATTACCTGCACAGCATCTCCATTGTATCTGAGCAAAGGTGAAGGTCACAATGGATTGGTGAATTCGTGGTTCGCACGTGCCAAGTAGCTTCCGCGCTCTCGGACTAGTTCGTTTACAGCCCACCCTCGCCCAAACAACAACGACCTCGCGCCCGCACCACGACCGCAACAACACCAACGCGTTGCTCGAGGTCCGCACGCGCTTTCTACTTCTGCTGTTGTATTCAATCACTATGGCGCCGCAGCGAAAACGCGAAGGTCGCGAAAATCAGTTCTACAATGTTGGTGTTCAAGGACGGTGGGAAAACAATTGCAGCTACATAATGCGCCCAAGCTGATGGATGTAGTAAAACGGGCATCACCCTCGCAGATCGAGGCGTATACGACGAACATGGCCTCGAGCCTATTTCAGGCATCTTTTCATCCCCAGAGAAGTCGCCTCCAAAACGCGGAGGAACCGTGACCGCGTCGGAATCCATGGACATTCAAGAGAGTACGTGCATGAGCCAAGGGGAGGCCGCAATGCCTTTGCGCTGGCGGTATTTGGGTTGCACTGACGAGTACGACTATAGGCTCTATTCCAGACCTCACTACTTCACATCAAATCTTGCGCAACAGCCGAACGCACCTCCCTCCTCCCCGGTCGCGATCTCCAAAAAAGACGGCATTGGGCTCATCACCACGCCGACAATCGTCCATGGCTCCACGAGGCAGTTCTGTTGGCGCGTCCAGTCCGATCCGAGCTTCATCACACCCAGCAGTGGCCAGGCGATTGGACTTTGAGCAGGATGAATCTAGCGTGCAAGAAACGCCGGCATTGAGCGGGTCAGGACAGCGTCGCGGCAAACGCGCGGACGTCTACGACATACCAGAAGATGGTGAAGATGGCTCCCCTCTGCCTGAAACGAGCGCCGCAGTCGAGGAAAGCTACGTACAGGAGGAAATTACCGCGAACGACGATTCGATGATCATCAACGAGGTGGTCGAGGCCAGTTTCAGCGCGCAAGTCGGCGATGAGACAACAGTTGGCGCAGAAGCTGTCGAAGACCTCGTAGATGCTGAAGAGTCAGTGATGACACCGGAACCTGCGAAACAGCCTGCAAAAAGAGGGAGAAAGCGGAAGAGCGATGTTTTGGAACCACCCCCGGAGGAGCATGCAAGCTTGACAAAGTCACGCAAGCGCGGACCAGCGTCCTCCCAAGCTCAAGCAGTGCAGAAGAAGAGTAAACAGCCCCTGTCAATTCCCCCAGCGGCGTCACGGCGATCGAAGCGTGTGTCGGACATGACCGAACAAGAACCAAGTGTCATGGACGTATCAATTGATGCTTCTGCAAATACAGACCACGACAACGAAGAGAATGCTGCGCCAGTAAAGCGTCGCGGCAGGCCTCCACGCGCAAAGCAAGACGCCGAGAAAGAAAATGCAGTATCAGAAAAGCCCACCAAGGGGACAGCCGCAAAGGGCAAGGTAGATAGCGTGTTCAAAAAACCGTCAAAACCGATCGCGAAACCCAAAGACAAGCCAAGCACACAGAGCAAGGCAGAGTCAAAATCGTCCGACAAAGCCTCCGAGACAATTGGTGGGGACTCTGGCAAACTCGTTGATGTACACGGGCATCCTCTTAGCAAGAAAGATATCGAGCAAATGTCAACGACATCCGTTGGCTCGCGCTATGGACGAGGACGACATTTATCGGTGTTCCGCGAACTTGAGCCCGAGGCTGTGGCTCGCGTTGGACGAACGGGCAGGCATCGTGTGGCTCCCATCGATTTTTGGAAAAACGACCGCATCGCTTATGATCCAGATGGTAGCATGACCTCAATCGTCAAAAACCAGGACCCTGAGCCGGAGCGTAAAGTCACCAAGGCCTACAGCGGTAAGCCAAAGAAGCGGAAGCTCACGGCGATCGAGGAAGAAGAACTTGAGCTTGAACCTTGGGAAGCCGAAGACGGCTTCCTGGTTGGTAATTACAGAGATTATGATCCTGTCACTGATGTGACAACATCGGATATCGTCGAAGACAGTGAGTAACAAGCAACGTAGATTCCTGACCTGTTGCTGACATACTCTAGAAATCGCTTGGGCCGAGAAGGGCATCCAGCCAGTTGATGTCCCGGATGGCTCGTTCCAATATACGAAGCTGGCATCTGCAGGACCTTTCTTCAACTGGGGCCTGATCGAACTTGACCCCGACCAGATGAAGCGCACGAAGAACTCACGCAAAATGCACATGGTCTGGAACGTACAGTCCGGCACAGTGGAAGTCAAAGTGCAGGAGAACGAGTTCACGGTGCACAGAAACGGCATCTGGCAAGTCCCACGAGGTAAGTCACATTTACATACATTCTCTTCCCCCGTTCCTTATGATTGTCTGCCTTGTCTTTGCCTTCTCAGCATTCTAGCACCAGCGATATGCATTCGCTCAGGCTCAGCACCTCTGTACGACGGCCGTCATTTTACAATTTCAGAGGCATCGGGAGAGCGCATGTTCCGTCCGCACAACAGTGCAATGCCCACGCTTTGCAACGTCGCACCGCTGGGGCCGGGGCAAGCGAAGCGAAGCGACCCCCAACGCTATTACCAGCACCCGCAGATTGTGGCGCTCGCCAAAACAATCCTGCATGCTGTGTGACATTCGACGCCGTGATACCCCTCACCCGTTGACGAGATGTCGTTCGCGTGCATGCGCGGCTACAGCGCCCGCGGGCTGGTTCCGTTTTAGCCCCAACTCGTCACGTCACATGTTTTCCAGCGAACGAACGATTTTCGGTGGCGCGTGATGACGCGCCTCATTGGCGTTCTTAAGACATGCAAGCTGACCTATCATCCGCAGGCAATACATACAGCATCAGGAACGTCGGCAGCGGAACGGCACGCGTATTCTTCGCACAGGCGAGGCAGATGGACGCTCAAGACGATGAGTAGGCGCCACCCGTGATCGCTTTGTCGCTCTTCGGGTACTCACGTTCCGGTCCAGCAACAAGCGGTGAAAATCACCATCTGGCGGTGTCGTTTTGCATGAATATGAGATGTCATTAGCATCCGAAGGATTTTCCAGGCTTGTATAATGATCCCGTCCGGCGTTCTGGTGTGGGTTTAGCGCTGGCTGCGTGTGTAGCGCTGGACTTGGGGGTGTTCGTGAACTCGCATGAACCCACTCGGGGTTCGCCTTAGTTTGGGCGCAAGTGTGGGTGGAGACAGTCTTGCAAGTTCGCCGTCTGTTCGAAGCGCGGTTTCCGGTGTAAATTGGGCATCTGCGAGGAATGACCGATTCGAATACCAATTTGATTTTCTCACGTGGATGTTTTGAGCAGTTTAAATCGAACAAATGACTTCCACTTTAGTCTGACCGACGGGGCGCAGGTCCAAGAGACGATTGAATCAAGTCAATGCCCAACATTCGCACACATCCAAGCACCTGTTGACCGCTTCTTGGGCCCTTCTCACCGCTTTCTTCCAGCATCCGGGTTTTCCTCTGAATTCCAACCCAGAATGCGGCGGCCCGTCTGACTGCTGCGGGCGTGCAGGCGAGCGTGGTACAAAGATTCTGGAATCGGATTGACGTGTTCACTTTTGAAATTGACACCGGTCGGGCACGGCATCTGAGGCTGATTCCCATATATGCAAGACAGCGGGGATGCATTGCAGTCTATTCGGCTCGTGGTGGCTGAGTCATTTACTTGGTAGAAAGTCATCTTGAGAGTGAAGGATTGCGCTCACGTGCTTTTATATTGAAATCTGTCTCAATGAGAAAAGCCATACACTGTTAATTCTCTACGTTC
Source organism: Paraphoma chrysanthemicola (assembly GCA_020744225.1). Taxonomy (NCBI): domain Eukaryota; kingdom Fungi; phylum Ascomycota; class Dothideomycetes; order Pleosporales; family Phaeosphaeriaceae; genus Paraphoma; species Paraphoma chrysanthemicola. The sequence continues at coordinate 222,039 of JAGMWG010000010.1, read as the reverse complement.
AATTGGAGCTCGATAAGCCGTTCCTGTCCACGCCGTCCTCACAAGCTTCTCACCCCCACATCCACATTTGTCTCGCTTACCTCTGTGTAACCACACCAATCCACCGTCCTCCATTCCAGTCTTTTTCCATTCTTAGCCACCCCATTCCTTTCCGTCACACAACGTCACGAACCGATGTCACAACACATACCGACATGCATGTTTTGCGCGTAAACCCGTCTTGCGTACCGATCAGGTCTGCCGGCCAACAGGAACGTTCCCGCCTCCCCCAACCATGTTTGTGTAACGCTGCGTGCAGCTCTGATTAGTGGAATACAAGGCTGAGACGGACGGGTACAGCGTGGCTAGAAGAGGAATGCATGGGCTGAATCCGAGGGTTTGGGCAGAGGGACATGTGGATGGGGAGATGTGGTCTCGGAAGATGGTCGCGAACGGGCAGACGGGGAGTAGGGGTTGAAGCGGTGTGAAAGTATGCAGGGTTATTTGATTTGAACTTTCAAGTTGCTTCCAAGTGTGTATGTACATACTCGGACGGAGCAGGGGGAACTGACAAGGCACGAGGTGTGTTTAATAATCTAGTTAGAGAGAATTGGGGACACCGGTATTGAAAACCGCTTTTCTCGTGTCGAAAGACTCATTTGGTTAACCTTGTGTAACAGTCGATCCAGACATCTAGATTCAGATATTGGCAACAAACTTGTTGAACGGGCAACAGACGGTGAAAGATTGGATGTGCTGGCCCATTCAGGATGATGAGAGTTTCGGCGCCGAACGCAAGATGATGGTCGTTGGTGGACTGAATTGCCAGTGTGGCAAGACATACATGGACAACCTTGAGCCTGGCGCACATCTTCTGCGAGTGGGCAGATTTACAATTGCTATGCTTCACATGTTGGCTGGATATCCTCGTCATGGTGTGGTCCTCTCATCCCCCTTTTCAAACACTTGACGTCAGTGTAAGCGCTGGCGGCTGAGCTTGTTCATCTTCTGGGTCGGACTCATCTTGCTGCCCAAAGGGGTCTTGTCGACCGGTTCGTGGTCACGACTCGCTGGCGGCATTGCGTCTTCCCGCGCGCACGAGAGCCATGACTATTTTACATTTCTCATCCACTGTTCGCACCTTGGCAAGCATGCGTTCGTGCGTAGGAGCCGCAATCGCGATCGACACTAGTCTACTTGTTAGCCTCACATCTTCTCGCTTGCGGGGCGATCAGTCCGATAATATTCTGTTCAGCTTCGCGAGTCATGGGGCGTGATTTGAGCCCATTGCGGAAGGTTTGATGGGTTCCAGTCGATCGGGTGTATCTGGGAAGGCAATTGTTAGCGTGATGCATCTGATGTAAATTGTGGTCTACTGTTTCAGGCTCCGCAGCTGCAGCGGCTGCTGGATATGATGTTCGATTGCGTTTGGTGACACGATCTGAACGGAATCTTGAGGCTGCAGAGAGTCGTGCATGTGGCTGAACTCTGATATTGTTCATGGCTGCTGACTCTGATACACATGCAAATGGAGTATGCACTGCGCGAACGGCTGATGCAGCGATAATTGATGCGTGCTTGCCCCTGATTCGCAGTGTCCCACCATACCTATCCCCAGCTCAATGCTCATTCACTTCGGTTTCGCACTGCGGGTCAGATGCATCATGTGTCATTCGTGCGATTTTCCAGTTGCGGATGCTAATGTGAGACTCTCGGGTAACGTGTGCCACGTCGGCGAATTCTGTTTCGTGTGGTGACAGGCCGAGGAACATTCTTCTCGCGGTTCTAGCTTGTATCAAAAGTGCCAGGTTCAAGCCAGAATTGTTCGGCAGGTTCCACTGCAAACCATGGTTCATGGCCAGAAAGGGTGCTGTTTCGCGTGTCATGGAACGGTTTTGTGCAAGATGGGCGATCCCGGCAGATCACAATATGACTGGTTCATTGACGTAACAGCGGGAGATGAGTCCGGATGGACAATTCCTACACAATGTAGCGGTGCATATATATCGCGGCAAACCGAAGCTTGAGTGTTGTCGTGCGTCAAGTGGTGAGGATGTCGCGGACGGGCTGCGACTCAGGATACCTGCATTGGGCGAACACATGTGGTGACGAACGTCGTCTGCGGAACATCGGGAAGGCTTCTCGAAGCAGAGGAACTGTCTGATCACCACCGAGCAGTTTGGGCACGGAGCGTCCTGCGCGATGCACGACACTGCCACAGTTCGATTCGTGCCCCTCATGCGCAATTTTACATGTTCGAACATGTTCGCAGATGACCGTGCCGCGGATGCAACCCTAGGTTTCCGCACAAGAAGCAAGTAAGCCCGAGATCAGTGAGCAGGTCGGACAGAAGGCTCCGAAGTTATTCGTGCGATCAGACCAATGTTCGTGTCAGTTGTCTCGTGTTCAGGCCCATACACCAGGTCTTGCACTGGTTCTGTTCGGCATGAACGTCAATGCCGAACAACAGCCTGAACGGCCGGACGCCGCTAACTGGCACGCTCCTTGTCGAGAGCGGAAAGTAAGCCAGATTCGGGGCGATCTCCAAAGCATAAGGTTCTTCTGGAAAAGCAACGGAACGCGAGCAAAATCAAGCAGTAGCGGAATGCTGCTGACACGGCAAAGCAAGCTTGGGCATGCATCTGCGCTGTTTCAAGATGCATGGTGGGGAAGAAGGTTCTCAGCCTTACGCCGGCAGGCCGCAAAAGAAATGTCCTCGAATGGGGCGGTATGGAGGGAACAGGGAACAACGAAGCGGCTTCGTTGATTGATGTGCCGCACCATGGTATCGATAACACACCACTTTCTGGACGCCGAACGCTGATGCTCCATTTAATCTGCTTTTAGTGGGGGGCAACGGGTCGTGAACTGGTGTCTGCGCTGTCAATGACATGGCGTTCTAACTTAAAATAAATCAAGGATGGTTCACGGATGCAGCAGGTTCATGCAGCCTAGCCCCTCCTTTCGGCCCTACCACTTCTTTTCGCAAAGAGGCGTCTGGTGAGGCTGTGCTAGTTGCCAGCGCATTCTACACACCATCATCTGGTAAGTTGCTTAAAATTCTGGTAGAGCGGTGACAGCACAACACGCAGAGGAGCCACGTATCGCTTTATTGACCGACTTGAATGCAAGCCGCCGCTTGGTACGTCATTAGTGATGATCTGGGGTAGACGAACTGCGCAGGCGGTGGGTCTTTCCCTGGTATGGACTGCCGCGTTGTTCACCGCCACGGATCCGAACATGGGATGCTTGACTTTTGTCTGGCGAGAAGTTTGCAAGTTTGGTCAGTGACTCAGTAGAGAGGCTTTGGAGTTCGGAGATGAACGAGGTTGTATTCTACAGGAGGTGTCCTAGTCATGCTGGCCTCCAGGATGTGTATGCGCTGGCAAAAATGCTGGATCGCTATGACGCGCAAGGAAATTCTATGATGGTGTGAGGAATGAAACTATCGACAGGCTGATGCTTGGTGAAAACTACAGAGTAATGTGATGGATATCCTCGCCACGCTATGCCGCTCATGCTTATGATGAGATGATAATAGCAAAATGAAACGCTGTCGAAAATGCGCAATCGTTACCGAACCAGTGATGTATAAGCAAAGCGGAAGCAAACATGTAGAAAACGAAAAAAAACCCAAGCAAATCCAGCGCTATGATCTTGTGTGCGTAACAATATAAGGAAATTAGTTCAAAGCAAATGCTGTACCGACCCACGCTAAATGCCACAATCATGCCGCTTGGTGGTTATGATCCGTGAAATGGGTTTCCTCTCCAATGCAACCCGAATTGAGTGTCGTAAACTGGCTGTTGAAAGCCAAATATCCCTCTATTAGGCCGTCCGTGTTCGGTACCAGCCCGATATGTCTCTTCTATCTCTTTCTGCACAACTTGGTCTTGTCCAAGTTCGGTGCGTCGCTGGCGTTCTGTGTTGCGCGGCTTTCAAGGGACAGCAGGCGAAGGGGGCGACGGCATCGTGGCGGCGCGTTCGCCTTCGTCGGGCTCTCTCTTCATGCTTTTGACGCTCCCAGTTCCACTTCGTTGCGAAACCCGATCCGGGCTCTTGAAACCTTGACTGCGGGTCTCTAAGTCTGACCGCGAAGGACCCGCATACTCATTGCTACGCCTTCTCTTATGATATGGCTCCACATAGCCGAAGCTCTCGCCCTCACGCTTCACACCAGATTGGAGGTCGGGAACTGGTGCAGTCCTGGCACCGCTGATCAGATCTTCTGCCGTCGCTGCGTTGATCTGTGGCAAAGGCTGGCTGAGCTGGGGCGGGACGCTGGACCTTGAACGAGGATCCGCCCGTCTGCGACTGAATGAACTGCTTCTCCTCCTCCCCTGACTTGAGCCACTATCTGTTCGTTGATGGTAGCCGTGCATTGGGCCCTGTGCTATGGGCGGATGTGGTTGGTGGTGCTGTAGAGGTGCTTGAGAGGGGTTAGGCATCATTTGAGGTGCGTTCGCCGGAGTGAAGCCATGCGTGGGCGGAGCTGGAGCTGGGACGACAGGCACCTGCGAGGGAGAGCTGAGACCCGTACCTGTCGCTGAAGGGTGCAGCTGGAAGACTGGAGCATTCGCGCGCGCACTCATTTCTTGCTCTCCGAGCTGCCAGTGCATTGATTCAGCCGAGCGCCAAGGTATGCCCATCTCTGTGGCCACTTTCTGCCACATTTGGTCCTTGAAACTACTTGCATGTCAGCCTTGAACGTGGAAGGAAGTTTATGCATGTCCCGTACACGCGCAAGCAAGGTGGGCAACAACTCAGAACCAGCGGGGCGGAGGTGAACCAAAGTGATAGGGAGGTGCGGAAGGCGACGGGCCAAATTAATGCGAGCATGCCCAGTCGCTGGCATTACACAGGTTATCGTACATACCGAGCATAGAGTCTTGCGAGCTTGTTCTTCTTCTCCTCGTCCCAAATTGCTCGCTTCTCTAGGTAGTTTTGATATCGTAAGCGGCAGGAAATAGAGCTTCGTCCAGGTAGGCGCTTCGCGATATCGTCCCATTTCATTCCTTGGCCTCGGAGCTCGATCGTGAGATTGTCTTCTTCAGGGGTCCACTTGGACTGTTTCTTCGCTGGGCTTTCCTCCGGAAGTGGTGTCTGTGAGGCCTGTCTCTTGAGTGCTTGTGGAGGGGAGCCATTAGTCCCGGGTGGGCCATGTGGTAGACCTGCTTGGCCTGGATGACCTGCATAAAGGGGTCGAAACTGGTGGTGCGGTGCTGGATCCGGATGTCGCTGAAGCTCTGAGATAGCTGGTAAGACTGGGCCACCTAGCATTGGTCCAGGTCCCAAAGGTGCTGAGGAAGTTGGTGCTTGGCCAGGATAACCAGGAATCGAACCATAAGACGGCGGCGCTGCGTAAGCCGGGGAGCCAGTCGCATAGGCAGGTGATGCTCCATGTGCTGGTGACTGCGTGTAAGCCGAAGGAGCTGTTGTGTATGCTCTCGTTGCTGCGGTGGAATTGGATGTCACCGATGTCGAGCTCTTCTTGCTCGCCGGAGACTCAGAGCCCCGCGGCTCGAGGAGGAGATTGATATCCACGATAGGCAACGGGGACCAGCTCCAAGCCAGCCCATAAGTTGACGGGTAGTTTGAGCAAATTCGAGCACCACCAACAGTTAGGGGCTGTACACAGGATAGAGACCACAAGGAAGAGTGGCGATCAGACGAGAAGAGAAGTCAGTGACGGTCGATACGAAGTCGCGCGCAGTGACTTGAGCTAGTTGTCGAACGTGTCGGCTGGCTTCCTTGGGTGGGATGAATTGTCCTCTAGGTTGACTCTTGTGATGGGGCCTGATGGAGTCGAAGAAGTATACCAAGGAACAGCGAAGTGTTGACACCTCAGGCGTGGCGTTGGGCTTGGACAAGGCAGAGATTCGTCCTGGTGATGGGCTGCAAGAGGCCGGAGAGTGGTAGGTACGTTTGGCGAAGTTAATGTTCCGATGGACAATAACAGGAAAGCGCCGCGAGAATCAATATCTGCGGTGCTGAGCGTGAGACGGAAGCGGACGAAGACGATCGTGAGGTGATAGAAGTCGAATAGAGCTAGGTGTGCTGGATCCACCACTGGCGAGGTACTTTGGCGTTTTCACGTTCTGAGTGGTTGCCCAACTCGAGCTATTTGCAGGGCCGCAGGACAGGGTTCTTGAAACAGGCCAACCAATGGGTCATTTAGTGACAAGCGTGCTGAGCCACTTGCTTTGCAGAGAAGGCGAGGGGTGTATGATGTATCGTGTTGAGGATGGTAAATGCGGCCAGGCGAGCGCGGAGAATGGGGTCTCAGGTACTTGATAGCATGGATGTGTGAGTAGAGAGACTTAGCGCACGACTTGTAATACTAGTCGCAAGCATCCCTTGAACCTGGCCCCTGTGCCGCCTCATTACTTAGCTCCGCGGTAGGGATCCGGGGGCTTGGAATGAGGACGTACCCTTTTGCGTCTCTGACTTGACTTCGGCGCTTTGCGCTTCCTCGACTCGTGCTGGCGGCGCGCCACACTAGCGACTCACACAGACCACATCAAGGCAGCGCAGCTGATCAGATCTCAGAAAGCATGTCTGCCGGGGAGCTTAGCGAGCGACCAAAAGAAACACCTTGGAAGCCCAAAATTCCCAACGTTAGCCTGCGACAAAAAGCAGATGGATCTGGTTGCCTACGCAGAACGCAAATCTGCCGATGACGTGCTCTCTACTCTGCGCAGTGCTCGCTCTAGGAGCTGAATAAACCTTTTTAATTGCTTCACATGACTTACTTGCACGCTGGGTCCCATTTGTTGCCCTTTCTTTTCCCATTAGGCCCCAATGCGCCCCAGGCAGGGCTGCGGCGCCTGCACTATTCAGCAACGCCAGGGAGTCAGTCATAGTCATGATCATCATCGAGTTCGCTCATAATCACTGCCCAATCCAGAACTTTAGTGGAGGCAGCGAATCAGGGACACAGAGAGCGGTGAACAGCTCCAGGGATTCGCTGAACGTCTTCTTCCTAGGGCAGGGTTCGGATGCAGAAGCGCGATGACCTGGCGTTGCGGCGAACAAGATCTGCAGCATCCTTCGCCCTGCCCTACGACTACTTCATGCTCGGAGGGCCGCTACCGCACGTAGCCTTGCGAACGCTGACTTCATCAAGGCGGTGCAGATAGTGATGTGTTCAAAGTCAACAGCTTGACCACGTCGGAACAACACCTTGTCCCAGTTTTCCAATACTCGTAGTGCCTTTCAACACGACATGTGGGCACCCTTCCCCTTCGCTGGCCACGCCAGCTTTGAATTATGAACAGAGAAGCGGTGAACTGCGGTGAACGCACCGGACAGAGGCCGTGACAGCTAGCTCGTGAAGGCGCAGGACTCGCTACCACACTCGCATACAATGGGCCACAGAAGGTCAGAGGTGGTAGCCCCGGCCTGACCCGTTAGCCATCATCAACTTGTGCCACTCCAACACGTGAGACACCGCTTAAGCGTGCTGCGGCGGTGCTGCTGTGCTGTCTTGTGTGCAGGGGCCACGTTTTCATCGTTGTCTTGCATTACAGTAGGTTCTCAGGCACCCCAACGCCAGCTCATACCGGGAGGCGCCCACGCGCTGTCTTCTATGGTGGCAGCAACGGCGGCAGCAAGCCGGCCAGGCCGTCTTGTCGATTGCATCACAGCTACCAAGATGCCCGGGATTGACGATGATGCACATTGAGCGGTGAGGGTGCCCAAGGCTGCTCGCGTGTTGGTCGACGTTTAACTTGAGGTCGAGATGGGCGTTCGGTCCAAATTTCCTAAACGCCCGACGTGCATTAGGCCGGCAGCGAGCGAACAGTGGTCCTGTGCGCTCTCCACACCAAATAAAAGGCCATCGTCGGCGGCTGGTCGAGTGGTTGATGAAGGACTCCCCACAGACTATTTTGCAATCTGTGTGCGCGGCATGCGAACATGATCACGGCCGCGTTACGCCCTGGGCGGAGCAGGATGCGACGTTCCGACGAACCGTCTGGCACGCCGTCGGCTGCTGAATCGGGAGCCACCATTTCGCGGCCCTTTCTGCGTGTCACCATAGCCTCCACGCCTGGCAACGTCTGCTGGATGACCCGGGTGGTTAACCGCATTGGGCTCCTGTGCTGCCAACTCACATTGCCGTTCCATATTCTGCAGGCAGCCAGTTCATCAATCGTATACGAAGGAACTGCACCCTGGCGTCGTGCTCTGTATTTTTAGAGGGCTCGCATTGCATAATAGAAGCGGTGAAGGCCTCTTACAGTTGGAGGAAGAAATCCATGTGGGCGATGCCGCCGTTGACGCTGAGGCACAGCGGCGCCTGCTGGAAGCGCTGGTGCTCACGCGTGATGACTTATGATTGATTCAAGGCGCCAGCAGATCGGATGATTGCGGCTCGAACACGACCAGCCGCCGCAACCAATGTGCCGAACGACGACATCCGCGAGTTGGGTGCAATATCCCCTTTGCTTGGCTGACGACAATGGAGTTTCGGCGGAGCGCTGAGGGACGCTCGAGCCGTCAGCCACTGTCGGAGCCTCGCAGGCAGCTCAACTCGAAACAAGCACAAAAGACAGGCACAAACGCATACAGCAGTGGGGTGTGGGGTGCCCAGCTGCCATCTCCACGGCGCAGAGCGCTGAGCAGAGCGTGGGATGCTGAAAGGTTAGGTTGGCGATGCACGCCAGTTATGCGTTGTTCTGAGACATTCACTTGCGGTCAAACCATCAGCTTGGCGCGCTCGCTTAAGCTGCCAAAAGGAAACGCAGAGTTGTGCGCCTGTAGCGCAGTCGAATAATGCCTTTGTTCTGTACACCACCCAAAATCCCGCCCGCATACACTCCAAATCACATGTCAAGTTCTCGACGAGTCACCGATTAGAACAAGAAGTTTGCGAGCCGGGCCTTCCTGCAGGCGCCATCCTATCGCAAGCCCACCTTCTGGAATCCCACCAACACCACACGCCGGCGCCCCAAAGACTTTCTTCTGATCTATTTCTGCCGGTCCGCCCTAGCCCCCACCGGATCGTGGACCTTGAACCTGTTCCATCACCAACATGTCTCTCCAGACCGTGGCAGACGTGCCTCTCATCATCAGCTCGCCAAATTCGTCATCTGAACGTCGAATCTCGCCGTCGTGGTCGATTGCCCACCTTAAGTCGCGCCTCGAGCCCATCACTGGAGTGCCGGCAGCCAGCCAGCAACTGTCGTTGCGCGTCGGCTCCCAAGATGCGGTCCCTCTAACTGCGGCTGACGAAGAGCAAGCGCGCCTTGCAGCATTTCCGCTCCAACCATATGCAGAGATAACCGTGAGTGTTTTACAACTTCTCTTATTGCTCAGCCATAACAGCCCTGTCCTTGAGCACTGCGTTAGTTTTATCCTCTCACCAACGGCCACATGGTCCTGGCTAGCAGGATCCAGCTCTGCGCTCTCTCTTCGCCACTGTACATTTGTTTCTGGTTGCTCCAGGTCATGTCCTGCTTTTTGTCCTCATTCGCTGCCTCGGTCGTATTGTGAGGCTGTCAGCCCCAGCTGCATTGCTAGGTGCATGCCCCGCAATGCCCTTCGTCACTTCCCACCCACTCCATCAGCATCACATCAGAAGCTGGACCCTGTCATGCCTTGGCACCACGCCGCAGACGTGGGAAGATCTTCGTCGTCGGCTCGCTCGCCGTTGCAGCACGTGCCCACCCCTCGAGGTCCGACCCTGTTTGCAGCCTTGCCTCATTGTTCCATGCCTCAGCCCTTCTCCCTGCTCTGCTTCCTTTTCTTCGGTCTTCTAGCCTCATTCTCCTGCGGCCATCTTCCATTTCTGTACAGACTTGCATCATTCCGGCGTTTGGAGTGCACGGCTTTGACGCCATGCGAGCGAATGGCAAACCACAAACATGGTTCTCATCTGACATGCCAGTTTTAGGTCGTTGACACACGCCCACCTGGTGCGCGAACAGACTTTAGTGACCTTTCAGCGGTCGATAAGTACACTATGCCCACAACGGAGTACGAAACTCGGACGGACAGTGTCCTTGCTTGGAAGAAAGCCCAGAAGCTTGGTCGCTTCGACCCAAACGCGCCGAGCATCGAGCAACAGAAGATCCTGGCCTCACAACGCGAGGTTGAAGAAAGAGGTAAGTTTTGTCTATTGCTCGAGTTTGTGTCAAAGACCTCGTATGATTGTGGCTGCCCAACACGAGCAAAAGCAAGGTTGAAACTGCACGCGCCGACCGAGCTTGTGCAGGTCGACCCATTGCGATTGATATGACCGAGTCTGCGACGCTTCAGGTGATTCAGAAGTGGATAACTGCATGCCCACATGCCAGTGGCCGGATTCTTCATCTCTCACCAAAGCCGCGCATCGATCTTGTCTCATTCCTTCACCGCACTTTGACGCGAGCACGTGAGCGCAGACGAAGACCAAGTGGCCACTACACATCATGCTACCAGACTTTCCATGCCCATCGCCTGCATCGATGGCTCCAATCCAATGTCCCGACCCCATTATCGCGATCATCAATGGCTGCGAGACCACGCAATGCACATGCATTTGATCGCCCATCAGTACAATGTAATGACTGCGGAATACGAGGATCAGTCGCGCGTTCCAACAGCTGATCACATACACACTTCGATCCAGACGTCCTGAGACTCAGGTTGATGATCACAGCTGTCAGCCACAACGTAAAGTGTTGAGCAAAGATGCGTCAAAGCAGAATACCATGACTCAATCGCGTGCGCCTAGTGTGGCGGGTGTGTCGGCGCGGACCGTCGTGTCAGCCAATATCTCTTGCGATCTGCGTTGAGGCACACTTCATCGACCGTCAACGGTCTCTCTGTCGCTCTGATCTGCATTTCATGGCTTCGCTAGACGCACTCTCGTATCTTTGCTGCACCGTTCATTGCGGGCCGCGTTTCGTCTGCAAGCCAGCCTCACTTTAAAACCAGCGGCTACGCATGTGACTGGCATGCGGTGTGCACGTTCTGAGGTCGCATTATCAAAGCAGCAACCGCCAACTGGCTCTACTGCTCGTCTAGCCCCGCCAATCGCTACGACTCTCGTATGTTGGGCGCTGATGCGTTCTCGTCTACTAATATTGATCACCGGCTTCAACAAACCTTGGAACTGGAGACTGACATGAACAACAGGTCTATCGCTGTCGTGTCGAGTACGCCTCCTCCCGGAGTCGGACGCTCGCAGAGGCACGGTATCGTTCATTGGCGCCGTTCCCGAGATCCCTGGTATTGGCGTCTGGATCGGGGTAACGCTCGACGAGCCCACAGGCAAGAATGACGGATCAGTCAAGGGCAAGCGATACTTTGAGTGTGGCAACAATTACGGCGTATTTGTTAGGCCGGAGCGATGCGAGGCTGGAGACTTCCCAGCTCTCGATCTCGGTGACGAGGATATGGAAGAGCTTTAGGATTTGGCTCATTTGAGGCTTCGAATCGAGCAACACAGGGCGTATGGCGATGGCTATACTCAAGCCCTGTCACGACTAGTGCTTCATGGCTCCTTTCGCGGCTCAGCTTTAATTGAATTAAGTTACATTCTTGGGAAACCTTTGAGACGTGCACTCTCCAATCTTGGCCATGCCATCACTTTGTTGTGTAATGAAAATTTCGATCACAAGCAACTTCGAGCAAGTAATACAGCAAACATGTCAGGCTCAAATACCATGCAGTCTCATCCGTTCCCCAATCTCATCACGCATGACTAGGACACGAAACCTCACAGGAGCTCAAAGACTCTTCGACGGCCCTGCGGCAGACACACCTGGCCACGACGAACACATACATCTTGATGACAGCCAAAAGAAGGTAGAGGAATATGCAGAGTCTGAGAACACCTCGGTGTTCACTTTCAATAAGGAAGACCACAGGCTAGGTATTCTCATCTCACAGCGTCTCTTGATGCGTGATCATGTGAAATTCGCAGCATATCAAGTGGAACATCCTCACGCTGATCTCTTCAAAGTGAGGGTGTCTACAGACGGCTCAGTGAGTCTAAAAGACGCAGCTGTCGAGTGCTGCACGTACGGCAGACATGACTTGGGGAAGCTGGAGAATAGCTTTCAGAAGGGGTTGGTGACAGAAAAGGCGGTCAAGGAGAATTTGAGGAAATTTTGAAACGGCGGGAGGCCGGTCGGAGACATTGATAGGAGTAACAAAGCAGGAGAGACTGCTAGCTAGCCACGAGAAGATCGAATCACACATCTAGCCATCGCAGCCATTTCACACCCAACGACGTCGTAGCTAAGATCAGCGTCTGTTTATCGGCCATGATTGCCCCCAAGTACCATCTTGATGGTTTGCATGCTTTGCTCTAAGCTATGGTCCTTCGGGCTGTGCAGGAGCCTGCTGAACCCCAGCCTTCTCAGTGTCCGTAGCACAAAGTCGCCACTTCTAGTGACATGAACAAATGGTGCTGTCGGGATTACAGTGGTAGGCAAGTATCCGTATCACAGAAATGCGTCCCGAAAATGCGCGTTGCTTCTATTGCTGACGACACACTTCATCATCGTCACTTGGACGAGCCGGTGACCCCGTCACTGGCCATCATTTGTGCTTTTAACTCCATACTCCCCATCGCTTCAAGTCGAATTACTTGTCTCCCGCTAATTATCATATCAGAGCAAGCTAGATGTGCATCTTCCGCTACGGATTTACATTCGTGAAGACACCGAACACCTTTACCAACGAACATACAAACCACGAGCCACTGCTCGCCTCAGAGAACCCCCCTGATACCCACAGCGACGCCGCGGCTAGTGCTACGCCTAAATCGGGTACTGCAGCGTCTCGGAGGTCAGATCAGCAACGACAGGCAAGGATCATGCACAGTCTCCAGGAAGAGATCGATCACAGAAGTGTCGCTGCATTTGCGGAGATGAACGCAAGAGGTAGGCAGATATATCGAAGCCCGAACTCACAAGCGGGTACGAGATTGGACCCACGGCATAGCATATATGGGACTAGGAGAATGTCCCCGCCTTCTACGGATATGCAAGGAGTGGAACAGGGGACCGGAAGGAGCGGAGATGGGAATGGTATATGAGTTTGCAGCACAAAGCAAGAGGAGAATAGGCTTGAGGAAAAGATTTTGGTATGGTTATGAGACAAGTGAGAGGGAGTGCTGATACGCGTTATGGCAGGTTGAGGGATTGTGAAGAAAATGGAACGCTTGCTGCCAGGAAAGACTGGTATGGTCTTGAACATTTGGAATCTCGAGCCGGTACTCAATAGCTGTAGCAATATCACCGGATAGGTATATACCAGCGGACTCTAATCCCTTGTGCATGACGGAACAATCACTGGACATGATATATCACGATGGCTATGTAGGATCAGGCTCATGGTGATTGCTTCACTGATGCAGATCAGCTTGATTAGCTTCGACCTGCTTCACATTACACAGCCAGCAGATTGAATACACTCATATTGTGATCTGGAGCACTCAGACAGGTGAGTGTATTTGATACCAAATATACGCTGGGGCTTTGTTGCCGCATCCTCACCGGCAGATCGACGCCCTTTCCCGATACGCACTAGCGGACCGCGCAACGCAATGCTGGCGCGCAGCTACGTCTGCTCTCACCCAAGGTCCTCGTCGTCGCCCATTGACTTTTCCTGCGCACCATCGCAGCGTGCCATTCTCATCTCACATCTGCTCTGCAGCTTCCTCGATCGTTCAGACATTTCCACGGCTGTCCAGTTACGCGCGTTTCGAGTGGCTGCAGCCGCGCAGTTCGCACACGAATATTTGGGTTGAGTAAAGTGAGTGCCGCCCAATCCGTCACGTCGTCATTTCCGCACGCTTTTGTTGCGCGTCCTCACTCTCACTAACGCCCCGTCAAGATCGCCCTTTCCCTTTTCCCTTCCCCTACACCATGGCGGATCTGCAGGAGCTCTTCGCTCGCCTGCACGGTGGCGCGAGCAACAGCCAGCAACCACCACAGCACGGCTACCGCCAGCCATCAGTTTCGTCGCCTCTATTCTCTCCTTCGCCCAGCGGCCCCCAGCCGCACCACCAGTCGGCCGTCATGTCGCCCAACACGTCTGCTGCCAACACGCCCGCGCCCGAACACGGCGCGGCGTCACAGCAGACGCCCCAGCAACAGAGCGCGCAGCTGCTCAACCTCCTCCGCTTCAACTCGCAGCCCGGCGCCGGACAGGCCCGCCGCGTGTCGCAGAATACGCAGGTGTCCGACGTTCCTCAAGCCCACGGTCGCACTGTCTCAGCCACGGACCTCGTGGCGGGCTTCATGGGCAACAGGACGCCCTCTGCTGCCTCCGCTTCGGCTCAGGCGCCGCCCGCTTCTGTGCCCTCGGAGAACCCGCAGGAGCTTCTGCTTCGTCTGCTAAACCACCCGAAGCCGGCGCAGTCGGATGGCCGTAGCTCTCGCGCTTCCGCCACCTTCTCCCCGCCCGTTGCATCCATCATGCCTGAAACGGCTGTGGACGACCTGGCGCAGGATCTTGCCGACGCAGAGCTAGAGCAGGTCTCATCCAACCCAGCTGGCAGTGCTGCAGCTTCTGCTTCGGCTGCGTCACCCATGCGCGTCTTTGGCTCTGACAGCCCAGGTCCGTCAAGATTCCAGCCTGACGCAGCGCCCGCTCAACCCAAATTTACCTACATCAACCCATTCGACGCGCTCGAGGCTGCCAGCCCCCGCAATCGGACTCCCGTGCCCGAAGCACCGAAAGCGCCCGCTAAGAAAATCGAGATACTCAAGCCGAAGCACATCGCTGAAGCATCTGCTCCTGCTGTCGCGTCTCACCAACCAGAAACGGTGGCTGAGGCTGTGACCGACTTGGGCGAGCAAATCAGCCACCAAGTCGAGGAGGCTCTTGCCGAGGCCGAAAGCAAGACCACTGTTCAGATCACAAAGGAGCTTGGTGACATGCCTGCCGCAGATGTCGCCGAAGTGCAGCAAGTCATGGCTGCCGTAGCGTCTGAAGTGAAGAGGGAGCTCGAGGACGAAAGCAACATGAGGGAACTGGAGAAGACGTTGCCAAAGGACCTCACCGTCGCCTTGAAAGAGGTTGCCACCGAGATCGCTGATGACAACGTCGCCGACGACTGGGAGACTGCTGAGGCCGAGGAGAGCCTGGCAAAGGGCGAAGACCAGCCTGTCATAGTCTACAGGTTCCCCATGCGCGCCTTTGCCTCTATTCAAGTCAACCAGATTCCTTCGCGACGGCTTTTCTTTCGCCCCGAGCTCATTATGGATGTTGCTCGGCTCAAGAAGGATTTTGACCAGATTGATCGGTCACTTGTATCCGCGACGAAGAACTTCATTGTTTACGCCCTGGTTAAGAAGGGAGGCTTCCGCATCATCCGTCAAGAAAATGGCCAATACCGCCAAGTATTCGAAAACCATCACGAGCGCATCTTCAACATCGCTCTCTGCACATCTGGGGATGATTCCCAACAGGGTCTGGAGAGCATTCTGGGTATTGGTGTTAACGGTACCGTCTTCTGGACCTCTTTGGACCCATCCCGCGAAGACACGTTCGGCGAGAACCTCGACTCTCAAGGCCTTATGCTTCCACCCTCGCCCATCCAAGATGATAACACATCTGGCGGTCAGCTGAAGACGCGGGCCAAGCCTTCTTCACGTCACCCTGAGTTCTTCGCAGTCGGCCGTGGCAAGTCGATTCATATCGTCTTCCCTCGAGTGGCCGCTGAGTATGCTCGGTCTAAGAGCCGCATCTGCCATACTGAGAAGTATCTTAAGGAGCGTTCCCTGAAGATCCTCACTGGTAAGGCTGGCAAGGACTTCACTTTCAGTGAGGATGATACTATTGTCGTGTCTCTAGACAAGGCCGGTCGCATGCGCTTCTGGGACATTCGCACTCTCACCGAGCCTGAGCTGGGCAACCCTCGCTCTCCACCTCGCCAAGTTGAGGTCTCTGAGACTTTGCTTGAATTCCATACGACGACGCCTAACGCGAAGTCGTGGCCTACTTCTGTCTTCTTCTTTGACAAGGACAAGCCGTTTACTAAGGGTATCGCGCTGCGTTATGTCATGGTTGGCATGAAGCAGAACCATTCCTTCCAGCTCTGGGACCTCGGTCTGGGCAAGGCCGTCCAAGAGATTCATCTCCCCCATGAGAATGAGTCCGATGCCATCTGCAGCGTCTCTTTCCATCCGAGGACTGGCATCATGGCCGTTGCTCATCCCACTCGCAATTCGATCTTCTTTGTGCACGTTTCGTGCCCGAGGTATAATCTGCCTGCGCTGAGCCAGGCAGGATACACTGAGCGTCTGGCAAACAAGGGCGAGAAGGGACTGGGCCCGCTACCTCCTGTCAACGCGACCGCCATCATGACTAGTATCACTGAGTATTCCTTTGCTTCAAAGGGCCAAATCCGAAGCCTGCATATGCTCAATGAGCCTGCTGGTCCGCCAGACGTCGATGATCCGGATAACGCGGCACTCTTCGAGTTGTATGTCATGCACTCCAAGGGTGTCTGCGTGCTACGCATTCGACGAAGCGACCTGGGTTGGAAGAAGGAAGGCGAGCCAATTCATCCAAAGGAAGCTGAGCAGGAAGGTGTCATTACCATTTCTCAACTGAAGCCCCCACAGCCTGTGACGGATGAATCCTCGACTACTGGAGAGACACCTGCGCCTAAGTCTGTCTCCGATCGGTCCGTTCGCGAGAGCATCAAGAAGGAGCCTAGCAACGTGTCGCGGCAATCGATGACATCGGAGGCTGCTGTCCGTGCTTCGACACTCGCCAAGGTTGAGAGCAAGCAGGACGCTGTTCGCGCAGCCATCATTAATGGGGGCACCGAGAAGCCCGAGAAGAAAAAGAAGAAGAAGGCCTCGACCGAGACGGCCTCACAGGTGTCTACATCTACTCGTACAACAGCACCATCTTATGCACAAGCCGCCCAGAGCACGCCACTGTCGAAATCGCCTGTCCCTGCTGAACCTGCCGTAGAACAAGAGGCAGCCAAGGTATCTAATACCGAAGCGCCTGAGTGGGCCAAACAGATCATGGCTAAGTTCATGGAGCGACCTGCCGCGGCAACGCCCGCACCTGCTGCCCCCGCTGCTGAACTGGACGCCAAGAAGCTGGAGCAAGTTGTTCAGGCTGAGATAACCAAGGGATTCTCTCGCGAATTGGACGTCATGTACCAGCGCTTTGATGAAGACAAGCGTGTCATGAACGCTGCCAATGGCGCCAAACAAGAGGCTATCCTTCGCCTCGTCTCCAGCACCCTCACTGAGAACGTCGAAGGTGTCATCAGGAAGATGGTCGACGAGAATATTCGTAACGTTCTCCTCCCTGAAGTGCTAGCTAAGACGTCCTCAACGCTCGAGAAGAGCATCGGCAGCAACCTCAAGACCGCCCTGGGCCCTCAATTGTCGAAGGAGATCCCTGATGCTGTTGCTCGAGCTCTCAAGGCACCTCATATCTTCCAGTCTCTCTCCGACCAAGTTGCCAAGAAGGTCACTGGAAATTTTGAGCCTATTGTGGCTAACGCTGTCACATCTGTCGTCACTCCTGCAATTACTGGACTGTCTGGACTGATCGAAAATCAGATCGGGGAGCAGCTGCGCCAGTCCCATGCTCAGCGACGCGAGGATGCCGCCAAGATTGCACAGCTCACCGACACCGTCCACACCTGTCTTGAGACGATTCAATCGATGGTTGCCACTCAAGCAGAACTGCAGTCGCAGGTTGCAAAGCTACAGCAATCACTGGCACAGCCCCAGGCCCAGGCTACTACACGCTCTCCACCAGCCGCTCGCTCTCCAGTCAAGCAGAAGTCGCCAGAAGAGCTGGAGACCGAATCCATCGCTCGTCTCATGGCCGAGGGCAATATTGAGCAGGGAACCATGCAGTGGCTACAGTCCCGCCGCACCACCGAGCTTTTCGATGATGTTTTCGTCCGCTACGATCCCAACTACCTTCGCCAAGTCAGCCCTCTCCTCGCGCTCTCAACTGCTGCGGTCGTGTCAGACGCACTCGAGCGCAGCACTGGGCCCCGGATCGTATGGCTTGATTCTGTCCTGAACAGCGTCAACCCTGGTGTAAGTGCACGTCGACAACTACTTCTTTTCTTTGCTGATTATAGATATAGGATGCCGAGATTCGCGACATCGTGCCTAAGATCATGGATGTCATCAAGCAACGCCTGACTGACGCATACATGGCGCTCAACGAGACAACCCCTGGTAGTCCACTGCTCCGCCGCATCTCCTCCCTGGTCAATAAGTGCAACGAGATGACTCGTACTGCAGCACACTACGGCGCTCGTGCTTAGGATAACGAGACCTTTACCTTGCTCTCTGAAGCTTGATCTTGTGCTGGAATGCTTGGATCATGGTTTCACGAATGGCAAGCGATGTGCATTCTTGGTTGTGCATCGGCTGGACGGGCTCTGGCTTTCTATCCCATAATCACGACCAATTTTCCTTCTTCGTTTCCAGTCTCGTTTTGGACTCGCGCTTCCACCCTTGTACTCTTAGATCTTTCTTCCATGGTATAGCTACCCGCACTCCTTTGGGCGCCGAGCTCTTAGTATCAGAGAAGGAGTGATGCTGGAATGCTCGCTCATTCTCGCACGATATACGAGAGTCTTCGCCAGGAAATGCTGGCTGCATGGCATGGTCATGAATTACTGCTTAGATGTACAAAAAGCATAGCGAGCGGCTCCTGGGAATATGTTCCCTGGAGCTTGTGTGTGTATAGTATAATGCGACCGTTTGTGGTCATGGATCAATGGTATAAAATCGGCGTTTGGGATGGATAATTTTGTGCTCAATTGTGTGCCACTGCATAATCATGCCAGAGAACGTGATGTAGTGTGAAGAGAAGTGAACTGTCGCTCTACTTGATGATATGTCATGACCCAAACACCTACGCAAATCCGACGACCGCGCGAGTAAAGTACGAAAGACAATCTAGAATCTAGAATGCGAGCAGCACACTTTTCCAATGCCATATAACCAGTCTTTGAAAAATGAACATGAGAAAGTCGTAAAAAAAAGCTCCCCGTACAGCACAACACCCTGCTTCCCTCCCCTCGACACAAGTCCAAGTCCAAGTTCAAGGCCTTTCAGCTTCAACGCACGCACGCACGCACGCACGCATGCTCGCGCTAATTCTCATCGACAGGCACAGGCGGCAAATCCTTCTCCCTCCCACTCCCATAGCCGCACCACGGCACAACCGAATCCTTCCTCCCATGCCTCGCCCCCTTACTCGCATCATACGTCGTACTTGGCAACAACACCTCATACCCGCCCTTCTCCGACCCCAGCACGCCCCTCTGCTCATCCGCATCCTCGCTTGTCTTCGTCACGCGGAAACACTGCTCAATCGCATCGTCAATGTCGCTGAGCAGACGCGCCGCGTCGCGCGCGGCTTCCATGTCGTCTGCTTCGCCGGGGAAGGTGAATGAGATGGGGCGTTCTTCGGGGTAGTATGAGATGCGTGGGGCGGTGGAGGTTGTGGTTGCGCTTTGGTTGCGGGTATGTGTGTGTGCTCGTGGTTGTGTTTGTACTTGTTGGCTGCCGGGGTAGAGACTTAGTGGACGGGCTTTGCTGCGGCGCGTGGAGAAGCCGCCGTCGTGGGATGTGATAGTCTGTTCGCGTGCGCGTTCGAAGGATGGGGTTACGCCGTAGGTTGTTGCGGGGAGCAAATACATGTTTGGTTCGGGCGCTGAGGCGGATACGGGGAGGGGATTGGGCTGATCGATGAAGGCAAATTTCATGACCATGGAGTCGGAGTCGGAGTCTTTGGGTGGCGTGGTAGGGCGATCGCTTTCAGAGACAAGCGTGGAGGCAGATGAGAAGCCGGGGGATGCGATGGGGTCGCTGTAGCTGCGGGTGTGAGAGGAGTGTGCGGGTGGTGAGTAGTGTGGTGATGGTTGTGTTTGGATCCGGTAGAGAGGTGTCGGTGGAAGGGAGCGGTCGTATCTGTGATATGATGACGGAGACGGCTGGGCATTGGTCGAGTAAACTGGTAATGGGGAGGGTTGCGAGTCGCAGACTGGAGTCAGGCAGCCTGGTGGGTGGTAGTCTGGCGGTGGAGCGATGAAGATGTCGCCGACTGCCATGCGCTCTCCGGGGTCGACATTTCGCAAAGCCTGAAGCCTTTCGTTTGCGAAATTGGATTCGAGGATATGAGCCCGTTCTACTAGCTTTTCGACCAGACAAGCGTGCGAGTCTTTGAACGTCCGCTTCACAAATCCCATGAGCAGTGTCGAGCATGTCATCGTCACGTCCTCCCGAATATAAAGGCCAGTTCTTGGGACGCTGACGCCCTTACTGCAACGAGGTCTTGCCTCGCCAGCTAGAGATCCACCAACACTCCACTTCGCCCGAATATCGAGGCCCAGAGGCGCGTACACGTGTGTCTGGAGGCCATCGGAATGGTCATGGAAGCATGCGTGGTAGGAGACCGAGCCAGTCGCAAGACCGCCTGGAAGGTAGGACACCTTGTCTTTGAAGCATTAGTGGAATTTCTTGAACATGGCAACGGGCCAATCGTACCTTTGATGGTATACCAAGTGGAATAGTACTCGTCCGAAGGCGCATAGCTCGGCGGCCTACACCTGAACCTCTCGACTACTAACGGATTGAGGTCAATCATGGCGAGGTGGTCCTGGTACATTTCGAGCACGCTCTTCCGCGTGATGCCGGTCGGCAGCGGCGTAATGGTGGTGAAGGTAACGGTCTTCGGCATCTTGAACTATACTTTTTCTGTTCACACTCAATAACAAAGGTCCGGTCCAGAAGAAGTAATCGTTTCAATAACTTGCTCTCTCGCGAAGGCTTGATCGATGTTTGTAGCCGCGCGACTGCAAAAGCTGGAGAAAGCAGCACTTGTTTGGACAACGGCGACGGAGAGAAAGTATTTGACATAACATGTTTCGTGCGCCCAGACATGTCGGCTCGTGGCGCTGGAGTCACGCATCGTACGCGTATCACCCGTGTGCTCGAGCGTAGCCCCTCCGCTCCCGCAGTGCCCCTTCCCCTACTTCAGGATCTGCAGGCCTCGAACGCCAGCATGTTAAGGCCAAGCACCCTGCCAATGTTGGTCAGATTTCAATTTTCTTCAATTTGAAAGATGCAGAAAACCCGAGTGCCTTATGGCTTGATGTTGACAGCTCGGATGGAGCACCTCCGATTTGTGTTACTGCGGGTCACACACAAAGCACTGGAAGCTCTCACGAACTGAGCCTCGAATCGGCATGTTGCCGAAGACCGAGAAACGTCAAAAGTCGAAATGCGATTGCTGACCTGGCGCGATGACCTTTGTGTGTGACAGCTGCGGGTTGTGTAGGGCCCTGACGTCGATCAGCCGCGAGTAGTTTCAGGCTAAGATTCAGGCTAAGACAAATGCAGCAAGCACGACGAACGCCTCCATGAACTACCGTGTTCTTTACCATCCATAGCAAGCCAACAACATCGCAAGCAGGATCAATGGTGTCCACCAATTTCCTGGTGCGAGTAGCTTCGAGCAAAAGCCTGGATGTCAGATCCCACGGCAAGTCTCGACACGCACGTGTAATAACAGCACACGGCAGTGGACGGAAGTCTTCAGGCAGATCTTGTCTCTTCTCAGTTTCAGGACAGCTTCATAAGGCACGACTCGAAAAACACTAGTGCCTAATCAGTGAGGCACTCCGTTATCTGAGCTAGTCTACCATGACCTCGTCTGTGAGAAAAATTGCCAGCAGCGAAGGAAGACACTCCCAATCTAGAGATGGTATGTAACCACGCCAATGTCACACGAGAGACTTGGAGCTTCAAGATTTACACTCGGAAACAGTACAATGACTCTTTGTTCACTTTAGAAGGACTTAAATTATGGGTATGTACGAGAAGCGCTCAAACCGAATATCCAACAGTCATTCCGCGGTAAATTCGACCAAACCCGTACTCCAAGATCATACCTGATGATCATACTCGGCGTTGCCATTCGTGACACCTCGCTCGCCAAGATCTTCGGCGACTGTTTTTCTTCCCTTGTGTTTTCAAGACTCATACCCCTTGATGCATCTCCACTTTGCCAGCACTCACATCCACGCCACTCTTCTTCCGTCCAAAGCTCATGTCCCCTCCCTTGAACATCTGCACAACGCCAACCACAAATGTCACTGCCCAGGCGACCCAGTTGAGCGCACTGAGAGCTGTGCTCGCGCGTGCGACATCGCATACCGTGCCGAAGCAGATGCGATCGCTCAAGAACACAGCTAGCGCAATGAAGCTACCGAACCAGTACAGCATTGTGAGACCTTCGAGAGCGAGTAATCCCCATTTTGCCAGAGATGAGGAGAGAAGATGCGAGAACCGGAGCGGTATGGCGATTAGAGGAGCGAGAGCTAGAATTGTCCATGATGGTGCGAAGATGAGGAAATTCACTTCTGATGGTGAGGACTGTCGCCAGTGTGATGACCACCATGAGGATACTGTTCGATAGAGTCAGCAGATGTTCTGGGTTGGTTGCGATTAAGGTTTGTCGACTTACCATATGCCATCAAGCCAAGCACTGTTATCGCAAGGACTGCTTGTACGCCGCGAACCGGTAGTACCCAATTGATTGCCATGGTGTCTGATATTTCGCAAATGCTATCAAAACCGACGTAAAGTGAGATGCGTGGTATTCTGGTCACGTCTTAAGCGTGCAGTAAATGTGTGAATGTAAAGAAGTGTTGTGAGCGAGTGTGTGAAGTATAATCAATCCGTCAAAAGAGCGACAACATGTGAACCGAAGAAAGAAACAGCCCATCCGGATTCCTGCAAGGTGTATATCAGGCCTTTTCGTGGTCCAAAAATATCTGTTCGCCCACTTCATCTCTGCGACCCTGCATGCGTCACGCCCTTTGCAGCCACAATGCAATCTTCGGAAGTATATCGATCCAGCATCAACGTGGATGCGTGCCAGGCCAAAGATCGAGTCGTCCATGCAAGGCGTGGATGCAGTGGCGTGAGTGGTCGGTGTTGCACGACCGCGTGGTGTGGTGTTTCAGGTACGGTCGGGACCCTGGTCGCGCATGAGATGTATCATGTTGGATAAATGTGGGTGATTGGTCAAATCTAGGTATCTGTTGCAGGTATTGAGCCTGTAATGTCAGGTGTGCGAGTCTGGGGGAGTTTTCTATGGTGAATTACGCGGCCAGCGGTAGCAACGGATGTCCATGCCGCGTCTGTTCACTCTGGGAAAGATGGGTATTGTTCACTTGGTCGCGTGCACCTGCCGCTTGATGCATTGATGGTCGATGACGAATCCAAGCTTGTAGTAGTCCCAGAAAATGCTTAAATGAGCTAGACTATCAAGAGAGCGTACAAAATCGCTCACAGTTTTCTAGCCTCTCACAAACCTAATCGATCCATCGCCAGTTTTGATCAACCTCGCCCTCACGCCTTCCGCGGACTTTACCAGATCCATATCAGTTTCTCTGGCACCATGTGTCATTGCCCGCTCGGCTGGCTTCCAATCTTCTATCCTGTATCGCATAGGCGCAATGACCGAGTTTTTGAAAAGAAACGGTTTCCGCCTGCTATAGATCGCCGTCGTGATCAGCACAGCAATTGACATAACCACAAGTAGCAATGGCATGATAATCCACGCCCAAGAAACGCGAAAGAATGACTGTTGCCCATATACTTTCCCAATCGCTGTCTGCACCATGTCGTTCGCATTGCTTCGGATATAATCCCTTGCAACGGGTGCGATCCGCTTGAATACTTCTTCCCAGCCTTTGCCATCGTTACTCGAGGTAACCATAAATTCGGTAAAATCCTTCGAGTACAGAACTGTTTCGAACATTTGTTTCAGCTTGTCTGTCGCTCGAGGGCCGATCTGAAATGTACGCTTCCCATTCTCTGCCTCGGCTACAACATCGCTGGGGTACGTGTTCCGCACTGCTTTCAACGGGATTTCGACGACAGGGGCGTGGTGGAGCGTGTCATTGAAGATGACAACGTCTCTGAATTCTTGTGCGCATAGGCTCATGCGGCAGTATGATAGATTACCTTTGAACTGTCCGAAGGTATCCAGGTCAAATATCGGGCCAGGATTCCAACTAGTTATGAAGCAGGTGTATGTTCCGATAGTGTCAAAGTTCTCGTTGTTCCCACCGAGTTGCGTGCGATTATATCCCGAGGCGCAGAATCGGAAGGACGATCCCTCAATCGGGGTCAAGAAGTAGTCTCCCTCTCTTCTGTAGTAAGTGTTGCCAAATACAGCGTCCTGAGAGAAACTTCTGTTAGAGATGTTTGAGGTGTCTTGAGGCCGACCCATGCCTATGAGGGAAGCTGTATCATTGCCTCGTCGCTCAAGGTTGATGTTGAAGGGTGGAAATCCCTCTTTCTCGCGCAAACAGTCCATACCATAATTCGGAAGATTGGCTGTCGTAACAGCATCCTTGAGTTCTTGAAACGTCGAATAGTTTTGTCGATTCGTGCTGCTGCTAGTGGTGGTGGCCAATGTGTAGTACTTGCAGCCAAACTTCTCGTCAATGTTGATAGGCTGAGTCTCGCATTTGTTGCAGGCACCCAGTGTCGTAAAGTTCTGGAAACGACATTCTTTGTTTGGACATGTAGTCGATGAGTAGGTAGTGGGCTTTCCTGTCATAGCTTGCATCATTGAGATTGTAAAGTTCAATCGGACTATTGTATCGTCAGCGAGTGTTGGCAAGCCAAGCAATAACTCATCATACCATCCGCGATGAGACTCGCGCCCCAATTAAATTGAAAGTCCGAGAAGGAGTCGGTCCAAGCGATACGTGCCCACTCATTGTAAAGCCGAGTGTCCTTGGAAGTAAACGATATTGCTTGCTGAGAAAACGGCTCGAACATGATCAGGAGCACTGTTACTACAGCACCAATCCCAGCTAGCCGGGCCATGCCCTTCGTCTTCCACAACAAGACCATCGCACCCCAGGGCCCACGCGAAGCATCATCGAAGACCTGCATATAGTCCAGCGAACGCGGTTTTTCGAAGTAGTTCCATTTAAGCTGGCCTAAGCACATTGCTATTGGTACGAGTAGTGCTGATTTCGCAATCGCAGAGAATATGGAAACCAGCGAAGCGGGTTGAATTGAGAAAGGCCAAGTCGCGATGGGACTGTCATCCACTTTAACAAGCACAGCGATAACTGCTGCTGTGCTTCCGATGGCTACGAGAATCGACCCAAATTCCCACCACCAGCCAAAGAGGGCCAAGCGTTGTTTCCATGATTGCTGCTGAATTGATGCGGAGGGCGGGTTGTCCTTGGGCTCATTGGCGTCGTCTTGATCAAGTACTGAGTATTGCGGAGGAGTACTTTTTATCTGAATGTGGCTGGTTTTCGTTTCCAGGGGCTGCGCAGGGTTCTCACGGATCGATCCGCCATCAGACGAATCGCGACTGCAGATGCTGACGGGCGATATCGACCTTCGTCCTTCCATGTTTTCATTCGATGCAGAGATTTGAGAGGTCGTGCGGCATTCTTTGTGGACGGAGTACAAGTTTTAAGATTATAGCAATGTAAGCGCGAAGGCTGCGCAGATGAGATGAGGCTGAGGCTGGTTGCCTAAGAACTGCGCACCGCCTGTACCGCAGCTCGTAATACTTGGTAGCCAAGCCGCCGAGATTCGATTAGGCGGGCGACATGTCCATCATTCCAGCCCGAGTTGACCAAAGAAACATCGATATATGGTGTGCGCGGACTTGTGAAACGCAGATTGTCGGTAGCAGTAGCTCGCGTACGGGTCCAAGAATGCTCAGCAACGGGACGACCTCTGAGCGTAGCGAATGAGCCGAACTTCTAAGCTCTTGGCGAAAATTATGGGGCTATTCTCAAAATAGCACAACTTTAGAACAGGCCTCAAGAAAAACAGCCCATCATCAAGTGATATGCCGCTTGGGTGCAGATGCCCATTTCGCTCACTGTTTTATTTGCGCGTGAAGATGGGTCTCCTGCGCATCGTTCTGAACAATATAGCTGGCTTTAATCTTATCAAGACATCATATCACTTTCCGCTTCCGTAGTTGGCATTTCTCTATGTTCTTATAGACCTTGGAACTGTTCTAAGCGCTGGAAGTGCAGTCCACAGGATAACACGATCACTGAGGCTCTTAATCAATTCTGCTCAATAATATGAGATCTAGAAGAAGATTTCATGTTGACTCAAAAGCTGGGCGAAATGTGCTCACCAAGTCTGAGCTGTCCCCTCCAGCGCCCTCACATCCCATGGTTCCAGCATTCCCAACCTCACTGCAGAAGCGGGTTCCAAAGCGGTCTGCCGAATATAAAGTCGCGAAATCCCACACCACAATCACGACAATAAACACGCCTACTTCCAAATCACCTCTTCAGCAAACATGGATTCTAAAGAAGACACTACTATCAGCCTAGAACTCTTCTCGCACCCAGACCAAGATTTCGAGCCCTTAAAGCATCGACGTCTTCGAATTCGAACTCTTCGAACCCAATCCCGAACACTTCTGCCCGCTGATACCGACGGCTGCCGATATTTGGGAAGCTAGGGCGCGAACAACGGCCTTCTCGACTCCTGGAATCAAGTTTCATTCCGAGATTGCTCCTCAGAACTGAGCATGCGGTATCAAACATCACTTATCCTTCTCCCAGCCACGCGACGAAAGCTTGCCTTTTCTACATCCAAACAAACGAATATAGCGAATTCGTCTCTTCACCATGACGAATACGGTATGGTCATCCCTATCTTTATACGGATATCAACCGTTAGCATCCTCGCAGACATTAACGAATCTGGTGCAAACTTGACAGAGTCGTAAATACCTCTTCTACATCACGCATGAGGCTACAAAGTCAGTCCAACAGCGCTTGCATGAAGTTGTACTGTACGCATTATAAGTGGGCAACCCGCATCTTGGGCGTAGATGTGGTCGGTACTCAGGTGATCAAAGCCAATCAATTTCAGCATCTATGCAAAAAGAATGAGTGACGATGGGCGAATACTCAAGACTCTCGTTCTTCCTGCTCCTTAGCATCTCCCATCTCAAAGTCCTGGTTGTCGGACTTTTCTTCATATACTGCCACTACTTGCCCACCATTCTCTTCATCCGTCTTAGTATCCCCATCTTCCATTTCCACATCCTCGCCTTCCTTGTCTCCATGGATCGAGTCTTTCCTCAATGTCACTTCTTCACTACTCCTTGCCGGCGACTTCGGCGGTATAGGCGGGGTGTCCTGTTCTCCCTTGAATCTAATCGTTCTCGTTCTTGACGCTGGAGCACCAAGTGGCTGTGTAGGCAGAGCGTTCTCTTCGCCCTTGAATTTGATCGTCCGACTTCTCGTTCTCGGCGGACTGGAAGGCTGAACATTCTCCTCTCCCTTGAAGCGTATAATCCGACTTCTCCCTCTCGATGGGATTTTCTTCGAACTTTTCGCCATCGGCTCGAGCGCAGGTATTAACTTTGGACTTCTCGACATTGGGACGCTCCCAACCTCGTCCTTTTCGATTTCACTCTCTTCCCTCTCAATCGCACCCAACAGTCCAAATGGATCAGGCGCCGCTATCCTTTTCACACTTCTCTCTCCTTCTCTCGGTTTCCCAGCAGCGAACAACGTCGCCACCAATGCCCACCTTTTCGGGCCCCTGCCAGCAAGCTTCTTCTTCTCACGCTCCCAATCCCAACTTGTCGGCGCAACACATTCGGCTCTGTACTTCTCGTGCGTGAAGCTAAACATGCCTTTTCGCGTTGTGCGATGCGTCGCCCACAGCAGGTCCGTCATGCGCCAGTGGAAATTCGAATGATTACCTTCGCGATCCTCTAGATATGACAACACTTGTCGTCGAGCGGCTTCCTAGTGCCGGTCTGGACTAATTTGCCAATCCTCAAGTTGGTGGTGCTGTTTGCGGCTTGCTCTCTTGGGGCTTTGTGTGGGTTGCGCGGAGGAGGTCATGGCGAGGGTGGAGGATTTTTTGGTGTGGCCGGCCGTTTTGATCTTGTTAGATGATTCTAGGATGGTGAGTTGCTCCGATTTGGGAAGTTTGTGCTTGGCTCGTGCTTCTTCAGGTGGGAGACGATCGCCATAGACGCGTAAGGCTAGTAGCTTCGAACTCGGTACTTTGGTATAGTAGCTTGGCGGGGTGGGCTCGGGATCTGGAGTCGGGAACCAAAACTTGCGCGATGCTGGAGGAGATGATGGCGGGGAGGGCAATATTCCCGGTCGAGGAAACGTTGGTGGTTGTATAACCTCAAGCTCTTGTTTTTGCTCAGCATTCAGAGCGAGTGGTTTAGGTCGAGGGCTTGGTGGCGGGGATGTGGAGCTTTCATGAAGGTTGGAATTGATGGGTTCTGCTGATGTCGAATTATCTGCGACTGTCCCGAGCACCTCGGAAACTCGAGTTGCTCCAGAGGCCGGTGCCTTTAGCAACTTTCTGGCCATAGCTTCTGTGCTCTGTGATAGTATCCCATGTATACGCGCTTTGATCTCCTCAGCATCTTTCGGCACGCCGTGTACGGCAGACTTTGGCGAAGGACGAGGTGGAGGTGGCATTTTGCGGCGGTCTTCACTAGGCTTATTCGAGAGTGCACCGATGTTTTCATAGTTTGGCCCTCCGACAGCTCCTGGAGACTTGAGCTTGCTCTCGCTTCGTTGGATACTCCGTCCCTTTACCAGACTTTGATACTTCTCGTGAGGCGTTTTTTCGTGCGGGCAAGCAGGTCCACATCCTTCCTTAGCACAACGAGGCGGTAGGCCTCCGTAATCATGGATTCCCCAGTCCAGACGCTTCGGGTGGTATGCCAATGGTAGGTGACCGCTATCTCGGAGTACACGAGGATGATGGACTGAAGCATCAGGGTTTGTGAGCTCAACCGTCCAACAGCTTTCGCCAGCAACAGCACCGATTCGGAAAGCAACTTGTCTGCCCTTGTTTTCAGGATCGTGTATGAATGACCTCATGATCGGTATAGCGTCCGTGAGAGACCATTTTCGGATGTAGTTTAGCATTTCGTTGATGTCATCGATGAACTCCTGGCTTAAGATGTACTCAGTGTAGATGCGATGTTGTCCGATCTTCAATTGGCCTCGAGATCGTTCCGGACAGCGCCACCTTATTTGCGGTGCCGGCTTGTCGTGCAATTCCGGGGCCTTTTTAGTCGAAGTCGCTGTAACATGGAGTTTGCCGTTCATAATGGGTTGGAATTTGTGTTCGTCTTTTGCTGATTTAGGTGCTTTGTTCTCTTCCCCGGATTTTTCTCTTGATGGTTCGGTTTGCCTTCTCCTGCGTTTTCGATACATCTCTTGTACCCGCTGTTCCTGTTCAATCTCGTGCCTAGCCAGCTCATCTTCCCACTCTTCGCGCAATTCTTCCTGATGTGTTTCTCGCCATGACTTGAACCGCTTTGGACGATGACTCTGACGTCGAGCATTGACCTTGCCGTTCGCACTCCCCTTATCAACAGCGCTCCCGGTCCCTTCCGACCTCGCAGATGTGCGTGCCCTACCTTCGTCCCTTGCAACCATTTCATTCTCCTTAGTCGATATCTTTGCTCTCGCCGATAGCCGTAGACGGAGACGGACAGTTTTCTCGCTCGAATCGCGTGCATTGTCAGCCGCTCTTTGCTCAGCTTGTTCAATCGCCACCTCGACGTCCGAGAGGGCTTGTTCGACGTCGAGCTCTGGACTATCGGGATCGTAATCGTCGGCGTCATCTTCATCGAGCATCGAGATGTCGTGGGGGTACATATCTATGCTGGTAAAGGTTATGCTGCTGTCAACGATGTTCCAAAAGATTACAAGTAGTAATGGTGTGCAGATATGACTGCAATAACTTGTCCGCGACCGCACACTCGGTCGTTAATGTTGCGTGTCTGGTTACATGGAGAGAGTGCTATTGTTGCCAACCTATCAGTTAAGACGCAACTGCCTCTGAATCTTCGTGATACTGAGCTCCGATCAGAGGAAAGCGGCACGAAGCCCATCCAGCGCACTTACCATCTTCGCACAATGACTTCATTCTACCATTATATATATACATACCCCGCACCCTACTCAAACTTCATCTTATTTACAATGCTCCCAATCCCCTCGACATAAATCTCAACCTCGTCACCATCCTTCAAGAAACCCTTGGGCTCCATAAATAAGCCCACGCCACTCGGTGTGCCTGTCAAAATGGCCGTTCCGGCCCTCAGCGTTGTCCCCCTCGAGAGGTGCTCGATGATCTGCCCAACCGTGTAAATCATATCATCTGTGCCGGTCTGCTGTCTCTTTTCGCCGTTCACCTTGGTCCAGTAGGTCAACTTCTGCGGGTCTGGAATGACCTTTGTGCTAGCGATGCAAGGGCCAATGGGTGCGAATTTGTCGAATGATTTTGCGTAGCCAAATTGGCCACCGGAAACATTTGCTGGCAACTGGTAATTGCGTGCTGAAACATCGTTGCCGACTGTGTAGCCGAGGACATAGTCTTGGAAATTTGAGGCAGACACGTTCTTGCAGTCTTTGCCGATGATGATGGTGAGTTCGCCTTCGTAATCGAGCATAGATTGGCAGTCTTTATGGATGGGGACGTCGTCTAAGGGCCCTGTGATTGCGTCGCTAGGCTTCATGAATATTGCTGGGTTTTCGGGAATTTGAAGCTGCAGAAGTGTTAGGAGGTGGAAGGGTATGTGTGGGCTGGGATTGCACTTACATCACACTCAATCGCGTGCTGCCGATAATTCAATCCAACGCAGAGGACGATGTTTGTTTCTTCTCTCTTGAGTGGAGACATCAGCTTTCCGACCTTTGTTTTGCTGCCGCTCTTCTTGAAGCCGCTCTTGATATCACCCTCGAGCACCTCAACTTCACTGCCTTCAATATCTCGTGTTGGAACTTCCTTCTCCAGATTGCCGTAGACTGTCTTTCCGTCGGCGGTTTGAAACCGGATCAATCTCTCGAATGTAGCCATTCTGAATGCGGTAGAAGAAAAGCACGACCGATGGCTCTTATTTATTAGCACGATTCTGGATTCAGCCGAGCAGCGTTGTCGAAGTTGAAAGACTGTCAAAGTGCGTGAGCGGAGCAGGGACTTTCCAGATCGAGCAAACATCAAGGTACAATAACTCTGCAGGGCCTTGGTTGCTTATGAACGCATCGGGCACCCGTTGTTGCGGGCCAAAGCTGCCCCACGTTACGCTCTCTCGACCCCGCGGGTCCGACGTCGGCAAATGCATCAGCAACAGCCCGAGGACGAGAACTGGCTCACGGGATCGCGCGTCGCGCTTCGGAGGAGAAAATAGTGCCGAGAAAGGAAGAAAGTTCTTCCATTGAGACAAGTATATGGCTTTTGACAGTCTTTCATTTCGATATACAAGGCTACATAGTTGCCCAACGATTATGCAGGACCTACCCACTCATCTCGACATCTCCGTTGCTCGCCGCAGCTATCACGCTTGGATCGAGTCTACTCAGGCAGCCGGGGCAATTGTGTAGTACCATGTGCGCGAACATGTCGCAGTCGATACAAAAGTGGCTTTCACAAGCTCTACACTCGTATCTGCCAGATTCACTGGCCTTTTGCTCTTCGCTGTCATCTGCATCTCTCTTGTCTCCATTTGTCTCGTTGTTCTGCTCCGCCTGCGTTCGCTCTACGTCCGACGCTGGAGGGTCACCAAAATGTGATAGACAACCTACGCATTCTTTGCTACCCTTCTCGCGGGCTCGAGACCAGCTCACCACAGCCCAATTGCGCAGAGGGAAGAGATGGTGGTAACTGCGCGCAAGATGTGTTGAGAGTAGTAGCGTGAGCTGGCAGCTGGGACATGTGATGGGTAAGCTGCAGACTTTGGCACTGCACCTTGAGCAGGTATATCCGCCCAATGTGAGATTGCCGTGGCAAGCGCACATGGTCGGCTTGTCCTCCACTACGCGCGATGGGAAACCCATCATCATGAGCGCAGCAGCCGACTCTGGCGCAGGCGCGCTGGCTGCGGTCTGGCGCACAACCGGAGGTGTCGTTGTGGCTATCAGGAGCTCCTTGAGCATCTCTTGATCCGTCGCAATAGTGTATTCACCTTCGTCACCAGCGTTTGTTCTTGTTACAATTTCTTGACAGATTTTGAGGCGCGCGCCCATGCCGATGACGCTGACTCGTATCCGGTCGCGCACGCACGCTTTGACTGTCTGGTGTATGTCGCCTGGGTCGAGCGACATCAGAGATCCAAAGATCACAATGACCTCTCGTGTACCGTGACTCGGCGTGTGGTACAGCGTTGCTCTCGCCAGCTCCAGCGCATTCTGCAAGCTAGGCGCGCCCTTTGGCTCCTTGCCATCGTCTTTGCTCCGCAGTCCTTGTATCGCCGCAACGTGCTCTGCGGGGTTCCCTGACAGTTCCGACACGCGTATGCAGACACCGTCGTGCATGCCCAGTACGCTCATTTGCGAGATGGGGTTCTGTTCGAAGAATTCGCGAACGTAGTCTTGGGCGTAGTTGATCATGGTGATGTAGCGGTTCGGCCGCATGTCCTTCTCCAGCATTGCCTCAGAAAGGTCCAGCACCAGAACGACGTGCCGTATTATGCCGCGCTGGAATGGCTTTGTATCCTTGCGCAGTCGCTTGCGCTTGCGCTCCTCCTCTCGCTCTTGCACGCTCTGCCCTAATGATGCATCCTCTATGAGAGTGATCGTCTTCTCCACGGTCCGTGAGTACTCCGTCTCCCAGGCATGACGCTTCGGCGGCGGTACATCGTCTTTTGTGCGCCTCTTACTTGTTCCCCGCTCGCGCGTACTTGATCCAACCTTTGACGAGCTCGCCCGGGAGCCTACATACTCTTCGTCAGATCCGTCTTCACCCTCAAACTCGTACTCGGAGTCGGCCATTGTTCGTGGGAGCTCGCCTTTTCTGTGTCGACCGTGAATGCACACGGCAATTTCAATCTCGCGTGAGAAGGACCTGGAGGAGTCCTACGTGAGAGCGTGGTGGTGCACAAAGAGTGGAGGACTGCATGTGGCCGAGCTGCGAGTGAGCGGTCGTGGTGGTTGCGGAGCTGGAATATCACGACATGACGTTGTGAGAGCGCACACAAACGTCAGGGTCTAGGCGCGGTCGCCGGGATGGTGTGAGTCGGGTTTAGTGGGAAGTGGCGCGTAGGAGGCAGCATTCCAGAGTTTCGCGATCTGAGATCTGGTGGATCCGCACTAACGGTTGCGCACGTGAAATTGACCAACGCGGTCTCACGTTATGCATGTGAATGTGCTTTGCAAAAGTCGAAATATATTTTACCTCCTAAAAACATTATCTGTGTATGGTGCACGACCAAGCATGACGCATTTTCGCGTCCAGAGACCTCCAAATGGTATACGCTATGCTGCGGAAAATCATGAAACATTACGCCGTGTCAATCACACTTCCTCCGCGGTCTCTTTTTATCAATTGTACGCTCCAGAGCCTGCGACAGTCGGCATTGGCCAGTCGTCCTCGGTGATGCTCGACCAGAACACCCAGACCATCACGACCGCTAGCAAGGTGAAGAGGGACTCGAAGAGACCTCCGTTGATTTTGCCGTCTGTGCCATTGCAGATATGGACACTGACAACGTACTGGAAGATTTGACCGATGGCGAACAGAAGCGCAGCGCCAATGAGATAGACTGGCATTACATTAGTTGTGACTTTACTTGTCCACAGTGGAATTGCTTACGCATTGGCTTGCGCTCTCCGAGGATGCGTAGCACGAGGAAGGCTTCGAGCAAGAAGAAGATGACGAGGAAGACCAACGGCACGAGCTGATAGAGTGTATACAAGGCATAAGCCTGGTTCGGCGTGCCAAGGGTGTCATCCCAGTAGCCCGTCCAGCTGAAGCCAGTGTCGAGCGCGATGTATCCAGTGCCGATGAAGATCAGGAGGGAGGAAATTAGGAGTAGACCGATCGACACTGCCGTCCCGTCATCAAGGAGCTGGTAGCCGACCGCGCCATTCAACATTAGTATCCAAGAAGTCGCAGTAATAGCAGCGATGTGAATCGCAACAAAAGCCTGCGCGCCTGGTCAGTGAAGCTTAGAAGCAGTACTGGGATTAGGACGTACAAGGCGGACGGAATCGTTAAGCGGGAAGCCGCCAATGGTGAAGATTTCACAGATTGAGATGATGATGTAGCCAAAGAGGAACAATTGCATCTCCCTGGTCGTAGTCAGTCACCGCTCATTCAGGTAGCTTACGAGCTACATACCTCCTTCCCACAGCAGCCTTCTTCCTTTGCGATCTCCATATGAGGAACAGGGTGACGAGAATTGCGATACCGTCGACGAGGATCGATCCTAAGCTGGTGAGCTACGACACGGCCATGGGGTCCGTCGCGGTGCACTCACCCAGATTGCGTAGTCTGTTGTCACCGCCCACGCTGAAGCCTGACAAGGTGCAGCCTCCCCATCCTTGGTCTAGTCGTGTGTTTGCTTCGTTGAAGAGCTGCAGGAGTCATGGCGGTTAGCGGCGCGCTCGTGAACAAGGTAGCTATTGAGATGGCGAATTGTGACGTACATAGCATACTGGAGAACATTAGCTCAGTGTCGAGCGTGTGAACATAGCGTTGGGGTCGTGTACTCACCTGGCAAAGTGGACCACGTATTGCCTGTGTCGCGACAGAAGTCGTCGAATTTCCCGTACCGTGACATGGCTGGCTATAGCAGTGCGCAGCCTTGTGTCCAAAGGAAACCCAGTAGATAGGTCGCGATAAAATGCTTAGCGAGCGATGGCAGTGAGCGCAATTGGGGTCTCCAAGATAGTGATGGGGGTGGGTGTGAATGTGGAGTGTTCGTGAAGAATGATGCGCAGAGCGTGGCCGGGGGCAGTGCGAGTGGGCGCGAAACAGAAACTTGGAAGTTGCCAAGCGTGGTAACCACGGGGGATCGTATGGCTTCTGTCACGGAGTCGAGGTGTCACCACTCGCCAAAGCGTCGCGCTCGAGTGATTGACGGGAGGCTGCGTCTGGGATTACTGCAGCTGAACAGGTGGGAGCTGGTTTTGTGTTACTGACAGCTGCGCGACACCTTCAGACTGCATCAGGAGCAACAAAGGACGGCTTCCGATCAGAAGGAGTAATTAAAGACACGGCCAATCAGGTCCCCACCAAATGCAGGCTAGGCACGTTTCAGGCGGAAGATCCACGAGTGCGGAGACCGTCCGCATGCAGAGCAAGCCACTCGCCTTGCGACCGAGCGCTCGCATTAATTCCATGGCAACCACGCATGAAATCAGAACGTGGGTAATCCCCTGGGATTGTCGAATCGCTCCGATTGCCTTCGTAGATAGCATGGGGCAGAGAGCCGCATCCTCGATCACTTCCTGGAGGTGCGCCAACCCGCGGACCTAGGGGCCGCCCCATGCACGACGCGTTATGCCGCAGCGCTACCAACACCTTACATATTGGCGCCACAAGCTTGTGTCGCGTCGCCCAAGTCAAGACTCTCCTCGCCGTCGAATTGCGTCGATCATCGCGCATAGCTTTTGTGCTTTTCCTGGTTACTTTCATGCTACTAGTATACTGATCTACCTGAGGCTGCCGTCTTTGCTTCTTGCTCCAGACGCGAAACAGCCCGTACAAATGCCACCGTGTAAAAGCCTCCCCAACCCTTGAGAAGAGAGGTCATCCAACGACACGGAAGTCCCCCGCAAATAGACCAGGTCAAGGCAACGTCAGTCGTGTCTGCTGCAACAGAAGCGTTGCGCTGGTAAGGGAAGGCAGCAGATGATCCTCACTATGTTTCGTTTCAGCCGGACTGCCCGTGCTACATCTGAAAGTACTGAATAGCGATTGCACGAATGTTTCAACCTGTGACGATGACTGGAAAGACGACGGCCAGGTCTTCATGGTGATGACCTAACCTGGGAAGGCCACGAGGCTCGGACACGTGAAAGGTACGCTAGGCCCCGCGTGTCCAACATGTCTACCTGTCTAGTATCAACCGGCCTGATGCCTCTCGAGTATTAGGAAAAAAAAAGCATGCATAGCTCGGCTGTTCTGCTGTGGCATTCATATGGAGGACGAAGACTCTCTTTGAAGCTTCATCGCTCTCCAAGGCGGGTCGGAAGCGTGACGGTGCCGCCTCAAGCGTCATGTCTGAGATTCAGGGTCCACGGTGCAGATAAGCGTTGACATTCAGCGGTGACTTCCATTCTGTAAGATATACTCCGTAGTAGCGAGGGAATAGCACAGGTCGTCTATCCAGATTGATCGAAATTGAGCCAAGCGCCCTCGCTCTTGCATGCAAATGTACATCATCGTGCAGCGCATCCCGCTCAACATCAGGTTCAGATTGCGATTATGCCCGTTACGGTCGGGCCGAGTAGGGGCAGGCCGCCAAGACCTCCCACTCGTATGGCTCAGCACATCAGCCAGACAGGGACCGCAGTTCAGTGCATGCATCCATCTGCTAGTTTTTTGATCACGAAGCACTATTGTGCCCTTGCCCACCGCCGCCAAATGTGACCGACCTTGACCGCTCCCGCTCTAGGCTTATTCACGCACCTGTCGCCTGCATCGACCCTGTGACGTGCGCAGCGGCCGCACTTCGTCCTCTTCACAGAATCTCTGTCGTGGAGTCGGGCTGCTCCGCAACAGCCTGCCGCCTTCAAGATTCCTTCCTACTCGCACAACAACAGGAGGCCGGCCAACATCCCGCTCCATACCCTGTCGTCCTCAGCACGCCCGCGAGATCAAGATTCGGCTTATCTGCTTGACGACCACGATAAGGACAGCGCCCGGTCATCGTTCGACACCCCTTCGTCAGACTCCGACCTCTCAGTCTGGAGCGACACTGGTGATCTTGTTGACCAGCTCGCTGACCAAGAGGACCCCCTCCGCATTCGTTTACGCGACTCTCTCGAAGACGGCCATCCTCCGCGCCATCGCCGGCACCAGAAACGGGCCCGATTCCAATCACAGGACGGCATCGACGAGAAGGGACCCGGAGGTATCAGGAAAGAGGACATTGAGATACCCGACATAGGCCATCGCACCATCTCCAAGGCTGAGAAGATACTCGCTGCCATCATGGCGCCTAACGATGGCCCTTCCCGTATACACGGGTTGCACGGGAAGAAGCTCATGTTTGTGTTCTACTGATAGACAACCAATATCGAGCTTTGCTGACTGTGGCCAGCTACTTCACGAGTATCTTCGTGTCATTAGGCGTGTTCCTGTTCGGCTACGACCAAGGAGTCATGTCCGGAATCATTACGTGCGTCGTCCCAATTCCCTCCGTCCTCGAACATATCTGATAGCACAAACAGCGGGTCATACTTCAAAGACTACTTTGACCAACCCTCGGCTGCCGAGGTCGGTACAATGGTTGCTATTCTGGAAGTAGGAGCCTTCATCTCTTCCCTGGTAGTAGGCCGCATCGGCGATGTTCTCGGCAGACGGAAGACTATTCTATACGGCTCCCTCATTTTCATCGTCGGCGGTGCGCTCCAGACTTTCGCAAATGGCATGCCCATGATGTTGCTTGGCAGAATCATCGCAGGTCTGGGCGTCGGCACGCTGTCAACCATTGTGCCCGTCTACCAATCGGAGATCTCACCACCCCACAATCGAGGGAGGATGGGCTGCATCGAGTTCACAGGAAACATCACTGGGTATGCTGCCAGTGTATGGGTCGACTATTTCTGCACCTATATAAAAGGTGATTGGGCCTGGAGAGTCCCATTGTTCATGCAAATTATCATGGGGAGCCTGCTGGCTGGTGGCAGCTTGCTCATTTGCGAGTCTCCTCGGTATGGTATCATGCTGTTCTTTTATGATAACCGGCTAACAATGGTAGATGGCTCTTGGACAATGATCATGACGAAGAAGGCATCGTAGTCATTGCGAACTTGTATGGCAAGGGCGATATCCATAATCCCAAAGCGCGCGACGAGTATCGTGAGATCAAGATGAACGTGCTCCTCCAGCGCCAAGAAGGCGAACGATCATACGCCGACATGTTCAAGCGCTACTCCAAGCGCGTCTTCATTGCCATGTCTGCACAAGCCCTTGCGCAACTCAACGGCATCAACGTCATCTCGTACTACGCGCCGCTTGTTTTCGAAGAAGCCGGCTGGTATGGTCGCCAGGCCATTCTCATGACGGGTATCAACGCCATAACATATCTACTATCGACAATCCCGCCTTGGTACATTGTCGATACTCTGGGTCGTCGGAAGATTCTTCTTTCCGGAGCACTGATGATGGTGATATCGCTTTCCGCCATATCATATTTCATATTCTTACAAGCGAGCTGGACACCCAACATGGTGGTTATATTCGTCATGATATACAATGCCGCTTTTGGATACTCATGGGGCCCGATACCTTGGCTGTATCCGCCAGAGATTCTACCGCTCAGTATTCGAGCTAAAGGAGCCAGTCTGAGTACGGCCACGAACTGGGCCTTCAACTGGCTCGTGGGAGAAATGACGCCGATTCTGCAGGAACGCATTCAGTGGCGCCTCTATCTCATCCACGCCTTCTTCTGTGCGGCCAGTTTCGTCATTGGTATGTTCAAGCTCGGTAACTTTGCACACTTTTACTAACATGCACAGTGTATTTCATCTACCCCGAAACCGCGAACGTTCGCCTCGAAGATATGAATTCGCTTTTCGGGGACGCTACTTCTGTTATGCCTACTCCTCAGACTCTCGCCGAAGCCGAGTCGCTCTTCAGCGGTCATGGCCGTGGCTCCCCTGTGCCATCCCTGGACATCCGGAGTGGAAGAGCATCCGATCAGGCCATTCCAGGGCTCGATATTGACCCACCTGACATTGAGAGCGGCAAGTCGATGTCCAAGGCCGAGGGCGAGGGCGGCGAAGGCATCGGCGGCTGGATCTCGAACATGGTTAAACGGACCAAAGGCAACGGTGAAGGCGACAGCGGACAGTATAAGCGGGTTGGCCAGGACGAAGACTAGACGGCGCCTTCCCGATTGTGCAGCAATTGGCATTTATAGACATATTGGCGGCAGCAGCATGGTTTTATATCCACGGAGATGCGCTCTGACGCGCAGAGGACGAACGAGTATAAGCGCAAAGCATTTGTTAGCGAGGAAGGCCAGGTCGGTCTCTTGTATAGTATAGAGGCATATGGTTATGGAGTTGTGGTAAAAGCCAGCAAAGAAGCATTTTCGCTTTCACCTGCAACTCAATATGTCTGCTTGATCGCAACGTGAGATGCGGCAACACCAAACTAGTTCACACCATAATCTTGAAAATTACCAAGAGCCAACCGTGGAGTGTTGAGCGCATGTCTTTCACGTGACGGTCGGGGCAATAAGCCAGGTGTTCCTTCCTAGGCTGAACCCCTTGCAAGGGTCAGTGCGTTCAGCTCATCGTGCTATTTTGGGCTCGACATCCCACATCCCTCGACTTTCGCAGCGCAGGGGAACTCGTGCCTTGCTTTTCTCTTAGGACTCGTTGTCCTTCCACTTCATCTGGGAGTTCAATTCCCTGTTTAATTCTTCTTTTCCCCACGAGGGTTCCTTCTTTTGCAAACAAGCTCTTGGTCCCGCAGCCAGAGCTTCGTTCGTCCCGTCGCCTCACGCAACCCACCATTGACGCGCGGCCACAGAACAAGCTCATACAATACACGGGGCTACGCAGACTGCACAGGCGCCCACCAAGAAGTCGCGCAAGGCATAGCAATCATGGCAGCTACAGCACGTACAACTGGCGCGGATCCACAGGCGGAGGAGCTGCGGAGGAGAAATGTCGCCGCATCACAAACCGCTGAGCCGGCAGTGGCACAGGCGCCCGTGAAGGAGAAGTCGAAAGAGAAGGTATGGACACCGCACGCGCTGGAAGTAGTGCTTCCATACTGCGCGTCACTTTAAGATCCAAGCGGAAGGCTGACACGACAGCAGGCATTCAGTGTCATTGACTTCCTCGACGAGTGGGAGTTCGTATGGGCACCGTTGATATTCACCTTCTTCGCGTTCTTTACGCGCATGTACAAGATTGGCCTCTCCCCAATTGTCACCTGGGATGAAGCTCAGTAAGCACGAACGCGGTAGCATCGACGGACATCAGCTAATGGAATACAGTTTTGGCAAGTTCGGATCCCACTACCTCAAGCGCGAATTCTACTTCGATGTCCACCCCCCGCTCGGCAAGATGCTCGTTGGTCTCTCTGGATACCTCGCAGGTTACAACGGATCGTTCGAGTTCAAGTCTGGCGAGACTTACCCTGAGGAACTGAACTACACCTTCATGCGCCTGTTCAACTCTGCTTTTGGTGCCGTCTGCGTTCCCCTGGCATACTTTACCGCGAAGGAATTGAACTTCAGGAGGCCGACTGTCTGGTTCGTCACATTGGCTGTCCTCTGCGAGAACTCATACACCACCATCAGCCGCTTCATCCTGCTAGACTCAATGCTGCTGTGCTTTACCTTCACCACCGTCTTCTGCTGGTCCAAGTTCCACCGTCAGCAGAAGGATCCATTCTCTCCTGAATGGGGCCTGTGGCTGATGCTGACTGGTGTCTCTATTGGATGCGTCTGCAGTGTCAAGTGGGTTGGATTCTTCGTCACTGCTCTTGTTGGACTATACACCATCGAGGATCTCTGGAACAAGTTTGGCGATCTCAAGATGCCCAAGATTGAGCTGTTCACTCACCTGGCCTTCCGCGTGTTTGGGCTCATTCTGATCCCTCTTGCAGTCTACACATTCTCATTCTACCTGCACTTCTTGATCCTGGAGAACAGCGGCCCAGGCGATGCCCAGATGAGCTCGCTTTTCCAGGCTAACTTGCGTGGAACCGAGGTTGGCAAGGACAGCCCGTTGGAAATTGCGTATGGCTCCCGCTCGACGCTGAAGAACATGGGCTATGGCGGTGGTCTGCTCCATTCTCACGTTCAAACTTACCCTGAGGGCTCTGCGCAGCAACAAATCACTTGCTACCACCACAAGGACGCCAACAACGACTGGTTCTTCTACCCCAACCGCCACGAGGTCGAATATCAGCCTGAAGAGGAGCTCCGCTTTCCCGGAGATAAGTCCGTCATTCGCTTGATTCACGCGCAAACCGGCCGCAACCTTCACTCGCACCAGGTCGCCGCTCCTGTGACCAAGGCTGACTGGGAAGTTTCGTGCTACGGCAATACCACTGTCGGTGACACCAAGGACCACTGGGAGATTCAGGTTGTGCGGGACGCCGCGTCCAATGATCGATCGAAGATTCGAACACTCACCACAGCTTTCCGCCTGCGACATGTCGACCTCGGTTGCTATCTCCGCGCTGGTAATGTGAACCTGCCTCAGTGGGGTTTCAAGCAGATTGAGACGACTTGCGTGAAGGCAAACAACCCGCGCGATGTCTACACTCACTGGAACATTGAAAGCCACGTCAACGAGCGCCTTCCAGCCGGTAACCCTGGTGACTACAAGTCTCCATTCTTCCAGGACTTCATTCATCTCAATGTCGCTATGATGACCTCGAACAACGCGCTTGTTCCTGATCCTGACAAGCAGGACGATCTCGCCTCTTCTTTCTGGCAGTGGCCTCTCCTCCACGTTGGTCTTCGCATGTGCGGCTGGAATGATGACAGTAAGTGTTCTTCGCCCCCCTCTTCACATCTATTGTACATATTCCTAACACGTTCCAGTCGTGAAATACTTCCTTCTCGGAAATCCCTTCGTGTACTGGGGTAGCACCGCCAGTCTCGGCATCTTCGGACTCATCGTCCTTTGGTACACCATCCGCTGGCAACGCGGTTACAACGACTTGAAGCCCGCAGACATGGACCAGATCCACTACTCGGGCGTTTACCCAATCATCGGCTGGGTTCTGCACTACATCCCGTTCGTTGCCATGGGCCGTGTAACCTACGTCCATCACTACTATCCTGCTCTTTGGTTCGCAATCATTGTCATGGGATTCTGCGTGGATTGGGCCACTCGGAGACTAGACAAGAAGGTCCAATGGGGCATCTTCACGGTTCTGTATGCCATCATCATCGGACTCTACTGGCTCTTCCGCGCCATCAGCTTCGGCATGGTTGGCCCAAGCAGCCAATGGTCACATCTCAAGTGGTTCGACAGCTGGAAGATCACCGACTAGGAATCGAAGACCGACTAAGATTCGATGATTTGGTCGATGACCTCGACGTACTGGCTTGATGCAGTACTCGAAAAGGCCTCGACTTTTGACTCTGTACAACATCTTCTTTCATTGGAGCTTTCTTCTCTCCCGTCACGAGCTTCTAGGGACATGGATAGAGTGCATATGTGTTATGGACCCGGGGGGTTGATTGAGCAAATGGTGTTTTGACGGATGATAAAAAGATAACGTTAGCTGCTATATAATGCGACAGAAATACCCGACTCTTTTTCCCATATCCATGTCATTTGAATGTGCAAGTGAGTTTCTACATGAGGTAGCATATTTCCCAGCGAAATGGAAACGAGGACAAATGGCAAAAAAAAATACATACAACAGCGGGTATTCGCCAATGGTCACCCACTTGACTACTAATCCGCCGGTCGAAGGTTTAACGTGTGGGGAGCGGACGGGACCCAGTGGTGTCCTTCGCCTGTGGTCGTATGTAGAGGGAATGCGTGTTTGGTGTTGATATATAGGTGTTGTGTGTGGGATGGTAGATGGTTTATTTTTAAGTTTGGCAGTTGGGGATATCCGGCCTACTTTGACCCCCATCCCCCTTGAAGTTACGCAAAGGTCTCAGCAAAGGAATAATGTAAGCATGGCTATCCACCTAGGCTCATAAAACACTTTCGCACATATATGTTAACAGTACTACTAAGATTTGCAATGCAGTTCTCACACGCAACTTTGTCTACATTGTAGGAGAGAGACTCTACAAATAACGCTATCAGGACAAACAATCTATCATAATCATCACTAGAGTCTTGGAAGGGAGCAGTGTGCGCTATTTGTCATGTCGTCCTTGGCTGCTACCTGTGTGATCAAAGCCTTAGAGATCCCCTCGTACAACACTGTTGATTAAAGCTGCGCATGCATTCCAGCTGCTAATTGATGACCATAAATATCGCGTATGCTCTCCGGACTCATCAAGACAATCCTATTAATTCACTGCAATGTGTGGGGTCATAAACTGGGAGCGGAAGTGGCTGGCTTTAGGCGTTCCACAGGAACAGCTTGTGAGCGCGATCGTACCGAGCAACAAGGAATTGTGATAGGTGGGAAGGGTATCGGCGGGCCCAGAAGATGGAAGTCAAGCCCTAAAATAACTTATAAGGAAACGTCAATTGTTGGGAGTAGTTTGTGATTCGTGGGATTCCGCGCCATCAGTTCGTCTCAGCCGCGATTGCCGTCACGTCACTTAGGCGAGGTGTGG
The DNA here is from genome assembly GCA_020744225.1 of Paraphoma chrysanthemicola. Lineage (NCBI taxonomy): Eukaryota > Fungi > Ascomycota > Dothideomycetes > Pleosporales > Phaeosphaeriaceae > Paraphoma > Paraphoma chrysanthemicola. Next base: position 178,818 of record JAGMWG010000010.1, on the reverse strand, counting down.
TGGTGGTGGCCTTGTTCCCTTTTAGTAGCATCTCACAAGGTATAACACCTTGGCGATACGCCGCAGACCTAACACCAGCTTCTGACAGCCATAGTCACAATGCATCAACACCTCATCCGCGACACTGAAATCAACCATAGGAGGTACTCGTTGGCTCGTAATCACATAAGATGGCTACAAGCGACTCCATATATCGTTGCGTGAAAATCAATAGCCGCACTCAATTTCGACTCATGGTTCTACGGCCTGGGAGGACAGAGGAAGATCTGATATGTGACCTACAAACTGCTCAACTCGACGGAGCACCACGTTATGAAACGCTTTCCTACGTCTGGGGCGAGATGTACGACACCGAAGCTGTCGCAGTAGGAGACTGTATCGTACAGGTTCGCTCGAACCTAGCAGCAGCTCTAAGGCAATTGCGACTGCCTTACGAAACACGCACTCTGTGGGCAGATTCTTTGTGCATTGATCAGCAAAACGACGAAGAGAAAGCGGATCAAGTTGCCAGAATGGGTCAGATCTATCAAAAATGCTCAGGTGTCCTTATCTGGCTGGGGGTTCCGAGCACAAGATCACTAGGACGGCGGCGCGACAAACTTCTGCGCAGATGCATTTCTCGGTCTGATCTCAACCCTTTTACCATCCTGCATCACTTTCTGAAGCCATCAAACAACCATATTCACGACTTGTCTTGTTTTAAACGATCAAGGTTCAGAAGCAATAACATGATCTTTAGAAGAGATAGAAGCTTCATTGCACACTGGAAGGCCATACTGGAGCCTGTTCGCAGCCCTTGGTGGTCGCGGTTCTGGTGTGTTCAAGAGACACTGCTTGCGCCAAAAGCTACCGTTGTATTTGGACCGTGGCAGATAGATTGGGCTGAAATACAGACCGCAGCAACGTCACACCGTCAACATTGGATCACCTGCTGTGCAAGAACAGCTGCGCAGGTCCCGGACAAGTATATCATCTTCTACGATCTACTTGTCTTAGACCCACAGCAATCACAACCCGTGGTACCATATGAAATCCAAGCCACTCATACTTCAGCCCCAGGCTTCAAATACCGAGAACTAGACTGGATCTTACGGGTCTACCGACATAGGGATTGCAAAGACCCACGGGATAAGGTCTACGGCATCCTAGGTTTGGTCGATCAATCAAAGCACCCGGATGTCAAGCCAGATTATACTATGGAAGTAGCGCAGGTATACACGGTGGCCATGAGATCCGTAGTCACCTATTCCATCCCTCATTTAGAATGTCTCTCCGGATCTGGCTTCAACTCTCGGAATTACGAAGGAAGGCTACCATCGTGGGTCCGAGACTTCTCTATTAAACCAGACAAGATCTCAATGGCATACGAGAAGATGCGCATGCGTGCATATCTCCTTTACAACGCCGACAAACATCTGCAAGCGCATAACATACACATCGATGACAATTGCATCCTTCACCTACATGGATCTCATATCGACACAATCGTTAGACGAGGGAAGGCTCTCCAGCTCTGGGGCTGGAAACACATACGCAGAACATTTAAACAGTGGCTTCGGATTGCAGATGTCAAACCTCCACGAAGCACCCATAGGCCAGATGAACGTTCGAGATGGGTCTCGTTCTGGAGAACAGTAGCTGCAGATGTCCTTCCCGGTACTCATCCGTACTGGCAACGGTTCAGTGAACCCGACATGGCGTCATATATGGAATGGGTATACACTACTTTGACGGTGCGAAGCCTTTTCTCCAAACCTTCCCTTCACGAAACCTACGCTGAAGCCATCATAACTGCGATCTATGGTAGGTCCTTCTTCATCTCAACGCTTGGAAAATTCGGCCTTTGCTTTCCCAGTGCACAAATTGGTGATGAGATTTGGATTGTGGCGGGCTCGCGCGTTCCACTTGTTCTTCGAAGGAGTCAGAAAGGCCACAGGCTGGTTGGCGAATGCTATTTGGACGGCGCCATGTCTGGGGAAGCTGCAACTTCAGGTGCACAAATTGTACTCGTATAGTAGCGTAACTGTAACAAAACTATCCTGGGTTTTGAAGCCACTGGTAGCAATCGGACTTAGATCGAGTACATCTAGCACTATGTATTATTAAAAGATGAAGCCAACTACGAAGTGTCCTGGACTGGAACATAGTATAATGCAAACTACTCCACTACAGTTGGTAGTGGCGAAGGTCAGCCTAAGGCAACACAAAAGCAGCTTTCCATCTTTGCCAGGAGCGATGGTGCTCTCCTAAGCGGACAATATTAGCAACACACCAATATATTTGTGGCCGCCGACTGCATTGGTACGAGAAATCGCTACTTTCTGCCCCTTCAAGAACGTAGTGTGTGCGTCCACCACAGCGCACTTAGACTCTACGATACTAGATTGTCTAGAAAGCTTAATTGCTTCTGCGCCCTCCAGAATAATGACCTGGCCGGCCGCCTGCTCTCGCGAAAGGGTAGCTCTGACAAAGGATCCTTGCAAGTATTGGCGCGCATATTGGAGTGCTTACTTACAATTAAGATATCTTTAGGCAGCGCGATGGGTACCAAAGCTAGCTCGTTAAAGAAAAGTTCCACAATAATTTGTGAAAAAACAGGTAGGGTCAAGGTCACAGCCTGTCAACAATCGCAAAGATGTACCGTGAACATCTGCCAAGCTGATATCATGAAATCAACAAATCTATCCACCTCCGGCGTTGTTGAGTCCCTTAATAACCTTAAAATCCAGTCCTAGATCGTTCAAGGCGTTCGGCGCATCTACTTGATTACCTCAGGGCTGAAGGAAACGTTGCGGCAGAGTGATACAAGGGGAGGGTGTTGCTGATAATCTCCCGCTTGAGTACTACTCCGGTGGTCGAAGGTTTAACATGTGAGAAGTAGACAGGAGCCAGTGGAGTCCTTCGCCTGTAGTCGTATGTGGAAGAAATGCTTGTTGAGTACTATTATGTATGTGTGCTGTAAGTTGCTTGATGGCCTACCTTGAAATTTGTCAAATGAGGACTTTCTAGCCTTTCTGTATGTCATTGTGTGCAGAATAGTATAAAAGTTAGCAGAGCTGTGGTGATGGCCATGCATGGCAAGGCTCTACACTATCCCGAGCTGTGTACAGCGCTCTCTCCAGCCCTATGCAAAAACTATCGCCTCCTGCGTTGCAACGACCATCCTCACCGGATGGCATTGCGAAGAGATATAAGGTTATTATCGATGAGGAGATGTCACGAAGCCTTAGATAGCGTGGTACAAGGGATATACTGCAGTCTACTGGAACGTTTGCGTGAGTGTTTCTGAGACATGTTTTCGCATTGGCAGGGGGAATTACTCAGTGAACCCAGAATCGTGGAAAGTAACACCATGCAAGAGGAAGAGTGAAACCATCTAATTGCTCTCGCAGTCAAAATGACATATCCATACATTGCCAGATGGGCTGCCTGCACCACACAATTTTCTCGAGGTAACTGAACGAGATGGCCGAAACTCTGTTGGTATCCACACAATATTTCTTGAATCATATGTTATCCAGTTTGAATCTGTGCTCAATCCTGCACCATAGTACAATGCTTTGCGAGTGGTAGCAGCCTTTAGTGATAGGCTTAGCGGCAACACCGTGCCTACAGCAATAGCACCATAGTCTGTCATAAGATGTGAGCTAGTTGGGTTGAATCTTAGGTTGTAAACTGTCTCGCCGATTCGAATCGCCTGCAGGCAATTGCCGCTTGTAACGTCCAAGATCTTGACTATACCTCGACTTGAGGCAGACGCAAGTTGACATGAGTCGTGCGAGAAAGCGAGCGCCCAAAACCCTAGGCCCGACTTCTCGTCCCCATTGAAAATGCGTAGGCAATTGCCCGTACTCGTATCCCAAACTCGAATAGTGTTATTGGCTGACGCTATCCGGGTAGAGTCATGAGAGTATATAATTGAGCAGATCCAACCTCCGTAGTGTTTGAGCGTTTGCAGGCAGTCACCACTACCTACGTCCCAGACTTTGACTGCACCATCTGTTGATGTCGATGCTAGTCTGGTCGAATCGTGCGAAAAGGCGACGGACCAGACCTTGTCTCTATGGCCTTCGAGAGTTTGCAAGCAACTGCCATTACTGATATCCCAAAGCTTTACTGTGCGATCTTCTGAAGCCGACGCAAGCCTAGTCAAGTCGTGTGAGAAGACTACCGCGCGGATGCAGTTGTTATGACTTCCGTGCAAATACCGGCACTCCCCACTATCTGCATTCCAGATCTTGATTATGCCATCCCTCGACGCTGACGCGAGCTGTGTTTCATCGTGCGAGAGCGTGATAGAGCTAATATGATCTTTATGGCGCTCACGAATCGGCGTGCACTCGTCTTCCCTCCAGTCCCAAACTCTAATTGTGTGATCGTAAGATGCCGAGACGAACCAGATCGAGTTGTCTGAGATGGCAACGGAACTGACTGAATGTGTGTGCCCCTCTAGTCTCTGTAGACACCTGCCAGTACTTACATCCCAGATGAATATTATGCGATCCGCTGACGCTGATATAAGCCGTGTTGAGTCGTGAGAGAAAGCGACCGATAGAACTGAATCACTATGGCCCTCGAGTGTAATTTTGCATCTATCAGTCCCTACGCTCCAGATTTTCACCGAACAGTCACTCGAGGCTGACGCAAGCAAGGTTGAGTCGTGCGAGAATGTCACTGACATGACCTCGCCTGTATGGCCTAGGAGTGTCTGTAGACACTCTCCACTGCCGCTATCCCAAATCTTCACTGTGTGATCTCCCGATGCAGACGCTAGTTGGGTCGAGTCGTGCGAGTAGGCAATGCACCAGACTGAATCTGCATGGCCTTCAAGTGTAAAGTACTCATGATTGTGTATATTCCAGATCATGATAGTAGGATCATATGATGATGATGCCAGATGGTTTGAGTCGTGTGAGAAAGCAACCGATAGAACTGGTCCGCCGTGTTCACCAAGAGTTTGCAAGCAATCGCCATTGCATGTGTCCCAGATCAAGATCGTGCTGTCATACGAAGCGGACGCAATTTGGGTTGAGTCGTATGAGAAAGCGACTGAGCGGACTGATGCTCTATGACCGTCAAGCGTTTGCAGGTGCTCGCCACTTGCCACATCCCAGATCATCACTGTACCATCTGCCGATCCTGAAGCTAGCTGGACTGAATCATGAGACAATGCGACTGAGTAAATGATGCCGCTGTGACCCTCTAGTGTTTGTGTGCAAGCACTCCATTTATGGTTCGTGGCCGATGTCAGTGTAATCCAGTCCGGTGCTTCGTGTTCGAAAAGACTCCTGATCAAGCTATGGGACGGACTGAATAGAAGTGCAGAAGCATATGCCTGAAGAGGATAACTCTTGATTGCCCCTTTGTGATACATAATGAATCGCCGTGCGTCTTGAACAAGCTGAGTAAGTTGATCTGGGTCCTGCGTCTCCTACTTCCGTCAGCATTTAGATTGCGCCACACGGACATATACTTTCTGGATGCTATACCTGCACTAGTGAGTACAATTTCCCCATCGAGACTATACCTCTCCCCAAGCTCTTGCATAGACTGAGCCCTTCTATCCAGTAGATGTACTTCTTCCTTAAAAATTCACGAACAATGCCTCTGACTTGCGGATCATCAACTGCCGAAGATACCAGTTTCGAATCGTGTAGATGATCAATCCAGTAGATGCAGGGGTAGCGTGAGGCTACTAGCGGGTCTGGTCTAGGCGGTTCAACGTCGTCGATAGGAAATCCTAGCGCTCCTAGGCTGTACATATCCCTGTGCAATGTCCTGGACAGAATTGCCAGCGACTTTGAAAAGACGATTTGATGAACGTCTTCAGTGCCATCTGGAAAGACCTTGTCATACGCCTTTGTGAGGAGGAAGTCCTTTGCAGATTGATGCACAAAGTAGACAGTGTCACCTCGAAGAGTAAGAAACGACCCACAAAGGCTAATAATCTCCCGCACATCATCGCTGACATCCTCAAGATGCTCGACGAGAGCAACTAATTCAGAAATCGTAACAGGTCGATACAAGACTGCGGTCAATGCCAGTACGCAGCGACAGATCTCAGCGTCATCTGATTCACTCATCTGGTGTATCATCTGCTTGTACAAACAGTCCAGCCCAGACGGAAATAAAGCTAGTCTCTTCCGCACGTGCCGATTCGCTGTCACTTGAAGGTCCTGGCACACCAACGCTACCCAGAGGAAAGTATCGTCCGCGTTTGACCTCAAATGCTGGAGTACGGCGTGTTGAGTATCTGCTTTGTACTGATTTTCCTGCGCCAAATGATCCACCTTTTGATGAATAAAGATGTCAACTGCCGCCGCAACTGAATTTGCGTTTAGCTCAAGGCTCAGGCTCACTTTGTGCCCTGCCCGCTCCAGTTGTGCTTCAATGTCTGGCCAATTTCGGCCGGAGACAACCCACTTAACGTGGTGAGATGTAGAAGACTGCGCCGCGATAAAACCTAGTAGCTTCGGTCTATCGGTGACACACTCATCCATCGCGTCGATGATTAGGTACGTTGCGCGCAGTCTCGGGTCTCGTAAGACGCCCACGAAGATTTCTGTCAAGGCTACCCAGGCATTCGCGTCTTCGAACAGAGTTTTCCCAGCGTGACTATGCTTCTTGAGGACGTGCGATGCAAGCAATGGTTGCTGACTCAAGAGCATGTACAATAGCCCTCGTAGCACGGCCGTAGCGCTATTAATGCGCGAATCGGTCGCTTGGCAGAAGAAGTATGAGAGAAGACTACTTCTAGGTATCGAAGTACGTAGTTCGTCGATAATGCCGCAGAGTAGCATGGTCTTTCCCTTGCCAGGATCGCCTTTTACCCATAGCAGTCGGTTCTGCGACTCTGTTCGCCACTGCTGGAAGGTGGTGTTGTTTAGGATCCAACGGTAGGAGTCTGCTAGCAGTCCACCCTTCATTTCCTCAATACGCTTTTTGTCGTCACGAGGATCTGTGATGCGCATGTCTTGAATGCATCTTTCTTGCCTATGGATCTCATCCATCAGACGCCTGAACGCGCTCGCCGCACCTTCACTATAGGCAGGTGCTATCTCAACACTAAAGATACCTGATAAAGAATACCACGCATCTTCGGCTCGTTTGGTCTCCCTATCGCCTTTCCACCGCAGCCGCTCGCTGACGTCGAACTGGGACAGCGGAGCTCCGTCGAGCACTTCGTGTGGGATACTGGTAATTTTGTGGATTAAAGACTTTAGTGAAATCTTGTCACCAAGCCTTTCCCATTCTTCAGAAAAGAATTCGACTATGCTTGGGGCGAGAAGCTCTTGGAGTGTCCAACCACGAGTGAACCATCGGCTTAGTCTGAAAGCAGGCTCCCAGGTGAACTCGGTAAGCATACCGCTAGATTTCTGCTTCCTTGTCGATACGTCTGATAGGTATACGTAACAATTGGTCGCATTTTGGTACCAGCGAAACATGGACTGGATAGCTTGAGCCAGCTCAGCCTTGTCCGACTTATCGATGCAGCATGTGTCAACCCAGAAGTAATGTAACCCGTCTTGCTCTGCCTGTTTCCCACAGAACAGGATCTTCTTATAGCCAGACTTTGTCTCCCCAGTAGAGCTTGCGATGTCTTCGAATGTGACCTCCCCCTCTTCCGCTCCCCAGGTGTGAGACAGTATCGCATACGGAGGAATTGTAGCTTCGTCTACGATGTTTTCGGTGAGATTGAAACCACCGCCATGTATGCGCCGCAGGAGACGCATTCTGCTGGGTCGCGATGTGGTGAGCACATGAAATTGGTCGTAATGTACCTGGGCATGGGCTTAACGTGGCAACCTACATTCACAGAGCACATCAGCTGTTCAGCTCATGCGCTGAAAGTGTATGTTGTAGCGACAAACATCAGCAACTGCACCAAACCAAAGAACGTCGCAGCTTACCAGACAATAGTGTTGGGCCTAAAAGCACTGCAGCAGCGAAGGTGTGGAGGAGGCTCCGATGCTCCAACCCCGCCAACCCCAGGCGGGGTGCATGCAGCTGGGCGCAAGGCCGATACGAAACCTCAGTGACAAGTCGATGTGTATCGGCTCGACAAAAGACGTACCTAGACCGAGAGGAATAGCATGCGAGCATGACTTTGTACAATTGCCGTGGCGCCACCCCGAAGGTCCGCTCCCAAAAAGTATTCCACGATGTAGGGATGGACGTCACAGCTTGTTATACCGTCATGATCGAATCCTGAGCACTGCGCTTGAGCTCGGAAGGTTGTCGTGATTCTGTGCTAGTTCCAAACCCGCTTACTCGAAGTGCCAGATGCTGTGTAAGGAGGATCCGCATAGCTAGCTCAGAGCAACTTGGCCGTAGCCTATCGCTGCCGACGCTAGATATGAAGAAATGCTTTTTGGACACTAATATATAGGTGTTCTGAGCCAATACTTCTTCGACCATATCCAACCCGTCTACCATCATGACTTGAGGATCATACCACACGCTAGCCCACATGCAAACGCCCGAAGTGCTCGGCCCCCTTAAAAAACCACATCTCCTTGTCTTACCCATGATCATCTCCAGCGAAGTATTTGGCACGTGGCTTACAGAATCGACGATGCAAACCTGCGGGACAACAAGCTCGACAAAGGGGAGTTTGATATAGACGCATGGTGTAGAGGATGCAAACATGTTGATTCTTTCTTCCTCTGCGATCCTAGCTGGGAGCAATCGCGATCATAAAGGGCGTGAGCAAACATTAGTCTGAATATACATAGACGCTTTTGATTTGTACTTTCTTTTCTTCATCGACTATAACATGATCAACATGGTCAACTTCCCCGAAACCCTTCCTGTCCCCACTGGTGCGCTGGTCGGCGGCGCGTGCATTTCATTCGTGGTGGGTGGTGTATCGGTGTACTGGTATATTGTGCGAGGAAGAGCTACTGCTGGACGGGATGTAAGATATGCTTCACTTCTTCATTTGTTATTCGGGATAAGACCTAGCTAACATGCCCTCAAAGCAGACTCAAGGCCAGGCTCGAGCTATTCTTCCAGCCTCACCAGCAGCTTCAGAAGCAACGCCCGCCATCGTTCTATCACCGGCACCAGCTCCAGAAGCAGCACCATCTTCCCCAACATCTCAATCCCCCCTCTCGCCAACCACAACCCACCTCCAAATCGCCCAGGCTGCGTCTCCCCCTCCCTCCCCAGGTCTGCCCTCCCCTAACCTCCCCACTCCAACCATCCCCAACCCCGGCCCACATCTCGATCGCCCCAGCTACCCGCCTGCCATAAAAACCTCCAGCACCACACCAACCACCTCCTCCGCCGATTCATCCGCATCAACAATCATCCTCGTCACGCCCCCGGAGACCACGCCCGACGAACAAACAGGCAGCGGAACGGGTCCCGTGTATCTCGGCGAGCGCACGCCGAATGCGCATCAAGCGCCTGATGTGGGCAAGTTGGCTAAGTACGAGAAGGAGGGACGGGAGATGGGTGTTGACGGGGAAAAGAGGATTAGGGAGGCGGATGCAGAGAGGGAGAGGGTGAAGGAGCAGGGTGAGAGGAGCGGGTTTGATGAGGAGTTGAAGAGTGATGCGGATACGGAGACAGTGGGGGAGAGGAGTGGTGGCGAAGAAGAGGAGGATGAGGAGCATGTGGATGAGGGGCTTGAGATGGTGTGCCGCGGGCTCACTGGGAAGAAGGGTAATTAGGGGGCGCGTTGAGATGGAGTGGACGAGTTGGAGGATAGTGCGGAGAAGACTGGATTGGCATGTCATCTGACTGAATTTGCGTGGAAGCTAGCTAGCTTTCTTATTGTTGGGCAGGCTGCTTGTATTCATAGACCGAAATCTGATTTATAAAATGTGGTTTTAAGAAACGCCAGACGCCATGCTAAATGCTATAATATGCGGTGATGCTTCTTATTTTGAAGTAGTCGGGAGGGCGAAGAGCTGTGGCTGCATGTTGATTTTGCACAGGCGGGCGATGCAGCCTGAGAGTTGGAGGAGGGTTTGCACGCCTTCTAAGATGCGCATGTGGGTGAAGCCAATTTCCTACGCGAACTGTCAGCAGATGTCGCATGTTTCGATGTGACAGACGTACCTTAATGAACTCCAACTTTGCATGCTCACTCAGCGTATCAATCGTCTTGGTAACCTTGAACATGGTGCTGATAATATCGTGACATGAGTATCCCAGATCCCACAGCTCCTTCAGTGAATTCAAGGCGTCGTCGATCCGTGTCTCATGACATGCCTTGATCATGACCTGGACCTTGATGGGATGCGGACTATCCACAACCCTGAACACATTGTCTCCGTTCACAAACCCGAAGCCTGCGAACGTCGATTGCAAGTTGTTGATGGCCTGTCGCATGTCTCCCTCTGCTGAGAACACCAGCGCCGCGATACCGTCATCGGAGTATTTGACGTCCTCTGCCTCGATAATCTGCATGATTCGGCGCACGACTTGTGCATCCGTGAGACGAGCATATCGTAGGATGGCGCATCTTGACTGCAGCGGCTCGATGATCTTGTTCGACTGATTGCACGCAAACGCGAATCGCGTAGTCGCACTGTAAATCTCCATCGTCCTTCGCAACGCCTGCTGTGCACCGCTCGTCATGCTGTCCGCCTCGTCCAAGATGACCAGCTTTTGGCGGCCCGGTGGCAGCGTGACCTTCTTCTGCGCGAAGCCCTTTATCCGGTTACGGACGACATCGATACCGCGCTCGTCCGACGCATTGAGCTCCAGGACGGCTTCCTTGTACGCATCGCCGAGCAGTTGGCGTGCAAGGCACAGAATCGATGTGGTCTTGCCGATACCAGGCATACCGGAGATGATCACGTGGGGCATGTTTCCGTCCTTTGCAATGATCTTGAGACGCTCAATCGTTTCGGTGTTGCCGACGACATCGTCGAGGTAGACTGGGCGGTACTTTTCGACCCTGGTGCTGTTAACGAAGCTGGATTGAGAGCGGGCGCAGTATTTACCAAGGCAGTTCGTAATTAGCACCACCAGCGGCGTTGGGATTCGGCCTGACGCCATTGCTGGCAGCTGCTTTGGAGGACTCCGCTTTCGCCATGTTGGTGCTGTCTGGGCTGTGGAGGGGCTGTCGACGCGAGACGCGATGCGACGCGCTTTCACGGGGACATTTCTGGAACGGAGATTGCGCGGATCTCCGAGCCATCTCCAGGTTCGAGTCACCTGACGTTCTTCCTTCTTGCCCGCAGTACGCAAGACTTCTACTCTTCCCAATTCATGAAGCTCTTCCGTACTGTGGTATTGCGTACGGAAACTTGCCAGCGCATGTTTTCCTGAGCATCAAATGAAGCGAGTTCGACACCCTGTCGTGAATCTCATCGATCCCGTTCTCGGCCCTTTTTGATCGCCGAGCCCTGTTGAATGATTCGCCCGAGCGACCAAAAGGCAGAAGGCACTTTACTCTGTTCAACTGCGCCGCGTAAGACAAGATGAATCACACATGACACTGCTCGCCGCATCACTGCATCGCCGAAGCCGTCAGACCGCGATGAATCGCGGAGACCACATGCGGAGGTCTGCGTTGTCCACCCCGGATTCAGGAACAATTCGTGACTCGCTTCCTGTTCCTGTCGAATCTCAGCCCTATCCGCGCTTTCACGGAGCCACTGCTTGGCATCACAGTCAAGCTTTTGAGGGAACATGGCTCTGGGGGCATTATGCGGCATGAACGAGCAAGCGTGAATCAGCACAACTCATCGCGGCATCGCTGTGCCTAATCAGATGTCTCAGCTTCGGAGTGGCGCCGGGGGATAGGCAAGCGCTTGCATCCGACCAGGGCTGACGTATGGGGCGCGCGCAGCTCCTGAGGCACGACCAAAATAAGTCGCTCAAATGGTGCTCACGAGTGTCCTGAACTCGTCAGCCATAGGCATGTAAGCTGTTCCTTCGTGCAACCCTTGTGGTGTGCGTGGCCTGCCGCCTTGTGTGTCGAGTGCAAGATCTCGAGGCTACACAGTTTGGCCTCAAGTGCTCAACTGGAATCGGTACAGCGTCTCGCCATGTATGTGTGATGCAGCACAGCCACGACACGCAAGCTTTTGGCGCCGCAAACAAACACCCGAACACTCTGTCCCATTCACGCTCGGCTATGTCGGCGAGCGCCCTGGTCCAGCCTGCACAGTGCACACTAAGTTCGCGAGACCCATAGATGATCTCATCGCCATACGCGTCGTCACCTCCGCCTCGCCGCTAACAAGACTTTGACACAGCGTCCTTATTTCCATTCTGTGTCCGTATCCCTTCATCTGCGCTTCCTTTCCAGGGTTCCGTTCTTCGCTTCTTGTTCCTATTTTTGCATTGAGCTGCGCACTGCTCCACGCTCGTCAAACACGGCTCCTGCGCTCAACCGCCAAGTTCTAACCTCTCGCGCATCAGATTTCCATCAGCCACAGTCGAGGCGCCTCATATAGCCCTAACCGTCGCCACATCCTACACACACATTCGCGACGATGAAGTGCACAGCGCTCTGGTTAGCAAGTTTGGTGACGTCGGCAGCCGCACTCAGGCTTGTGCCGCGCGAGGTAAGCGCAATGCCCCGGTCGCCAGGTACAATCTGGAAGCGAATCCTCCCGCGCGGGAGACACATTCCTATGTATAGCCGCAACGCGAAATGAGGCTAATACAGACAGAACCCGAGAGTAATTGGTCTCGACATTCAGCGGAGAAAGGTCGATAATCCCGCCGCGTACGATCGCTTGCGACGACGAGAAGGAACCGTGCAACAGACGCTCGACAACCTCGACACGCTCTACTTCGCCAACGCCAGCTTAGGCACACCCGCACAGAACTTCCGCCTGCACATCGACACCGGTAGCAGCGACCTGTGGGTTAACGCACGAAACTCACAGCTCTGCCGGTCAGGAGGAAATCAGTGCGGCGACTCTGGCACCTACAACGCAAACGACTCGTCGACTTACAAATACGTCAACGGTGTATTCAACATTAGCTATGTTGACGGATCTGGCGCGTCGGGCGACTACGCCACAGACACATTCCGCTTTGGTGGACAGACAGTACAGGCCCTGCAGTTTGGCATCGGATATGTCTCCAGTTCGGCAGAGGGCATTCTCGGCATCGGTTACACAATCAACGAGGTGGCAGTTGGGCGAGCCGGCCTGAACCCATATCCCAATCTGCCGCAGAAGCTGGTCGACGACGGCACGATCAACTCGAACGCGTACTCCCTGTGGCTGAACGACTTGGATGCATCGACAGGAAGCATTCTCTTTGGCGGTGTGGACACTGACAAGTTCCACGGCACGCTGCAGACGCTGCCCATCATTCCAGAATCGGGAGTGTACGCCGAGTTCATCATTGCCATGACCGGCATGGGACAAAATGGCCAGAACACCTCGCTCTTTGCGAACCAGAACGTGCCCGTCCTCCTCGACTCTGGATCGTCGCTGATGTACCTGCCCGACTCCGTCACACGCTCGCTATACCAAAAGTTCAGCGCGCAGTACGACTCGGCGCAAGGCGCGGCCTACGTCGACTGTAGCCTCGCCAACCAGGAGGGCTCTCTTGACTTTGTCTTTTCCGGCGTGCACATTTCAGTCCCGCTGAATGAGCTTGTCATTGTCGCCACTATTTCGCGCGGCCAGCCCGTGTGCATATTCGGCGTCGCGCCAGCCGGCAATTCCGTTGCGGTGCTCGGCGACACCTTCCTACGGTCCGCATACGTTGTATACGATCTCGAGAACAACGAAATATCGCTCGCTCAAACCAACTTCAACGCAACGACCGAGAATATTCAAGAAATTTCCAAGGGCTCAGACGGCGTCCCCAACGCAACAGGCGTTGCCAACGCCGTCTCCACAGCCGCAGTAGGCACCGGTGGCCCCCGCGTCAACGGCCCCAGCGTAACAGCTCGTCTGCACTCCACAGCCGCCGCCATGCCGGCCGCGACCGCGAATCCATGGCTCGGAGGCGCCGCCATTCTTGGTGCCGGAGCGCTGGTGGGTTTCAACGGCTTCTAGCTAGCCGGCGATCACGACTTTCCTATGACTTGTCCTGTACAGCTTCTGCAATCATAAAGAGGTGCATCAGAGGGTTTGCATTCCACGGCGTTTTCATATTGGTTGAATGGCACTACGGTGTGATGGGATATCCATGGTAGCTCTCTGCGCCGCTATCTGGCGTATATATTAGCCTTTTGAATATATGAGCACGATCACTTGCAAATATAATGTGTATATATCATTGTGGAGCTGTGCATGTGGTGTGAAGTAACAGGAAAGACTTGCAGTCCATCACGTAATCTTTGTTATCGGTTGAATTACTCCTAGGGCTGAAAGGGTCTGCAATCCTTTAACAAATGTGCCGTAGTTGCGGGAAAGATGTTGAAAGGGTGTCCTACAGGAACTATCAACGGATGATTACATGAAATAATTCATTCTGGAGCTATTCAGTATCCCATCCTTTGGGAAAATTGGACTTATATTCCTATCCACCAAGTTTTCCTATCCTCATCCAAATTCCGTCTATTCCTCCTCTCATCCTCCCCCTCCCTACCCTCCATCCCGCTACCTCATCATCCTCAACAACTCCCTCCTCCTCTTCAAATCCGCCTTCTTCTCCCCCTCCGTCTCACCCCGCGACAACAGCCCTATCGCAGACGGCCAATCGCGTGCTCGACCTTCAGTCAAGAGCCGTGGTGCGGCTTGCTGGATTTTATTATGTTCAACCTTTATTGTAAAATGTTTGGAGTAGGTGGTCATTGTGTGAGTATGTTGTTGGGCATGGGTGGGTGTGAGAACACTTGTAGTGTCAGTGGTTTGGATTTGGGGAGGGTGTGGATTGGTGTCGCTGTCTAGATGGGGTGTATATCGGTGTCGGGTGGTTGATGCTTGGCTTGTCGTTTGTGCTATGTTGTTGGACATATTGGAGTCGAGTTGGGGTCGGGATTGATGGGGTTGGGATCGGTCGTGGGTTGGGAGTGGAACGTGCCTTGGGAGTGGTAGAGGGAATGTAACAAGGTTGCCGTACCGAGTGTCATGACGATACAGGTAGGAATGCTTTTTAGGAAGGTTTTGGTAGACTGAGGTGAGAGTGGAACCGATTCTGGGGTCATGGCTGTTTGCATTAGCTTGTGGAGAAGTGAATGCGATACGCAGTGGACGTGGTTGTTAGGATATCATTATGTATGTGCTTGCGCTTATCTAAGAACTGTTTACTGCATTTGCAGATGTGAAGCAAAAAGTAATCTATCTAGTACTCGAGGAATCTAGCAGGTGCTTTACAAGTCGAGCGAATGGAATAATTCGAAGAGAGATCAGAGCGGTGGAAAGTATGGGTATCATCTTGAGAGAACTGAACAGGAGTAGCGAGAGAAGATTAGATCCAGTCACCTCAGACCACGTGCTTTCCCACATTTTTTGGCTCCGCAGCCACTGTATCATGCACTCCATCTACTTGTGTATGCTCAGTGTTTGTCTTCTTGGCGAAATGCTTCCCGATGTAGCCGTTGCTTCCCCAAAGGCGGAGGGGATCGAAGAAGCCCGCCGCTACAGATCGCTTGTTCTTCTTCTTTGCGAGTCTGGCCCTTTCCAACTCTTCATCTGTCATGTCCCAGAATTGTTTCTTCTTGTCATGGCCCTTGATCAGGCCCCAGAGATCAAACGGATCGAACACGGTGACGAGCCACGGGCGATCATCTGCCCAGCCGGGGCCGCGCCGCTCAGTGACACCGTCGCGACTGAGGAAGACCGAGTTCGATCTTGGGAGGCGCTTTCCTGGATGGAAGAGGTTGAGCAGAGCGGTGTTGACGAACATGATTGTCGCTTCGAAGATCCAGAAGTATACCTCGTTCTGATAGATTGGAGACTCCCAGCCTTCAATGTACTCCACAAGACGGTAGATGCAGCGTATGGTGACAATGGTTGCACTGACATACATGACGTAAAGCACGATCTTCAAGTCGCGCTTAAGGACGCCTGCTCGTTTCGCGTTGCGGTGGAAGAGTGCTGCCATCAGACCGAAAGCCCCGAAAAGAGCTGCTTGAAGGCACAGCGATGCTGTCACCATGTTCGACCCAACTTGGCGCTGCTTGTCGGTCAAACTACTGTTTGCCATTCGCCAGGCACCATTGCCGATCAGAATCTCGCAGACGCCATCGAGACCGACGAACGTGGTTGCCACGCGTCCGGGATGTAGAGGTGCGAGGTATGGAATGTAGTAGAGCATGCGACCAAGTATGACTAGAGTCGTCAGCGAGGTGTTTGCGAAACCAGAAAGGTACATACAGTAGTTGATCAGTGCATACACCGGAGGACCAGACATGATGAGCACAGTCGATGCGATGAGGTACGCAAGATTGTCAGTATTGTAAGCCCCTGCTAGTCGCACGGCGAAACCAGCAACCATCAACAACGCTGCCCATGGAAGGAGAATTGTGGTTCGCCATGACTTGTGCTTGCTGTTGCTTCTTAGCAATCGCTCATCTCGCTCGAAATGGTCTGAAAATACTAACATGGTCTGCCAAGCGTGAATGACCCCAGATATGACGAACAAAACAATGAAGAGGATAGGGGCAGCCTTGTTTGGCGCATAGTACCAAATGCTACCCGGGGAATAGTCGCCCATGCCCATCTTTGCGGTTGTTTTAGAGTTGAGACAATGTCAGAAGCTTGGAATGCTATGTGAGTTTGGCATCGATCAAGAGGTTTCACACGCGAACTACTCGGGTCTATATACGAAAGCGGACGAGGCAAGGCTCACAGCAGATGGGCAATGCGACTTGTCGCGTCCCGCTGTAATGGTGCGAGTGACGGAAAGCCATAGGGAGGCAGTGCGAGGTGCGACGGTCACCATAATTCCGTGATTTCTGGCAAGGAACGTATCAACGTTTAATGCCGCTCGGTAGAATCGCTAATGCGACCAAAGCGAAGTACGCCGGTCCCTTTCAGCCCAGCAGCATCTAAGCGAGGATCACCGGTATGCCAGGCGTCACACAAGGCTGAACTCCGATCGTCTTTCAAGCTACTCTCGTAGCAGTTTGCGCAATATAAGCATCATACCACGTGCGCGAAACTCAGAGGCATGATACAAAGTTGTAAGTAATGAAGGCATTCAGCTCGGAATGTAACTTAAATATGAAGTGGCAGCTTCAGGACGTTGTTGCGTTGCAGCCCTGAACAAGCCTCCTACCACGCCTGTTCCGCGCTTTCGACCCGTGCGAGAGAGATGCAAGGCTGTGTTCGCGCGAACGGTTGTGACGGCAAAACGCTCGTATAATGCGAGCCAATGACGTGCCGCTTGAAATTGTGGCTGAGTAGTGTGAGTGGTGTGAAGTCACGAGCACGTGGTTAAAACAAGCTTGGAAGGCGTAAGCGAGCGATCTGCGCTAGGAATTAGCCTGGGATATCGCCACGCTTCATCTGACCTCAACGGCATCAATACCCGTGAGCCGCATCAACGTTGCGAATCACCTTGTTGCGTTATTTCCACCTCTTTCCTGGCACGTGTGTTTGATGAGTGTGGCTGGAGATGGTGCGCCAGCCTTGGGTGCCACAGATGATGATTCCCGGCAGAAGCAGTCCGCGTCTACGGTGATGGACGGGCTCTCGAGCTCCAAGGTCACGGGTAAGGGCCCTGATCACACCCGACACCGGATTTCACTTCTCACATATTGCAGTCGAGTACCACGATCCGTCAGGCGTATTCTCGCTGGTTCAAGAAGACCTTGTCGCTCGGCTTCCTCTTCGAAACTTGCATTGGAAAGCTCCCACCAGGCCTCTGAGATCAATTGACTCGCTTCACGTTGATCTCGTACCCAGTAAAGAGTCTGTACAGCTTACTGAAGCACATAATGCGGGACTGGCGCCACCCCAAGGAGCTTCAGCAACACCAACACGAACCACCGAGGAGATTCTGCGGCCACCTGTGAAAGAGAAACAGAGGCGCCATCAAATCCCTGGTTTGAGACAGACGCCATATCTGAAGGTCTATCTGTTGCGGTGCGATGATTCCGACACCTACAAGTCGACTGCGCGCAAGCAGGTTCGAGAGTGGGTGAAAGAGCACACCCCGCCTTCTCAAAGCAGCTCATCAAGCACACAAGAGAACCATGATGCTTATGAATGGATGATCGTACATGTTGTGGTCCCGGATACCCCAGCCGCGAGTCAGCCTCGAGGCTCGTCGAACAGTACAACTGGCGAGAAAGAGAAGAGTGGGTCTACCTCACGGTGGGCTCGTGGCACGACTACACTTCTAGAGAAGCTGCGCGCTGACTTCAACATCTCCTCGAAAACCGCACCCGATCGTATTGCTCAAATACGATTACAGAAGGAGAGGGTGCCCCCACATATGCTGCCAGCACCAGCCCCAGTGACATCTCCACCAATTGCTGAGAGCCCACAGGAGCAGGACCGAGCGTGGTCGGATGTGATAGCCAAATTCAAAACACTCATATTGCTTTCTTTCGATCTACGAGTCAGCCAATATGAAGAAGACATTCGGAAGAATGATGCACAGCGATCGTTTCCCGGCTGGAACTTCAATACATTCTTCATTCTCAAAGAAGGTCTAGCGCGTGGCTTCGAAAGTGTCGGCTTGGTCGAGGATGCTCTACTAGGCTACGATGAGCTCTCCGTTGGCCTGGACACAGTAATTCGCGACCAGGCAACGGATGACATGCAGGGCGGATCAATCTTAAAGCATTCCGAAGACCTATACGAGCATGCTCAAGAGGTTTCAAAGCATTTCGAAAAAGATACTGAGAGCTCCGCGGACACCAAGACGTGTTTGCATGATGATCAGCCTATAAATGCGCAGAAAAAGGACTATCGCGGCTTGATCCTTGCCAACAATATCTCAATATTTGACTTCAGACTATACATCTTCGCACGTCAAATGTCTCTGCTTCTGAGACTTGGCAATTCCCAGTCTGCTCGATCTGATCTCGCGGCTAAGCTCCAACCACGTCCTAATGCTAGTGTGCAACAACGTTCCGTGGACGATAGCAACCTTGGAATGAAATCAGGAGAACAGCCAGGCAGCAACGAGGACTTGTATTCACTTGCCGAGCTCTGCTCTCGTGCGCTTAATTTCATAACCTTTGCTGCTCGTCTTCTTCGAGACGACCTTGTTATTGGGTAGGTCGTTCCATGTTTCTGATGGCGCACATGCTAAGAAGATTACTAGTGCAGCAGCTCATGAAGCCACTCTCCCGCAAGCTGTGGTTGACAACTTGGTTCGATCTTGGTCTTTCGCTGCGCTCGACCAGATCCTGCGCGAGACTGCTACTTCATCGTTACCTTTCACGAGATATCTGAAGGACGCTTCAACCGGCTCCTCTGGAAAGAGCCTGTCGTTCGGAGGTCAGAGCAAAGAACAGAAGCTTCGTGTTACTGAACAAAAGTCGATGGTCCATCCATCACGCTCTTCGTCTCTAAACCATGGCCGTGGTTCTGCAGAACCTCCATATGCGCAACCTACGAACAGCGGACAGGTCGTGTTCGAGAATGGCCAGTACAATGACCGTCCAGCACCAATCCAGGACAGCACAGTACCACAAGCCAAGAATGGACTTCAGGAGCTAGCTGGTACACGAGCGCAGCTGGTTGTCGTCCAACGTCGACTCCTTGAGCAAATTGGTAAAGCTTTGGGCTGGAGTATTGGCTGGGCTGCCGTCCTTCCAATGCTAGATCACTCCGAAGAGCTTTCTGATGTCGCTCTTGACGAGGAGGATACTCCAGAATCAGAGGAAGTGCCAACAACGAAAAGCGCTACTTCACCAACAACAAGCACAGCGGGTATTTTCGCAGGGACTTTGAAGAGTGCTGTTTCATCCGTCGACCAATTCCGCCAGTCTTTCGAGGTCAGTAGCGAGGCGAGAAATTGTTCAGACATTGCTAATGACAGTGAAGGTCCTAAGCGACCTTATTGTCAAGCACTATATGGCAGCAGGTCAACACAATTCTGCAGAAAGCGTGCTTGGTGATTTGGCCGCTCTTCGATTGTACGTACCCAAGTTGCTTCCTTCCTGAGCTAATAAAATTGACATCTCTCCAGCGAGCTTGGTGACTTCGCAGCAGCGGCAGCGTACTTCGGGCGTATGGCGTCCCTGTTTGCCAAGAGCCGCTGGAATACCGTTGAGACGGCTATGCTGAAGATGCATGCACATTGCTTGAAGAAGCTGAATCGCAAAGACGAATATGTACGCACTCTATTGGATCTACTGGCGAAGTCTGCAGCCAGCAGAATGTCGTTCAAGACGAACCAGAAGCGATTGGACGTTACCAAGGACACTAGTATGCCTCGAGATTGGCTGGACGACGACAACGTGGACACGTCTGGAGTGTTTGATGAACTTGTCAAATTCTCGCAGCAGCTCCCGTATGACGTTACGGTTCAACTTACGAAATACTTTGGCGACATATCTGTAGAGCCTCATGTACGACACCATGACGATAAGGACGGCTTTCAATTACGACTCCAGTTCAGACATATACTTGAAGATGAGGTGGAGATCAAGGCGGCAAAGGTGCGATTGGTTTGTGCAGATTCTGCGCAAAGCAAGGACATCTGGCTCGAGAACACCACTCCTGTGCAGCTGAAGAAGGGCATGAACAAGCTCTGGCTTGATTGCAATGTAAGCTTATGTTTCTCCTCTGATTGGCCGTGCTAATGGCGCGAGGTGAATACTATTGGACCGTACATGGTCGACAAAATCGTGCTGGAAGCTAAGCGCATCATCTTCGCACACGAACCATTCACCAAGGCCGAAGCAACGACGCCACTGGGGATCATCACATCGGTGTCTGCCCACGCTCTCAAGGCTGCTAAGAAAGCGCGCATACTTTGCTTTCCACGCGGTGAAGCTCTGGATGCTCGTCTCTTCCTATCGCACTTCATCCACATTGACAAATCACGCCACGTTGAGCTTGAGATCTCAAGTGGCTCAAATGAACTGACGCGCGCTGATGTTCGTCTAAAGTCGGCTTCTGCTGGGCTTCGACTGCGAACTGCGAACGTCGGCATATCTTCAGGAAATACTGCGATTGTGGATAAGTCGACACCCGGACTCATTGCTCTGGGAACAATGAGTGCTGGCTCATCCTTGGTGCTGAAGGTGCCATACGACATGGAGTCTATACTCCAAGATCTCAGCATCAAAGTCGAGATTGACTACCACACTGAAAACGGCCAGTTTCAGTATTTCTCAACATTCACAATTCCCGTCGAATTGCCTCTGGATGTCAACGTACACGATCATTTCAAGAAAAGCGCTCTGCTTTCGAAGTTCAACATCAAGACGGCAAGCCATGTGCCACTGCAACTGCTCAACGCAGAGCTCCAAAGCTCTGACGAATACAATGTCACGTCTCCCCGACGGGCTAAGAATCCACTCTATGTGTTTGCCAAGCAGCCGGTAGCTGTCACATACAAGATCACGAAAAACACCGTCGATCCAGCTCAGCGTAGACAGAGCAAAACTCCAGCCGCTGGCAGTCTCGCCCTGTGCGTGGAGTACCGCTGTCTTGATGAGGATGTCAAAGACCGGATATGTAAACTGTTCGCTTCCAGTGCTACGGAAGGGTCCGTCCGCCAATTCAGTCGATTACTGCGAGAAACGTTCACCGAACATTTGGTCCAGAAAGTCCTCCCGCACCAATTCGAGCGTATTGCACTCCTCGACAAAGTCGACATGGGCGCTTTTGAAGACATGGGTTGGTCTGAGTGTCTTGATGGCCTGCCGCAAGCCGTTCGCGAAGACACAAGAGCGTGGTTACAAAACTGGCACGAGGTACGACGTCGACTGTCAAACTATCTGCTTGATGCGAACTAACAGTATCTTTAGGCCAACCAAACCATCTACCTCGTCCCAAACCCAGACCAACCCACCGCTCCTCCCTCGCCTTACTCATCCCGTTCAATCATCATCACCGTCTCCATCCCACAAACACACATCTTGCACACCGCCTCTCTCACACCCACCAAATACTCCCCCCACACAATCGCAACAGCAGGTCAACCCCTCCCAACCACCCTCCGCATCTCGCACACCCGCCACTGGGCCTCCCCCACCTCCCTCGTCTCGGCCGCCAATCTCTCCACCCCAGACGAGGCAATCGACTTCACATACACGCTCGACGCCGCACACGACACATGGCTCATTGCCGGCGCACGCAAAGCGCATTTCTCTGCAACACAAGGCCAAGAGCACGAATGGCCCGTCCTACTCATCCCCCTCAAACCAGGCGTCGCTTTGTTGCCGAATGTGACTATCACTGCTCATCCAAAACCACGCAAAGATGACAAGGAGGACGCCGCTACCGGATCAGCGGTATTGAATTGCGAAACGGATTATTTGAGCTATGGTGAGACGGTCGAGGTTGTGCCGGATGTGAGGAGTAGTACGGTGGGGATTGGGGATTTGAGTGCTGCTGGGGGGAAGGGGAGGGATGTGGTGTGGTTGGAGAGTGTGGGGGTTTGAAGGAAGGTTGAGATGGAAAGTAGAGAGGTGGGGGGAAGTGATAAATTGAGTTATTCGTTTATGTTTGTATGAAAGGAAGGAA
The DNA here is from genome assembly GCA_020744225.1 of Paraphoma chrysanthemicola. Classification (NCBI taxonomy): domain Eukaryota; kingdom Fungi; phylum Ascomycota; class Dothideomycetes; order Pleosporales; family Phaeosphaeriaceae; genus Paraphoma; species Paraphoma chrysanthemicola. The sequence goes on along the minus strand of JAGMWG010000010.1, from coordinate 156,289 downwards.
GACAGAGAGTAAGTAGGGAAGTACTGAAAGTAAAAGCAATAAGATTTGACACCTTATGGCTTTGCGCATTCGGTTATCTGGCCGTGATCATGGCGATCGGCCTGCTTCTTCTAATGATCATTTATGCGATGTACCTATTGGAACAATACAACTGCTATGCTCTTTTGGTAACGCAACATCCCGTATTTCCATTTTTTCCTGAACTCCAACGCTGCAAACAATGTCCCATGATGATCTTGCCGGAATCATACCCCTCGACTATCCTTCATCGTGCATGCATACCCTCCTCCCATCTAGCAATAGGGCACCTAGTCCTTTCCAATCATCTCCTGCTCCGAGCCATCCCTCGGGACATAATTGATCCCCGCATTCTCGACCGCGACGAGGATATCCTCAGGCAATATACCCTCGACCTGCGTTGCGTACACGCCGGGGACATAGCCCTCGAGGCGCTGGTAGCGGGCGACCCAGCTGCGACTTGTGTCTGCGACGCTGATGAGGCCCTCGAAGACTTGTGATGTGCAGTCGTTGATTTGTTCCGGGTTGTTGGCGAGCTCGATGATGTCCTCGCAGTTGGGGCAGCCTTGGGTTAGGAATTGCTGCTGGGTGCGCACGATGGAGCAGATCATGCAGGCGCGCATGTTGCGCTGCTGGTTGGGAGGGATGGATGCGCCGCCTTGAATCATCGTGTCGGGATCGTGCGCTTCGGCGGCTTCGTTGGTGGGTTCGGTGGTCTGAGGGGATTGGTGTGCAGAGTCGGAGCGCAAGGTCGGGGTGGTGTCTTTGGCTGCGGTGCCTTGACCAGGAATGCGAGAACGTGGTTTTGCAGAACGGCGCTGGCGGGGACGTTTGGACCGAGAGCGCGGTGTCTTTGGTGCAGAGGCTACTGGATGCTCGAGCTGTGCAGGGGGTGTTGGTGAGGTTGGAGAGCCGGTGGTGGACGGAGAATGGAAGTTCAGTTGCGGGCTTTGTCCCACGAGCAACGAGTCTTGGCGAGGCTGGCCGGTCTTATGCGCGGGCTTTAGCTGCTCGCCAGTAGAGAGGTTTCGCGAGTCGTGTGCAGCGGCGGGATCGACGTTCTCGGTGTCACTGGAGACGACCACACCAACTCTTTTGGCGCGCGGCTTGATTGTACTTGAGACGGCTTCGCTCTCGCTGCTGCTAGCAAGGAAAGACACTTCACTGTCGCTGTCGGAGAGATACTTGTTCCTCTTCTTGACTTTGGCGGTGCCCTTCTTCGCCATCTTGGCTAGCTCGAGGCGCGGGCGGGATCGCTAGCTGGTTGATGCGCGACTGGTGGCAAGGCGAGGCGAGCGCGGGACCGAAATGCTTGACAACTTTTGGTGGTAGCTTGAGAGGCGTTGTAGCTGTCACGACCTCTTTTTTGTATACCCAAGGAAATTGCAACCGCCGGGTCGCTGCTTTCTTTCACCGCTCCTGCCAGAGCAAAGTGCAAGCAGGTAGCCGTCGCGCTTTCTACATTCGTTGCGTCGTGCTCGCAAATCCCAGCTGGTGTCCCGCATCGCCCACCTAAACATGGGGAACCCGCAGGAGGAAGCTACCGAGCTCAAAAACAAGGGGAACGAAGCTTTCAAGAATCATGACTTCCCCACGGCATTGGAGTTCTACACCAAGGCCATCGAGCTCTATGACAAGGACCCCTCCTTCTACACCAACCGTGCCCAGGTCAGTAGCCTTCCTGCTGCACACGACCGTCTACTTACCTTTTAGCATAGGCACACATCAAGCTAGAATCATATGGCTATGCCGTCGTCGACGCGGATAAGGCGATCCAGCTCGAACCCAACAATGTCAAGGTAGCCTGCATGCTGCGCTGTTGCTAGGGCTTGACTTACTCCCATCAGGCATACTACCGCCGCGCCTCTGCGAATACGTCCATGCTCAAGCACCGCGAAGCCCTCCGCGACTGGAAACTCGTCATAAAAAAGGCCCCCGGCGACGCCAACGCGAAGCTGCGCATGACGGAATGTGAACGCATCATCAAGAGAGACGCCTTTCTGAAGGCCATCGAGGTTGAAGATGCGCCCTCGGCGGCAGAAGGGCTGGACGTCGAGCACATGGCGCTTGAGGCCAAGTACGACGGTGCCAAGCTGGAGGGCAAGATGACGGAAGAGTTCATCGAGGACATGATTCAGAGGTTCAAGGACGGCAAGAAGCTGGCCAAGAAGTACGCCTACCAAATAATACTGGCCGTCATGGACATTGTCAAGAAGGAGCCGACCATGGTCGAGTACGACGTCGAGGAAGGGCATGAGATCACAGTGTGCGGTGATACCCATGGCAAGTCAAGCGTCCACCACTTTCCAATCACACTACTAACAACGTCACAGGCCAGTTCTACGATCTCCTAAACATCTTCAAGCTCGCCGGCAAGCCCTCCGAGAAGCACTCATTCCTATTCAACGGTGACTTCGTCGACCGAGGCTCATGGTCCACCGAGATTGCGCTCGTATTATACGCATACAAGTGGCTGTACCCGGACAAGTTCTTCTTGAACCGCGGTAACCACGAGACGGACGACATGAACCGCATGTACGGCTTCGAGGGCGAGTGCAGAGCCAAATACACAGAGCGCATGTTCAAGATCTTCTCCGAGTCTTTCTCTATGCTGCCACTGGCCACGCTGATTGGCAAGAAATACTTCGTCCTGCACGGAGGACTCTTTTCTGACGACAAGATTACGCTCGATGACGTAAGGAAGCTCGATCGCTTCAAGCAGCGACAACCAGGCCAGGCCGGCCTCATGATGGAGATGCTGTGGACAGATCCACAGACAGCACCAGGGCGAGGACCTAGCAAGCGCGGTGTTGGCCTGCAATTTGGCCCAGACGTCACCAAGCGGTTCTGCGAGAACAACGGCCTTGAGGCCATCATTCGATCACACGAAGTCCGCATGGAAGGCTACGAGGTTGAGCACGATGGACGATGCATCACCGTCTTTTCCGCACCAAACTACTGCGACAGCACGAGCAATAAGGGCGCCTTCATCAAGATCGGGCCCGAGTACAAGCTCAAGTACACAAAGTTTGACGCAGTACCGCATCCGAACATCAAACCCATGGCTTACGCGTCGAATGGGCTCATGTAAACGCCCGCGCAGGTCCCGGGCCGCGCACTACTCGCTATAACGCAGCGATGCATACCTCGGTGTTCTTTGGCGCATCAGCATAGCTTGGGCTTTCGGTGTCTGGGATTGAACGGTTGGCGGCTTGGGTTGAAAGCATTGGAAATATGTAGTATAGGCTGTGGATGCCGTCCCTTTCAACATCTGGCTAGACCACGAAGAATACAACATCGGTAACTCCTTTCATCCTAAAATGCCATTTGTCGCGCATCGATGTTGCTAAATGCCATGGGCCCCTCACGCGACGCTACGTGTTGCACCCTGGCAACTCGGCAATTCCCCGCGTGTTTACCAACAGGGATTTGGAAGCCCGACCCATCGCATCTCACCACATCGCCGCACCACGTCGACCCGACCGTGAGATATATACAAAGAAAACACCTCCCAGCGATGTGATCGACTGTCACCGCACACGCATCATGTCGCCCTACCAGCAGATCTTCTCCACCAACGCCATTCTCGGCGTCTGGCGCAACCTGCGCAACACGCGCGACAACAATGATCTCCTCCTCACGTTTCAATATCAGCCGGACAATGTGCGAGGACATAATGGCAAACGGCGCGAGAAGGGAGGCGTCGTCGAGACCACAAACGAAGTGTTGGATGGAAAGACGATGGACGCAGGAGGAAAGAGCATCGGCTTCGTCGTACCATGGCGAAGCATGCAAGCGCAGCGCAAAGAGCTGCGAGAAAAGGAGAAAGAACTGGCCGAAGCACTCGTAGTGCTAGCCGGCGAAGTCGCCTTCACCGATCTCTCTCCCACCCTTCAATCATCCCTCACGCAAAACCCTCTCGTCCAAATCCGCCATCTGGCCGCCGGCCTCTCGCGCCAAATGTCCAAGATCGAGCTCCAAATGGCCGACAATGCGCCTTTTTCAACGGGCAAGAATCTCTACACAGGAGGAGAAATCGCACAGAAGTTCCTCCCAACGATACAAACGCTATTCCATCAACAGCCTGTCCCACAGCGCATGATTTTCGAGCTTCTGATGGAGCTCAAGGACCTCGTATACTTCGGCATGTCCGGGTGCGAAAAGCAAGTTCTAGAATGGGAACTCGACAGCCCAGCCATCGGCGCATTAGAAGAACTAGACGACGCAATTGTACGCGCCGTAACACCACCTTTTTCCGTCCCGACGATCGAATCATTATCGACCGAAGACAAATCCAAACGTCTCCTCAAGCGGAAAACCTCGTCGCTGTCAATGTCGTTACGGCCACAAACACCGGTACAAGCACAGTCGTTCCTAGCATCCGATCCCACAGATCTTCTATATGCTCTTGAATCCCTGGAAACTACAGCACTAGCATTAACACACTTACCCCTTCCCATACCGGACTTCGCCGCCCACGCCATAATAACACTCCGCCGTCTCGCCCCGCGCAGTAGCCTCGCCGCACACACAAACGACAAGAAGAAACGCACGGGCCGGTGTGCAGAGTATGCACGCTGTATGAAGTGGGCCGGCACGCATTGGCGCCAGGCGGGTGGGTGTAGACGCGGCTGTAGGAATGAGGATGAGGATGATGAGGGGTTACCGAGTTGGCATCGGAGGAGTAGGTGGTTTGATGAGCGGGGGAGCGGAACGTGTATGGTTGGTGGGGGGAGGGCGGGGAGAAGGGATGGAGAGGGGGAGAGGGGTGTGGTTGTGCCGCCTTGATGGGTCGGGGAGTTGATGTGTTTGGGTCGGCATTTTGGATTGGAGTTTTGGGAGTTTTGTGGTGAAAGATACCCGGTTTGGTTTTTTGTTTAGATGTTTTATGTGAGTATATGCCATGGCTACGGCATATTTACATGCTGGACGTGTTCTAACTCTCGTCCTTCTGATCTCCCCTACCCACCATTAAGGAACATGTCTTAGTCTTCACCCCAGCATTGACTCGTGATACAGTATCAAATATACTTACAAGCCATTCCCAACAAACACACTCCCACACTACCCCTCTCATCCCACATCACAGCATCACAAAACCTAATATATCGATAAACAGTATCTAACCATGCAAGTCCTTACCATCCCAACACTCCTTATGTATAGTATCACATCATCCTGGAAACGACATCTTCACAACGAGATATCAATACGTGAGCAGTATGTGGAGGGCATGAAATTAGAATACATATGCCTTGATTAAGACGAGGTCTTGAGATGTTGGAGATATACCGCGCAGATTTATTAATCCGTGAGTCTATGTGTGGAAGTGTAAGTATCGCGCGGCAGGTATATGACTGAGATGTGGCAAAGTAGTCATTGAATAGGATGTGTAGAGTATGGTTACGCAGAGCTAATGGGATTTACGATTTAAGATTTCTTGGAGATTTGGGAAGATGGGGCCAGTGTTAGGATACGACAATGGCAATGGCTGAGTAGGAATTGAAGAGAATTGGATAGAGGGGGGGAGGGAGGTTTGGATATTATGCTGCTGATAAAAGAGCTGAGAAGGGGACTTGGGACTGGATGAGGTTTGAGGCTGAGTATGAGATTTGAAGGGGTGATTGGCCAGAGTGATTGTTGGTGTGATTTGATCGATTAAAACTAGGGTTCAGGGGTGGTGGATGAAGAGATTGAAGCGTGTGAAGGAGAGGTAAGTAAGCACATATGAAGTGATGTAAGGGCAAGGGATTAGGTAGTTGAGCATTACGAAAATATGCGAGGAAGGTGGGATAGGTTTGAGTGGAGAGACTGATAGTCAGTGACTTGATTTTTGCATGATCATACCTATGTATTTAGCACGGAATGTGGTCAGGAGGTTAGGGAAGGTTCATGTATGGCTTGCATAAATATACAGTAACAGATTGATTCACAGAGTCAGCAATAAAATAAATAGTTCTTGCGTGAAACTCTAACATCACCAATTGCCAACGTTCAAATCCGTCATCTGCAATAAATCACCTACTAAAACATCATGGCCTACCTGCGCCATCACGCGCTTCACACCCGCCTTGCCTAATACCTCCCATCATCGATATCTCACTCATCCTCCTTCCCAATACTCTGGAAAAGCACATGCATGCACTCTCTCAGCATCACGAACCGCACTCAACTCCTATTCAACAGCACTCACCAGGACTTTGACCGACCACTCAACACCGCTTTCGAAGACAGTATCCACATGCCTCAAAACCAACACACTCGTACCCGACGGCGTCATGCCCAGGGCTCAAATAGTAGCCAAGCTACTCGCTCGACGGCGCAAGATGCGCAGGATTCCACTACAGGCGCAATATCTCGAAGCACGAATAAAACAGTTCGATTCAATACTCCACCAGCTCCAGTACCGATGTGGGATGACTCCACTGGCGTGATCCATGATATCCCTGGCTCTTCACAAGCCACTTTGATACACGACGAGCCCGAGATGATTAGTCCGCGCGGCGTATCCGAAACCAGTGGATTCAACGCACATCCGCGCCGCGATGCGACGGGGCGTCGACCACCGCCTTTACTAGTTCCGGAAAAGGGGATTCGGGAGCGAATCCATAAAAAAGACTTTCGACCCGTAATGGACCCTGTTGATCATTCAAGTGGTGAGGGTGCTGCAGGAACGGTGGTCGGAGAAGGTGGTAGTGTGCGACTGGTGCTGGCGAGGAGAGATGGGAATAGGAACATGGAGAAGAAGGAAAACGGCGGACTGGCGAGAGTGATGTATTCCAAGATCCATGAAAGGCAGGGTATACATGATGTGTCTATTGTTGGAAGCAAAGGGGCACAGCCAATAACTGCTGTCATAGAGTCAACCTCGCCACTGAAAGTGTTCAAGAAACGTCCAACGGCGACGGCGCAGGACCCATCCTCGTCGACACTGGATCATGTACGACGCCTGCGAGCGGAACAGCATGAGAAGAAGATCAAGGACTTGTGCAAGGAGATGAGTGCCATGAAAGTTGCAGACGGTGGTGGAATGAAGGAGAAAGCGTTGATTGTGGAAGGAAGTGGTCAGATAGCGTCGACGGGGTCAAATGCTCCCAAAATTCTGCCACACATGAACGTATCTGATGGGGATTGGGCGGAGCCTTCACATGCCATGGCGAGAGTATCTGGGCCAAAGGTGAACTCTACTACAACGAAGCAAAGTCAGTCCACCAATGACGATGTCAATCAGGTAATTGATTCTCTCGCAGCGGCCATGGGTGACATCAGCTACTTTGAGAACATCCTCTCATCGCCGCCAAAGCACAGATCTTACGAGCGGAAGAGCGCGGTTCCTGCGCCGCTCGATCTGGAGAAGATCAAGACGTCCCAGACGGCACTGAAGAATGCAGCCATAGAGGAGAACGAACTTTCGAAGATTCCTCAAAGGGCAGAGACACCCCTGCACCAAAATAAGCCAGTACAAGAGCAGGCTAAAGAGTCTAAAGAGTCGATAGCGACGGTGTCGTCGGCTGCTTCATCACAGTTTGAGAGGATTGGCACACCGCAGAATGTCAAGTCTGAACATAATGGTGCGAGAAGGAAGTGGTACAAGGGGTTCCGTCGATGAGTGGCGGTAATGGAAGCCTCGCCGGCTGTATGATGGACGCGTGCTGTTTTTGCTGAGTTGTGTTGAGCCTGCTTTTACGAGGTTGTGTCTTCGCGGAATGTAGGTTGCCTGCGCGTCATTGTACATAGAATCATAAAATGAAGGTGTCCGTTTTGCTCACCACTTTTCTTTGGAGCCCGTTCCGGGTCCCATGCTCTGCTCATGTCGTGTTGTTGAGCTTGTGGATGGGGCTCATCAGTGCATTGGGCTCATCTTCACTTTCACCGCGACTAGCTTGATATCGTGTAGGCCACATTTGCGACACCTTCGCCTTGAGGTTCACCACACGATCGACGCTACGCCGGCAAGCACTATTCCAGCATCAGCCGGCCCAGATGCCGTCCGCTGCGGTCGAGCAGAGCATACGGCTCCTGCACATGTATCCCACACTCGCTTTGGAGGTGAGCTACCGTACAAGATTCGCGCCTGGCCTATGCTCGCTACGCTTTGGTGAGGAAATGGGCGAGATCAGTCTGCAACAACTGCTTGTCCTCCAGCATCACGAACGCAAAGCCATCATCGAACATGGACCTTTTATCGACGTGTACCTTGGCGACACCCGAGTCTACAAGCGAACTTCCCGGACACTGCTTTTCGCATCCTGCCCGGAAGTTGGTCGCTTCTTGGAGCCTATGCATGGCCAGCTTGCTATATGTCTGCCGCAAGGGTTCTGCAACGTTCTGGCTGTAAAGCTCGCCGTGTTGTACATGGAGCAGTTCCTGTCGGATGAGAGAGTGCGGGAGGCGCCATGGAAAGTCTGTGATGATTTCCAGTCGTACATCGCGCTTGCTGGGCTGTTTGCATTCATCGGCATGCAGGAAGCTGCATGCAGGCTCGAGGGTGCAGTTCTGAGGGTAATGCGAGAACGCCCCCTACGAGTCGAGCATATTCGTGCCATCTGGGATCGCGAGAACGCACTACATCCGTCGCGTTACGCCAAAATGATGGCCGATAACATACTAACCTTTGCATGCGTCGCCAGGATCGAGCTATTTCTCGTGGAACACGACATCGAGCCGGGAAAGACTTACAAAGGCTGCGTCGCGACGCATGCCAGATAGATGGCAGGAAGCCGAGCCGTCCGAAACCAGATCGTGAGTCCAGACCTTTTCAGTCCATTCCAAGATCCAAGATCCCGTGTCTTGGGCACAGCTGAAGGCTTTGGGCTCACGCTAAAGCGCAAGCGGGTTCTGCTGACTATGATGTAGGAGATCACGAGGCCGCGTAAGAAGCGCGATGGCGCAGCTTGAGCAGATCCTGGGAAACCCTGCAAACGTCTCGTTGAAAATGTTGGTGTGGACAGCCAACATTCTGGACACTACGGCGCCATTGAACCCTGTCGAGTGGCTTGAGATCCGGACCGTGAAGATCAGGTCTGTTTCTTATGGTATAGCAAGTGTGAAGAAGATTGTTATGAGGACGATGATGGATGAAGATCAGGGTACTTAGTGATAGTGAAGGAGGTGATGAGGTAGACAGGCTCACTTGAAGAGGTGTAAGGAAGAAGCATAGATTGCAAGGGTACACGTCGCAGGCATTCGATCGCAAGGAAAGTGAAGCGTATCCAGACAGAGCAAGAGAAATAGTCGAGCTGTCAAGCGTTGGTGAATAGAAGCAGACAGAGCTTGGGGTATCAACGGCGCATCTGCTGACTGCTGACGGTACCCAAAGCTGTGCAGATATCGTGTCGCGCCGTGACTGGCAGCGGATGGTTGCTGGAAGTAATGATGACAGGTTGAGTAGTGGTGGACGCGAAGAGACCCTGCCAAGACATGACGTAAGACGTTCGCACCTTCCGCGTCTCCCAGCGCTGTCTCTACATCCACAGGCGCGCAACAATGTCTTTCCTTACAATGCAGCATTCTTCGCCACCATGTCCTCTACCACTACCACACCTCTTACGCCCGCCCAGACACATGCCCTTTTTGATATCCTAATACACCACCAGCTGTATGCTGAAATAGAAGCCTTCAAATACCCCACCACCATCGACCAGTATGGGTACCCGTTTAAGAAGCCAGATGGCGCGCAGTCGACGAGCCCGATGCTGCAGAACATGCTCAACAAGTTTGCCCTCACAAATCCGGCGCTGAAGAAGTTGGGAAAAGAGTTTTGGCAAGACAAGGTTGGCGTGCTGGTCGCAAAACTGGCCGAGGCCGAGCTGAGCGAAAGCTACGATAAAGGCGCCATCGGGTCACGGAAAGCTCTGGCGACCGCAGCGAGCAGTATAGCCGAGTATATTGCGAGGGGCATGTTGGGAGGATATCCCGTTACCAAAGGCCAGGATGGCCAGAACAGTGACTACGATACCAGCAAGCCAGAGGATGTGCAGCGCGGCTTCGATGACCTCATGCATGGTCTAATATACGGCGACTTGCTGGATCAGATGTACGAGAAGGTCAGGGAGACTGGGAAGCTGGAAGACCACGCCGGTGTGGTGCAGGCAGGGCACGAGTACATGCTACTCAAGTAAGACCACGCAGTCACCACCTTGACATCAACTAACCCGGGTAGCGCCGCTTCCTTCCTCCACCACGTCTTCATCATGTCTCCAGATGGCCAATACCTCGTACGCCTCCTCGAAAACGCACACCGACTCATCCCGTACATGGTAGTCAAACAGACGCTTCGCGTAGGAAATGCTGCAACGATGATCAACGGCATGGTCAGGCTAGTACTTGCGAAGCTGTCTGTCACTGCAATGACCAACTGGATAGGGCTGACTAACAACTCCAACGACGGCATGAATCTGCTGCAGCAAATTGTCTCCACCATACTGGCGTGGGATACCGCCGAGTTCCAGAAGCGAGCTGGCAAACTCGAGTCTTCACGCGATGCTCCAGACAAGAAGGTCTTCAAAGCCATCAAGTCCTATGTATACGCGCCCCGAGACAAGCACGAGTCGGTACGCAGCCAGTCCATACAAGAGTCCAAATCCATCGTAGCCGTCATTCTCGAATCCGCCGAACCCACAATAGACCCGGAAGCTCTCACTGAGCACCAGCATAGCGTAGCCATGGAGTACTACAGCACCTATCTTTCCATTCGTGATCGCGAAGAGTTGACCAAAGTGGCATGCAAACTTCAGCCTGATATCCTCACTGCTGCTGTTCGTGAGGTAGTCGCTGCTATGGATCCAGTCATCCGTGCGATACACAACGCCGTCGATCTTTCAGGAACTCTGCAAGACGCTGAAAACTTTCTCACAGATCTGATCAAAGTTTCGAAGCCGAAGAGGAAAGGTGCGCGGAGCAGAGACGCGTCGCGAGAGAGCTCCCCTGCGCCCGCGAGCATCGCAGACCAGGACGCCAGTGAGGTCCCTACGGTGGAAGAATTCGTGCAACTTTTGCGCAAGCATGCACCATCTTTGCACAAATTCATACATCAGGTCACCAAGAACTCTCCTGAACTTGGACAGGACTACTTGGTCTATGCGAAGAAGATATTCTCCGAGTTCAAGGTTGATGAAAACGCCAAAGCCGCCGAAGAAAGAGGCGAAGGCGGTGCGGGCAATATGAGCGCACCATTACACGCCATGTTCTCGAGTCTCCCGACCGACAAGCAAGACGAGCTGAAGAAGCTGCTGGATGAGCACGAAGAACACCTTACGCATCTTAAGCACACATCTCTCTCCCGCTTAAAGTCCATTATGCAACCGTCCGCTCCGCAATCGAAATCACATCACCATGGCACACAACATGGCCCTGGCATGTATCTTTCGCGGTGGAACTCCCTCCTTGATTCTACATTGATATCACCCGCGACTGTTCGTGGTCCAGTTCGAAGAGGCTGGGAAGTCAAAGGCGAACTGGACGGAAAGGGTCTCAAGACAGCAACCACACTCCTCAGCACAAAGAGCAAGGACAAGAACTCGGTGATGATGGCAACCGGTGCCGGCGATGCACAGGAGAGGCGAGAGCGCAAACGCGACAGTATGGAGGAAGATAAGATCATGACAGTATGGGACGGCATGAAAGATGGTTGGGTCGGCGTATGTCGAGGGCTTGAGGTAATGGGCCCGGACTAGGCGCACGGTGCTGTCTACTGCTTTACTTCCCTTCTGCATGCGGATTCTATCGGCCCTAAAGAAGCCTTTACTAGACGACTTTTACGAATTGCGCGTGGGGCAGAGTGCTCTTAGCGCATGAATCAATGATTCGGGCCGGCAGAGAAAATCAACAACAGATTCTCAATGCCGATTCGGCAATACTTGAATCTCCCAAATTATGCTGCGCCACCTTTCACGACTAGGTTTTGTGGTTTTAACCCTTTCGCTGCACCTGCCCCAATGGCATGTCACTTTCAACGTTAGTGCCGTGTACGCGGGTCCGGTACGCTATCGATACTGAGAATTACGAGGAGCCAAACTCTCTACGAGGTCTAATGTGGACACTTCAGTGTTCTCGATCGGCAAGTACCTACCCATCTAGTCACTTTGCAACGTTTTAACAGTTACTGCATGGAGCCATGATCGCTGCGCATGGTTGCTGTGAATCTGCCTCGCGCTAGCGGGAAAGGCGCTGCGAAGCCTTGCTCAGCCTCGTCCTCCCCAATCCCTCTAACCCCACGCATCCATCGTGTTTGCTTTCCCTCCAATCAACATTGAGCCTAAATCCTCCTTGTCACGTAGCCACATTTACACGAGAGTCTGTGCCACGATCCCTGGTGTTGCACAGAGCAGATGAAACAAGAGGCCCTTTTCGCCATGATCGTCGCGCGCGCGGTGTCAAGCACCGCCGCATTTCCTTGCCAAGACTGGACCTGAGTTAGGCACTCCACAATGCACATGTTCTCCTCAATTGTCCACGATGCGCTAGATTGATAGTCACCACAATTAACGTGTTCAAAGGCGACAAGCCACCACACTCGTTCTCGATTCCCTGCTTTTCGTTCACCACCTAATTGCTCCTTTACACCATGCATCTGCTCCTGAGGCAGATTTGGGCGCTCATTCGCAAGAATCTACTTCTCATCTGCGTGCGCAGACCAATATCGACCTTCATTCGCGCATTCGCGCTACCTCTCGTCATTGTGCTCGTGGTTGGGTATAGTAAGAACTTCTTCGCCAGCCCTCAGACTTGGGGCGTGTCTTCTCCGCATAATGTAAGTTTAGTTGTTACAAGCATCTCTGCGACATAGATGCGTAATACTTCAAGAGCCTGAATGAATCTAATCGGCCCAGGTACGATCGTTCAGAGAAGGACTTGCTGCCAGCAAAGGACGAGACATCGTCGGCTTTGTCAACAATGGAATGAATGGCGGCGACGTGGACTCGGTCATCGGCTCCCTCTCACGACAGGTACGGGATGCGGGAAAGACACCAGTCAACTACAACGGCACCTTTGCTATGGCGCAGGACTGTGTCACAAACACGAAAGGCGTATCTCCGTGCTATGGCGCTATTATCTTCCACTCGAGTGTAAACCAGGGGACGAATGTGTCATCACCAGGCATTTGGAACTACACAATCCGAGGCCAGGGATCAGTGTGGGGAGCATCTGTGGATGTCACAAGCGACAGGAACGGACCAGAGATTGACCTACTGCCGCTACAGCGTGCCCTTGAAGGAGAGATTATCGCGCAGTCTGGATCGAACAATGCGTCTAGGATACCAGATAAGATGGACGTCATCCTATACACTGAACAGGATCAGACCGTGCTCGACAGCTCACGGACCTCCAACTATCTGATGTACTGCATCTATGCCTTCGGCCCAATCTTCGCTTTCGCCCTGCTCGAGCTCGTCTACCACCTGACATCTTTCGTGGCCAAGGAACGCGAGTTGGGTATGTCAGGACTCATCGACACTATGATCTCCGGCGGATCCAGCGTACGCGGTCGTGTGGTTCGACTCATCTCGACCTATGTCTCATTCGCCTTGATATACTTTCCCAGCTGGCTCGCGATCGGTCTTGTTATCTCGCTAGTCTGCTTCCCGGTGACCTCGCAAAGCCTCCCCGTCGGCTTCTTCATTCTGGCTGGCTTCTCGTTGACCTCCTACTCGATCTTTGGCGCATCATTCTTCCGCAAAGCACAGCTGAGCGGCTCGATCATGATCATAATTGCGGTCGTGGGTGCTATTCTGCCTGTCGTTCTGTTCCAGCAGACAAAGGGGACCTGTATACTCCTCAGCATTTTATTTCCTTCAGCGAACCTCACGTACTATGTTACCGGCCACGCAGCGTTTGAGTCTGAGAACAAGCAAGCCTCCATGACAGGCGCGGCGTACAAACCTGAACAAGAGATCGGCGAGTTCCGCATGCCGCTATACTTTCACTGGGTCATGGTTATCATTCACATCGTCGTCTTTCCTCCACTGGCATTTGTTGTCGAGCACTGGCTGCACTCAAGTGCTTCCCAGTACAGGAGGTTCGAGAAGCCTGCTAAAGTGGGAGATCCTACAGTCACATTGTCTGGCTTCACCAAGACGTAAGCAAAACTTCCCCAATATGACCACACTAATCTAAATGTGTGCTAGATATCATCCCGGATTCTTTTCGCGTATTTTCAAGCGCAGGAAAGACGTCCAAGCCGTCAAAGGGATAGACCTAAAAGCATATGCAGGACAAATCTTGTGCCTTCTTGGTCCCAATGGAAGCGGAAAAAGTACAACCCTAAACTGCATTGCAGGTGATCAGAAGGTCTCATCGGGAAACATCATCATCGATCCCACTGGCGGCCTTGGCTATGCGCCTCAGCACAATGTTATCTGGTACGCTGCTTGTAGCTATCTCGTTACGATTGTCTAACTTTTACAGGCCAGATTTGACTGTGGAAGAGCACATTCGTATTTTCAGCGATCTCAAATGCCTGCACAATGTCAACGAGGAAGTCGTCAAAGAGCTTGCTAGCGGTGTCGACCTCTTGAAGAAGCTCAAGATGAAGGCAAAGACACTTTCTGGTGGTCAGAAGCGCAAATTGCAAATGGCAATCATGTTCGCTGGAGGCAGTGCTGTTTGTTGCGTGGACGAAGTGTCGACTGGTCTCGACCCAATTTCTCGCCGTCGCATTTGGGAGATCCTCTTGGCGGAACGCGCAAGGCGGACCATTATCCTGACTACACACTACTTGGACGAAGCAGACTTCTTAGCTGACGACATCGCGATCATGTACAAGGGGTCGCTACGAGCCTCCGGAACGTCCGCATCACTCAAGCACAGCTACGGCGACGGCTATACCATCAAGCTACCTCACCATACCAACATCGAGCCAGTGATATCTGGGGAAGTACACAGAGAACAGTCGCGCCACCAGACTGTGTTCCGTGTTGCCACTGCCGCTCTCGCCGCCGAGCTAGTGGAAGAATTGACGAAGCACAACCTGCGCGACTACCAGCTCTCGGGACCAACAATGGAAGAGCTCTTCATCAAAGCTACCGGCGAGACTATTCACTCAAACGAAGAAGAGACAAACGACGAAAAGTCTGCCAAACTGAAGGCGTCACACGTCACGGTCAACGTCACAGAGTCCGACTATGAACTCACAGAAGGCAAAACCATCTCCGTTTTCAAACAGTGGTGGATCCTGCTTTGCAAGCGCTTCCGCATACTCAAGCGCCGGTGGGTTCCCTACTTCGTTGCCGTGGCCTTCGCCATCGTCGGCGCAGCTGTCGCACCGTTGCTCATCAAGTCTGTCAACAAGCCTATGACCTGTCCCGAACCGGCCGATCTTATCTACGACTACTCTTATCGCAACGATTTCGGGACCGGATACTCGCCTGCCTATTTGAGGTTTGAGGATACCATCAATCAGCAAAAGTATGTCTTTGGACCACCTAGTAGTCTCGAAGACGCTGGGCTGGACCTCATGGCTGATGTGTATGGGACGAATTACACAAGGAGTTATTCGGAATACTCAACATTTGGTTACAACAATGGCAGTGAGATTCGCAGCCAACTGCTACTCGTCAATACCTATGAAGAGTTCCGTGACGCGGTGCGCAACAACTGGAAAGCGCAAGGCGACCGATATAGCTACAAGGACTACGTTCCGTATTCAACGCTCGAAGGTGGTATTTGGATGGGAGATGCCAACTCCAAACCTACGGTGCTGGTCAATGCTCGACGCGTCGACTCGAGTAACCAGATGCTGAACATGTTTAATGTGATGCGGAGTGGCGTGCCAATCTCGGCATCGTACTACTCATTTCCAGAGACGAAGATTCCGAACTTGATTGATCTCAAGCCGTTGATGTTCATTATCTACTACGGACTAATCATGGCATGGTAAGTCAACTCGCTGGCCTATCGCATGCAGACTGCTAATGGAAGATAGTTACCCCGTTTTCTTCGCACTCTACCCAACAAACGAACGCATCTCAAACGTCCGCAGCATGCAGTACTCCAACGGAATTCGACCCGTCCCACTTTGGCTCTCCCATCTCTCCTTTGACGGCATCTTCATTCTCGTTATTAGCGTCGTAGCCACCGCACTCCTCTCCATCTCGACACCTATCTGGGTCGGTCTTGGATATGACTTCCTCATCTTCTTTCTGTACGGCATCGTCTGTGCTCTATTGAGCTACATTATCTCCATGTTTGCCCGCAGTGCAGTGACTGCGTGGTTTATCATGGCGTTTGGACAAGTAGTCTTCTACTTCGCTTACTTTGGCGGCATCGTTGGCGTCCAATCAGCCACGCCCTACGAGGACTTTGAGTTCATGATGAATGCTCTATTCTTCGGTCTCGGGATCGTATCTCCAGTGGTCAGCCTCGAACGCACGCTGTTCATCGGCCTCCAGCAAATGGGACTCATGTGCAATGGGCGCAAGATAGGGTCTATCTACCTCTACGGTGGCCCGATACTGTACCTCGTTCTCCAAGCCATAATCCTCTTCTGCCTACTCCTTTGGTGGGACAGCGGCTTCGTGTTCCCCTCTATCCGCTCACATAAAACCACACCCGACCACGAGGCAACGGACCTCTCCCCCGACCTCGTTGCGGAACGCAAGCGTCTCGCCTCTCCCACTACCACCCTCCGCGTCGACTCGGTCACCAAGCGCTTTGGAACCAATATCGCCGTCGACTCCGTAACATTTGGCGTGCAATCTTCCGAGATCTTCGCCTTGCTCGGTCCCAACGGCGCCGGCAAATCGACCATCATATCCATGATCCGAGGCGACATCAAGCCGTCCACATCCGCTTCCTCCATTTCCATTGCCGGCCATTCGATCCTCACGCATGCTGTTGCAGCGCGAGGCGAGTTGGGCGTATGCCCGCAATTCGATTCCGCCGACGTCCTCAGCGTGCGCGAAACGCTACGCTTCTTCGCCAAAACGCGCGGCGTAAAAGACATTGAACACAACGTCGCGACCGTCATTTCCGCATGCGGTCTCACAGACTACACCAACGCGCTCGCACAAACCCTCTCCGGCGGCACAAAACGTAAACTCAGCCTCGCAGTCGCCCTCGTCGGAAATCCGCGCGTCCTGGTCCTTGACGAACCGTCCAGCGCACTCGACGCAAACGCCAAACGCACGCTGTGGAAATGTTTACAAACCGTCGCCAAGGGCCGCGCAGTCGTCTTGACGACACATAGCATGGAAGAAGCAGACGCACTCGCAGATCGAATTGGCATCGTCTCCTCGCGCATGCTTGCGCTAGGCGAGCGCGAAGACCTCAAACGCCGCGCTGGAGACCAATTCCACATACACTTGGTATCGCGCAGCGCGCCGCGGACGTCTGCGGCGGAGCTGCAGAGTATGCGCGAGTGGATTATGCGCACGTTTCCCGAGGCGAAGATTAGTCGCGAGACGCAGGGTGGGCAGATCCGGTTTGAGATCCCGGCCCAAGGAAGAGAGACGGTGGATTTGATTCGCGTGCTGGAAAGTGTCAAGGGGGATCTGGGTGTGGAGTTTTATAGCGTGGGGAAGGCGACGCTGGATGAGGTGTTTGAGAGTATTGTGAAGAGGTATGGGGATGAGGATGTTGTGGAGAGGTTTCAGTAACGCAGAACTCAGCGGGAGTTTCTACTTTATTGTTTTTTTTACGGGTTTAGCGGTAGCCTGGCTAAGGTTCAACGTGTCTCATTTGTCAAGGACGCCTACGGGGTTTTTCGATTCGTGTTTAGTATAACTAAACCTAATTCAACTCCTACACCTTCAGGTGCCCAGGTGACTCTCGATTAAAGGTGCTCGGTGAGTAAGTTCCTAGCTCGACACACTGATGTACGTGTTTTCCGACTATCCTGTTGGCGTTGTTCCGGAGAAGTGCGGGTATGCTGTAAGAGCTTTAGGATCAGGTAGTTGATTGGCGATCTCGGGCTCAAAAATGTGGGCGGTGGGCGTAAGGATACCAACACGTCATGGCTCAATTGAGGTCGTGTGGTCAATCGAAGGTGAGTATGTGAAATGCATATCACTGTGGTATCCCTATGAAGTATAAGCCATTCGCCGCACAACCTACTAAATATCCCACTTTCTCGAGCAAATCAGCCGTGCGGAGTCTGTTTAAAGTTGTATGTCTAATCGATCGCACGCTGCCCAAGGAGCACAGACATTTACGGAGAAGGGCTTATACTTCAGGGGGACACCACAGTAGATGCGTGGATGGAATTCAAGAACTGCCCGCGGAGCTCAAAGGGGATTGCGACGAGACAAATCAAGGTAGGGTGATTGGAGGTTAGGTTGGAGAATGCTAGGTTACTTGTACACAGTAGAGTGAACATATCATCTGTGCTAGGGAGGTCCTTCGCTAGGCTGGATGTAACAGAAGTGATGAGCTTCTGATAGGATCTTTGTACTCGGCGCTCGGCATCGACCATCTCGATAAGTTGATGTTTCCGCAATTCGGTTCATGCGTCGTTCCTTCGTTGTTTCATCGGAACATTCGTTGAAAAGAGGCTTGAGCCGGCGCTAACATTAGTCAGGGTGGCTCGCCACTTGGACATGTACCATGATTCAAGCGCTTGCATTGAAGTCGATACTGCGCGCACACGGCGCAATCCGCTTCTCCTCCTCTCAACGACGACACGAAATGTGTTCTTCAGCAAAACTAGTTCTCATCGCGAATTCTCACTGACAGCACTGATCCTCACGCGTGGTCGTTCCTGTACTGGCGCTACAAGTGTTGAGTTGCAAAGCGCATGCGGCACGTTGAAACATCGAGGCGCAAACTTGCATCAAAACGTGCACGTTTCCCTGCCCTGCCAAGAATTCCATCACCGTTACGGATAACAGGCCGTGACCAAAGGGCAACTTTGGCCGAATTGCAATCTCTCTCTGTTTGATGCTCAAGGCTAGGCTGAGATACAACAACTTCATAATCCATCATGACTGTTCCCTTTCTTTCGTTCAGTCCTTCGTTCTTTCCAGTCTGACACTCGTTTACAGACTCTACAGTCTTTCCCTCATCGACATTCGTTTTTTTTCTTGAGCGGAATCATCGGCTGGTCTGAGTGATCGTTCATTATTTTATTTGAATCACATTTCAGCCCTTTCAACTTTACACGAATCGGTAACCAAGGACCCATCACCATGCGATTCGAAATCCTCGCTCTACTGGCAGCGGCTGCCAGCGCATCAGCGCAAAGCGTCGTAGGCACCGCATATGGCTTTGGTGCTGGAGCCACTGGTGGAGGCTCTGCCGCTGCAGTCACGCCGACAACCAACGACGAGTTGGCGAAGTTCCTAAGCGACGATGTCGCTCGCACAATTCTGATCACCAAGACGTTCGACTTCACTGGCAAAAAAGCTACAGGGTCTGGATGCGACAGGAAATCTTGCAGTCAGTCAAACGGCGGGCAGTTCTATCTAGGAGAGCTCTCGTGTGCTGCCTCAGATGACAATGTGGCTGTCAGCTCGATCACCTACGACACCGCTGGTGTTACAGCTCTCGCAGTTGGCAGCAACAAGAGCATACTCGGTGTTGGTGGCAAGGGTGTCATCAAGGGCAAAGGTCTCTCTATTAAGAAGGATGCTAGCAATATCATCCTCCAGGGCATCCACATTACAACAATCAACCCTGGTGTTGTATGGGGTGGCGATGCGCTCGATCTCCAAGGTGGCAACACCAAGATCTGGGTCGACCACTGCAAGTTCTCCTTGATCGGGCGTATGTTCGTGGTCAGCCATTACGATGGAGCGAGCGCTACCTTGTCGAACAACGAATTTGACGGTGTCACAACTACCAGCGCGTCTTGCAACGGCAATCACTACTGGACCATGATGATGATCGGTAAAAATGAGAAATTCACGCTTGACAAGAACTACTTCCACAACGTTTCCGGACGTGCTCCCAAGCTTGGCCAAAGCGGAGTCACTGGCTACTTCCACGCCGTCAACAACTACTTCGAGAATATGAAGGGTCATGCTTTCGACGCTTACACTGGCGCCAATGCTTTGGTCGAAGGCAACGCTTTCAAATCGGTTAGCCAGCCTTCAACCGACGCTGCTGCGAAGGTTTCCACTTTCGTTGTCAGCGCTGGCAGCGCATGCTCTTCGACCATCGGACGCGCTTGCCTCGAGAACTCCGTGGACTCAACAAGCGGCAAGTTGGCAGGCGGCTCGACCGTTAGCTTCCTTGCCCAGATCAAAAGTAACCTTGTCAGCAAGCCCTTAGCAGCAAGCGAGGTTGCTGCCTACGTCAAGGCAAACGCCGGTCCCGCCAAGGTCGGCGCCGCCGTTAAGGAAGATGCATCACCAATAACTAAAACCCCTGCTGCTACGTCTCCCACAAAAGCCGTCACTACAACGTCCAAGGCCGTTACGCTGATCACTAGCACCAAAGCCGCTGCTCAGCCTACGACGACGAAGCAAACTGCCGCTCAGCCTACTGTCCCGGCTTCTGGAGCAGGCAAAGCCAAACTTTATGCTCAGTGCGGAGGTCAAGGCTACACTGGACCTACAGCTTGTGAATCTGGCGCAACTTGCGTCAAGAACAACGAGTGGTACAGCCAGTGTATCGCTGGGTCGTCGAAGTTTCGTCGCGCTATTCGTGCTTGAACTTTTCGACATAGAAGATTAAGGCAAGGTGATGATTTCTTTGATGTGATCCGAAGCTTAGTGGTTGCAACTTTTGTAAATAATTTCAATATAAGTGTACATACCTGCGCATAATTTTGAGGCTACTTCTTGTCGGATCTGTACAAACTGCGTGAATGTTAACGCAATCACATGGCACAAACTCAGTCTTGAACAAGCGATTAAACTTCTTGAATCATCGTTTATGCTATGTAACTCCAGACCTTACCATATCATCTGACCCATACTCACTAGGCTTGGTCCAATCCTGAGGGCCTGCGCTCAAGCTGACCGGGTATCTATCCTGGAAATACAAGCGTGCAAAAATGTGAAAACATTCCGCATAATCAATCCGAGTCCCTACATCGATTGATCGTGAAGCCATCATGTCTCACCCAAAAACTCATTTGCTGGTGTCATGTTCTAAAGCACGATGCGCATAATTGCTGCTTGGCGTGCCGCAGATTCATCGGCCTTATGTTCTTGACCATGAGATCGCTGATGGCCTGTGGTATTGTGCACACCGGATGCAAATATTGTTACCTGGGACGATCCAGTGTGTAGATCTGGATGGTCCCCCTCTATAGGATGCGAAGCAAAGAGGCGAGCCTTGAGCGCGGGATACTTCTCGAGCATCTCCCGTGCCTCTTTGCGAAAAGTCGGCAATGTGCTTCCTCCAAGATCGAATGTTTGACGCATTCGAATCGCATTGACCATGGCGCATACGAACCGATTGTTTTCACCAAGGCAGTTCCAGAGAACCTCAAAGTCGTTGGCGTGAATCGGCCGCTTGAAGTGATTGTTCATGATCGCATACTCGACACGCCGAGCATCGTGTTGTAGCTTGAAGAGCCCAAGTATCTGTGCGAGCGTACATGCAGCGTAGGTGTTTTGAGGCACCTTGAAGTCCCGTACGTCTTGCACACTGTGGAAAGCACATGCGCGGAACATCCAGGAGAATAAGATCTTAAAAGCAGCTGCGCTACCCAAGCCTTGCGGGATACGAAGAACTTGTACGGTAGGCGGGCCGGACCAGTCCTCGTTATCTACGCGTTCGATCGTTCGGAGAAATTTGTTGACAACTTCGCGGCCGAGGAATAGAACGAGCATCTTCTTGGGCACGTGGGTGGCGAAGACTACATCCGTGCCCGCTTCGACAATATCCAATCGCGGGCCCTGGAATGCATTGCGTGTGCGCTCAGGTGGAATGAGAGGCAGCAAGCTTTGGAGTGTGTTCTGGCGGCGGATTTCATCCACATCGGGGTAAGAAGTGGCATGAGCGGGTATGGTGAGGCCAGGCGTAGGACTATATTGGGAGCCGTATTCGGTGTCGACCATGGATGACTCATACATATATCCTCTGTGTAAGAAGCGATTTGATTTGGTAGAATTTCTTTTTGCAAACGCCATTGGCTGATGACCATTCGGGTGGACCTCCCCTTCTTCGGAAATCACGGGAGGGCTTGTCTGCCAGCCAGTATATGCAGCAGCAAGTGCATTTCGACGCGCCAGATAGGCACCAACTGGATCTTTGAGACACTGTTGGTCTTCAGATGCCAGAGGCACGTACGTTGACGGCGGACCTGAGCTCGGCATGCCTGACGGGTACACGTTTCCGTCTTGGTGGTAATGGAAATATGTAGTCATTTCGATAGCTTGCGGTCGAAGAGTCAGGGAAGATAAAACTCCGAGGTTGGGTGTCGGTGATGGTGAAGTGAGGTGAGTAGACGCCGAAATGATTGTGTCGTCTGCTGCGGTTGACGAACCTGACCACGCGCTCGATGCGGATGAGTTGTGCTTTGCATGCTTGAGGACGGAGCTTTCATTAATATATGGTACGGCGCTCCATTTTGAGTCTTCAGCGGCAACGAGTGAAGACATCGTCAGGCAACAATCTCCCTGCACTCCGGCAAAATGACAAAAGGGTGACAGGACAGTGACGTTGAGTGCAACCAAGGGCTAGAGATATAAACAATTGTGCGAAGTGAAAGATGTATGACTTATGAAGGAGTAGAGGTGTGGATACGAAGCGAGGCATTGGCCAACCTTTAGCCTGGGCTTGGCACTTGCTAGCGCCGCTGATTCGTGGAGTGAATACTTAGGGTAGTCGCAACAGCACGTGACACGATCTCGTTGGACTGACCAATCATTAGTACAGACTTACAAGTCGTAAAACCTAGGATACGGAAGCAGCAACACCGCGGTCGTACATAGGTAATCGATAGAGCGTGTTCTCAAGGCGGAGGCGTTGGTCTTTCAATCATTAAGGAAAAGCAGGACAGAAGCGATGCACGAAGGGAAAGAAATCAGAATGTTCCTGCTCAAAAGCGCAATAGATACTGAGAAGTAGAAACGGTTTGCTCGGCTTGCGAGTTCAGACAGGCGGAACAAAAGACCCTTCGGGGTTAGAAGAAAGAAACGTCCACATGTATATCCCATAATTCCAAAACCCTCATACCCGCCTGCCGTGATTTCGTCATTGAATTGTCCAGGTGCTACCCAAACTTTATATCGCCCATCAGACCGAGTTGTAGACCGCTATCCAATCAGCGTACAATGGCACGCCAGGTACAGTGCCTGCAACTGGTGTTTGGCGGCCACTGTTGTTATTCGGGAACGCGCCTCCGATCGCCAAATTTAGAAGGATGAAGTGTCCGTGGTGAACAGCTTGAGCCCATGTTTCAGCTCCAACATCGTTCTGCGTTACGGTATGGAAGTTAACGCCATCAACGCTCCAGGTGAGCCTCTCGGGAGTGGTGGTTCGGTCAACTTCAATGCTGTATACATGCCAGTTACCTTGGCAAGGTGTTCCTGGGCATTGGATGAAACCGGGGAGGCCATCAGTCTCCCTGCAAGGCCCGCCTGGGTTTACTCCGCAGTGTAGTACGCCCCAGACTCTGTTGATACCATTGACATTCTAAAGCAATCAGCGACATTCTAACATCACATGCCACATAATACAGGTGAGTGACTTGCCTCCATTATATCGAATTCACCGACAGACGGCCAGTTCTGGTAGTTGCCGCGGTAGTTGTTGCCTGTGTAATGGAGCACAAGTCAGTATGTCTCGCAGCTTTTCACATACTGGTATCACTTGCCCAGGGTCCAGAAAGCAGGCCAGTAACCCACCGCCGCCTCGCCAGTAATGTCTGGCATAATTATGCGAGCGGAGATGCGCATCTTCCCACCAGCTCTCGCCATGAAGTCTGATCGCTGGGTTTCGATTCGTGCAGAAGTCCACTGGTTATTAGCATCGCGAAGTGGCGTAATCTGAAGTACGCCATCGCCGGTCAACTTGAGGTTGTCTGGGCGAGATGTGTATGACTGAACCTCCCATGTGCCCCACCTGATTTTGGGATACGAAGTTAGGGTATGTTCCATGAGAATTTGGTATGCGGGATTTTGCTCACTGAGGTGGACCACCGGGATACCCAGTGCCGATATCTACGATCCAGTTCGATGGGTTAGGCAGACTGTTGCGTGTGCCGATAAAGTCATCGCTCCATGTCAGAGAGAAGCCAGGAACCGTTGGCGGTGCTGCCCGCGTGAGGGTCAGCCCAGCTGAGAGGACGGCGATCGTCTTGGAAAGCATCGTGAGACAGCAATGGGCTTTGACACTAGCTTGAAATGTAAAGTACAGTTGAACCACTAAACAAGTTGTGGAGCAGTAGTGAAGCAAGACTGAAATGAATGAGTAGGAGGCTCGCGGGAAGAAGGGTCAGAAGAGGAGCTTCCGAGTTGCTGGAAACTTTTGGAGGCAGCGACCTTTGCTTCTTATACACATATTATCAGGCTCAGAATACTCACGACACTCGTCCGGCGGCCTACTACCCTTCTCTTGGAGGTTTCGATCATGCAAGGTTATAGATGAAAATGAGCTCCAACCGACCATACTTCGTCCATTGCAACCATGGGATGCAGACCAAGTACGTCGCTTGGACAAAATACTCCACACGGTATAGCACCATGATTTGATGCCTGACATGACTTCGGAGATGAGCCTAAGAACGTAGATGAAGCGATGTTTTTCCTCATGCTGCCCGGCGGGGTTCTTCTGGAGCTTGCCTGGGTAATCAGGTGTCATTCATTTATAACATTATGGTGGTCACATTCGAAGAGAAGTTTCAGTCATGGGCACACCTGTTCCAAAGTCATTTGCTTCTGGTGGACCAACCTCTCTCTGAGACCTGCGTGTGGCCCATCAGGATTACTTTCCTATTCGTCTCCGGGGATGAACAAGACCGCCCAGAATGTTGTAAACTAGCAACACACGTGCACCATCTGATTCTAGAAAGTGCCGAATCTGAAGCTTCAAGCGAGAAACTACAGCGAGCGACTAGTCCCTTGCACATGCTCAATGTCAGACCGGATGTAGAAGACGGATCGGAGAAGGATCTACTAACAGATTAGCGAAGCTAGGGTATCGATCCGCAGCGTGCTACAACATTGTATGCAGGTCTTCAACGGCACGCTTGACCGTGGCTTTGGGCTGGTTCCTGAGTTTGCGACTGGTCAACGCATGAGTGTTGTGTAACCCTTGCACCGCACCTTGTGTGAGTACTGGGTCATCCCTGTAACGTACCCCGGATACATTGCCCCACAATGTCTCGACCTTGTGATCAACAATCGGCGCGTCTAAACGGCCCGCCATAGGTGCGACAAATATATCAGAGAGCATTACAACGACTGTGTCTCGGCACGATCCGTAGCAATCTCAAGGGACTCGCGTATGGATTTTTGCGACACCAATTGGTCGCCGTGTTTCGGAACCATAGCCTAAACTGTCAGCGAATGGGTGCAGATTGCGCGTTTAGTTTAAGAACAAACCGCTCTCCCTCTCTAGTTGCCAGCTAAGAAGACAAGTGAGGGGAACCCTCCGGAACGCGTTGTTAAAATATTCTTGGTGCCAAGATGAATCATTTAAGGGACCTTCTACATTGGTAGGTAGGAAGACTCGTCAAAAGACGCGAAGCTATAATACTTCGTTCTCGAAAGGTAGTTGATCGCGAAAAAGATTGTCACGTGCGAACTGTTATTCTGGATGCGGTATCGGTAGGATCGACGGACCGCACTTTCCACCTTTAAAGGTGAGAATTAGGGCGCAGAAGAGCTGCTCCATGGTCACGACGCTCGGTACCACTGTTGATGCTGGAGTATGGGTCAAGAGGGCGGGCTAGTGTAGGAGAAAGAGCGGCTCCTGACGCTCGTGGCCTGACATGCAAGAAAAAACTCAACTTTTTGCACTGGATGAGCAGGCACCAGGCCTAACTAGAACACCTTCGCCGATTCGTGCGTGGATAGATGATGGACCAAAGCCCGAAACAATTTGCCAGGCGGGACGAGGGAGGATTGCCAGGTCGGGTAAGAAAAGCGCAGCCTATGGTTTGATCAACGGCTGTGAGAGTGCTGAGGTAACCACGGTCGATACGTCATCCCGTGATCAACGAGCTCGGAGATATTGCCTATTTCTGGCGTGCCCCAAGGCCTGCCAGTATGTATGAGCTGGCGACTACATACAGGAGATGCGACGCATGGAGGACTTTCTCGGCGCTTTGTTTGACGATTGAACGGAACTGATATTAGTCACAAACAGACCGCTGGAATAGCCAAGCGAGTGGTCTCCAAGGTCGTAAACATTACCCATAGAAGATTCCACGCCTCCGGTCGATCGCGGTGGAGTCGGATACTTCGTGGTCCTTGAAGAACAGGTCTGGTAGCGTGAGAGAGTCGGCATGGTGTAGTTGGCTCCAGCTGAGCCACGGACATGGAATTGCCGAGAGCTGCCGAATGGGGGAGAATGCTGTATGACACTAGCTGCTGAGGCATGGGATTGAGGTGGACAGCCATCATTCTGCAGGACACTGAGATTCTGTCCCTCCGATCCCTCCGATCCCTCCTCCACTGGCCGAGCTAAAAGTTCACCGGTTTTGGTGCGAAAATGCAATGAATGTTCGATGCATCTTGGTACACTTCCCACCACAAGGGTAGCTGGGCTTTGACGAGGAAGCTGAGACCCTGGATCAACATTGTCAGAATCTCCGAGACTAAGACAACCAGACGGCGAGATCTTAGAGAGGCGCCACGTTCTGTTTCGGTGGTGCCACGTGTGGTCTCTGAGGACTTCGCTGTTGTGCTACTAGGTCGCATGGGATGCCGTGGTGGCGTCGGAGGCCGCGAGCCAACTGCTCCCGCTGCTCCCACTCCTAACTCTGGGAACAGATGTTCATCGTTCAAGGGATCGATGTCTGGCCACTTTGATTGCCTGTCCGCAGTGTGCGCATCTGCCTCAACCCATGCCATAAATTTTGCTTCTGCACGTGCTATGGCAGCAGACCGGCGGCGGCGTTCATCCGCTTCGGCGTTAGTTTCACGCTGTGGTGCCTTCGATCCAACGTCCTCTTGGCTGGTAGATGTGGTGTGGTTCAAGCAATCATCGTATTCATACGCCACACTTGTGACGTTACTTCGAGTGCGCGAATGTTGGCAGCGCTGAGGAATGACAGTAGAAGCGTCGACACAGCTGCAAACATCGTCGCGGTACATCGAAGAGGTGTCTGACATGTGCGTAGCCGTCAAATCAGCAGACTTTGAAGTCATAGTCGGATAGTTGAGTTGGCGCAGGACAAAAATACCAGGTTGAGTATGCGTTGAGTTGATGGTACCAAGCGAGAGAGTCTGCCACCAACGCCCTCACCTGAGTGACGATCGTTCATCTAGGTGATAGATGTGCTCTTGTTTGTCACAAGCCTTGGCACTTGAGAACGAAGGAGCAGGGTGGGTGATGTTGAACGTCCCACTCTCCGAGGTCGAGTCCCCGACATTAGTTCCTATTGTGTTCGTCAATTTCTGTACAAGTAGAGATCGATTCCCTTCTCAATACTGAGATGTCTAGAATAGACCTGAACTGAACGCGGTTTCATCGTGATAGATGTCTTCTTAACGCCATGCCCATGTCGAACCGAGATGATCATTAAGTGAAGCGTGAAAAGCTGGAGCTCAGCGGGCAAGTCACATCCCGCACCCTCTCGGGTACTTGTCACTCAAGGAACAGAATACATGACCGCACGTGCAATCTGATTTGTTATTAGACAAAAGACATAAGAGGCGACTGAGACATCTAACGTCGAGACACGCCAAACAGTATCTGGGTACGTCATCGGCTTGCAGCGAACGCGACTTCGGAACGTGCCACGACCTGCCTCGCGCTTGCTTAAAACAACTCGTTGCCTACATATATCCATCAAATCCTTTAGTAACGTCACATTACCGCGCAAGAGCGGTACAAGTCCCTGAGGACAGCCAGTGTTCAATGCATCTACCAAACCCCTGTTGAGGGGATCAGAGCTGCCGCTAGCAGAGAACGATCCATCCGCTTTGGATGCCCGTGAAGCTCTGATCGGACATCTTTATTGTCGCAAAAGCCAGGACGTTATATCATTCTTATTGGTACTAACATCTATTGGCGCCTCTTGAAGAGAGATCGCGTAGAGGTTTGTGCTGACGAACTAAATTTCAATGTTCATCCGCCAAAAAGCAATCAATTTGTTGTGCATAAAGCGGGATGAACTTGTCCAAATTCTGATACCAGGTCGCCTCCTGTGAGGCGTATCCGTCGACGGCAGATTTATCCGCCAATATACCATGGAGACACCATTCTATCACCCGCACCGCTCTTTCCATTCTCACCTCTACGACCAAAGACACCTTGCCACCAGCCTTTGAAGCCTTTCTTCTTTGTTGTCTTCGTCGCTTCTGGCTCGTCATTCCTGCGACTGGACGCCATTTCTGCTGTGATGGCATCATCAGTCCTGAGACTGGCCATGTTATCTGCCGTTGGATTGGCCACTAGCTCATCGCGAGACACCATGCCCGGAGTTGTTACAATCTGTCCGTGTGTTAGTCCGGTTCCCTCTTGTGCTCTACAAGAACATTTGCTCACCTGAAGAGGAGATGGGCCATGGCGAAGGCGGCTACTACTCGTGGGACAAAGTGTGCCATGCATTGAAGGACCCATAGATGGATTGGCCTCGGCATGTTCGGCGCAAGAAGCAACTTCGTGAAATTCATCCTCGACGTGGGGAAGAGGCGTCGAAATAGCTGTTTTGAAGTTCTCTTGGAGCTCTTCTTGCCGGTCTTGGCTCATCGAATCGCGATATCGAGTGACAGCCCCTGCGTCGATGTCATCGCTGAATCGCCAACCAATATGGCGTGGCGGCCTCTCTTCAGCTTGCTCTCTACGGGAAGTCCCCGTCCAATGATGACCAGCTACCGTTGTCTCAGGATAGGAATGGTCGTTTTTATGAGGCTGGAAATTTCTTTCTTTGCCGCATTCGACACCTGAATTGCCTCCAACTTGCTGGTCTTTACGCGCTGGAGTTCGGGCGAAGGCGCGCATTGCCGACCACATATTCCGCAAATCATCGAAAACTGTGCAGAGATGCCTGATCTTTTCGCTGCCATCGCCAAACGTAAGGCGCCGATGATCGAAACCGAACACCACGCCTTCGTTTCTCAACATTCTCTTCAGAGTACGAAGATCTGGCCACAGTAGTGGGTCGTCTTTAGAAGCTTGTGCCTGCTCGCCAACGAAGATCAAGGACCATTGCTCGTCGTAGATAGGGCCGAGGCGAAGCATCTGATCAAAGTCATAATGCGCCTGGGGGTGGCCATATGTGATCAACTCTCCGAGCTCCGTGAAAGTGCAGCCCATTTCCTGTAGTCGTCCTCGAGTATACAGCAAGGTACTCAAGTCATCGAGATTTGCTCTCGGCCTCGGAGTATTGAAGAGTCGCGCTTCGGCTCTCTGTGCTTCATCAGCGTTGCGAACACGGAAGTCTGAATGGCCGACCACCTTCTCGCACAGCTGCTCCCTGATCATCATTGTGTTGCGATCTTGACTACATGTCTGGTAGTCTTCCGAGTCACCAGAAGAGCATCCATGAACCAGCTCAGGTGGATCTTCGTTTGGATTTTCAATGTCAACGTGGTTGTTGGCAAGCAAGTAAAGACTGTTTTGCTGGCGAGGTGCCATCGCGATGTCTCGAATTATGGATCAGCGACTTTGGGCAGATGTGAGCTCCGGACGATGATAACCTGGGTTGAGTTGTGGTTGATGGAGGTTGTTCGTGTGCTGCTGATTGTCTTCGAAAGAAGCTCGCAGACTTGTTTGTCGATGGAGCACTTGGTGCCTGAACTCCACTGGGCGGCTGCAACACCTGCTCAGGTGTGGAGGGCACGCATCACGTGCTGCGCGTTTCACTCCAAGCGTGATTGCGACCGTGTCACCTCTCGAAAGATCTCTACGCGTTGGTGCATTGTGTTATCATCATGCGTTCGTTGCCGTGTGCACTCTTCTATATACCGCTCATCTTTTCTTCGCCTACTCTCACGCACATCGCCGGGACCCAACAACTCTCAACTACAACTGCTCGCATCGATTGGGACATTGTAACTACCTGCTCCTCCGATTCAACAATGACTTCCAGCCCTAGCAGTCAACCTAGCCACGAAGTAATTCTTGCCCCGACGATGCAGCAAGAGTCAACTACTCCGCCCGGAAGTTCACAGCGGCCAATCTCTGGAAGCCCTATCGACTTCCCCGTTGGCTCCGCCGAGCAGAAGGCCTTGTCACCTTCGCCCTCGTTACTGCCCTCGGAGTTCACTGAATTTTCTTCCAGTGGCTCTTCACCCTCTCGTGGCGGTCGGAACACGCTCCCGTCTGGTGTTTTCAATGATACTACCCACATCCCATCGAGGAATGGATCTGACACGCGCATGATGCATATTCCTCCACCAAAGAACTATCCAAGTCCGGTCGATGGTTTGCCACGCCCACCAACTCACTTTGTCAATAAGCATGCTTCAATGCTCATGTATCCCCTGATCGGCTTCGAAGCACCAGTTGGGCATCCTAACCCTAGCCATGTGCATCTGGCGAGCAATGGTACCCTCAATCTCGATAGCCCTCAGCGTCTCGGTCATCGAAGGAACAAGACCACTATTTCAGACATGCCTGGTAATGGCGGATCGAACACACCTGAGCGTGCCGCTTTGCCTCGTTTGCCCAAGCGAGAGGATCCCGATGAGCTTCTCACATCTGAACAGTCGGGAGTAGTAGGCAAGGTGCGCCGCATCTCATTTGCATCGACGCGTACCAAGTACAGGCACAAAGAATATATTCCCCTCGAAAATGACTCGATGACGTCTCCTCTTCCAGTGGGCGATCAGGCGCGGGCTCTCAGCCAGCCCCATCGATGGCTTTCGTCAGTCGATGACATGCTAGAGCCTGTTCAAGCATCTAACACTCCCGAAAGCTCTCCCCCACGTATAGGCCTAGCGAATTCGACCTTTGCAAATATGTCCCTGACCGGACTTGGAAGTCAGGAACGCAGGACCTCTATTGACTCGACTGACTCCGGCTCGACCGTTGCGTCTGAGTCTTGGAACCCCGTTGGCGAGCTCGAATCTCCATCCGAGCAAGAGCATGTGTTGAAACGCAAGTCCTCGGTGGTAGACTTGAAGACCGGACTTCGTCCAGTCGTTGTCGATCCGAGTCAGCTAGTTGAGCACACGGTGCGGAAGTTGTACTCTTTCGACTTCTTTGTGCAAGCAGGGCCTAAGAGAGGTGTTGCAGTGGCAGACTTCCAGTATCTCGCGCACCATGCCCCAGTTTCTGATGCCGAATGGGATAACCTCCAGCGACATACCGCACCTAAGCCGTACTGGATGCCACATAGACAACAAGAGAATGTTCCTGTTTCTGGTTATGATACTGAAGAGGATTCGGAGGCTGTGTCTGACGACGGTACGGTTTCTGGCGACGAAGAAGGTCTCCTGCCAGCTATATCATATCAGCCACCGACACAAGCATTTCGGGTATTCGCCGAAGATGCTGGCTCGATATTTGAGTACCTCTCAGACGACGAGGTTCCCGCGCTGATGGGTTTCGCTGCCTCCCTTCGGGACGACATCGATTTTGCGGCTAGACCAGGTAAAGTCAGTTATGAGGATGACAGTGAGCGCTTGTACGGCGACATGTACTTCCCCACATACGTCGCCTTCAAGCTTCCCAGGACGCGGAAGAGATTTTCTAATTCGAAGCCTAAGACGCACCGCCGTGCGTCGTCGCTCAACGTCTTGCGGCGCGTATCGGCTCAACTGAGCAAATTGGTGGGCAGGGGTCCAGCACCGGAGCCAACCTACACCATCTACGACGATGGCTTGCTCGACCGAGAGTTCGAATTTCCTGTTCGCGAGCCAACAAAGCAGCGCGTCGTAAGCGAGCCATTGCTCCGTCGTTCTGTGCAGACTAAAGACAGCACACAGGCGAAGAAGCACAAGCGACATGTCTCCTTGGGTAGATGGCTGCACAAGGTCGTTGGCAAGGATGAGAAGGCTGGAGAGGATGACTCACCTCGAGAGTCGCTGTTGTATCGTAGGGCTGAGCGGATGGGCGAGTTCATCATGCGGCGACGCTGGTGAACACGTCCAAAGATGGCGCGCGTAGTTAGAGGCTCCTAGCTTAGCTAGCACGATAGTATGGTTAAAGAGGATACTTACTCATGAGAGACACCAAACTGCTGAATCGAACTTGCTATGATAATCCTCGCAAAGACACATGATTCAGTCCAACCTCGAGTTTCACCTAGGTAGGCACGAGTTTCACGTGCTCGGAGAGTTGTAAGAATACTCGCATCTAATACGGGCACCCGTTAGATTACTTTGCAGCTTTGATTCAGTCATCGATTGGCAAACCTGTGGTCTACGCATTCCTTCACGAGCGAGTCGTTTCAAGGCCTGTGCCTGCGCCTCCTTCGCCCGTATGGCACAGAAACATACACGTACAAACTTCTCACCAATTTTCTTCATCTCCAAATTTGCCGCCGAGGCACCCTACGGCAGTTGTGAACATTTCGACGATGTTGTGGCATATAAGCTCCAAAAGTAGTCTCCACGAAACAGTCAGACCAATCACAGTCGGTTTGCCTTGAAACATGACAACATGTGGGGAAGCTTCGACCACTTCGCGAGACATCTCCAGATCCACGACATCTCACCTCAGCAAAGAACGCATCCACCAAACATAGCCTCCAAGTCACTCGAACGCCCGATGCCCAGTCCTTGCGTCGTCAACTTCATATGAGTTTTACGACATTCGTTCTAAACTTGCAATTTTTGACCATTTTGTGCAGCGTTTCGCCCAGAGACATGCGCGGCGAGGCACAAAGAAAGAACTGTGCGGACCGATGTGCTGACGACACAAAGAGTCGCGTTCATGTTGTGTGAGGATGGCGAGGCTGAGTCGAGAAGGCAGACTGCGCGACGAGACTAAAAGAAGGATGGCGAGGTTGCGGATAGATGAAATTCCGAAGAGGAAGAAGTGTATAAGAGAGTGAGGAAGGTATGGTGTTTGGAGAAGCATCACAACAGGAACAAACTCATACACTATCTCAGTATTCATACTTCAATCTCATCCTTCAATTTCAACAACTACAAGTTCTTCACCACCCAACCAAAACAACCATCAAAATGCGCGCTACAATCATCATCGCCTCCCTCTTTGCCGCCTTCGCGGCCACCGCACCCGTCGATATCGATGCACCCACCGCCGAAATCGATGCTCGTCAGGTAAGTCCCCAAACCCCTACCATTCTCTTCCTGGCTCCCCCATCTCACTTGCTAACCTACCATAGGCTCGCACCGTGCGCGTTCAACTTTCCAACGATGCACAAGACGTTGCCGTCCAGCGCATCATCCCCGCCAACAACCAACGCATTTCCATCCGCGCCAACTTCGCCGGCCTCGGAAACCCGCTGATTGCGAACCGCGCGCTCGTTGTCGGAAGTGCGTCAGGCACGTGCAATATCTTCAGGGACGCGGCCGGGAGGCAGCGAGTTGCGACGATCAGGGCTGGAGGCGACGATGTGGATTTTGGAAGGGTAGATTTGAGCAATGGAGTTATTGTTTGTCAGTAGAGAGGATGCATTGAAGAGGAGAAGTTGGAGTAGGAGATGGTGGGGTGGAAGGATGGTGAAGATGTGGTGCATTGGTTGAAATTTGGTCGTGTTCGCTTGTGGGGGTTTATTTTGGATACAGTTGTGCATGTTTGTTCTTGGTTTTCTTCTTTCTTTCGTTTATGCTAGACATTCAATGAGACCTGGCCAGTCTACTTGCAATTGTGGTTGTGTTGTTGCATTGTGTGATTATTCATATTCATTTTGAGCCGCTGTAATAGTGTCGTTCTGTTGTACATGATTTTAGGTTGTACCAGTCATGAGCCGATCCCTAAGTTCTCAATCACCAGTCTATCGCTTCTCAAGTACGTTCTTCGCGCCATCTTGTACGCGCTTGGCCCCATCTTGCACCTTCTGTGCGGCGCTCTCGACTGTGCCGCGATGTAAGGCAAAGTGTCCGCCAAGGTTGTCCTGCACAATGTTAGAGACGTCTGGCGGAGTGATACCTGTCACGTACCTGCTCCGCACCCGAGCCGTTGCCGCCAGCAAGTAGCTCTGCCCTTCTCCGACCATCGTAGCCAAGACCGAAACTCGAAGACGTCTTTGCCTGTCCGCTGGCCTTCTTCTTCAAGCTCTCGACTGCTTGTTGCAGTCTGTATGCATCGGTGCCATGTGCAGCAGGGGAGAAGTGGCTGTTGTAGCGATCTTGCTCTGCGCCATCGCCCTTGTACTGTGCCGCCTCCTTGACCTTGTCGATGCCCTTGTTGATGCCTTGCTCGATCTTCGCTGTGCTTGCGCCGAAGTGGCTTCCATAGCGGTCTTGCTCAGCGCCTGAGCCGTATTGCCGTGTGATGTCAGGGTTGACGGGGTGTTGCGCCAACGTGCTCTTCTCGGTGCTGCTGCTGAATAGTCCCATGATTGATGTGGATGGAGAGATGGGTGAAAACGAATTATTAAGCTAAATTGAGTGTCGAGATGGCCTTCAATGTGTGGTATAGATGAGTTTTACAGGTAGAGGACAAGCTTCGTTAAGAACCAGCGCTGCTAGGGATATGACGTAGCCATCATGAGATCGGCAAACGCCCTCGCTTGCGGCTCTGCATCGTCAATCATCGTCATGTGAATGTCATGGCTCCACCGGGACGCCTTCGGCGCGTTTTGGCGATGGAAAACCAGCTTTGCGCGACTTGGCCACAAAAGCATTTGCTCTAAATGTGAACAATGTCAATTGATGGGTCATTTGCGAAGTCTGAGAAGAGACCACTGCTTATGTCATTGATTGTTCTACGAGGCAGGATTAGCCGCGTCTTGCCGAAGCCGCTTTCGACGCGTCGACGCGACACCACATCACTATCGATGATCTGCTTCACAATCTACATGCCCACGTCGTTTTCACGCTTAGTATTGTTATTACTTCGTCTCCAGTGCTGTATGTTTAGTCTTGCGACGCCAGATCTCCCTTGCCAGCGATGTCACGGTTTCATCATTCCCGGGCGACCACCGCTGTGCTGGCGTCGCTCGTTTGTGCCCGGTCGATTAACGACAGCTTCTTTCAGTTCGCATATCTATAGAGGGCTGTCAGCCTCACAGTATTGTATAAATGAGACGAGAAGTTGCAGACTATATTGAAGATGTTAAAGCCTCGGCATGGCAGTAATGTGAGGTCTGATCGTCTACAACGACTAAGCTTAGATGGGCACGAATTATGGATACACCTGATGATGCAGGGCATTTGCTGCAGCTTCCGCTGTCCAAAAATACGTGTCAATGGCGATTCATGATCATGAGGGCGGAGGATTGTGCCTAGATTTCACAGGCGCCCTTTGCGTTCATCCACAAGCCATTGTCATTTGCCGTACAAGCTCGCGAGATCGTGTGCACGTGCATATACGCGTCGCATCCGCAGCCGAGACGTAGTAGATGAGCTATTTGCGATCGCAGCAACAAATTTGAACTTTTGGGCCTTCCAGCTCATACTCACCAAGGACCTAGCCAGATATCCAACTGTGCAGCAAGACAGCCAAACCGTCACAGTTGACATTGGCATGGCTAAGCGGGTGTGGCATGCGCTCAGCTCTGGCGGACTAGCGATTGGAGTCGAAAAGCGGGACAACCGCATACGAAATAGTGCCTGGTGCTTTGAGTATGGACACCATCGGCGTGCGGTGAAGCTAAACGGCAGGACACTTGATCATAGTCTCATCCTGGAGCTTCTTGGAGAGAAGCCGGGCATGGCGAAAGGGTTCAGAGTGCGATGAAGCGATTTTCGAGCTGTCAAGATTGGACAACGGATGTCCCGAACGAGAAGCTCCAATTGACGTAATACGAGCGGCTTGAGATCAGTGAATCCAAGATCAGTACGTAGAACCATGCAATGGATCGAGATATTCAGTTCAAAAATACTATTGTTTTACATACTATCATATATGTGCAAATCTACGCTCCCTGCAAGAGTGGAGGAGCTTTAATGCCTCTTGCCAGTGATACCAGCCAAGAAGCCATCGTACGCAGGCTTCCTCTGATAGTTCTCGTCAAACAGTAGCGCTGAGCCCTCGCCAGCAAAGACACCCGGGATCCAGGAGTACCTGTCAGAGAGACCCCAGACAGTCATACCAACGCATTTCTTGACAGCCAAGCAGCTAGCGGCCATACGCTTGTAAGTAGCAACCTGAGCAGCGGTCTTCTCTGGGGTGACCGGGGTGTTCAGGCGGACATCGATCTCAGTGTAAGCGACATCGACGCCAAGATCAGCAGTTGCGCGAAGAGCGGCCTCGAGGACAGACTGTTCGGGTGCTGGGCCAGGTGCTGTGGGGGTGGGCTCAGAAGTAACGTGGCCTTGGTAGCCAACACCATCGATCTTGACGCCGTAAGACTTGATGAGCTTGACGATGCGGGCAGCGCCGGCGGTCTTGGGGCCGTTGAACTCGAGGTTGTAGTCGTTGTAAAACAGCTTGGCGTTAGTGTACTTCTTGGCCAGCTTGAAAGCAATCGGAATGTAGGCCTCGCCGATAGTCTTGTACCAGACGCTCTCGCGGTAGGTACCGTCTTCGTTCAATGCCTCGTTAACCACGTCCCATCGAGTGCAATCGTTCTTGTAGCGGCCGGCAACAGCCTTGATGTGGTCCTCCATGACCTGGATGAGCGTGGAGTTGGTGAAGTTGCCGTTGGAGACCCATGCCGGAAGCTGTGAGTGCCACACGAGGGTGTGGCAATGAAGTTGCAGCTTGTTCTTCTTGGCGTAATTGACATATCGGTCTGCGTCGTCGAATGTAAAGACACCTCGCGAGGGCTCGACCGACTCCCACTTTTGCGCGTTCTCTGGTGTGATGGAATTGAAATCCTGCTTTAAGACTTCGAGCTCCCGGGTCTCGTTGCTGTGGAAGGTCAAGGCGGCGCCGATGAAGCTGCGGCCGCGCTGTTGCATGGCCTTGTACAGGCTGTCATCCTTTGGCTTGCTGGGCGCAGCAGTGACGGAACTGGCGAGCGCCAGGCCGGCAACGATGTTGGAGAAGTGCATCTTGAAGTTGGGCTGGTGGATTTGAGTTTGGCTGGCCTGCGGATCAAATCCTCACGTTCCTGGGGTCCATCATATATACAACCCCACGGTTAATCCGTCATGTTCTAGCTCTCTTCTTCTCATCTATCCGCCCGTCGACGCGGTTCTCACTTGCAGCTCTTTAACCGGGCCCATGGCAATACCACGTCCAGATCATCTCCAGATGCGAAATATCGCCGTTGGTGCTGGTCGTGCAGCGACCCTGTCTCCGCGACGCCACATGCGGAGTCCCCAAGCTAATCCACAAATCAGCCGGCTTGGACCTCGGGGCGGCGGGGCGACCTGCGGCTCCATTGC
This sequence comes from Paraphoma chrysanthemicola, assembly GCA_020744225.1. Classification (NCBI taxonomy): domain Eukaryota; kingdom Fungi; phylum Ascomycota; class Dothideomycetes; order Pleosporales; family Phaeosphaeriaceae; genus Paraphoma; species Paraphoma chrysanthemicola. Next base: position 118,859 of record JAGMWG010000010.1, on the reverse strand, counting down.
CTAACGCCTCCTAGAAGGTCTGGGCGCAAGCACATTGGTTGTCGCAATCATTGTAGCGAGATTTGGCGGAGGGTTGCCCCGGATAATGAGGAGCCACGTGCGATGCAGGTCCCATCCATGTGTCCGCTCCGTCTCCGAGGTGTGCAATGCGCTGTACATGGACAGGTGATTCTAGATGTCAACAGTCTAAATCCGAAAGTCCAGTCATAATACGAGATACATGTCTAGAGAGAAGGATGTTCCTGCATGTTTTTTCAATATCGAAACTGAAAGATCCTGGTTGCTGGGTCATCAGGGACAACAGCAGGGTAGATGAACACGATCCGCCAAATTTGCATCCCAGAGATCATCATGCGCAACAATCTAACCATGCATGGAATGTTCTGAGTCGTGATGTTGTCCTTTCGTCGCTGGCAAAATGCGAGTTTAACCACGCAAGCAACGCCTCCTGATGCGTGAGCGTTGTGGCTTGAAGGCGTGCATTTCGGCAGTATCTGTTCTCCCGCAGTCCCACGAGTTGTATGACGACAAGAGCACCCGCGGAGGATTTTGCCGTCCAGAACAAAATGATTCAAGGACACTTCCGTGTAGGATCGAAGTAGCTCTGCTTCATATTACCCGTTTTACCGGTCCCGGAAACAACGACCGACTCGGCCAATTAGTCTGGTGTGGCACGGACACGATCTCCAAACGGTCTGATCAATGTTGTAGCCTCGTGTGGTCAGATTTTCGCCACCTGGACATCATCAAGCTGAACACCAGCTGTCTCTTGATCGGAAATGTCCAGACATGAACCTATAGTATGACTTGAAACGCGCCCGCTCTAAATATAACCTTTCTCCATCACGATCAACCATTGCGAGCCCGGTATATGAAGATTAACGCCTGGTGGAAGGAATGTAACAAGCACCTTTACGCACTTCACGACAACCCGGGAATTTGCTCATCTGTGGCTCAATATACGTCAGAAATTCCACAGCCAAACCTCAGATCCTGAAAGCACTGGCAGATTATTGGGTCGATAACCAGGAGCTTCATGCGCTGGTCGATCGCGCATGTACGGAGATGGTGCTTTGTGGTCGACTAAATTTGCTGACGATCCGGGCGACGACTGACTCTTTGGAGCTGTACTCTAGGTATCTAACGCGACCGATGAATAATGAACTTACATCAGATCTTTGTTTGCCTGTCGAACGATCATGCATCTCTTATGCTATGCCTGAGGAGCAAATCCAGATATTGCCATAGAACTTTCCAGTCCTGGCACAGCTGTTTCAGACTCGTGCCCTGATTCGCTCTATTTCGAGGTCCGAAATATCTGTGTAGCGTTCTCCCGCGTCTTACGGTTGTCTGAAAAAGCACCGAAGCTATACAGGCTCTCGGAACGCGCAAATGCGAACATGACGTAAGTGATAGCAAGATAGAGAATCTCGTGGTGAGGCCTGGTGCCGACTACGAAGCACTCGTTCAGATGGTGAGATGGAGTATGCAGTGGTGAACCTCCTCAACCGCAGTCACACTCCGCGACTTCGTCCCTTCACTACCACAGTTGCCTGCCTGTCGAGAGGTGACGGACATGGGAGTGGTTTGCTGCTCCATTATGCTCAAGAACTTAGTTGTATAAGCTCTCAGCGGCAATAACTCAAAGGGTCCCGGAATACTGCCGCTTCGATTTTTGTAAGACTATTATTTGACCACAGCCCTGCCATCTTGCGCACAGCGGATTTCTGCGACTCAAGACTGGTTTCAGGTACCCACGACAGACATGTCCAACGGTATTCCAGAGAAAGTGCCTCTTGAGCCATACATTGCACGAGCGTTCGGCCGTCCTCGGGCCAGAATCTTCGATCAAAGTGAGCTTATGCAAGCTCCGATGGTTGTAAAGCGTCAGATCAATCGCATTCTGACATATCGCGGGTGTTGTAATCTACCCCATCAAGGGCATAAGGACACGCTGTGTCACGGCTTCTTCCGTGATGGCGATGACCTCAACATCATTGCAGCAGTCATATTCTTCGCGCAACACGCTAGCGTTGAGGCAAAGTATGCTGCAGGTGGCCATTGTAGCCCAAACTATGTTATGACAGAAGCAACGCATAGTTCTGTTCAATCGGAGTGGTCTATATGGAGGTTGGCATTGGTGTTACCCCAACGACATTCGAAATCAACACAGCTTTGAGACTAAGATGTATGACGAAGCTGCCAAAGATGGCTTCTAAATCCGATTCGTATATCTGACTGGCGCAGACCATTTCGGTAAAGTCGGCAATGATAGATATTACCCAGGCAACACCATGGTCGTCGGGACAGGTCATCGAGAGCGAACGTTTTCTCGTGCTGATACAAAAGGCGGCTTCACTCGACTACCAAACTATGAGGAATGGTGAAAGCTTCCTTCGACGGAGGAGCTCATCGATCGATTCGGCACCGATGGTAGCCTGGCGTGGCTCGAGCAGAAATTGAAGTTGCTATTTCCCGAAGCGGCTTATGACCTACCCAACGTTTGTAAGTCCAATTACCGTATAACATGATCACTACTGACATAAATCTCAGCACATCACCGTAGCCACGCCGTTATGATGCGACTTAGTGCAGCTGTCTGGCATCTAGGCGAACTTCGACACTGCGAGCACTCCACACAGCAGTGGATACACTTTGTCCCAACGCGATTTATTGGTATGGAAGGCGGAGCTTGGTTCCTAGGATATCCAGAAAAGCAGTTCAACAAGCAAATCCCGTCCACCCGGATTCGTGCCATGATGGTAGATGTGGACGACAAAGTTGCGATGGTTAAAACACTCTCCAGTGTCGCGGTTTGCCCAGAGCTGCTTTTGAGTGTGTATAAGAGCAGAAGCGAGTAGAGCAGCAGAAGCAGCTCAACAAGCCCCTGCAGCAGTCAATCGAGGGGGATAAGAAATGATAAGCACAATGCCAAGACCGTTGTGCAGGCACGGACCGGTTGAGAAGGTGATGAAGATTTCATTATGCTGGTAGAGGAAGACTGTGGCCGGCTTTTGCGCACCCGGGAGATACAGGAGACCACTTGGGCTGCAAAGGTCGAGAATACGGCCTTGCATCTTCAATATTGGAAGATCGTTCTTGCTCCGGCGCGGCTCCCGGCACAGAGCATCGCGTTACAGCTCTACGATGCTAAACTCCTAGTGATGGCAGGACTCTATTAAGCCTGATCGTGTAATTGACAAATGCGGACGCCTTGCCACTCGATTAGGTAGATCATGGGCATCATCAAAGGTGCAGGTAGGTTCATCACGTATCAGACGAGAATCGGCCGGAAGAAAAAATGAGAGTAGATCACCTTGCTCGTTTCGTAGGATTGTACCAGTGATGAATTGTTCGATGATACGCCAAAAGTTCGTCATCGATGGAATACTGTATCTCTTATTTTGCCAAAAATATATGCATAGGGGATCGGTTTATACTAAGTCCACGTCTACAACGAGAGACACGGCTAAGATGTCGTCGGTGTGGTCAAGGGTAAGGATGATTGACTCTCTTCTCTGGGTAAGAGCATCGCAATCTAGAGAAGGAACAATGAGATCATACATACACCAAGGTCTGTATCAGAAGAGCCACTCGAATGCTTCACAACTAGTCGATATGATATGATGGAAACCATGCAGCCTGTGCTGTGTCTGCATTGGGTTAGCGCGGATGAGATGTCCGCAGGCTTCCCTCGTGCGACATTGGAGCCTTCCCCACTGGCCGTTGCAGCTCTCAATCCATTCTGCAGCTTATACTGCGACCTTGGGGGTTAAGTTGGAGGTTCAATCGCGGTTGATGTATGATGTTACGACTACTACGAGAATGCGACCGCGGTGGCTGGGCGGCGGCAATTTCCCCGCACCTCTGGGAGACGGCACCTTCTCTGCTCGAAGTAAGATTGAACTCCGCCAACGACGACATACATCAACCTTGCTGTCCACGTCGCTAACAAGCTACGGCGTCCGGAACGATGCGCTCGGCAAGCTTGTTCACAATGCGGGGATCGTCGTGGAGCCGCCATCTCGTGAGCCCCAGGCTCGGCGGTCTTGAGTATGACGACTTTGCCATGGCCCTAACTGGTGCGGAAGTCATCGGGCTTGCCAGCGACATGCTACAAGGCTCGCTGCTCTATTGAAGAAGACTGGGACAGGTCCTTGGCCAGTTTTCGGTACGTAAGTGGCTATGAGCGTACTGCTCAGGCCAGCCAGACCTCAGTTTGTTGTTGGACGTGCTCGCGTAAGGTCCACGCCCACCACGCCATTTGCATTTCACGTGCAGCTTCCGGTATACGCATCGCTGAGTGATGTCGACTAAATGTTTGGCTTGTGGCAGTATACCATGGCGATTGGGTCCAGCTTGGGACCGATCACCTCAGCAACGCCTACATCATCCAGGATCGATCGGTAAGGTTTGAGAAGACAGATCCTGTTTCGTTGGACTGCTGCCATACGGAGAACAACGGGCCGTGGGGCTTGCACGATTGGTCTTGGCTTCTTATAAGACTACTTTCTTACGTTCATTGGCAGGAAAAGATGCAGCATAAAAGGCGCAGACTGCCTTGGTTCGATGGTCAGCCCGTTGGCATTGCTTCATCCTCATTTCGAGCTCCCGAAATCCGGTGTTTACGAAGGCGTGAATATCATCGCCCAATTGGATTTGTGTAGAAGAGAACGAAAGACGTGAAGTCAGACAAGATGCGTTCCCTCATTACACTCGCGGTACTTCCTCTTTCTTCTTTCTTTAGCAGTACGGTAGCATGGCCAACGTACAATCTCCACAATTCACGTATCGCAAAGCGCCAGTCCTCAGACACTCCTCCCTCGGGTGGTGAGGAGTCGGACCCTGTGTTCAACGAGGAGTATGACTTTATTGTTGCCGGTGGTAAGTTTCATCCATAACGTCTGATTTTGCAGATAGCGCCGATTCACGCGTCATTATGGACTTCCAAGGACAGGAGCTGACAGAGTTCAGGCGGAACAGCTGGTTTAGTGTTAGGCAACCGCCTCACTGAGTCAGGCCGGTTCTCGGTCCTTGTCCTAGAAGCGGGTCCCAATCCTGAGCAGGTCCTCGCATACGAATCTCCAGGTGGAAACCAATTTATCAAGGGTAGGAATGCTCCAGATTTTCTAGTATGTAATGTCGTTAATTCCCAGCAGGTAGTGTGCTCGATTGGGGCCTGTTGACTACGCCTCAAGAGCATCTGAACAACCGCACTCTTCAGTATCTTCGTACGTAACGTTGCATCCGATCGAATACCCTAAACTAACTAGGTCTAGGCGGCAGAACGCTCGGTGGCTCGAGCACGACCAATGGCCTTTACTATGCACGAGGATCAGCCAGCGTCTACGATCAGTGGGCAGCGAAGGGCAATCCTGGCTGGAGCTGGCGCGATGTGTATCACTTGTTCGTGAAGAGTACGAAATTTAATCCTCCATCCGAGTCCGAAGAACTTTCAGCCTTTACCCAGGACTACAAGACATGGTCACCAAGCGCATACGGCAGCGGTCCGCTCGAGCTGACATTTCAGGGCTACGTTCCGCCATCGACTGATGCATTTATCGTCGCCGCATCGGAAGCAGCAAACATCCCGATCGTCGAGGATCTCAACACCGGCTCCGCCGTAGGCATTAAGCATGGAACAGCTACGCTAAACTCTCGCCTACGACGAAGTTCCAGCTACGACAGCTTCTACCAGCAAGCAAGGAACCGCACGAACTTGAAGGTGCTGCATGATGCACCAGTGACTGGCATCGTCATGAGTGAGGCTTCTGAGAATGGTACCTCACCGCGCGCGATTGGAGTGAGTTACATCAACCAAAGGACGGGCTTTGTCAGCCAGGCAAGGGCGCGGAATGAAGTTATTGTGAGCATGGGCGCATTCCACTCTCCGCAGCTTCTCATGGTCTCGGTAAATCATTAATGTTCGAATTTCCTCGAACTATGAAGCTAACACGTGGCAGGGTATCGGTCCGGAGGATGAACTCAAGAGAGTTGGCATCGAACCTCTCGTCGTGAATGAGAACGTTGGTCGCAAGTAAGTAACGCACTGGACAAACATCTGGAAAGACAGCTTACGAAGACTCAGCCTCAATGATCATTCCGTCTTCAGCATCATGGCCCGAGCCCAACAAAACGCCTCCACGACTGAGATGTCGCGGACGCCCGAGAACTTACGTGAGGCTCAGACACTGTATTACACGAATCTTACAGGTCCATACACAGCGCCGTCTGGAATCACGAACGGGTTTCAGAAGCTTACCGAACAGCAATTGCGCGACATTGGTGCGCAGGCTGTCATTGACGCTGGACTCGCAAATCAGACACACATTGAGTACCTCTTTGAGACTGTTTGGTACCCTTGGATCCCAACGCCGTTCTGGGCGCCACTGCCGAACGAGTCCTACATCTCGGTCACGGCGTCAAGCATGGTGCAGCTTTCTCGCGGCACTGTGTCGCTGCGCACAGCCTCTATGTCAGACTCGCCACTTATCAACTCGAACTACTACGCCGATCCCACCGACGGTGCAATTGGCATTGAGTCATTCAAGTATCTTCGCAAGATCTTGCGTCACCCCGCTCTTCAGCGATATACCATCGGTGGTTTCAATGGTGAGGTCAGCCCTGGTCCTGCTGTCGGAGATGACGATGATGATGCTATTCTGGAGTATATCCGCGCCAACACGATTCCCAATTGGCATGCGACTGGTACAAATCAGATGCTACCACTTGAGGATGGAGGCGTTGTGAACCCAAGACTGCAAGTCTATGGTGTGGACAATTTGAGGGTCATTGACTGTAGTATCGTCCCTGTGTTGCCCGACGTCAACATTCTCGCATCCATCTATATGCTCGCAGAAAAGGGCGCCGAGATGTTGCGTGAAGACTGGGGTGACGACGGTTACTAGATGATCAGGACACATACATAGCATTTCTTACTTCAATCGGCCATACATATTTCAGCACCCGAACTTCCGAACTGCTCGTACAACTAACCACACTTGTACTCCATGATCGATTTCCTACTGTTGCAACGTCTCGTGGGCTATGTTGTACACGCACAAAAGCACGCCATGCCACGGCCGCCGTACCCGTTGTCACACTGTGGCCAGAAAAGCTTGAAAAATACCATGACTATGTTGACGCATCTCGATGGTAGCCGTGTATGCGAGCCCAGAGGTAACGACCAAGCACGTACAAAAATGGGCATCGTCGATGCTTTGTGCCACGAGTTCGTATTCCTAAAAACGGGTTGCAGCTTTGCGGGAGTAGGAGATGGGTATATAAGTTGAAAACGGGGTCGCTATGGAAGAGAAGTTCGTAATCATGTTTGGCATTTGTCAACTTGAGTTGAGATGGGACAAGAACCGTCCCTACCACGCCAAGGAACTCAAATCAAAGTCATTGGTGCTGGCCTTCCGCGGACTGGAACGACCTCGCTCGCTCTAGCTTTAGCCATGTTACTCGGCGGACCCGTTTATGATGGCGGAACGCAGCTCTGGCACGGAAAGCCTGGAGACTGCACTGATCTGATCAAGGTGTTGCGGAAGACGCCAATCAAGTCGTCGGCAGACAAGGAATTTATTCTCAAGACATTGGAAAGAATCATGGGTGGGTACATTGCGACTACCGACACACCTGGTGCGCAATTCGTGCCGGAGTTGCTTGAGCTATATCCAGACGCAATGGTTATATGCACAGTACGCGACCCTGATGAATGGGCGCACAGCATCAAGCAAATTGTTCGCGCCTCGGTCACACGCTCGTTTGTACTGTCGCTCATTCTACTCCCGCTACCTGGGTTGCGCCACTTCACATCCTACACCTCCGCCCTGCGAGAAGGTCGCTGGGGCGAGCTATACATACGACCGGGCGAAGGGACGAGTGGGGCTTCACCACTAGCTTGGTATGAGCGGCATATTATGTGGCTAAAGAAAGTCGTGCCGACGAAACAGTTGGTATTCTATGATATAATGGATGGTTGGGAGCCGCTTTGTAAGGCACTCGATGTGCCCGTGCCAGTTGGTGTGGAGTTTCCGAAGCTGAACGATGCGAAGAGTGCAGATGAGTTTGCGAAGAGGAGGATCAAACGGGGTGTATTGGCTTGGGCGACTATTTTGGGATCGTGTGTAGTAGTTGCAGCAATTTTACTTTTGCTGTTGTTTCGTTGGACTGGGTTCAGAAAGTGATTAGAGTTGCCAGGGGACCGAGGCGTACGATATGTTGTTTGTTTTGTTCGTTGCCATCAATACTTAAGCCTGTCTGATTCCGTAGAGTGTCATTTTCTTGCGAAATGGCTCATAAAATTGTGTTACAGATCTCCAAGATGATGAGCATGTGAAAGTTGATCGCTCCCTCGTCAGCCGCAGTGACGCGTATGACATGAAAACAAGCACATCGTGCATCAAAGCGAGCGAAACAGATCCCAGAGTTACAACTCAACGGTGTGGGGCAATTTGCCCAGATTTCAAGGACACTATGATGGTGTGGTTTTGGTCCGTGATGGCTCTAGAGACGGAAAGCACTCCTCCGTCAGTTCGTCTGGCCTCGCACTCTTTTGAGGGATCAGGAGGTCATTGCGGTCTTTTTATTTCTCCTAACGCCCTGACGATGCTGCCCGTGCCCGGCTAAAGCCCGGAGGGAGGGGTGTCGCCTGTGGTCACTCACCTTGCAAACAGCCACCTGCAGTACTAGCGCCGCCAAGACTGCTGGCAATACTTAAACACCGCGCCCCTCCTTGTTGCTCGGGAGCTCTGCAAGTTTTTCCCACCCCACCCCTATTGTTCGACTTTGCTAATACCCTCGCAGCTTTGCCTTTTGGCTTAGATCAAGTGTAGTATCTGTTCTTTTCAGTTTAATCTCTGAAGTAAGTCAAACATCTCTCTTCACTCGACCTTTGACTAACCCGAACTTTAGACGTTCCTACGGGAACATTCAAGATTATTCTTATTTTTGAAACCAGCAGCTGGCTCCCTGGGCTTGCTCATAGTCAGCTGCACAGTGTCTCTTCTATCGCACTTCCTGAAGAGTACGCGACTTTTTCATTGAATGTGTTTGCCATTGGCATCGCATCGAAGAAGAAGATCCGGATCAAGTTTGCCATTGTATCTCGGAATGTTGACCTCTCTGTCCGAGCTTTTCTACTGGCGCGATGTCACGGTCAACGGCCTTCGCGTTGAAAACAGGCCCGACTCACACTCCGTCCTCCCAACTATAGCGGTGTCTTAGTCGACGCGGTTTGTAGTGAAGATGCAACTACTGGTGTTGTTGGGAAGCCAGGACCGTGTCCAAACACGTCAATCTCCTCAGCAACTGACGTACTCATAGACTTTTCCCTCCGCCTCAGAATTCTTGGCTGCAGCGGCAAAAAGAGAGGGTGTCGTGAAGACATCCAGACCTCCGCGATATGGTAAAGCTAATTCACTCAGTCTGTAGCGTTCGGTACACCGCTTGCTCCCTAACATCATGTCTAAGCAATTCCAATGCACTTAACGCTCACACCCTCATTATGATGCTGATCATCAGAAGGATTCAGACGCAGCTGAGAAACGCCGCTTCGCATCGAGAAGTATCGCTTGCAAGGCTAGCTGTGACAACCCAAGATCCCGCTCCATCACATTGATATGATGAGCTAGATATCTCCGCACTAATGATTGAATCAACTTACTATATGTTCAAACATGTGAATCCATACAGGCTGGCGTTAATGGAATTGCCTCACTGGTCAATGAACAAAACTCGGGTTTGCGTTCAACTGCCGTTAGAAGCCGTTAGAAAAACCAGAGAAGATGAGCAGTGAATGCAACAAATCTCAGCAGCTAAGCAAGCGGAAGAACTGCAGAAGGCCAAAAAGGCCGCCAGACATGAAAGTTTTCTGCAGCGTACTGAAAGTAAACAGCGGGTCGAGAATACATATGAGCAGCAGTATGGGTCTACAGCTGGTGAAATGCACAGAGCGTCCGCGTCAATGGAGCCTACGCGTAAGAAGGAAGAGTTGGAGGCTATGCTTGGCAGGTGGTTCCGGGATCGCTCCATTTGTGTATGTCGAGTACGTCTAAGTGCAAGACAACGAAGGCATTGAACATTTTTTACAAAATCAACTGTTGTAATTGTCTTTTATTGCTTAAGTGTACCAATATAAAGTACAATCACTACTAATCTGTGCAGGAAGCTTTTTCATGCAAACTAAGAGTAGTTAGGCCAGTACTACACCTAGTTCTATTCTCTTTGCTTACGACCTCCGACTAGCCTGTCTATGTCCCCGCCTGTGCAGCTGCAATTTGTTGCGTCACTTTAAAGACATTAACATTTCCATCCCAAGCAGTCGTTCCCCCATCGATGACTAGGGACTGGCCAGTGATGAATGAGGCATCATCGGAAGCCAGAAACAGCACACCTCGACCAATCTCTTTCGGATCAGCTCCACGGCCAAGGGGAACACTATCCAACAAAGCCTCGTGAAATATCGGATTCGCTCGGGCAGCCAGAGTCATTGGCGTTTCCATGTATCCTGGACACACAGTTCACTCTAATCCCTTCTTTTGCATGATCGAGAGCCATGGTGCGTGTCAAATTTACCATGCCGGCTTTCGACGCAGTGTACGCAGACATGCCATAGTCACCACCCGTTGCTGAGATGCTTGCAGTCGATACAATCGACCCTTTGCCTTGTTTCCTCATATGTGGGATGGCGGCTCTTGCGAGGTAGAACAGGCTGCTTAAGTTCGTCTGTATGACAGCATCGAAAGTAGCAACATCGAGATCTACTACTGATGTGACTTGAGCAATTCGACCTGCGTTATGGAAAAGGACATCCAGACGACCGAATTTCTCGACACACGCTTGTATCGCATTTTCGCAGTCTGAAGCGTTCGAAACGTCGCATTTTTGGAAATAGACGTCTGGACTGTCTAGGCGCTCCAGGATATCACGTTGTTCGAGATCGGTTATGAAGACTTTGGCGCCTTCTTGAAGAAAAAGTTCAGCGGTGGCTGCGCCGAGACCTGATGAGCCACCAGTCACGAGGACTACTCTGTTAATGAAGCGGTGGGCAGTCATTGTAATCGAAGACGTGTCTAGGAAGAATGTAGGCGAGAACTGGATGTCTTCTTTTCCGCGGCCGTCATCGCATTTATGTAGAACATGAGACGTTAACGACATGCCGGCTAGGTGGCTCTTTCAATATCCGCCATCGTCCGGAATGTAGTGTGATCCTGCAGCAGCGACCATGGTATTGCTTTGCGGAGATACCTCCACTGGTACTAGTTGGCGTACCACATGCGGGGAAAAGGCAAGCTTTCTGATACGCATTGAACGGCCTTGATATTATGAACCTGCGTACCCGGGATTCGGACCTTCGGACTTCCCGGTTCGACTTGTACATCACCCTCACTTCGACTTTGACCTCGGCGAAATGTAGTCAGCCGGTGGGAACGGGAAAGTGCTGGCAAGGTCTGAAGAGATGCGGCCTGTTCAACATAATGGACTGGCTCGACAGAGGTAAGGCAGCTATTTCAACCTCGAACTGCCGCATCCAGGCGTTCCCGCCATGAGTGCAGGGATCCAGGCGACCGTCTTCAAGAATGTCTTTGGAGGCTCAAGTTCACATCGAAACAATTGCAGCATGCATCCAGTCCACTCTCTGTGCATTCTCTTGCCTTCATTCATGATATGTCAACGCCAAGCTACTCGGCCAGGTCGGCCCGACACCGGCAGCATATAATGGTCGCCCAGGACCAAGACCTACTCATGCTGCGAGACAATAGATGGAGACGTCCGGCCACCTGAATCTTCAACAAGACTGAATACATCTGCCCAAATTGAATCAAGATACTCGATGACGATTGTATCAGTATCATCAAGCAGGTGGAAGGACATCAATATCGGCTAGACCTTGCAAGCGTGCCCCATCGAAGTATTTGAAAAGTGAGGATTTAAGTTACAACCGTGCTAACGGGTTCTGTTTCAGAAAGAATTTCACTCCTTCGCATTATTTCGGATCAGCCTGTCTTGCCCGCTGGCTCTCCAGATGTACAAAGCAGTGCGCCAATCATCGATGACTACTCGGTCAGCGGCTATACACTCTGCAACCCTATCCAATTACAGAAGTCGATCACTACTATTCCCCTCGTTTCTTCAAACAGTAAACTCCAGTCGATTGCCAGCATAGTCTCTCGCGAAGAATCTCGTTGGGTATTCGACACCCTCAGCGCCACTATTCTTCTCCCCTGGCTTGTCTGCTGCCTGAGGAGCCGATTCTCCGCCCCGCTCAAAGTGCTCCCAAATCTTCTGTCTCAGCGCAAGGAGCTCCTCGGTTCCGGCCACCTTGAAACATGGATGTTGAGATGATGCGTGCTTGAAGTCTTCGGGCTTGCCGAATGCGACATGCACTTGCTGCCCGGATGAACCAATGTCAAACCACGCGAGCGTGTCGCGCTGGAGCTGAGGGACTGGTCTCGATGTGAGCCCGAGCGTGTCGCTGTAGAACTCGCGCGCCAGGTTGAGGGTACCTGACGGCACGACAAGATTGATGTGATGTAGGCCGGTGATCATGTTGGCGGCTTGGTAGAAGGACGTCGTGATGGGAGTTGTGGATGGAGGGGCTGTTCTGACGCCATCTGTCGTGGAGGTGGGGTTAACGAATTATGACGGAAAATGTTGCCGACGTCGCTCTCCCTAAGCCTCCGTGACGGGGCAAAATTCAACCGCCTACAAACTTCGCTCGAGCAAATCATCACATGGAAGCTGGAACCCATCTACTCGCTGTGGGATTGATTGGAATTTCGATTTGCGCATCTCGCCATTGAGAACAACTAGGACATCCGCATTGCTCAACTCTGCCAACTTCTACCACGATGGAGATGTACTAGTAAAGTGATGAAATACCCATTTCCATTTATTAGTCGCTATATGGTCGACCACGCATTATCGATTGGAATCAAAGCACCATTGATCATCTTTGCCTCGTCTGATGCCAAGAATGCTATGCCACGCGCAACATCGTCTACACCAATGACTGGAACCGGAGTGCCTTCACTGTCTTTGGAGACATGAAGTTGAACAGTGGGACTGTCACAGATCAGCTGTCGGGAGAGCATCACGTGTGAAAACAACTTACAAGAAAGTATTGAAGCCCGCAGAATCGAAATGATTCATTTCTACCGAGTTTGCAATGTTTGTGGCCACACCTCCAGGGAGAACGGCATTGCACCTGATTCCTTCCTGATGAAAGCGCCATGCGACATTCTTGGTAGCGCCGACCTATTTGGAAGTCAGTCACTTTGTTGATGCGTGGGAACACACATTGATTAGGCTTACAAGACCATGCTTGCTCGCTGTGTATGCAATACCCGCCGATGCACCAGAAACACCAGCCTTGCTCGCAACATTAACAATCGATCCGCTTTTCTGATCCTTCATGAACGGCAGCACAGCTTTCATCAACCGGATCGGGGCTGTGAGATTGATAGCCATGACGCGCTCCCACTCGTCTTCGTGAATCGAGTCTGCGCTACTCCATCCATCGCTCACACCAGCGCAATTGACAAGCACATCTATCCTTCCGTACTGCTGATGGCACCGTGAAATCGCCTCGTCCACAGCTTTGGTAGCTGTGAGATTGGTTTGATGGAACGTGAATGTTTGATGCTCGTCAGCGAGTTTTTGTGGTATCGCGCCCACGTCGATGCCGAAGACGAGAGCCTGTCGCTCGAGAAACAGTCGCGCGGTCGCAAGGCCAATGCCGCTGCTGCATCCCGTTACGACTACAACTTTGTTTTGGAGACCTGATATTGACATGATTGGTGCAGTGGTTTGATGACTATACCGTTGTGCAACGGTTTGTGAAAGTGGGAGGGCCCATCGATGACGCAATGATTCGGTCCGAATCTTCACCGAACGCCGAATCTGGGAGTGGCGCTTCAATATCCTTTGCGCGTCGTGCATTGCAGAACTCAAGAGCGGTCACATTCTGAGACCAGTATGCTTGAAACCCGACCGTTGATTATCATTGCACCATCACCACGTTCTTCACATTACTTAACATCTCGCTTCTATCGCGTCCCGTCAACACCTGATACGCGCCATCAAATAATCTCCTCCATGCGATGTACATCTGAAGTCTTGGTCCACCTCCTGATCCTCTTTCCGAGGCCGTAGTACAACGGAAAAGCAAACAATGCCGGTCCTACCGTGCACGCAAAAATGACCATCGCCGGCGTGATCCATCCATCTTTGCTAGCATGTGCTAGATCAAAGATCCAGTAGCTGTACGAAAATGCAATGAAGTTCTTGCAGACTGTTGCCACCACCATGATCTCTCCAGATATGGGCTTGTAACAATCAATCGCATACGCGATGCATATCGTTGGGACTGTGGTCACTGACAAGCCCGCGAAGCCATATCCCCACACGATGATATGGCCCCATGCCCACTGTCGCTGATACGCAAGACCGCCGAGGATGAGTGATAGCATGGTAATGACCATGTAAAACCACAACGCAGGCAGGCGCATTTCGGCTTCACGAACACCGCCATTCTTGCGCGTCGCACGAGCAGCGACCCAATCGGAGTATGGACCCGCAGTCGCAAGGCCAATGAGTGCACCAACAGCAAAGGCGAAGTTGGTGTAACCGACTTGATCGGGTTTGAAAAGGTATGGTGGCGCTGCAAGAATTGGCGACTCGGTGATGTTGAAGAAGAGGACGAGATCAGCAGGTCCGGCGAGCATAAGTCCCGCCCACAAGATGATGGGATTGAAGAAGACCTTGATTGGAGTCCATGTATCGCGTACGACGAACACTTTCCAGCGCGGGTCTGGCTTCTGGAAGGGCTTAAACTGCGCTCGGGATGGACGACCTTTAACGATCGAAGGAGTTTCAAGCGAGCTGCTTTCTGAATCCTGGGCTGCGGCATGAGTTGCTTGCTTTTCCAGCTGCGCCTCAGTCTCGCTGTCATTTCTTTGCACCGTCTGCAAAGGTGAAATGGTCTTTGTGGCTGCGTTGTTGCGATGGTATTTTGTCTCAGGGAAAGTGAGTGCGATCAAGACGATGGAGAATGCTGACAGCGCAGTCTCAAGCCAGAAGAAAGACTTCCACCCATGATGAGCACCGATGCTGCCAGCCATCACCGGGCCAAGGAATGCCCCGAGGAAGTACCCAGTACTGAAAAGAGTCAGCCAACATCAATATAAAGCACGCGCGAACTACTGACAAGTATACGCCAGTCCACAATCCGCGCTCATGCAAGAAGAACACATCCGCAATCATCTGTACCGGAATAGTTTCGCTTGTTGCGCACACGAGGCCGTTCACTGCACGCGCAGCAAGAAGGCTACGGTGCGAAGTCGCCAGCGCTTGCCAGATACAAGTTAACATAATCAACACCGAGAAGACCAAGCTAATAGCGCGACGTCCAAAGATGTTGCTCAGCGGCACAATGAAGAAGTTGGCGAAGCCGAGTGTGATGACGGTGATACCCGTCAACAATGAGAGCTGGTTGTTGTTGAGATGAAACTCCTTTCCGAGTAGAGGAAACATGGGCGCAATGGACAACGCGCCAGTAACAGATATCCATGTGAAGAGCCATTGGCTTGTCATAACCATGACTGTGAAAATCGGTCAACATCTCATCGAAAAGGGAAGAAGAGCAACTCACGCTTCCAAGGCTTCGACCAGTTCAGTGGATCTTGAGGGTCAGAAGAAGGCCGAGGAACTAAAGTCTTCTTTGCAGTCCCATCTTCGCTCATAATTTCCGTCCCCGGGATGAGTTCAACATTCTGATGCGTCGCCATTTCGAAAGGTGTCAGTCGTTGGAACTAGAAGAGCGTACCCAGGTTTTGGAGGGGGCCATGCTGGTATCTTATACACATCGCGCTCAACCCCCATGCTCCAGCTCTATTCTCCGCCAGTGGACCATGGATCAGCATTGTTGTCACAGTCTTGGCGAGCTTTCGGAGAATGCGTGCAGCAATCGGACTCATGCAGTGACACACATCACCTCGGACGGGATCAGCATCATGCACCAACAATTCCGACTGCTTTATGGGAAATGTACCCAGAGGTTCAGCAATCTAGATGGCTCGTGCAAGCTTGAAGTGTCACCATCTAATTGGTCTCAGCGACGCTTCTGGGCCAGCTGGCTTGCCGATTGGCCGCCTGGTCTTTCCTTTCGTCGAAGCAATGTCAAGCAAGGTCTGACAAGTCTCGGCAAATAGTCACCGTGCTGAGTTTGCAGACAGCTTTTCGCGATGATCAACATGTAGTATTACCACATGCATGGGTGCGTGGTGGCTCGACATGCATGCACACTTGCATGGTACAGCGGGTCTTATGCTATTGACGGTAAGCTCCAGCGCATCACTCAGCTAGATATTGCTGCGTCTTGGACAACGAAAATCGCTATGTCCGGGTAGTCGCAGCAAACCACGCGCTCATGAAAAGTCACCTCGATCCAGCTTAGATCTTTGCGCCTTCGGCCTAGAATCATTGTTCTCCAGACAACAATCAAGCACAAGAGTCATAATGGTCACAGTTGAGCAAACCGCCATTCTGCGGACCATGCGCGGAGACCCATGATGCAGGCTGTGGCACTCGGAGCAAGCATCGGAGAATGCGGGGACGCGAGCTGCCAGCGATCACGACCCACCAATATAAGCTTATCGACACCTCACCTCGCCAGGATTGGCTATTCTCTCTTCAATTCAACGGGGAGCATGGGTTTTATTTATGGCAGTGATGCACAACATTTCCTTCAGCCGAAATTACTGGATGACAGAATACAGTGTTGCAAACTACAGCTTAGAGGCTTTCTGCGATTCAACTTCAGACGATCCAAGAAAGATCTCTTTGTCCACCCTCACTGTACTCTTCCAATCTCGTCGGCTTTCAGGTACTGTTTGCGCTGTGAGCGATTTGGACTGTACCCAGCGAACAGCGATCTCGTGTGCGATTGAGTCGGGATTGACCGTCGCGTCGTACAATAGCGCCGCACCACTCACAATCACTTCAATGTGATCCAAGAGCTCTCTTCCTCGATACAGCAATTCGTCCTTTGTCGCTCCACTCACGATACTCGATAGGGCTTTTAGCCGTGCTTCGAGGATGGCGACTTCTGCTTTGAACGTCGACGAGCAAGCAGCAAGAACACGCCTTACCCACGCGGCAAACACATTGTTCAAAACATCGCCGTTGCCGAGTCTTTTGTCCAGCAACACGCGCACCACATCCTCAGCCATGACACTAACTGTACCTTCCCAGATCGGGTTGACCAGGTTGTCGCGATATATCTTCGCAATGTTCATGAGGCCGCCGTCCCCGTTGTTCTCGCAGTACCCAACCCCACCAAGACACTCCATGCACTGTCGGAGTCCATGAACGGATGCAACGCTGACTTGCGCTTTCATTACAGGTAGGACGAGGCGCAAGAGTGCAGCGACCTGTGCCTTGTCCTGCGGTATGAGTTTTGCGGCTTTCGTGTTTGCCGTCATTTTGTTCCAGTCTTGCTCTAGTGAGCCTTGAAGAGCGACACCAAGAAATGCAAAGTGCGCAGCAGCCCAGTACTTGACAGTCTCGTCTGCCATCCAGCGCAGATGTACGGGGTTATCTTGGAGAAGGCCACCACGGACTTTTCGGACCTTGCTGTACGCGCGTGCAATGGCAAGGCCACGTCCCCAGTTGGCAGCGCTGCCGGCTCCTGTTGACAATCGGGTGATGTTGAGAATGGCGGATATTTCCTTGACTCCTTGTCCCTCCTCGCCTATGAGGTAACCGCGTGTGCCCTTCAGCTCAAGCTCCGCCGTGGGCAAGGACTTAGTGCCAAGCTTATTCTTCAATCTCTGGGTGCGAACTCCATTCAGCTCCGTCTGAGGCGGTGCTTCCTCGTTGATGATGTTTACCGTGGGTGTGTTAGCCCCAACTCGTCTCCGCACGGGTATGTAGAACGCAGAGAGTCCGCCTTTCGACGTCTTCGCGAGCAAGACCGCCATCTCAGAATCTGTAGCACTGCTGAACCACTTAAAGCCACTAATCTTCCATGGACCCAGCGGCGTACCCACAGCATCAAGACCTCGCCCAGCTTTGGACTCTGCTTCAATGTCCTCAGACGACATGCGGGTTGCAACGGTCTCGGTGCCAGAGACATCACTACCACCTGTACGCTCCGTCATCCACTGCCCGCTCGTCCATGCTAGCTTTGGATCTCGAGATGTTAGTCTCTTATAAGCCTCTTGGAAGACTGTGTCACGACCAGGTTGGTCTCCTTCTGGAGCTCCCAGGTGCCGGCCCAAGAGCGTGGCTGCACCGTCCGTCATGCTCATTGGACATCCGGTCATGGTTCCAGTCGAACTCCACAAATGACCCAAAATAAACTCGTGTATTCGTCGATTGTACGTGGTTTTCGACTTGTCGTACGCAACGGCGACCACGCCTTCGGCATATCCAATCTCTTTCAAACGTTGCCATCCGGTAGTGGTCCACAGCGGGTCGTTCTTGTTTTCTTCGCCAAATGTGGTGAGTGGCCGTAGGACTGGATGGTTTGTCTCGGCATCTGTGGCGTGCACAAGCACTGCTGGGTCAAGAGACACGCGAGCAATGCGGTGCGCGTGCTTCGATACCTCAGTAGCGTCGGATGGAATGTACAAGCTCAACACTCGGTCTACGACTCTGTCGTCTGAACCTCCATTGCTGTCGTGTTGAGCTTTTCCTTGTCCCGTAAGCGCATCCCTTGATGTATATTGAGGTGGTAGGACCGGAAGAGCTTGGAAGAAGCCGGATGTGGAGGAAGATGCTTCAAGTGGTCTTTGGGCCATATTGAAAGCGGATCAATGTCGATTCGCAGACCTATTTTCCTATAGATGCGCCCTCTTCTCAAAAATCAAAAGATGTTTAAGATGTTGCTCCTTTTCGGTATCTGGAGAGCGTGGCAATTGGAGATGCATCTGCCTCGGCTCATCCCCGCAGCAACTAAAAAAAGGCAGATATAGCCGAAGATGACTACCAAGTCGGTCCGCGAGAGTGTGGACAAATCACCGAGCGCTTGATATAGGATATTGACTCGTAATCATTCTGTCTCTAAGGCAGTAAGGAAGATGGCGACAAAATTATTGTTCACAACTTTCTAGCATTTTAACGCGCTACAAGCCGAGTGGAGGCCTTATCCTTGACTGGCAGCACATGATGCAGCTCATCTTACGAGCAATTCTTCATGGCTCGATCTGGACATTTAACGGTGCCTCATTGTGCGACCAATGGATCATTCACAGTAGTGCAGACACGTCTCTTAATCCAGCGAAACAAACATCATTCGACCGTCAAAGTGCTGCCTAACAGCACCATCTTGGCCCTCGGTTTCAGCCCTCGTATTCGAGCCTCGTGGAACCACACCACGCGCACTATCATGTCTTCATCAAGAAGGTGTCCTTAACACGCAAAGTGTCCTTGACAGCTCTGCCATTCCAACTTATTCTGGTGCTTCTATCATTCTTATGAAGTTCGATCTTTAAAAGCTACTGCGCAAAATATATTGCATCCCACTCAAACCTCATCCTAAACAACGATACCACTTCAATCCGTCCTTTTTTCTCCAACAAGCCCATCTCACATCTTTAACCCACTTACTCAATCTCGCTCTCAAAATGTCAACAATGCGCGCCTACATCCACACCGCCCGCGGCTCTCCCTCTACCGTCCTCCAACCCACCACGCTCCCTAAGCCAAGCATGTCATCTCCAACCCAGCTCCTCATCCGCACCACGCACTGCGCCCTGAATCCCGGCGCCAGCATCTTGCTTCACCTCTTACCCTTTCTTTTCCGCTCCAGCCCGGCCATCCCAGAACTCGATTTCTCAGGCGTCGTGCAAGACGCTGGGTCCGACGTTGCGGAGATCAAAGTCGGGGACGAGGTCTTTGGTTCGATCCTCGTCGGTCAGCATATTAGAAGTACATCTGGTGCGTTGGCAGAGTACATCGTAGTGGAGCGAGCTTGTGTGGTGAAAAAGCCAGCAAATATCACCATGAGCGAAGCAGCGGGTCTTGGAGTCGCGGGATCCACGGCGCTGGAATTGATCAAAGCTGCGAAGTTGAAGAAAGGAGATGCGGTGCTCATAAATGGCGCGGCGGGAGGGATTGGACATTTGGTGGTGCAGATGTGTATGGATAAGGTAGGGCCGAGTGGACGTGTCGTGGCCATCTGTTCAAGAAGTAATGTAGGGTGGGTGAAAGAGCTTGGGGCTGGTATGGGTAATGGTGAAGTGCGGGTCATTGATCGTGAAGCTGAGGACTTGGTACCGAGGCTGGTGAGGGAGTATGGAGACGAGAGATTTGATGTATTGATCGATGCTGTGGGCATACAAGAAGTCTTCAACAATTGTCCCGGTTTCTTGAGAGAAGGCAAGCCATATGTGACCGTTGGTCCAAAGCTGGGGGAGTACACATACTCGAGCATGCTTAGCATGATTGGCACAACGGCAAAGAACGTGTT
Organism: Paraphoma chrysanthemicola; assembly: GCA_020744225.1. NCBI lineage: Eukaryota > Fungi > Ascomycota > Dothideomycetes > Pleosporales > Phaeosphaeriaceae > Paraphoma > Paraphoma chrysanthemicola. Next base: position 98,383 of record JAGMWG010000010.1, on the reverse strand, counting down.
ATGGCCCAAGATACTAGGTGGAACGCCGCGACCATATGTACAAGTCGCTGCTACTTCGACTCAGGTGTCGATGACAGAGCTGGCCGAGATGGTTGAGAAGGGAGTCTTGAAGGTTCATGTTGGAACGCTGGTCGAGTGGGACAAGACTATGGATGTAAGTGGGTCGAAAGATCATGAGTAAAGCTTCCTGACCAGATACAGGCATATAAGAAGGTAGTCAGCGGCCATGCGGGCGGGAAAGTCGTTGTTGTTGTAGGCGATTTCGAAAGTCCTACTCACGGCTGAAGTGTCGGCGTTATCGTCGAGAATGGTGCTGCGGATACACCCTCGCACTTCTTTTAAAGAGATATCTGCTTCCAAAACTAGATTTACAATATACCCATCTCTTTTGATATGTCAGGCGTCCGCGATTGTCAGGTTCCGCTGCTGGACTCCTATACGTCAATCCGTTCACCATCTCACCAGCCCAACCTCAGCATCCACGAGCAATCCATTGACACCATTCCTCTCGCACAGGTACACTTCCTAACTATCCAGCAAACAATTATCAACCTTTTCGCCTCCTCCTCGACGAGATCGCTCATCTCCGCCACCTGCCTTTCCACCACTTTACCTAATCCACCACCCTCTCCACCCGCCAAGTCCTCATGTGCAGATTCTTCTCTCTCCTAACAGCCACCTCCCCACGCTACCAACCACATCTTAGCCAACTCGCGCTATTAACCAACTCCTTTAGCCAGTCGGAGGGTTGGAAGAGCAGGTTTGCGGCAACTTGAGTACCTCGATGTCCATCGCCAAGGCATCCCGCAGCCTTGGCCCTGGGCTCGGACGTGCATACCTGGGTACGAGAATATGCAGGTATGGTGCTAGCGTAGGATATAAGTATGGAAAGTTTAATGGTTTCTTGTGGTTCTTACACTTACGTCTACACTGAAACACTTCTTCGCGATTTGTGCTCCAGTACACCAGTGCAATACCGACACGGCCGCAATTCGACTGTCGCTACACATTCACAAGCAAATATGAAGATCACACTCCTTCTCTTCGCGACGGCCGCGACTGTACTGGCGCAATCGCAGTCCAGGGACACCGTCTCCGCAACTGCGAGCGGCGTGTGCGAACCGCACGACGACCACTGGTAATTCCTCTCCTGCGCCTTCTACTTCACCAACGCAATCTGACCATTTCATAGGCACTGTCCCGCCGGCGTGCCTCAGCCCACTGTTCCCCCGGCGCTCGCAGCATCCAACACCCTCTCAGCGCCCGTGGCCTCAGGATCGCACTCCCACGACGACGATGACGAAGATCATGACCACGACCACGCTGTTTCAGCCTCCACATGTGAGCCTCACGGCGACCATTGGCATTGTCCTAGCGGTGTTGCGCAGCCATCGACTCGCCCTGCGGCTGTAAGTGCGACGACCACGCGATCTGTTGCGGCGAGTGCGACGGCGCCGGCCGTGAGCCAGTCTACGGGCGAGGCGGCGAAGATGGGAGCGGGCGTGCTTGCTGTGCTGGGTGGTTTGGGTGCTTGGATCTTGTAAGGGCGTTCGAATTGAGCATGTGGTAGGATTAGAGGGGCTCGCCCATGAAGCAGGGGTGGTGGCAGCTATTAGTAACCAGATATAGGCGTCCTTATAGTGGACATGCCTCAATGATAACACTGTCAATTTGCCAAATCCTGCAGGAGTGGTGTCCTCGAACGTACTGTTGTGATATCATGGTAGTGGTTGACATTCAACGAATCGAAGCAACATCTTCCGGAAGTGCGCTCGACGTGGTTGTGATATCCCGTAAAGTCTGCTGCACTACCGCAGTCAATTGTTGTGTAGCAAAACGAACCCAATATGCGAGAGTTCTATCATCGTTGATGGTGTTTTGCATGCTCGATGCAATCCGGTCGGGAAGGAGCCAAAGGAGCTCACGAGAAACGTTCTCGAGCCTTTGTTCATTTCTCCTGTAAATCAGGTTTTGGGACGTGGCAAGGTGACAATCAACGTCTGCAGCCTTATATTCGCAATCTCTAACATGTATGGTGATAATTCAGCTAATGCGAACAAGATGAACAACTTCCTTATACAAACTTTTGCATTTTAATGCCGTTTGTAGAATGTATTGCATATGGCTAATTGCGTACGGTTTCTACTATTCTCGGATAGTGTGATAGTGACGCGTTACCAATTTCGGCACGAAACAGCCCTCTTTCGTCACATCGTCTCGGTCAGGAGCAGACGACGCCCGACCGCCCTGGGCATGGCCGACGTCCCCAGGCGTAGTCGTCCCACACGGTTTTAGGCCAAAGTCCACCAGACGCGCGAGGATTTGAACAAAGAGGTTGTCGAAGAAAACGCGAGCAAAAAGGAACTAGTTCACGACACTTTGAGCTTGAGAGTGATTTAGAAGGCTGGAATGAAATGCCTTTAAGCCGCACTAGACGAAAGCGGTGCTCGAAAATGTCTCGCCAGATAGCAGGCAGGACTCTAACTTTGAGACGAGTGGCAGACTCCGCCCACCAGTTTTCACCGCGTCTCTACTATGATTCCAAAACACCAAACGTTAGCTGCTAGCCACGTGGAGGAATGCAGCATCGTTACTTTAGGGTTAGCTGTACTATATCTCTACGACAGTTGCAAATTCTCTCCACAGTTGACTCTCCGCTGGCCTCTTGTCCGTACTCCATGCTGGATCATTCTCCAGCTGCTCTAGCCAAGCCCGTTGTAGACCTCTCCGCTCATCCTCTCCTGCTCTTGTCCATCTTTCCAGCTGGACAGTGGCTTGCTGGCATATCTCTTTATTTCCTAACTCTAAGCTCCTTTCGCGTTCTTTAAACAGAACCCTTAGTGCATCTGGTAAAATGGCAAAGCGCTCGCCTATCAGCCATTTCTCGTGATGTGCCACGGCTGCGTGCAATGTCCACTCTCCTGCCTTGCTAAAGAATGCATCGCATTCAGATAACGGACAGACAAAGCTAATGCTCTTCCCGTTGTCAAAATGATATCGGTCCAGTGCTTCAACCATGAGGGGCCAAAGGCCGTATATCTGCAGCCGGACTAGCGAACTTGTATACTTAGGTCTTTCCCATTCGCCAATCAGTCCATTGAACTGTTTCATAGGCATAAGAACCGGCTTAGGATGCCTGTAGGACTCTGCCCTTACCCAACCGTGCCCTGCCTCAAGCCAATACAATGATCGCTGCCATTGCCTCAGAGACGCGGACATAGTGCTGCTTCTACTATCGCGAGTTCCCTTCTCCTCAAGGACGAAAGCACCTAGCCTAATATCCAGACTGCAGAACTGGAGAAGGGCTCTGAGCGCTTGCGGAACAGGCTCGAGATCCTTCCTCCATAGTGGTGTTGCCCGTTTCTGATTGATGACTACCCTTTTCGCATTTGGAAAACATCTTGCGAAGCTAGTCCAGAAGTGTGAAATTAGATCTGGTCGAGTTTCAGAGGTCACTCCGTCTTCTTGAGGGCAGATCTCCTCGTCCATACCAGCTTGGTATTCAATTTCGATATTCTGTGCATGCGCCAGAAAGCCCAAGTCGTGACATGCATAGCCCGGATAGGCTCCGCGCAAGATCCAGTGCGATTCAACGTGAAACAATGCATTTGGATTCGCCCAAAATAGCTTAGACGCTTCGATCCGGAGAGCAGCCGACACATGCATTAACTGAAAGAGGCTGCTTGCGGAGCAAAAAGTAAGCACGCGGTCCTGAAGCTCAACCGAAAGCTTGGTGAAGAACGAGAAGGACGACGCAGGATCTTGCCGGCTGGATGCCGTTGCACCAGGGCTGACGTATACATGGAATGGAATACGTTCCTCCCCATACATTGTCATATAGCGGCCCCAATTCAGTGGTTCTGTCCATGGGGGGTGAGACAATGTACTAAGGAGGTCGTCGACGTTTTCGCTGAACATAGTTGTAGAGAGGTGTACGGGTAAAACGCACAGGGGCTCTAGTACCTAGATAACTTGAAGAGACCCTAAGCGAACCGCCTTTAGTAAGCGCTCACTCGGCTGACTACGCCGTAAAAGGTGGGGCTATCATTTAGTTCGTGTAGACATTTGAACTGCTTCGATGGGACAAGAAGCTTACATCGCGATGGTATGTAGCCAACGAGAGTATCTGGGAATAATACCATATATGTTGCCTTCCATCTCTCTTCTTTACACTTTCCCGTGACTCCCTTACGTGATTATGTCCTCTTCCACGTGGTTTGGTTCAATCCCCAAGGTGCAAGTATCTTTTGTAGCCGATACCTTTGTGGACTCACATGTTTTTCCAGTTCTATTTCTCCTCGTTCGCCAGGATAAGTCTTACCGCAACGCGCACATTGGAAATACATGTGCGCTCGCTTGAGTTGTTCAAGAAATCTGTGTGGATCTTTGTATTCTGGTCCTGCGCAAGCCTTCCGCTTACATCTGACGGGATCGCGCTTGTAGAAGGGACACGCGAGACGAGATTGTTCAAATTCAGTCTGCCAGTGGCTTGCTCTCTCGCTGCGGGTACTGGCGAGGCTGTGGCTTTGCGATGTACTCGAAGGTCGTTCTGTTTCCACATCTTGCGACTCGCTTATTGTGCTAAGACCGTTGAGTAGAGAGCCGAGCCACTGTTGACATCGGTGTATGCTTCTGGGTAGAATGTCTCAAAGCAGGGCGAGAGCTTTGCCGAATCACTGCTATCGGGGAGTGACGGCACTGCGGGCATAATGTCCTTATCATTTGTCGCCGTTGAGTTTTCTAGGTACGAATGTTTGAATGGCAAGTCCAGATTACCAGTATTGAGAACATCCAAGCCATTATCATCGCATGAGTTGAGCATTGTCATCGCCGAATGATCGAACGCAGGATCGTAGTCGAACATTGCACGCGGGTCTGACATATTTTCGAATTGCTCTAAGCACAAGATATTTCGTTCCACCTCAAAAGTAAGATCATCCTGATGCGATGGAAAGAATCCCGTTTCCGCCATGGGGAAAGGCTCGTGGTCGCAGACAACGTGTGACGTTGTGTCCGCATCTTCGACCGGTGCTTGCAGGCTTAGCTTCAAGTTGAATGACTCGTGGAATCTCCATTGCTCGCCAGATGCGCTGATGGCACTGTTCCCATGAAAGCAGTATGAGCACCCGTCGTCGACGAGGTGTTAATTTAGAGCATATCCGCAATTACGGCACTGCCAGAGCCGCGTATATCAAAATGCAGTCACACCCTTAGACGCTTAGTTATCAATCTCCTCTCACACAAGCCCCGCAAAGCTCATCCTTAGCAACAGCGAAACGATAACAGCAGATCTATACATACCGACAACCGATGCCAAGCCAAACATATCCTTCTTCTCGCCCTCCCTCTTCGCTCCGGTCGGCCGCGTCGCAACAAACCCACACAGTGCCACCCTCAGGGCCGGCATGATGGTTGCTCCGCGCTTCTAGAAAGCTTGGGACCAAGACTGTTGCGGCCGAAAGCCTCTTAGTCATACTCGAGTGCGCTGTACAGTCATTTCGAACTTAATCACGAAGAACTAAATTGCATCGGTCATGTAGCAGGTATGTTTACTCAACATTCCTGACTGGGACGCAAAACATGTTGTGTAGACTCTCTTGAAGTCTACGCTCCACTCATGAAGGGCTTGGCATTAATTTCCCGCATCACATTGCCGGTGCACCGCACGTAAGAATCGGCAATTCTACGGGTAAAGCCACAGTTACGCGTGTGTTATTGTAGGTTGGTAACTTTCGGACGAAAGCTGCGCACATGATACGAAGTGTTATTAGTGCTCTGGAAAAGTCCCTAAGTACATGTCTTGCAAATTCGCAACACCGGTATAGTTTCTATCATTTTATCAATACCTACTCAAGCCAAACCTTACGACCAAAAGAGATCAAGTTGTCATCATGTTTGCTCAATTTGCCCCGACCCAGTACGCGTCCGTTAACGGAACCAACCTTGCCTACCGACGCTTCGGAAAACTCGGTGTTCTTCCTCTCCTCTTCCTCACCCACTTTCGTGGCACTATGGATATCGTTGATCCTCTGCTCGCCAACAGCATCGCGCGATCTCGGGAGCTAATTCTCTTCGATTATGCCGGATGTGGACACAGTGAAGGGACTATCCCAACCAGCATTCCAGAGTCCGGCTCGACAGTCGTTGAGTTTCTCGCCACGATTGGCGTCCCGAAAGTGGACATCCTTGGGTTCTCTATGGGTGGAATGGTTGCCCAAAGCATTGTGGTCGAAGAGCCTCAAGTGGTCAACAAGTTGATTCTAGCCGGGACGCAGTCAACTTACACAGAAGGAGTGGTGTTTAGTCGCCCGGAAGTAACTGAACTGGCAACTGGGTTTTCTCCTACAGAAGAGGACATGCTGCAATTGTTCTTCTTCCCATCTGAGACAAGCAGAGCTACCGGCCACGCCTGGTGGGAGAGAATCCAAGAGCGAAAGGTCCGAGGCGAAAACAGAACGGGTTTTGTCGATCAACCTGGTGCCCTAGCGCAGCGGGCAACTATGAACAACTTCCTGTCCAACCCGGCCTTTTTTGAACGGCTCAAGCAAGTGGACATACCTATTTTAGTCACCAATGGCAAGAACGATATTATGACTCCAACAAACAACAGTTACCTCTTGCAGCAGCAATTGCGTAATGCGCAGCTACACATTTATCCCGACTCTGCGCATGGGCACCTATTCCAGGACCCGAAAGCGTATGCGAGGCAGTTAGAGTTATTTTTGTAATAGATGGCTAAAACTGAGAGAGGAGAGGCCCAACGGTAGCTACATTCTAACAGACATTGTCCGGCTGCACGGTGTTCTACATTGATTTTCTTGTACTGCGGTGGATTTCTGATTTCTTTGGTGTACAGAAGCGTTTAGGATTACGAGAAGACACCTACACGACGGGAAGATAGAACAGAAAACTAAGAAAATTGATAAGGTAGATATTTAATAGCTAATAAAGAAAAATCTTCTTAGCCTTATTACTTACTTCTATATACTATAAATAACTTAGTACATTTACCATATTACTAGAATAAAGGTAATATTAACTTAATAATACTTTTTCCAATAGTATTTGAGTATAGACTACTACTTTAGAGGTTTTAATTATCTGTCTCGTTGGGGATTCCGCCTTACTTCCCTATCAGATAAACTCTCAAGCAGTTTTCTTTTCCCACACAATTAGCGGTTCGACTTTCACGACATAGTTCACCAGTGACCTCGGACAAAACAATAGACCAGTGAAGAGGATGTATCGATTGGTATAATAATATGCGTGACCAAGGCTATTTACACGCTTCTTTGTTGTAACACGCCTCCTAGCGGTTCAAATGCTAAGTGACATAACTCACTTTTTCCTCTGCTTCCCACCACTCTTCACCTGACTTCCACTCGCCTTTGCTTCCGCCTTCTTGGCCTCAACCTTTGCGACCTTTTCCGCATCCGGAACCTTGAGGCTGCGATCCGCATCGGGCGCAGCTGCCAATGGCCTATTCGCATCCTTCTCTTCAACCTCTTCGTCATCTCCACCTTGTCCAAATTCGTTGACACGGGTGTAGTCGACCTTGTATTTGTACGTCTGGTAGAGGTAGACAAAGAAGATGACGTCGTCACGAAGTGTAGCCAAGCGATGAAGCGTAGGCATCTTGATGGTGAATGCGAAGAGATCGTCGATGAAGGTGTTGAGGAACTTGTATGTCATGGCGCGGCCAGGCATATGGGCCACAGATTTGAGGCGGTAGTTGATGTAGAGTGACGGCACCATCATGAGGAAGCCGTAGGCATAGACAGATCCGACGAGAGTGGTAATGATGAACGAGTACCATGACTTGTGCGAGTCGTACATGAGCGAGTAGATGGCATAAGCAACGAGTAGTGGCACAGCGACCATGTAGAGATACCTGAAGGCAATTTCGTCATACTCCTCTGTCTTCTTCTCGGTCTCGGACAGGACGTGCTTGTCCTCGAACTGGATGGTGTATGGCAGAAGTTTGCCCTCCTCTGAAGGTCGGATGCGGACATTGACGGTCTTGGTGATCTTCCACGCTTCGATTGCAATGCCCATACCCTGGCCGAATAGAATCATCCAAGAAGTGTTTTCATTGTTGTCCACGAGGTAGAGGAAGATGACGGTCTGCATGAAGACGTTGGCAAGGATAGTGCGCACCGATGTGCCGACATTGTCCTTCTTCTTGCGCCAATGCTGAACATCGTTCTTGAACGCAAGCATCTCGAAGATCATGTGGAAGACCGAGACGACTGCAGTCAGCGCGAGTAGGTACGAGTTGCTGTCGATGAGAATCTCCTTGAACATTTCCATCTCCGAGCCGTCTCCACCACCGGGCGTCGGGTTACCAGCGGCGGCTGCAGCAGCATTGCCCTTGATGTTCTCGTCCATGGCGGCGAAGATGTTGAACTTCCAGTGCGCGAGGTTGTTGATGTCGACATTCAATGGTAGCGTCTTCACAGTGTCATTGAGCTCAATCATGTCCTTCTTCAGCTGCCAGAACGTGTTGGTGAAGAGAATGGGGTAGTACCAGCCATGCTGCCCAGATGCGTCTCTTGCGCCAGTGGACTCGAGCTGGAGAAATTTCCTCGGTCCCGGGTGCATTTGCGGGTAGGCGAAGTTGAGCGCATCGGGGATGAAGGAGATAGTGAAGTTGGGGTGATAGTAGTTGCCAACGATCTTGGGCGTGTTCTTCTCCTCCTCGGTCTCTTCCTCTTTGGTAGGCATGTCGCTAAGCAGGTTCCTCGTCTTCTTAACCTTCTTCTTGGCCTGGTACTGCGACAGCGGCCGGATGACGTGGTATGCCTTGCTCGAATCGTAGCCTTTCTGCGTCGGGTCCAAGACGCTGCCACTGTGACCAACGAAGAAGTGTGCCACCAGAGTCGAGTTGTGCTGAACCTCCTTGGGCACATTGAAAGTTGTCTGGATCTGCCTCTTCTGCTTGTAGTCGCCAAACCTGAAGTTCCGTTCCTCAATCAGCAGGGAATCCTTCGGCATCGACTTGAACGCGGGCGCCGCTGTTGAAGGCGAAATGTACATGAGGATGTCGAGGTCGATGTCGCCGGACCATATCGGCGCGATCTGCCATGGGACTTGGCTGTACTTTCCAGGCTCAAATGTGTGGGCGCGATTCTCCCAAGCGGGGACGACGACGTTGGCGCCTGAATTGACATTCGCGACAGCCGTTGATCCGGGTTCCGCAGGATTCGCGGCGGGTGCCTTTGCTCCGGTATTGAGAAAGTACTTCATGCCACCCTGGATGAGGAGGAAGATGCCAATGCTTTGGGCGATGGAGCGGAACGTCTGCGGGACATGTTAGCCATATCTGTCTGATACTCGCGATATGGAAGCTGCTCACGCTCGTTCCGCCCTGCTCCTGCTGCGCCGGTGCTGCGGCTTCAGGCATGATGGCAAACTTTCAGCGATGGCGATGAATTTGGCAGATGCGAGAGGGTTGGAGCACGACATCAGAAAAGTCGACGACGGCTGAGGCCACCACGGACATGCCAAGGTCCCGCCGCCCGAAGTGGCAGCGCCGCAGGGTCTGGCCAATGCGAACCCTGCGCGAGGCACGGGACGTCAGTGACGAAATGCATGTGGCTGAAGCGAACGCGGCATCTTTCCGACATGCAAACTATATGCAGCGATGAGTCGGAGCGCGTTTGCACGTGGCGTGAAAGGGCTCGCCTTACATGAAGCTCAAGACTACATGACTGGACGCTCCCTCGCCAACTGTCTCTATCTCGAGTTACTCGCTCGCTATCCTTGTGCTACTGCCCCTCCTTGACACGTAGTGCCCTTGAATCTGTTTCCGACTCCAATTCCGAGCAACAAACACCATCAACATGGCTACCTCTACAACGACTCCAAGCAATGGCACGGCCAAGCAGCCTGTCGTTTGCGTATTGTGAGTCTCTGCACTTTCATATAGCCGTCTACCCTTACTAACAGTCTACAGCTGCGGCGCCTCCGAAGGCACTTCACCCGTCCACATGGCCGCCGCGCGCTCTCTCGCCGAAGCCCTCCACAAAGCCAACACCAAGCTCGTCTACGGCGGCGGCACAGTCGGCCTCATGGGCGAAGTAGCACGGACCCTTGTGTCCCTCAGTGGTCCCGACTCCGTGCACGGCATTATTCCGCAGCCCCTCGTCAAATTCGAGCAGAACCACGATGCGACATCTTCAGACCCCAATGCCCACACCATCGACCAGTCCATCTACGGCCGCACCACTATCGTCAAGGACATGCACACACGTAAGCAGCTCATGGCGCGCGAAGTCATCGACGGCGGACCAGGCGGTGGCTTCGTGGCGCTGTCGGGCGGGTACGGGACGTTCGAGGAGCTGATGGAGGTGACGACGTGGAACCAGTTGGGAATACACAGCATGCCCGTAGTAGTCTTGAACGTGGACGGTTACTGGAGTGGTTTGATCGAGTGGGTCAAGAATGCCGTCAGGAGCGGGTTTGTCAGTCCAGGGAATGCGGGCATCCTCAGCGAGGCATTGACCGCCGACGAGGTCATGAAATGCTTAAACGAGTATGAGAATGCCCCCGGGAGGTTCAACTTGACATGGGAGGAGCAATGAGGCAGCCATTTCCGGGTTCGCAGAGACTAGGGCTTACCGTTGGTCCAAGTACCAATCGGAAGTATGAGAAATGGAAGTACACGATCTGAGCTCCGTGTCGATGGGGTTGCTTGCTGCGTACACTTTGAACTTCAAAATGATAGTCGGCGTAGCATCGATGAGGCATGTGCACTTCCAAACTGCGTTGCCAGATATAAACAGCAATAGATATAGATTGGGATATCTTATAATAAATATTTTATAGCAAGAGGAAAGTCCATTACTTTTGCCCCATAGTTACCGCACGATGACTTGTGACTGCTAACCGCCTTCGTCTCCCGTTGCTACCATATTCATACATGTAATAAACTATACATCGACCACCATGATGATGATTCACCACTCCGTCCCTATCAGGGGAAAGATGATCGCAGCCACAACGCCGTGCAATGCAAGGACCCTATGGAATCAAGCGCCTCAAAATGCTTACAAAAGCCGCCCGCGAAACATGTTGTGAGACTGCTGTTATACCTAAAATCCTGGAAGTTGAAAGCCGAATCCTGGCACTGCTGGAGGAACGGCAACGTGTGGCTCCGGGCGTGGGGATATATGTCGGGGGTCATTAGTAGCACGAGGCTGCTTGTGATATTTCGGACCATTGTCGTAGTTGCCGCGACCGCCTCCACCGCCACCACCGCCACCACCGTTGAAGCCTCCTCGATTGCCTCCTCGTGGAACATCTGTTGGAACTCGTCGACTAATGGCTGCGTTCTGTCAGATATAGACTTTGAATGACATCGGCATACTCACCCTTCGATGAAACTCCCGCGCCAATCTCAATGTCCGGCTCCTCAATCACCATTCCACCCTCAAGCTGCCGACCACCTGTTCCGCCATGCTCCGCTGTCAGGGCCCATTTACGGTCAGCATCGGTAAGCCTGGAAATCGGAATGACACTAATGCCGGTCTGATAGTCACTACAGTCACGAGGTCCAAAACCAACACCCCATCGAGTCTGCCTATATCAGCACGTGCTAGGTGAGCTCCAATATCGTTCTTACCTGGCGAGCCTTCGATTGCGCAGCAGGATCTTGCAGGTTGTCCATACCTTCCTTAGCATGAACAGCGTCGGGGCGAGTCAACATCTTGACGAAGGCATGGCGCTTTTCTAGGTTGACAATGCACGTCTGAACTTGGCCGAATCGGCTGAAGATGCTCCTAATCTCACCCTCAGTGCCGCCAGCACCACCTACAAACAATGTCCGGCTAAGGACCCGAATGTGGTCTCGCGGTAGGTTGGTGTCCCATTCAATGTACTTGGAGTTACCATACGAATTTCTAGGTGGACTTGGTTGCCGCCTGGGAGGCGAGCGCTGACGATACTCATTGCGGTCATTGCGACCACCACGTTGCTTACCCCGCCCACGACCGCGATCATTGCGTTCAAACCGACTCGCATTGCCCTCTGGGCCTGCATTAGGATCATAAACACCATACGTAGGACTTTCGCGGCGATTTACGCTAGGCGGTGAATTACGAGGTGGAGATTGTCGACGCTGACGGTCAGGCGACCTGCTACGATCTCGATATCTACCATCATTCTGGTCAAAACGCTCGGCACCATTAGTGGCTCCAGGATATACACTATTGGTTGCTGCAGGCTGAACTAGTGGCTGGTGTTGTGGGACTGCTGTTGACGGCATGGGCGGCAAAGCCACGCCGCCGTTCTGCGCTGCAGCCAGTGAATTCAAGATCTGAACAGCTTGCTCTGGGGTCATCAGTCCATTGCTCATAGCCTGAAGGACTTGGTTGGCGAGATCAGGAGTTCCGCTAGGTGGAGGTGGCAAAGTAGACTGTCCGTTGGCTCCAGGAGGTGGCGGAAGAACAAACCCAGGAGGTGGTGGCGGTACCATGTTCTGTGGAAAAGAGAGAGAGGGCGGTGCTGGAGGCATAGCATTAGTCTGAGCATTTTGCTGACCTAGACCCGCAAGTGCTGCATATAGAGATGCTTGGTCTTGCTGCGCTGGTGGGGCTGCTGCTACTGGTGGAGCTGTTGGCTGTTGGTTAATGTGAGCATTGTAGTTGGTAACAACGCCATTGCTTTTAGGTAGACCTGTAGGCGGGGCGACTGTGTCTGTAAGATGTTCAGCTGAAGCCACAGGACTGGAGCAGGCTGCGGTGCTCACTAGTATGGTTGCCATTCAGCATCTGCTTCATGCTAGCGAGCATATCGAGAGGGAAGGTCTGTCCACGTTCCCAGATATCTAGCAGTTTAGAGATCTTCTCTTTCTGGTTGTCTGGCGCGTTCTTGACAAGATCGCTCATCACAACCGGTAGCGCGTCTCGGGCCATCTGCACGCCTGACGCGTATGTACCAGGGGCAGAATTCCTAGAAACGGATTGACCAGCCTTCTTGGCTCTCTCTACCCATTGTCGGATGACCGAATCTACAACGTAAAGCACTCCGAGCTTGTGTGTGGCGGGGCTGTTCGAGTACTGCAAGAGGATCTTCTCGATGAGGACTTTATCGTACTACAGTGAGGGCAAAGCCTTAGTATGGATCCAAGGGGCAATGAAAGAAGTTTAGAGGCACAGTGCTACTAGCATACCTGAATATTGTCTACGCATATCTGCGTGATGGCCTTCACCTTGGTGGGTGTGACGCCAGGCGGCTTCAATGCTGATAGTGACTGCAGATGCGTCGTCAACTCGTCCAGCGCTGCCATTATTAGGTGTGTTGTGTCTGTCAGACGTGTGCAGAAGAGAAAAGAAAGTCCTGTGATCGCGCGCACTTAAGACGAGAAATTGTAGGGTGAGAAGCCAAGAGGGCAAACACGCAGACAGTACTCGAAGCCACGAGCCAGAAGCCAGAAGCCGAATCGGGCTGTATCAGGTTGTACGTAGTGTAGAACGACCGAGCAGGTGATGAAATGAGCGCGCGCAAGAGTTGCTAAGCAGTAAACTGCGAGAGAGCGCCGATGTTCTGGAGCTGAAGAAGCTGCAGTGCGCTGAAGACTAGAGGCGCGACACACGGTGGAAGCGGATTGCGCAAGCTGTCACACACTCTGCAGAAGAGTCGCGGCGAGCAGAGAATCAGAGGGCAGTGAGTGCAGACGCGGTGATGGTTGCTGGTCTATGATGCGCGCAGGTGAGTTGAAACCTGCGTGGTGCGAAAGAGCGAAGGCTGGTGGCACTTGCTGTGCCGAGAACGCACCGCACCGACGCTAGCACGTGACGAGAGCGAAATTCACTTGCAGAGTGCTTGGAGCCGCAACACAGCGTGCGCCAATGGTTCAAGTAGTCTAGGCCTGCTCTGCAGAAGGAGTTCACACCAATCACTTGCCGGCGCAGTGAATTGGGGATGTGTGCATGAGCATACCAAACCCGTCTCACTACCGTGAAAAACCCTGCGTACGGTACATATCTACTGGACCATTTCTAGTATCTGGAGATGAGGATCAGAGTGATTCTATACACAATACACAAGAGCGACGTCGTCTCCGAGACATTTTCGTATTTCAACTTCGTCGGGTGCAAAGAAAAGACCGAACAACTTCGTGCTCATCCACGGTAGCCCACGCATCAGTTTGAGGAAGCCTTTCACCAAGACAACCAACCCCCACAGCAACTATCTTCGTACGAGCAGGGCCAAATTCTGCTGAGATGCATCGGCTGGGGCGGGAATCCGACTTGTGGCCGGCCGCAGCCACGCGAACAGGGTATGGTGGAATCCCGCGCTATGACGACCGGCTGAGAACAATTTGATGAGCTTGGTGCTGTTCCGAGCTGGTCTCCACCGACATTTTCTCGCATCAACCCGGCGCACGCCTTTATCTTCTCCTCCACCCACCCATCCACCTCCCACACATTCTCCGCAATGGCCTCTGCACTGCGATTGACCAGCGCCTTCCGCGTTGCCACCCCTCTGCGGGCCACCGCCTTCAATGGCCTTCGCTGCTACTCCACCAAGACCACTGTTAGCGCCCTCGACCCGCAGTTCAAGAATCCTGCTAACACGCTGGATTACAGTCGCTGAAGGAGACTTTTGCCGCCAAGTTGCCCGGCGAGATCGAGAAGATCAAGAAGCTCCGCAAGTACGTACTCTCCCGCACGGCAACCGATTACAGCCATTGACATCACATCGCAGAGAGCACGGCAACAAGGTCATCGGCGAGGTCACTCTCGACCAGGTCTACGGTGGTGCCCGAGGCATCAAGTCCCTCGTCTGGGAGGTATGCGCCTACCCTGCAACTACATCAATCGCATGTCAAACTCATAATTGCTAGGGTTCCGTATTGGACTCTGAGGAGGGTATCCGCTTCCGCGGCAAGACCGTACGTTTACCCCGCCGACCCATTGTGTCTTCAATACTTACTTCTGTAGATCCCCGAGTGCCAGGAGCTCCTTCCCAAGGCCCCCGGCGGCCAGGAGCCTCTTCCCGAGGGTCTTTTCTGGCTCTTGTTGACCGGCGAGGTTCCATCTGAGCAGCAGGTTCGCGACCTCTCCGCAGAATGGGCCGCCCGCTCCGATGTCCCCAAGTTCGTCGAGGAGCTCATCGACCGCTGCCCAAGCGATCTCCACCCCATGGCCCAGTTCTCCCTCGCCGTCACCGCTCTCGAGCACGAGTCCAACTTCGCTAAGGCATATGCTAAGGGCATGAAGAAGACCGAGTACTGGCAGCACACCTTTGAGGATGCCATGGACCTGATCGCAAAGCTTCCCACCATCGCAGCCAAGATCTACCGCAACATCTACAAGGACGGCAAGGTCGCGCCAATCCAGAAGGACAAGGACTACTCGTTCAACTTGGCCAACCAGCTCGGCTTCTCGGAGAACAAGGACTTCGTTGAGCTTATGCGCCTATACCTCACCATCCACACCGACCACGAGGGCGGCAACGTCAGCGCACACACCACCCACTTGGTCGGCAGTGCTCTCAGCTCCCCATATCTGTCCCTTGCTGCTGGTCTGAACGGTCTTGCTGGTCCCCTCCACGGATTGGCCAACCAGGAAGTGCTTGTCTGGCTCCAGAAGATGAAGAAGGCTGTCGGCAACGACCTCAGCGACCAGGCCATCAAGGACTACTTGTGGTCTACCCTGAAGGCTGGCCAAGTCGTTCCCGGCTACGGCCACGCCGTTCTCCGCAAGACCGATCCCCGCTACGTGTCCCAGCGCGAGTTCGCCCAGAAGCACTTGCCCGACGACCCAATGTTCAAGCTCGTCAGCCAGGTCTACAAGATTGCGCCCGGCGTCCTTACCGAGCACGGAAAGACCAAGAACCCGTACCCCAACGTCGATGCTCACTCTGGTGTCCTCCTCCAGTACTACGGCCTCACTGAGCAGAACTACTACACCGTCCTCTTCGGTGTCTCGCGTGCGCTCGGTGTCCTACCCCAGCTCATTATTGACCGTGCCGTCGGCGCCCCGATCGAGAGGCCCAAGTCCTTCAGCACTGAGGCTTATGCCAAGTTGGTCGGCGCTACCTTGTAGATGCATATTGGGAGCGTGGAGGGCGATGAGTCAGCATTTGTTGACTCTCTGCAAGGATGAGCGGAGCTCGTGTACTATCTAGGCCAGAGAGAGTGTAGAGATACAGATGGGTGCGTTCGGTGTCAGCATGCATCGGCTTTTGATTGTCTCCGCCGTAGTACTACCCTGTGGTCGACGGCTTGCTACAATATCATGTCTTAACGTTTGAAATACCAATGAAATCGCAACTCTTTCTACAAATGGCACGCAGCGTGTAGATCAGCAGTGACCGCTACATCAAGCACGTCCTCCTCAACGTGGTCGAGTTACCCAATGAGAGGGACGCGAAAAAGCAATCAACATGGCACTGTTCGGGGGTTAGCGCGCATTCTTGTAGCGAGGTCGCTCAGCAGCAACATTCGTTGAGCTGATGGGGAACCGAAGGCGGCCCGTTGAGACGTACCAGTGCGCGCCATGCAATCCCGACATTCAACGAGAACACAACACCGGGGCAGCTGGACAGTTGAGACGAGTGAGGATGAATGCACGTTGATAGCACGTGAACATGTGTTGCCGGCTGCACGCTGGCTTTCACAAGCAAGTGCAGCTCTGCCCGAGGCGGGCAGCTTCCATGCGCCAAGTCCGCGCTGGTTGACAGCTTCAGGGCAGCGTCAGGGTTCAGGTTCAGCCAATCCCAAAATATCGTAGACCGACGCAGCGCCGGCCCACGCTCAGACACCGCCCTCGCAAGCTTATGCCCATTATTTTCGTGCATCTCCTTTCTTCTCTCTTCCAACACACACACGTTACTTGCGACGGAGCACCCTTCTGCCTTGGTCAGGCCCGTATCTTCGACAAGAGAACCCCAGAGAATGAGTGCAGCACCCGCAGGCGTCATGGCGCCGCCAACGCTCGAGAAGAAGCCCGTCAAGTTCAGCAATCTGCTGCGTGAGTGCCCCATAGTCGACAGAAAGTGAGCGTTTTGCTGATGCAGCTACAGTTGGTGCTGGTCTCAACATGTTCGAGTACGTACCCAGACCTCCAAACACACATGCTCGGAATGCAGCGCTGACAAGATGCGCAGAGTGACTACTCTGGGACAGGTAATGCGACCCCATCTAGGACCCAAACAGCATGCGAGATACTGACTGCGCCGGGAATAGCCACTGGAGGTCGTGAAGACTACCATGGCTGCCAACAGGGCTGACGGGTTCACGGGAGCCATCGGCCGTATCTGGGCGCGTGGAGGTGTTTTCGGATGTGAGTGCGGCCTTTCTACAACTATATCGCACTTGCTGCGCATCTCTGATTCTATACCTCAAACTCCTGTAACCGAGGTCTGGCCGTGGAGCGCCGAGCACATGCCAGATGTGTCCAGGGTGTGTTCTGAACTGGAAGCTAATGCGCGCAACGTGTAGTCTACCAAGGTCTCATACCCTGGGCCTGGATTGAAGCCTCCACCAAGGGCGCCGTCCTCCTCTTCGTCGCTTCGGAAGCCGAGTTCTACGCCAAGTCCTTCGGCGCTCCCAACTTCGTAGCCGGAATTTCGGGCGGTATGGTCGGCGGTTTGGCGCAGGCCTATGCCACCATGGGTTTCTGCACGTGCATGAAGACCGTAGAAATCACCAAGCACAAGGTCGCAGCCAGCGGCGTCAAGCCTCCAGGCACAATCGAAACCTTCATGGGCATCTACCGCAAGGAGGGCATTCGCGGTATCAACCGTGGTGTCAATGCCGTTGCTGTGCGCCAGGTCACAAACTGGGGATCCCGATTCGGTCTGTCTCGCGTCGCAGAGACCGGTATCCGCAGGGTGACTGGCAAGGAGGGCGGTGAGAAGCTCAGCGTTATGGAGAAGATCACGGCCTCCGCCTTCGGTGGTGGTTTGTCCGCGTGGAACCAGCCGATCGAGGTCATTCGTGTTGAGATGCAGTCGAAGACCGTTGACCCGAACCGTCCCAAGAACTTGACCGTGGGCAAGGCGTTTAACTACATCTACTCCAATAACGGTATCAAGGGTCTTTACCGTGGCGTTACTCCTAGAATCGGACTTGGCGTTTGGCAGACGGTTTGCATGGTTGCTCTCGGTGATGTGTACGTACACTGGTCTCATCCACAACTTCGTCAAGCAATGCTAACAGAACCCAGTGCCAAGGAAGCTGTTGAGAAGCTCACTGGCGACCAAGTTACCGCGAAGCACTAAATGGCGTTTGGGTATTAGACCAGAGCATGCGTAGACATTCGTCCCCTGCTAGACAAGGAGCATGTCGAGCTCCATTGAGACCATAGACATATGTTATTATTCGAGGCATGCTGTGACGTTCAGCAGTAGCGCAGTCAACTCTGAAGCTGAGAGCTGCAACTCACCATGAATTAGACAGAAAATGCATTGATTTGCAAATCAGACATGTGACGTGAGGCAATTGCTGATGCGAGCCCCAAAGACAGGTCTAACTTGAAAGCAGGATGAGACCAGATCCGCACCACGGACCTGGCGGAAAGCAATTATATATGCTAGGTCGAGCCCTGCACCACCTCCGCCAGCCCGGCGCATGACCCGTTCGGTCTCTGATACTTTTGCGTTACTAGCGTCGTGATTTAGTGGTTCCATCGCTCCATCACTTACGCACATATTCCCTGAGCCAAAATACAAGCGGTTTGATCACAGCTCGTACACTATCGCCGATTTATTGAAGCCAGCCATTTTCTTGTATATTGAGCTGTAGCTTGTGTGTTGACTGCGTCGGCGTGAATACACGAGCACGTGCCGGGGCTGCATGAGGAAGTGGCGGGAGCGGAACACCCACGTCACATCAACCACACAGACAACAACCTCGTCCCGGCATTCTTCGTGAACAAGGGCTTTGCGTTTTCTTCTTGTTCCTACAACAATGCCGCATCCGTCATGTCAAGGCACGTCGTCTGCATCCCACTCGGTGTGTCGAGCAAAAGCGACAGGGTGAGTGTGTTTGAGTGGTAGCACTTCACTTCAAGTTCGTGCTAAAGGCCACCAGTTCCCCGATGGAATTCAAGCACCAAAAACCAAAGCTTGGCGATGCGATTTGACTGCTTTGTCTAAAGTGCACAATCTGTATTTCGTCGCCTGCAACGATACCATCCATGTTCATAGGCCCAACTTCCCAGACCAAGGCTTGAGCGCGGACCCTGCAATCGTTTTACATCCACCATTGTCAGCGTCAAACCTGCCTGTTGGCATAGATTTCCATGACAATCACTCTATCACCCGGCTTCTTGTGGAATATCTTGGCAACGACGAGATCCTTCTTGCGACATGCGACGATGGCGACGTCGTCGGATATCGCATCGAAGAAATTCACAGAGCAGTGCATGGTCGGCTGGATACCTCCCTTGTGGGTAAGGTGCAGTCATCCGATCTGCAGATCCGGACTTTCCTTCACCGTAATGTCGGCGCCAGCGCCTGGGGGCTAGCTGTGCACCGAGAGGCTCGTATGATTGCAATTAGTGCAAATACTCATAGGGTGACCGTACTAGCATATGCCTTGGCCAAGCCTATTGGGGATCCAAAAAAGATTGAGATCGAGGATATTGCCATGGAGGAGGGAGCAAATGACTGGCCAGTATTTCGAAGGGAGGACCATATCATTACGTTGAGAGCAGATAGCAACGTGCCTGCTGTGTTCTTCGACAACTCTGGTGGCGATCCCACAGGACGATGGCTCATCAGTAGTTCTATTAGCGGACGTCAGCTAACATGGGATCTGCACTGGCCACGAAATCCAGCCCGTCTGTTCCAAATGGGCTGGTGTGTAAGTGCGTCTGGTCCAACTCGCGCTCCGAGGCCCATAATTGGAGGATGCCAGTGTCGTAATAAACGCGACTATCCCCACGGCGCTTGGGGTGGCATGTTCCTCGATCCGCGCTTTGTGCACGAGGTTGATGGACTGACTTTTGATGCAAGTCCAACTGCGCCAGACTTTGCGGATCTCGGCGCTCAGAAACGGCGCTTCAAAGCTCCAGCGACACCACGTTATCATTTCGAGTGGGACCTTGACGATATGCAAGAGGGTGATGATGAAGGGACCACAGCTGATACTGATGAAGACAGCCAGATGAATATCTCTGACAATGACTCAGATGACTCTGATGGCAATGACCCTTATCTCAGCCCTGTCTTGCAAGACGAAGATTTTTTACCAGAGGACACTTATGGCTATGTTACAGCAGCCATAGCAGCGGCAGCCGATGCTTCTGGCAGTCACGGCAGCCCTGGCAATGCAAGCACCGACACAGTCACACCCGAACTAATTGCGATCACGAACGAGGCGACTGGGATAGATACAACACCAGATTTGCATGAATTCCCAGTCTCAGAGATGTCAGTCGACGAGTTCGCGGATGCTCTGGAACGTGTTTCTCGCCTCCGCGTCCCTGATCCCAAGCCCTACTGCGACATTGCGACTACTTCGTCATTCCCTACCCCCGAGGTATGATCTTGCGCAGACTGCACTCCTTCGTCTCGATGCGTTGCTGACCGTGCCTTAGACCAATACACCTTGTCTTCTGATTACCAAGGACGACATTTTCCTCGTGCAGAGACCGCTCGATTCTGAAGGAGACCATGAAGACCTGGTCCTCACAATGCATCAACCCCTGCATCCTAAGGACCCCGGCTTCCACACCGGCAGTCATGATCGCCAATGCTTCCATACACAGATCCCGGAGTTAGGCGTCTTTATCATCGCCAGTCCAATCGGCCGTGCCGCCATATTCAGCCTTACTAAGCTACGAAAGCAACAACCAGCGAGTAACGGCAAATCGGTATACGGCTACGGATTCCAGCTGGAGTATATACTTCCGTTTGAGGCCCATGACGAGACGCAGGTCTGGAGTCCAACGCATGATCCGGATGATCCAAGCGTAATGTTGATGGGCGTTGCTGTTGGGCCGGTGCAGGGCATGTTCGACAAGATTGAGGAGGACGGAGAAATTAGTGCACCTAGGGATAGGAGGTGGAGATTTCTCATGTATTACACTGATCATTCAGTGTTGAGCTTTGAGATTGCGAGGAAGCGAGTGGATAGTGATCCCGGTTTGGGTGATCTGGTTGTCTGAACTCTTGCGCGAATGAATGCCAGGGTGCGAACTTTTTGGGTAGTTCAATTTCCAGTACCCTACATGACTACTCGATATTGGGTATAGTGTTTGGCCAATTGATAGGGAGGAGTAATGCTTGACTTTCACCTCAAACAAGTTCTTGTCCGCCAATTGGTTTCTCGTTTTCTCTCGGACGACGCGATAGCCATCTAATCATAATGCACGTCTCATTTTGGTTGAATGACTCGACGGGACGCATGGTGATGTGTTGTCGTGCATAAGGACTATTCGACAGTCCAACAGTGCTTGAGCGAGGGGTGGTTGAGCCATAAGAGCCGTTGAAACGCGACGTGACTCTAGACTAACACTGTAACTCTTCCTAAAATTTTCATTTAGTTACAGTTATAGCTCAAGCGGTAATCCTCCCTTCTTTTCCTTGCTGCAGAAAGAACTCTTGGACGCAACGTCCAAAGCTCACGACGACATTGCATACGAAAATTAATAACCTCCATACTACTCTGCTCCTCGCTTCACGTGCTGCTCTTGAACTGCGTCCCGGCAAGTCTCTTCCCCTGGACAAAGAGCATACAAGGAAGGTCTTTGCTCGACTGGTATACCGAGACAGGTCGTGAAGTAGTGAATGTCATTTAGCACTCAGGGCACGCTGCAAAGGTTCGTGCTACAGGCAACCGGTTCAATTTTGGACTTCGATGATGACAGTACGCCGGGTCGAGTGGAGCTATGCGCCATAGTGAACGTGAAAGAGGGGCAGGTAAAGCGAAAGCAAAATTTGAAGGAATCTACACAGGACGTCGTGAACTACGACGCATTGTTGGGGTAACTGGCGACGCCCCTGCCGTCCGCAAGCACACACGTACGCCTCTTCTCTATCTCTTCGGTGCTGACCTAGCAGCGAGAAGAGATAGAATGGCCGCAATGCCAGTCATTCCGCTAGCAAAAGCTGCCTAGGCGCTCGGAGTTCATGATGTGCCGCGTCACATTCACCTCAGCACGAACTCACATGACTGCGCGCGCAAACGACGCAGAGCTAAGTTATATGATCTTTATCCCTCATCGATTTCTACAGCGTCGTATCGGTATAAGAGTTCCCCACAAACATGGCGCGCAACGACTCAGTCGTTTCCAGCGCGCCTGAGCTGCCTAAAAGTAGCAATCCCTTCGAGGCCATGCAACTCGACTCTGTGGAAAGCTTATTCGATTCTACCATGGATACTGATAGCGCCGACGATTTCACCGATGTCACGATCTCAGAGACAGATATAGCCGACGATCCCGTCACAGATCTGTTGTACTCTACGGGTCATGACCTCGACAACTTCCACCTCTTTCCTAAGCTTGAGGCTAAGCACCGCAATCGCATCTGGCTCCTCGCCCTACCTACTCCGCGAACGCGCTTTGTAGAAGTATACGGCTACACGAACTTCAACGTTGCTCCGAAAATTCGCTATATACCACCTCTTCCTCCGCTGTTTCACACTTCACATGAGCTACTCCAACTCAGTATTGCGCACGAAGGCGGCGAACTTATTCGTTTCGCGGACGATATGCCAAAAACTCAGTTCTACTTCAACTTCGACCGCGACATCATCTTCCTCTCCTCGCGATTCATGACAGGTCATAACACAACCGAGACATTCCGCCTGCGCGAGTTCACCTCTCTCTTCCCGCCGTCTGTCACTTCGCGCCTCCGCCGCATCCTCGTTACATATTCCGGCATGGACTCGTACGAACGTATCGGACCTATGTTTCGCCCGCTCGTCAGTCTCGACATATTCTACCTCGGAATGATGGACTGGTGGTCTGGCAAGACGGTCAAGCGGCTCCTGCGAAAGGGTGTTCCGGCGCCAGACGTCATGGCGCACAAGATCGAGTCGATTGTTCAGAAGACGGAGGCAGAGGAGACTGATGATGATGAGGAGAGCACGGAGGAGTGGATGACTAGGGCAAAGAAGAGACAGGGTAGAAGAATCGTGGAGTGCGAGGTCCGGCTGGACGAATAGGGTTCGCCTTGGTTGGTTGGATGGCCGTGACGGGTAAGATTGAGGAGAGTAAAGGAATTCTAGAGCTGAGAGGTTCTTCTGGATGCTGTCGTTGGGTGAGGTTCTTGGGAATTGATTAGCCTTGGGCACAAATCTTCAGAAGGCTGGAGTAGCTGCAACTCATAACGAAATCCATCGATTTCCATGACCTATACCCAGGTGTTGTTTTGCTAAAATCGCAACATATATGTCCTAGATCATAACGTGAGGGGTATCGACACAACATGACAAGGGCTGAGCCCGAGCTAAAGCACGAAAATCCCAAATACCCAGCGCTCAATTTCGGCACATTTCCAGCATGGCAAACTTGACGCGCATCGTCCGTCCCCACATGGCGTGATCTTGTACCCACGGGCTTAGCGAGGAGCATTGACAGCAAAGTCTCCCTTACTCTGCCTCCTCATCACCCTTCCAGAACACCCAAGCAATGACGGCGACGCCCTTCAGCGCAACAGCTGTCCAGAGCGCACCAGCAAGGCCGATGGATGTGTGCGCCCAAAGTCCGCCAAAGCATGCACCCAGAAGAAGCAACACCGGCGCCGCAACTCTCCTGTTCCTCTCGACATTGTTCAAGGCAAACAAATTCGGGTCAGAGAACAGGTCGCAGTAGTTGCTCGTAAGCACCACGCTCGTCAACCCGGCATACTGCAGCGCACGTGAAGTGACGGCTTGCCCGCTCGACTGGAAGGCGACAACGCCAATGGGAACAAGCACCTGCCAGTGCAGTCCATCGGACGACTGATTTCCAAGCGTAACAATGACAGCCGCAATGACAATGAAAAGGAGCTGGAAAGAGTACGACGCGATGAGCACCCAGCGCTTCCTGGGCGAAAAGTAGCGATGAAAGCGCGCAAACACGAATGAGCCGAGGCAAAAAGACCCGATCGACGTGCCTGCTTTGACCCAGCGTATCCCCTCAGAGGGCGCAATGAGACCCAAGCCAAGGTATACAGTGTTTCCTAACAATGCGTAAGCATGATTGATGGAAATGAGTAACACCTGACTCACCCGTCTGCATGCTCACGAAGGAGCCCCAGATGAAGACAGCCGAGCTGTCCAGCAGCCCAGTAATGATGTAGCAAAAGAGGAGGACCAGATCTGCCCAATTCTTGCTCACGTCTGCAGCAAGATGTTTCTTCAGCTGCAGGGCGGCCGAGTTCTTGCCGGTCGTTCGGCCGAGAAGCGGCGTTTGCTCGTCAGTCGCTCGGTCGGGGCCGCCATTTGTTGGGCGTGTAGTCATGGCTGCTGAGGGGTTGTTTCGCAGAGGTCAAGGGCGAGTTGCAGCGGAGGGCCGATAGTTATGGGGATTGGAGGCGGGGTGCATTAACGACGGCACGGCGGCACGCGCTGTGCAGATCGACAGGGACGTGCGACTCAAGCTTCGAACTTTGAGCAAGCGAGAAGCAAGCTTTGGAGACGCTGACGACGGCACGTCCAGGATATCGCCGGGTGTTGCTACTACCACCTTCCGGAAACATGTTTGCGAGGCGTGTTTGCGACGTTTTACGCGTGGAATAAATGCCGTGAAGCGTGCGGGGAAGCGGCACTCTTTGCTGATTGATGGTTTAGCGGACGCCAAGCCATCAAGGTCATAAAGCTTCAAGTGTCGTCATCGGTAAATACGGCATCCCAGCGCGGAGTGTGAGCTGAGCACCATAAGACGCGCTGCGCCAGTCACATTCTCTAATTAATCAGTCACTTTGTACCTTCGCTCTCATCCCAATTGACTTCAATTGATCCCCAAGATGCATCTCCCGACCTTGTTGGTCGCGCTTGGCGTCTGTAGCGCGTGGGCCGCGCCGTTGGAGCAACAGCCACTAGCTCCAGATGGTCGCAAACACGCTGGGCCTCACAAGGTCAAGAATCCGTACAAGCCTGGATACTATGATGAGTGGGACCGCAAGATTGACTCTCAGGCCGACAAGTTGTCGCCTGAGCCAGTGGTAAGTCTTCTTGTTGTTTTGATATTACATGAGGCTGACATGCATAGCGCAATGGCGATGGCACTGATGTCTTAGGACCGCGCAACAGGGCGCGTGAACGACAGAATCCTGACTTGGTCCGCCCTCCTAGCACTGATAAGGGTGCGATTCCCAACATGCGCTGGTCGTTTGCGGACTCGCACATTCGTATTGAGGAGGGCGGTTGGACGCGTGAGACCACTATTCGCGAACTTGGCACGAGCAAGGAGCTTGCTGGTGTCAACATGCGTCTTGATGAAGGTGTGATTCGTGAGCTCCACTGGCACAAAGAAGCCGAGTGGGCCTACGTCCTTGAAGGCAAGGTTCGCATCACTGCGCTCGACACTGAGGGCGGCAGCTTCGTCGATGATCTCGAGAAGGGCGACTTGTGGTACTTCCCATCTGGGCATCCCCACTCGCTTCAAGGCTTGAGCCCCAACGGCACTGAGTTCCTCCTCATCTTTGACGACGGCAACTTCTCCGAGGACTCTACGTTCTTGCTCACCGACTGGGTTGCGCGCACGCCCAAGTCTGTCCTTGCTGAAAACTTCCGCGTCCACCCAGAGGTCTTCAGGGCCATCCCCAAGTCCGAGAAGTACATCTTCCAAGGCTCAAACCCAGACTCCATCGACAAGGAAGTCCCTAGCGACACCAAGGGCTACAAGAAGTCGAAGCTGCAGTTCACCCACAAGATGCTTGCTCAGGAGCCGCTCAACACTACCGGTGGACAAGTGCGCATCACTGACTCGACCAACTTCCCTCTATCCAAGACTGTGGCAGCTGCGCATCTTAACATCCAGCCTGGCGCGATTCGTGAAATGCACTGGCATCGTGAGTACTCCACTTGTTATACTTTCAGTGCCCTGCTAACATCGCCCAGCCAACGCAGATGAATGGTCCTACTTCATCAAGGGTCGCGCGCGCGTCACAATCTTCGCGTCCAAAGGCACTGCGCGCACCTTTGATTACCAGGCTGGCGACGTCGGCATTGTTCCCCGCAACATGGGCCACTTCATCGAAAATCTCAGTGACGAGGAGGACGTTGAAGTGCTCGAGATCTTTCGCGCCGACAAGTTCCAGGACTTCTCGCTGTTCCAGTGGCTCGGCGAGACGCCGCAGCGCCTGGTCAAGGAGCACTTGTTTGCCAACAGCCCCAAGGAGGCGCAGCAATTTGAGGATGCGCTCAAGGATGTGAGTCATGATCCTATCAAGGATGTGGACTGGGATAAGCTGTTGGACGAGGAGAAGATTGAGTTGTAATTGGGTTGTTGTTTCATGATGGAAATTATCACGATATAAGGATGAAAAGCAAAGATGAAAGGTAGCGATGAGTATGTTGGGACTGTAGGAACAGGTGGTTGGCGTCAAGGACGGAATGTATTATAGTCTACCCGGTAGTCTGAATCTTAATCGGTGTAATCATGCAGCCTACATCGGCGCATAAAAGCTTATCGATCCGACCCCTTAGCGTGTTTGTAGAGTTTCGGGTCCGACAATCCACTATCGGTGGCCTCTGCGGTCCGCCGGTGGGGAATTAAACACCGATTATGCACGGACGCTGCTTCTTGATTCGTCGATTTACGCCTCAAGGCGTACTCCGCTCCAGCACATCACCTCAAAAACTTGAAGCATAGGTGGAAGTCTGGTTGTTGGCTTGCACGATCGCTCGTATCGAGAGTACCGATGCACCGATGTTGTTGTGCTGTGACGGGCGCGTCAGTAGTAGTACTGATGTTATAAAGAGCAAATGAAAATGGCACTTTCTGCACTTCGACATCGCTATCTTCAAATACAATTACTAGAACATCAAAATTCTAATACATTTACCCACTCTTCTACAACACATCTATAGATTCAATATCAATCTACATCAAGCCGGACCACAATGACCTCCCAAGTATCAACGTCGACGTTGATATGGAAGACTGATGTCTCTGCTGGTCCTATCCCAGCATACGTGCACCACTCCAGCACATCCTCCCGAGCTGAACGCCCGATCGGTACGGTCTAGTTGGTTCCCCACTCTCTTCCATCTCAACTAATATCCTTGCAGCTCTCATCTTCCATGCTGGTGGCTTCGTGCTTGGGTCCTCAGCCATGGTGCCCAAATCGCAAATCTCATACCTCGCTCAACGAGGATTTGTTGTCGTAGTACCAGAGTATAGACTTTGTCCGCAAGTAGGCTTGTACGAGGGCCCGATCCAAGATGCGAAAGATGTGCTAGTATGGTGTCGCGAGGAACTGCCTGCACTACTGAAAGAGAAAAATGTTGGCGTCGAAATCGACACGATGAAAGTAGTGGCAATGGGGCACTCAGCTGGTGGACATCTCGCACTGACAACAGTAAGTCTGCCTACTTCTTTCTACCATGGACAGTGTATCTGAACTGACATCTCACCAGGGCACATGTCCTAATCCACCCCTCGCCATCCTCGACTTCTACTCCGGAAAATACTTCAGAGACCCGCACTGGACCACACCCCTCCCTAACTTCTCCCAAATACCCTCCTTGGAGTCATCTCACACAGACAAAATCTTCCAAGGCCCACAAGCAATTACCTCCGCGCCCTTGTTCACTGCCGCAGGACCGAATCTGTCAGATCAGCGATGTGCATGGTTCATTCAACAGATCAAAAACGGAACGTCAATGTCTTCCATCGTTCCAAATGGTGATTACACGTGTATCGACGCAACATGTTCGTTCAGCCAGAAGTTTCCGCCAACGTACTTTCTGCACGGCAAGAAGGATATATTCGTCCCGTACGAATTGAGTATCCGTGCACACGAAGCTTTGAAAGCATTTGGTGTGGAAACAGAATTGATTATGCCGGATGATATTGGGCACGCATTTGATTTACAGATTGATGAGGAGGCGAAGGAGTTCAAGGAGTGTGTTGTGCCCGCATTGGATTGGTTGGTGGGGCATGTTTGATTAGATGAAGACAGGAGGAGAAGGGTTGGGAATGGAAGAGTGAGAGGACAGGGTACTTGAAAGCAAGGAAAATGAACTACTTAGCGAAGCATTGGATGAGTGTTGCAGTTTGCCCACTTATCCGCATTCCGTAGAAGCATTTGCTGTTAAATTAGGAGATATCTATCAAGGTGTTTGAAGTGTATCCGGGCCATGATTCACAAAAGCGAAGCAGGATGAGGATATTGTAAATGAATGTGCTCAGTGATTCGTGGAAGATGCATTGCAGTGGTTTGTGCGTTGGGTAATGAGTATGTATTCTTCGAGTCGTTGTATATTCCCATGATCCGACTACCATGCCATGCCCTCATAGTTCCATATCCCCAGATCCTCTCGTAAGGTGCCTCTTTATCCCAAACTCCAGCACTGTCAGCATCAGCTTCCAATCATGCAGATCAAGTACTCACCTAGCAAGGTCCGTGTTAGGTTGTTGGTCGGATAGTGACTTGGGGCCGCAAGTCGTATGTATTGTCGTGGTTGATCGTTGAGTAGTGTCTTGTCGTGCTTTGGATTGTGGCGTTGCGATATGTCGTTGGTCGGCACTGTGTTGTAATTGCAGTCATGGTCCTTTACTATCCAAGTGCCATAATTTTCCCATGATATTCCTCCGTATATGTGGCTGGGCCGAAGCGCAGTCGTACTTACCCGGTACTTACCTTGGTGTAACAAAAACAAGAGCTTGTAGAGCACAGAGCATTTGAGCAGCGAACAAGATGAGAGTTGACGTACTGTAGACGAATCTGTCTCGATATCCTTGACCATCCATAGGTCGATGAAGTTGAGGCCACCACCGCGTTGATTGTCGTTGCCCGCATTTCCCTTGGAACAGCTTTCGGGTGCAGCATCGAGTGCTGGGTAGAAGTTGAAATCACTTGTGCAGCTGCATATGTTACTATTTTCGATAGACATGTACTGGTAGGGCGCGTTGGGCAGCTGGGCTGTCTTCGTGGTGCAGAAACTGTAGCACTTCTGCTGGTCGAGACCGGCAATGTTCGAGGTCGAGACTCCCTTCGGCGGTCCGGTGTATTTCACGCCGTCTTCGTTTGCGGCCTTCTTGCAGCCCCAATGTTGGAGCTTGTCTTCGTCGAAGGTGACGGTACGCTTAAAGAGTTTGTCAGCACACCGCACATGGCGGTAGGGTTTGACAACGCTCTGTATGCTCAAATGCTCTGTAATCTGCAAAGAAAAAAAGAAAAACAAAAGAAAATCTGCGTGTCAGAATCCAGTCTCGCAATTATGGTGTCAACACCATAGCTCAAGCCTTGAGGAAGTAAGACAAAAGCCATGTGCTCGATAAATAGAAAAGTAGGTATCGAATGTGCTTGTGATGACACCGAATTACGAACGATGATGGTCTTAAATACTCGTGGTTAATGATATGGGGTTGGTGTATTCGTGGGGTCACACTCGAGGAATGTGGCGCTAAGAGAGAATGAGCACAAGACGTCCTCCAGATCTCCTTGCGACTAGGGACCACATCAAACTATCCTCAATTAGTTCACTGCTCGGTCCTCATTCTTCGAAAAGTGCTGCTCAATCCTCGATTTAGATCCCTTAAATTTCCGTGGGAGAAGGCACCAACATTCCAATACCTCGAATAGTATACTGCTCAGACCACAATATCTGTGGAGTGTTGCTTACTTCTCAGTTCAAACCTTCGTCACGCAGGAATGGAATGTATGCTTCATCAATGAGGGCTTTTAAGTGTTGAGAATATGAGGGCAACGAGAGAAACACGCCGTGGCGGTGGGGTCCGAGAAGCCAGTACCCTGGAGCGCTGACGCGAATGAGTGCGGTCAGTGCGGTGTCAATTCATTGGAGAATGTTATCGATGTCATTTGCACACCAGGTAGGGTGCGCATTCGCGAAGTATAGCATAGTGGAAGCATGTGAGTTATGAACCTTTGTTCTATGTTGTAATCTAGGCTCAAATCTAGTAGCTTCAGCTGTGAAAAGATGTACAATGGCAAAAGCAGTCTCAGTGTTGTTTTGGGAAGAGCAATTGACGTTGTCGAAACGGGCCGATTGCACGCATTGTGCGAGGTGTAGGGCTGTTGCGGCGCTGCAAGTGCGCCACGTGCGCACGCGAGCACTTGCATTTCGGTCCTTTTTGCAATAATAGCCAGGAAGAAGTCAATACATTTTTGATTACAGTAATTCAAGAGAGGTCGTGTCAAAAACCATGCCTCTGCTCCAAGAACTCTTGAAAGCGTCAAGAAGAACTCGATTGGCGCAAATCATCATCACTTCGTTCAGCGAGGGCAGCTATTTGTTTACAGTCGTGTGGTTACACAGCGAACTCATCGATACAATTGTGCGAACCCGTGATAAGTCCCAGGTATTGTTTCCTATCCTTCGATCCCAAACCCTTGCATGCTCAGACATGACCTTCGCTTCGTTGACATCGACTTATCTGCTTGCTCCCTTTGGCGACTGCGCATCCAGATTCAGTAGATCGACTTGCATGCCAGGGAGGTACATTAATTCCCACATCTTTTGCAATTGGTGAACTTTTCAATTGAGAAAGAGGGATGCGAGGATGAGGAAATATGAGAAGATGCTGATGATGATTGTCACGAGTTGTTTTCCAAACGCGTGAAGGCAGGGGTAGAGAAGAGGGATGGGAGTAAAACAGAAGGTGAGGGAGATGAGAGGGGATCTTTGTCCTTTGATTCAGGCATGGTTGGTATGCACAGACCGTACTGAACTTGATAAGACGAACACGACACCCATGTGCTGCTTGCGAGAAGCTGGAAGTTCAGTTTGTCAGGGAAATATAGAGGAAGGGAGCTATTTGTGTGTAGACAATCCATTGTTCTACGGTCATGAAATTTAGCCAAGCAAGACCCCTCATTCCCCTGAAGCTAATTGAAACAATGTCATTGAGGTATGCGACCATCAAGCTAACAATAGATGTTTTTTGACGTTTGAAAAGGTGGCGGGAAGAGAACGTGAGCTTCCAAATTTCGCAAGCTGTTGTACCGAGACTCGCGTGTCTCGATTCATTCCTCATGTCCCTGCTTTGCCCATCGCTCCACCACTCTGTCGAACTCCATACCAGGCGGATACATTGATGGGCTCTCGTTACGATCACGCGCATTCGAAGTCTTAGTTATGACTCTTCGCTTTCATACTACCCCAAAGCACGTCCATACCATCCACGATGCTAACAGAGTGGAGACAATGGTGATCAGGAACAGAGCTTCATCAGGCCAGAGGTCGATAACTGCGCGTACCATTGTGTGTTTTGTGATGTGGGCGGCTTGTGCGGCGCAGTAGTGAAGGATGGCGTCTAGAGTGGAAGCGGAATCCATGGCAAACAAATGAAATGCGCGGGAGGTTGAGGTCCAATATCGGGGTAGGTTGAGTGATTCCATGGCGAATTGTGGGACACAGGCGCAGATTCTGCTGTAGATAAATCCAAGGGGTGGTTCAGGTTATATTTGCGCACGCGGTCCAGAGTGAATACTCGTTCATCGTCTACAACCAACACGAACCGACCATGCCGGTGAAGGCGCCTCATGAGCAGCTCGTTTTGATCTGACGGGGACGCTTGCTAAGAAACAGCCGTTACCTGGGACCACTCAAATCTGCTAGCAACCGGATGTACGTGAAGGTTCAGGAGTTAGATGCCCTCACCATCGTCGCCCCCATTCATCGTCCCCTCAGTCGTGGATCCCGAGCAGCTTCATAGATGTTTCCTGTCTTCGTCACAGTGGCAGCTCCAGACTGCTCCTGTTCAGTTCCTCCCATCACGACATCGCCAGTGACACCTCCTAGCGACGCACGACGACCGTCTTGCCCGACAACCGCTTTGTACAGGCTCTCAAGCATCTGCTGGGGTCCTGGCTGCGGTTGCAGCTCTGCTATGGCAACCCCTTCTTTTTGCGGGACATCCAAGCCACCATAACGCTCCTTCAGCCTGTCCATGTTCACACCGCCGTGACCGAAGTGCTTCTCTTCCACGTGCAGCTCGCGTTGAAGCTTTTTGTACAACTCCACCACCTCGTTACTGATGCGCGGTGGAGCAACATTCTTCAATCTTGAGATTCGCTGCTGGCCACCGATTGGAACAAAGACGGGCTCTGGAGCTTTGTTGACCAGCTGTCCGTGTTGGGATGGTAAGGTTTGAGCCGGTGCTGCAACGTGCGTATATAGTCCAATGCCCTGGATGGACGCCGCGGTGTTGGAGGGACAGGGAAGCTTCAGGGCACTAATGAGATCCAGGTTAATGCGTTGCTTGCGTGCAGCTTCGACGTCAGGCGGGAGAGGCTCGGGTTCCGCTGCCGCCGTGGTGTAAGGTTGCTCCATGTCGGAAAAGAAGGCGGCCCGCGAGGGGTGAATAGTGGGCGTTGCCATAGCGGAAGTTTGAGCCAGAAGAAATCACGTGTCACAAGAACTAGGTACTGTCTGTTAGCAACGCACCTTCCCCACAGCTTGATTCCATCCTACACCTGTAATGCAATCAAGGTTGGTCTGCTTATCTACATCTAGAGGCACTCATGCACAGTAAGGTGGAACGGTCAACAGCCTATGTAGTTTGTATCCCTGATCGTCCTTGTTGACCATGTCGACCTCTTAGAGATGCTATCTGGCGGGTCTTAAGCAGAGTAACGCGAAGTCGCGTGAAAGCGTGGCGCGCTATCGATAAGCATCTGCGCTAGCCTTAAAACAGCGTAGTGGGCAGTCGACCATCAACGCGTCATGGTCTAATCATGCGCTCACATTGACCACATCTCTTAACGCCAGGAACGCAATGGGAATGCTGACATCAAGACAAATGGCATTGGATGATGGCCCTGCACGTCACAGATCGCTTGGCAGATCTGCCATTGCCCATACAGGAGAGGTCCCAGATCCGTGGGGCTCCAGTTGTAGATCGATACCATGCATTCCCTAAAGTTATTTAGATCTGCTTCAGCCCTCCGTTGCTCTTGCTATTCTACTTCTGCCTTACGAATCTCGGCTACACGAATTGCTTCAAGATCATACGCGACTGAGAATCCAGACAGACTCAAAGGACCAGTAAAGTCAGGGCCGTCCACGATGCAGGCCGTTAAGAACACCATCGCCGAGAACCTGGGCAACACCGTTCTCGGCGTGAACGTCGGTGCACACTCTCTGGCCCCAGCAGACCAGCAATTCTCGCTCGAGGAAGTTCCAGACCTCTCAGGAAAAGTCGCTCTCGTAACAGGCGGCAGTGAAGGAATTGGTTATGGCTGCACCCACACCCTGCTCTCCCACAACATCAGCAAGCTCTTTATTCTTTCGCAAAGTGAAGATATCGCCAACGATGCAATCAATGCCATTGCGAAAGAAATGGGCCAAGATAAGGCGGATCGCGTAGTTTGGATGCAATGTGACCTGTCCGACTGGGAACAAACCGGCAAGGTCGCTTTCGACATCGCTTCTAAAACTGATCGTCTGGACATCCTGATCAACAACGCCGGCCGCGGCATTATGACCTACCAACTTTCCAAACATAACGGCATTGATCTACACATGGCTACCAACCATATGGGCCATGTCGTCCTCACATCCCATCTCCTACCACTCCTCAAGTCCACAGCCGAAAAGGGCGACAAAGTCCGTCTCGTGCAGCTCGGGTCGAACCTCCACGAAAACGCGCCAAAGGAGACAAAGTTTGAGAGCATAGACGAACTCAACACAGACTACGGTCCACAACCCCAATACGGCCGCACAAAACTCGCATCCATTCTCTACGCAAAATACCTCGACCGCCACCTGCACTCCTCGCACCCCAATATCCTCTCCAACGCCACGCATCCCGGCATCGTAGAGACACGGCAATCAGCCGTGCACATCCACGAAGCATACCCCCTGCTCGGCTACGGCATGAGTGTAGGCGCCGCGCCGTTCAAGAAGTCGCAATTCGAAGGCTGCGTGAGCACAATGTTTGCTGCGACGACGACGGAGAAGTCAGGGCAGTATATTTGTCCGCCGGCTATTGTGGAGCCGGGGAGCGACAAGGCGAATGACGAGCAGTTGGGGGAGCGGTTGATGGATTTGACGTGGAAGGTGGTCAAGGAGAAGACCAAGGCGAGTAGTGCGGATAAGGGGTGTCCGTTCAAGGAGCACTGAGAGTATTCTGGTCAGAGATGTAGAGAGAAGTAGTAGATTTGCAACGGCATTTTAAGGCAGTGTTCTTGGCGATGTTTTTTGAAGCCCATAATTGGAAATGCACCGAGGCTGTTGCCAAAGTACAAACGAGTAGTGCGAAACGAGGTTGCTTGTCGTGGCATGATATAATTCTGAAAGCGCTTGCGTGGTGGCCGGAGAGCAATATGCGTGCGCGGAATTTTAGAATGAATCGAGTGAAACATTTCGAGAAACATTGATTCATAGAAATTCACAACGACGAACCTCTCACACAATGTGCGACACTGTGAAGAAAAGGCGCTAGAAAACAATACTCCATCAATCAGCGAGACACGCGCTCTTCGTAAATTCGATACGAAACTAAACTCATGGTATCAATCGTGCGGTCGTGAACAAAAGTGGATACGGTCAAAGCAACGCCAGAGGATCAAGACTATGGGCCCGAAACGGCGGTCTTGCCACCCAATACCCATCCCTGCCGTTCTGAATCCAAGTGCGCCGTACGCCGCCATACACAATCAAACGTTCTTTTGCATTTGCCCGCATCGGTTCCTAAGCAATGCCTTCCATGCCCATGGGTGCTTGGAAACCACTTAGGCCCTCTCCGGCGCTCGTCAGTCGCGCGCATAAACTCAAAAACACGACCGTTTCGGTAGCCGCGAGGTAATTCAGCGTGTCCAGCAGAATCTTAAGATGCCGGGTAAAGTTCTCCTCGTACTTGGCGAGCATGTCGAACATTTTGTCGACGCGTTGTGGGTCGTACACGAATTGTGTTGTTGAGCGGTGTGATGTTGCTGTGGCGAGGGCAGCGTTTGGTTTCGTCTTGGAGGAAGTAGGGGGAGCAATGGCGGCATTCACCTGTGCGACAAGGTCGGGGTCGCCGGTGATGAGATACCGTGAGAGTGAGTAGGTGAAGGAAGCGAACATGCTGCAGGTGGACATGATCTTGTTGTTGATCTAAGTTTCATTAGCATGATATCTATTCTTCAACGTCAAAAGGAACTTACGCGCAACAGCTTACTGTTAGTAAGCATGCACTCTTTCAAGCATGTCGCGAGGAAATCAACGTGATCCTGCATCAGTTCGTCGACTGTCCTTTTCACTTGTGGTCCTTCACTCTCAGTTGCGGCTGCCTTGTTCTTGCCTTTCGCGTCTCCTTTCTTCTCTTCGTTCAGGCGTGACATGAGCGACGTCCAATTGGGCTCGATGACTTCCGCCGTGCAGTAATAGGTGAGCTGCTGCACAAACACTAGCATTCGTGCACGAAGAGTCCAGGCCTTGCGCTTCCAGAGCTCGATGCGCGGGTTCCGGGATCTATGCTTCCAGGCCGCATTCTTTCCTTGCTCGCCCCAGCACTTCGCCAGGTCGGTCTCAAGATGTTTCAAGCTCAGCAGGTACCTGAAAAGCAGTTGGTACCGTGTGAGTGTCACTCTGCTAACGACAAGCGATAGCGGGAATGGCATGGCGTAGTCGAACTGGAGCGCTTGGAAACCTGTGATGTTCGAGTCGTCTGTGATTGAAGCGGTGTTGGCCGGTGTGTAATTCGATATGGACGCGACCGCGGCATCTTGGTCTAGACCTTGCACGTTGACGATATTCATCAGCCAATTTGTGAGACCCTTTTCATTCATCTGCACTTTGATATCCTCCTTGTACGGATCTTCAACGGCCACGGAACCTGCGTGCCGTGTTGCCAAATCGAGAAGTGACTGGAGCTTGCCAACATTGACGGCCTTGGCAGGTTTCTTGAGTTCCAGCTCGCCCATTTCGAGGAAGTAGGTAAAGAAGTCGGATCGATCGAGAAAGAAGTAGTGCTTGAGCGAGCGTAATCGTGCTGGCAGTTGATGTGTCGTGAGAAGCAAATTGAGTAGGGACGAATTCGCGTATGCGTATGACGAGCTGACGTTGTCGAGAAAGCGCGGGTCGTCGAAGCTTGTTGGCGCATCCTGCACGATCTTGCTCACATCTACGCCACCACACTCGCGGACGACATTCAAATACTTGCCAGCGAGCAGCACCTTGTCCTTTACGGCCTCGAGCTGCGGCGGAACCAGGGCATCGCGCATGGTGTAGCGCTTCTCCCAGTACTCGTCTGTGTAGTCTTGATCCAACCGTTCTCGCTTAATGCTCTTTTGCTCCTTGATCAGAAATTCGGAATGCGGGTCTTTGATGCCTCCGTGATGCAGCCATTCATTCAACATGGCCATGTACGGTCTACTCGCTTCGCGGAGCAGTGTTGTCAGTAGTGTCCGCGCTGCAGGATCTCCGGACATGGACGAGAGCCGCTTGGTGATCAGCCCTAGTACGCTGCCGCCTTTGCACAGCTTCTTAGTCGCATTGCCGCCCTCGCGCAGCGATTCAAGAATGTTTTCGAAGTCGTTGCTGTCGTCATCAGCAGAGTCCTCTTCCTTCTCGTCCTCCAAGATGTCGTTTGCCTTGAGCAGTTCGATGCCTGTGGTGTAGAGCTGGAAGAGCATGTGGCTTGTTTGCTTGGTGTGCAGGTTCAGGACATGAAGCGTGAAGGCTTCGTTGGTCAGAAGCTGGTGTTCCAGTTGTGCAATGAGTGTCAAGTAGTCCTTCATGAGCCGCCGTATGGCTGCGCACAAAGCATGGTTGACCGCACCGTATTCTTCCCGGCTGAGCACTTCTATGCATGCGTCCACGGCGATGTAGTGCGTCGCAGTCTTCAGCATGGACTTGGTCAAGTCCCTCAAGCTTGGATCTAGGCCTGGCAGTATCCGGAATTGCGGTCCCACAAGTCGCTCCTTCTCTTCATGCGGGTCATAGGTGTCGCTGAAGCGAATGTACTGTCCTTCATATCCCATGAAGACGAACAGTAGATCTTCAAGGATAGCCCTTTCTTGCGCATCTAGCGATAATTGAGCGAGGGGTGTAGGTTGGAGAGCGACGGGTGCGGTGGAAGCGAGCGGAGGTATCGATATGCGTGTCGCAAGCGGGGCGGTTGTGTGTGGTATGAGCGAGGCCTGGGGCTCCCATGGTGCTTGGGGCTCTTCTGGCGATGATTTCGCAGAGTGTGCGCTCCTAGGCGGTCTTTCCGTCTCTCTTGCCGGCTTCTCTGCGCGACTGCGGGCATTGACTCGACTTTCACTCGAGTGCTTCAGCGGACTGCGTGTGCGCCGTATTTCTGTTTCCCTCTCGCGCACCTCGCGCTTCTCTGTACGTCGCTCGCCTCCTGCTGCGCCCATCACGTGCGACTGTTTCCTGCTATGCGACGTGGTGGCTGTCCCGCGGCGTTCGTTCTCCTCGCCCGTTGCAGCAGAAGCGACGCGGGGTCGCGCCGTCGACGTGTAGTTTGCATTGGTGGAGCGGCGCTCAGCGGTGGTCACGGGCTTCATGCCTGGGGGGTTGCGGGTGGACATGTTGGCAGGGAAGGCGCTCCATAGAGGTCGGGCGGCAAGTGCAGCTGTGTTTGTTGTCGTCGCATCCGTCCTTGGGCTCCAGCTGCGTGGATGTTGATGACCCACTTTCCGCTGTTCACGCGTCGCTAACTAGCAAGGGTCCGCGCTAATCCCAGCGGATGACGCAGGAACCGCCGACCACAACTCCACGCCTGTCCGTTCAGATTCTGATTCCTTCTGCTTTCAAATGCTTGATTTAACAAAGTCGTTGGACTCTTACGCAAGCGCTCTTTTGGTATCGTTCGCTTTGATCAGAATACGTGTGCTGGTATGGAGGCTAGAGCTGCTCTGCGCTAAAACACATTCTATCTATGTAAAGCCAGCGACTTTTCCAAAGTCGACCTTCAAACGAACCACCAGACTACACAGGCACCTCCTCCGCCTCCTTGACACGCTGAATCTGACAATAGTCACTATGCTCATGATGTACCCCTCAAAAGAATGCACCGTCCCCGCCCAAACCTCTGCGCATTGCAAAGGAATCAATATACCACCAAGCTCTTCCTGGCCGCGAAGTTGCTTAAACGCAAACACCGTAGCCTCCTCCTTTGACTCAAATGTCCAAACCGGATCTTGAATCAGCAGTCGAAGTCCGTCGGGGTCCCATCGTCGATTGATATCGTCAGATACTGAGCCCAGGACTTTGATCTGGAAGTCAGCGCCATCACCTTCTCGAAATATGGTCCTCTACACACGGTATAGGGCCAGGAGCGTGTCAGACCGCACAAGTATGCGGTGCAGATTATCGTCGCGGGTGTGAGGGACGACGCGTGCTCGTCGTCGACGCTGCGCGAGGCGGCGAGTTGGGGCAAAGTCGGGAAAGGGTTGGAGCAAATGGTGTATGCGGAGGCGGGGGTCATGCTGCCTTTGTTGGTGAGTGATGCGTTTCATAGGGAAGCATGGAAGGAAAGGCCCGTGAGGAGGTTGGCCAGGTTGTTTGAAGGCTGACCGTTGTTCGGTGCCAGGAAAGGTAGTCAGACTGCGATACACAATCAATAGTGGATTGCTCAAGGAGTGGAACCGCAGGCTGGTGAATATGCGCTGTTGAAAGCGTTTGTATTTGAAAGTAACGAACAAAATGTGCAGTTGCAGTGCTAAAACAAGCCCATTCTAATGTTGTAGGGTATACCCAAAGTGCGAGGGCGTTGCACAACGCCAAACCAGTACGCCATTGATGCATTTGATTCCTCAAACATCATATCGTCCCCTCTCTTGTCCGATGACCTCGTTGCCGAATAGCCGTCCGGCATCGACACAATATCTCGCTTCACCATCTCCATCTCGTCCGACTTCACTTCCCCAACATACCAACACAGCGTCCAAGATACCTCCCAGCACGCCTTCCATCGCTCCCAAAGCGCCCCAGCCTATGGCAGCACTTATCAAACCAACAACGTACGCGTAGAGACTGCCTTTGTATGGCACAGTACCGTTGCCGAGTTGCAGCATCCTCGCGGTAGAGACCCACCCGCCGAAACCAAGCGACAACGTGATAACCCATCGAATTGCGTGGAGCAGGAGCTTGGCAAGGCGGTAGGACTGGATTGAAGGTCGACCATTGTTCTTGAAGTCGCGTGGTCCGAGTGTAGTAGTGGGCGATGCAGTCGAGATGAAGCTCAATTGCGCGAGACCTCGCGCAGCTTGATTGAGAGGAACGCCATGAATCGACGCGAAAGTCAAGGTGAGAGGATTTGTCATAGCTGCGATTGGCGTTGGAACTATCGAGTATGCACACATACTGATCATACCAGCTAATCGTCGTGGGAGCACGATGAGGGGCAATCGGACGAGAAGCGAAATGAGCGTCGACATGCAAATAGTCCCAGCCATGGTGTAGGTTGCGTGACTGAGCGATGCTTGTACGACAGTCCAGGCTGGTGGCGTCGGTATGCTGTTGCGATGGAAGTACCACTGCGAGACAGTGGCTGCGGTGGTTGCGCGCTGTACTCCAGCAATGACGCCCAGTGTCCAGAAGTAGTCCAAGAAGAATGCCACACCCAGCCACCATGTGCTAGCATCGATGATCCAACGCGACTTGTTACCAACGAAATGGCCACCAAGAAACAAGCGTGTGAACATAAGAATCCAGATCCACGACCAGAGTATGACGGCTGCTAGTGTTGCGATGCCAACCACGAGGAGCGGAAACTGCGCACGCAGAATTTCTCCAGAGAACTCGAGCATACCTGCTGCTTTGTCCAGTGAATGGCGCCCTTTCCACGCGGTGTACACCCAGAACACGGCGAAAGCGAGCGGACCAAACGAGAGCCATCGCATGAACTTGTCTTGTACGCTGTCGCCCTGCCATGAGCCTTTGAAACTGGACACAAATGGGTAGAGGAAGAAGGAAAATGAGATCACTGGCACAGCGACCAGGATGAGCACAACCAAGCGACGGGCAAATGACCGGAGGAGCGATAGCCAGAGCAGTCCAACAACTATCGATACGAGCGAGTAGACACCAATGAGATGGAAGGACGAACGAAGGACGGTGTAGATTGTATCGCCGATTGGGTTCTTCCTGCTTGGTGGAGACTCTTGCAACAGGGAGATGAAGAAGACGCCAATGATGGCGCATTGTATGATGACGAAGAGCTCGGCCCAGAAGAAGTTGTGTCGTGGAGGCGAGGTCGGATTTTCAGGGCCAGCGTCTGGCACGGTCTGGCGATCTGGACTTATAGGCCGCGGGTGCTCGAGGTATGTGTCTTCGTCCGTCTCTTGCGGTATGGGGAGTGTCGTTCTCAGAGGACTTCTGCCGCGTTTGCCTCTTGGCGCATTTCGTAGTTGTTGGTAGGATGGCGGAGGCTCGTCTTTGTGCCCCAATAATTCGTCCCTCTCTAGTGCCTCGATGCTGTCCCTATCAGTCGATTCCAGCTCAACGTCCACTAAATGTCCTCTGCCTCTACTACTGGGGTCTGTCGATTCTGATAGCGGTACGCTGGAGTCGCGCTCTTCGTCGTCTGTGTTGGTGATAGTTGCTGATCTTCCCCGCGCTGGCTTATCGCCTTTCCACGAGCTCTTAATTCCCCTGCCCAAGCCGTACCCAGGCACGTCATTCTCATCCCTGTCTGCTTCTATCGTGTGATCAGATCTGTGTATCCCGTCGTCATCCACTTCCGACGACTCAGAGAGGTTGCTTGCGCCAAACTGCCGCCGCGACCGCTGCAGCGCGTAGTGGTCTGCCATCTCGCGGTCGTGCTCGACGTGGTCGTCTTCTTCGCGAAAGTCATCTGTGGCCGAGTAGAATAGCGGCGCAGGGGCGTTGGAGGTGCGCGAGGCGAAGGCAAAGCGCGACATGGCCTGGGAGTTGTATGGGTTCGGCATGTTGCGGCGCTGGAGGTAGGCCTGGGCTGCGCGCGACGATGGGCGTTGTCTGTCCGAAGGGTTGCGGTTGAATGGAGATTCGGGCTGCCCACCCAGCGACAGGCGCGACTGCGACTGGGAGAGGAATTTGGAGGCATCTGGTCGCACGCACGTCAGTCACGCGAGTCCTTGGATCAGCTAAGACAGCAGGCGGTGCGGCTGTCACATGTGCCCCGATAAGGGCAATAAGAGGCTTACATTCGGAGAACATGGTGGGCGATGAAGGAGGTGAGCTGCCCGTCTGCCTATGCAGCTTCCCGCAGGCGCCTGGGCGTCTTTATTGTGGGTGCAGCCTGGGGGTGAGGTTGCTGGGTCAGCAGATGTGAGGCGGACGATCGAGGTACCAGAGGCAGCGATGGATGACGCAGCTTCCGAGGCATGCAGCTGGTGGCGAT
Organism: Paraphoma chrysanthemicola; assembly: GCA_020744225.1. Lineage (NCBI taxonomy): Eukaryota > Fungi > Ascomycota > Dothideomycetes > Pleosporales > Phaeosphaeriaceae > Paraphoma > Paraphoma chrysanthemicola. Next base: position 56,990 of record JAGMWG010000010.1, on the reverse strand, counting down.
CTCAACGCGTGAAGCAGTTTGGTGGGCAGTATTATAGGTGTTATGCTTGTATAGCTATGAATAATGCAAGCTGAGGAGAGGCTTTAGGTCGCAAAGATGTTGGAGAGTGAGTGGCAGGCGCGCATTGTCGTGGTCCCGTCATACTCGCGCCGGAGCTACCTAACGTTAATCGATAGGCCGCACGCTGCTCCACAGCCCGACAAGCCCGAGCCATGGTCACATGGCCGGCCGTTGCATTCTTCAGCATCACGCCTCACGATGCATTTTATAGACGACTTGTGAAAAAGCGGTCAGTAGGGGCTTTATTCAAGGGGGGAAAGTCTGCTTCGTGACTATGGCAGAAAAGTCAACGTTCATTGTGAGCATCCCGTAGTCTGCAAAGCTCTGAATAAATCATTCCGCCCAACAAATGGCAACAAACACGGTTGATTGCAGCTGTTCTCACATGCATGTCATCGTATAGCCCCATAAGTTCCAACTTGGACGTCAATTTTCCGAGGAATAGTCGTGCAGTCCCGCCGCGATAACTGAAGCTCATGCAGGTGCCACGCTAACCATGCCCGCTATGACCGCATTGTGTCAAGCCACATCACGTTGCTCAGCGTTCCAACAACCGTCTTGAACCTCCGCTTGCCTTGCACCAAACCTTCGCAAACTCTCCACGAACCTCATACCCTATTCTCCGATCAAACGCTGCCACGCTGCCACGCTAAACGACTTGCATATCCTCCTCAACCATTCTACGCCACACCCAAGACTTTCATCAAACACCGCTTCCGGCGCGATCGCCGCAAATGTCGCAGCCATGGGACTACATAGCGAAGATTGTGTCTTTGGGTGACTCCGGGTGCGGCAAATCAAGTGTAAGGCGTCAGCTGTTCTGTCAAGGCGCCATGATTAGGTTCTGACTATTACCAGTTGACCGTCCGCCTCTGCGAAGGCCGCTTCTCTCCCCACCACGATGTCACCATCGGCGTCGAGTTCGGATCGCGCATTGTCCCCGTCGGACCGCCTGCCTCGCTCGACCTCAATATCAACAACCCCGCAAAGCCTGCATCACAAGCACAAGCACCAGCCGCGGCATCGAAACAGCAATCGCAGAAGCACATGAAACTTTCGCTATGGGACACAGCCGGTCAAGAGACATACAAGAGTATCACAAGAAGCTACTTTCGTGGCGCATCGGGAGCGCTGCTGGTATTTGACATCTCCCGGAAGAACACATTCCTCAGCGCGACGAGCTGGCTGCATGATCTACGACAGATTGCTGAAGAAGGAATCGTGGTGGTCCTGGTGGGTAACAAGAGCGATCTCGCCTCTTCGTCGACAGTCTCGGAATCAGAGGCCGCCAACAAGCGACAGGTCACCAAAGAGGAGGCAGAGGAATGGTGCAAAGCGAACGGCGTCATGGAGTATGTCGAGACATCAGCCAAGAACGGTGAAGGCGTAGAACGAGCATTCCTCGAGGTAGCAGAGCGGATATACCAGAATATCGAAGCAGGCAAATACGACCTGAATGACCGAAGAAGTGGTGTCAAGGGGCCTGGGGCTGGCGGCGGCAATAGAGGTGGAATTAACCTCGGCATGAATGATGCTGCGAAGAAGGGCAAGCAACAGGGGTGGGGGAATTGCTGTTGAACAGGGACGAATGTTGAAGCCTGTAAAGTATAACTAGTGGTTTTTGGCATGCATAGCTCGGTGTTCGGGAACTCTCTGTCGCATTAATGCAAACTAATGATTCAATGTTCTTTTCGCATAACACTATAAGTCTTTCCCTGGGCTGCGCAGCATGAGTTTCACCCCATAGCATACTCTGGTTGCTATGGAATGGTTGGTAGCTCAGCGTACATGCGCCGTGGGTGGCAGAGGATCGTGCTGTCGTGCTAGGTATTGTAGATCCTAAACGGATCGGGCCTTCCACTTCACACAACTGCCTCTCCGACTTCCCTTCCACAACGACCCTGCCCACCTTAGCCTATCAAGATGGAGTTGTCTTTACACCGGCCAAAACGTTTGATTTGGACTGACGTGGAAGGGCCACATAAGCTACTACTCAAGAATTGGTCGGGCAATCACATCTCCCTTCTGGTGCCTAACTATTTTTATATTACAATGTCGACAAGACCTTCGGAACCTTGTTTAACACAGCATAACTTGACTGGTGTGAAGTTCATCAGCGTCACAACTATCGTCGAACAACATCGAGAGAGCAGATGGTCGTTCAGCATTCCGAAATCTTGAACGTCTCGCGAGGCTGACAGCCTGAGCCACATTGGCTGTGTTGCTCTCAGGCTCGCATGCATAAGCGAAGTGCAGCCTCAGCCTCGTAGCGATGACAACTCACCCCGCTCAACCTGGACAGCTTCTTCGTGTACCATGAGCTAAGATCATATAGCAGAAGCATCTTTGCCAACACTTGATACGACATGCCGCCGGAAGACTCGGCCGAAACCTCACACTATCTGTAATACATAACCAACACCTTCGACGCACGGGTAAGTCGGTCGAGCAGATAGATTCACATATCCACCGCGGTGCTACCAACCTTATATCGAATATAAGATCTCCAAATGTACGGCCTTCGCAGCTGTGTACTGCACACAATCTAACATTCCAAGAGTGTCCAATAACGTTAAATGCGTCACGCACCACAAGATCAAGCAGGCTAAGCAGAGCCCCACGCTTCTGTTAGCCCAAGGAAGATTCGACATTCTTGGACCCTCTAATCAGCATCCAAAAATAATGCCGCCTGTTCCTGATACTATCAAGAGCTCTACTCACAATGGTTCTTCAATTGTAATGGGCAATGACTCGACCCATTCTCACAGTCGACCAGTGGACTATGCGATCGGAATCGATCTAGGGACGGCTAATACCCGTACGTCGGTCTTCCGCAACGGATCGGTGGACATGGTTCCTCATGATGGTGAACTCTTCATGCCATCGTATGTGGCCTTCACACCTACCACCCGGCTTGTTGGGTCGGCTGCGAAACATCAAGCCGGAACGAATACCAACAATACTATATCCAATACTTTGAGGTTCATTGGTCAGAGGTATCGGAGCTCTATTGTGCAATCCCTCATCCGGAAGTCATCATTCCAAGTCAGGGAAATGGACGGGACACCCGTGTTCGCAGTCAAGTGCCAGGGCAAATCGCTACTCCTGCAACCGATAGAGGTTCTAGCCATGATGCTAGCAAGGGCCAAAAAAGACGCTCAAGAATTTCTCGGTACAGGCTGTAATGTTGCTCATGCGGTCATTGCTGTACCGGCCTCTTTCGGTGCTATGCAGCGCTCGTTAGTAGCCAACGCGGCCTATGCTGCTAAGCTCCAATCACTTCGTGTTACCAGCGCTGTGGTCTATCCCTTGATGACATACGCAATGACGAAAGCACCTTCCGAGACGAGAACTGTCATGTGCGTTGATTTTGGATCGGCATCACTCGACGTTGCTATCGCGGCAGTGAAAGGTGGTTCAGTCGATGTTTTGGCTATCAAAAGTGGATCTTTAGGAGGAGACAACATCGATTATAGCATTGTGAAATATATGGTGCGGAAGTATGAAGTATCCGGAGCCCCGTACGCGAAGCCGGCTCTTCATCTTCTGCGCGAGGCCGCTGAAGTAGCGAAGCGAGAGCTGTCCTCCCAGTTTCAAGCAAGCATTGTGATAAGCATCCCGGGTGATCATCAAGACTTCACATGCAAACTTACGCAAGATAGGCTTGTGAAGTTCTGCCTCGGGTTACCACGATCCATGCGTCGGTAGCATTGAGATGGTCCTAAAGAAGGCAGGAATAGGCAGTCACCAGGTCCATACTGTAATCCTGGCCGGGGGCTCGTCTCACATGCCATGGTTTCATTCGACAGTATCGGACTTAATGGATCGAAGCTGCATCTTTCAGGACCTCGATGTTGATGAGGCTGCCACAAGAGGCGCCGCTATACACGCAGCGATGATCGCTGGATCCATTGATGAGCGCCTGGTAGGCCTCTCGATCTCAGATACTATGCCGCACCCTATCAGCATCAAGTCTTTATCGGGCAGCATAACAACCGTGTACAAGCAGAATTCGCCTACCGGCAGCACTACGAGTAAAGACTGTACTATCTTCATGCTCAAAAATGGAACAGCTGTCCTGTCTGTGCTGGAAGGGGGACCATATCCAGAGGCACAAGATTACTGCCTCCTAGGCGAGTTGTATCTGGAGTTTGATCCTATTCCTACGGAATGTGCGGTGATTTGCACACTATCACTGCTTCATTTAGAGGAATACAGCTTCTTCACGTTCAGTGCCAAAGTTAAGAGGACTGGAAAGGCCGTGAAGACCATATTTATGCCGGCAACAAGAGAATTTTCTCGGAGCGACCTATACCGTTTGGTCTCTAAGATGGAAAAGCTTGAAGCTATTGAAGCACGTGAAGAGCGACGTGTTAGCTTGCGGAATACCTTGGAGGCTTTCATAGTCAGAATTCTCGAAAGCTCGGCCCAAACCGGGGACCAAAAGGTTATGGAACGAGCAAAAGTCTTGGTGAATGAAAATCTCCTATGGCTTAACGAACATCCACAAGCCTCGGAATCTGAATATCGTGAGCGGCTCAGTGGCGTACAGCGGGAGATCAAATTTTGCACAATCGCCACAGACGAACAAGAAGTGGATCCGCAGCGTGACGATGAAGCACACACTGAGGGGACTGCTTACTGTCCGGAGAAGGAGAATGACGTCTTAGCACCCTCTCAAACGAGTGAAGCAATTTCCGATCCCGCTCGAAACCCTGGCTCAACTGGCGAGGCAGACGCTAAAACGATGACTGCGAGGATTGCAAGCAAGATCGAGCAAGACCACAGGATCACCATGCCTGTCCCACAAGATGGGCTTCCTAGTGAATCCATTTCCTCAATATCTTCGTCTCGACATATGTCCAGGAGTAGTTCACCTGAAATATCGTCGGCGCCGACCGAACTCGTACGAACAGCGGTTGAGTTGAATGTTGCACATTCAGCACCTATATCAATGACAACATCTTTGTACAAAGACGAAGACTTCACGCAAATCTCGACTTTCCTCCGAAATTGTGGTCATCCTGACTGGAGTCGCGTTCCCAGGATATACACAGTGTTACATCTGACTGGTCAGGTTGAAGCAGTGGCCGACTTCTTAAAGCATGGTAGGTGCCGCTGCAAGTACGAACTATATCCCGCGCATTGAACTGATCCGCCTCCCACATGAAATCTTATATCACGCACTTTACTGACTATGGACAATAGGCATGACAGATATTTGGCTTCCTTTCACGCATAATTCTCTGCCAAGCACAATATCCCCAACAGCACGAGCACAATTCCTGCAATATCAGGACAGAGTTCTATCAAAATCTCTACTTTTCGAGAAAAGTCCAAATGAAAAGCATACACACTTTGCGATCAGCGAGCCACTGCCATTCCAAGTCATCGGCAAGCTAGGTGCTGGAGCTCACTCTTACGTGGATAAGGTTGTGAGCCAGGTCAGCCACCGCGAATTTGCTCGCAAGCTATTCCGAAGGCACAGAGGCATCGCTAAAGACGCCATCACAAGCTTTCTCAACGAGCTTGAGGTTCTGAAACGTGTTCAGCACCGCCATTGTGTGGAATTGGTCAGTCTCTTCTTACCTGGTCTCAGTCATTCTCATTGCTCATCAGATACGACCTTAGATGTACAGCTACACAGACACCAAGTATTTCGCGTTATTGATGATGCCCGTCGCCGATTGCAATCTCAGTGAGTATTACGAACTCGCACAAAGCTCTCAAGATCAGCGATCACTTCTCCGCAGCTTTATTGGTTGTCTCGCCCATGCTCTTGAATACATTCATAACAGCAAAATACGTCATCGTGATATCAAACCGCAAAACATCCTTGTAAAGGACGAAAACGTGCTCCTTACAGATTTCGGCATTGCACTGGATTGGGAGAATCTGTCCCGCTCCACGACCACTGCAGACTCGGGTAAGACGTGGGTCTACGCAGCCCCTGAAGTAGTCCGCTATGAGAAGCGTAATTCATCGGCGGATGTCTGGTCGCTCGGCTGCGTATTCATGGAGATTGTCACGGTCCTTAAAGGAGAGACAATGGCCTCCATGCGAGCATTTTTCTACGCCAAAAGTCGCAGCCACCGGTACTATGCGAACATAGCCTCGCTCGGTCAGTGGGCCAAGAAGTTACGCAAGCTCGGGCAGGCAAAGAATAACATAATCTTCGATTGGGTCCGGGGTATGCTAGATGAGGACGCCGAGGACAGACCAACAGCTGCAACGCTCTACGCTCACATTATGGAGGCATGCAAGACTCAAAATGTGCCCTTTTGCGGATCATGTTGTGCTGAAGGTGCGGAAACATCGGAGGATGAGGATGATGACGAAGATGACCCGTGGGAGGAGGCGGCAGGGCTGATCAGTCCTGAGTGCAGTTGAGTATGTTGGCCAACGTTGATAGCGCCAATTCCGAGGCACTTTGTACTATGCTGAGGGACTGGGTGAAGCATAGATTGTCCATCGCACCTTATACCCCTACATACGTCTTGAATAACGAATAACATTATCTTGGCTTGAGGTGCTTCATCGCTAGATGTCTGCTTCGACACATGAATTAAGCTTCGGGGTGACTTACAAATGAAAATCCATATCCGATGCAGTTGCGACAAAACTGAAATGGAGACTTTGTGAAGAAACAAGATCACGAACCAGACCAACATGCAGCTAGTGAAAGCATCTTGCTGTAATTAGATGTGCTTATCGAGTATGCGGAAAATACTCACAGTTCTCAGCTCATTCCATCAATCGCCGCAGGAAAGTAGGTGAATGATTGAGACTCTGTGCGAAGCGTAACATAGCAATTACCCTCTTTGATCTTCCGCAAACTACGTGATTCAGATTTATATCACAATATCAGGAGATGGCAACAACTGGGCTCATCTATGAACCCTATATGTCACACTTGAAAGGCGGGCGCACTTTCACTTGGACCAATATCAACACTTGTTCCACAACGACGTTAATCTACAAGAAGCATAGTTATGAATGTCAACATCGGGTCGTTACAATGAGGGCAGTCCCCGTATTTGTGTAGTAATTTGCTACGCCGGCTCGTGTTTTTGCACTTTGATGACCCCAAGACATGCCCGGCTTGTCAACTCGATCAGTTGTCTCGACACCTTACGTCGTTTCTTTTCCATTGAAACACTATCTGACCTGGCACTCCAGCAGCCTACTTATATGAATATGGGACAAGATTATTCCATCCGGCGAATGACACAGTACTTGGATTGATCTTCTTGAGATTAAGGGTTTGGGTTGGGTGCAACCTGTTTGGAAGACGATTTCGTACCTAGCAGTTTAGCACGCTGCGAGCATCTCGGACTCTTAGACAAATGGGATTCATTACGTCTGCTGACACCATTTAGTCGCATAATATGATGGCCTGGTTCAAGGTTGACGAAAAGGCAGAAGTTGACTGCACGGAGATCTTTAGCACCTTCCGAAACTGGTTAGGCGCATGTACTTCAATGGGCGCGTTTCTACATCCTGCGCATCAGCCTCAACGCCATCTCGAACATTCCATACATCGAAATCACCAAACTAGGTCCCTGTGACTCAATCGCAGTTCAAAAGTACAAAAGTTGTTGACCTAAATCGCAGATTGGATGCGTTGTCCCATTTCAACACGTTTTCGCCTCCAACATTCTATCCGCGGAGCGCCAATCATCACACGTTTTCATCACCACAACCAATATCACCACAACCAGGATACCATAGATTACGCACAACCCTCACTCCCACCGCAACCCAAATCACACACCATGGCGGCCTCACCACTCTCCCAAAGAACCGATCCCCTCTACCAAAAAGACGGCCAACTACACACCCACACCGCCCCCATAACTTCCGTCCAACCCCTCTCCTCCCTTCCCTCAGACACACAAGCCCTCTTTAAACCCCCGCCCAATACCCAACCATACATCCTGACCACTTCATCAACAATTTTCCACGCCCAAGGCGGCGGCCAGCCCTCCGACACCGGGACCATAAAATCCGGCACCACCACGTTTGAAGTTCACCAAGTCCGCAAAATCGATCCCGCAATTTTACATCTCGGGACGTTCAATCCACCGGACGCCCAATTCAGTGTCTCAGGGAACGAGTCAGGCGAGCAGAGTATCGATGTGCAAAAGAGGGTGTTGCATTCCCGGATCCATACCGCAGGCCACGTGATTGGCCTTGCAGTGAACCAATTGATCCAAGAAGACGTGTTGGATAAAGGGATTGTAGATGGGAAAGCAAGTCACTATCCCGGTGCGGCATTTGTTGAGTTTGTGGGGTTGATTAGCGGGGATAAGAAGGGGGAGATACAAGCACGCGTTGACGGTACGCATATGCTCATTTCCCTTTCTTCATCTTTATTATCCCAAACTATGCAAGAATGGCACTGATATGTGTGTACAGACCTCGTGAGTAAGGATTTGGATGTCAAGATCCATTTCTGGACCGAAGCAAAGGCACGCAGCGATTGCACGGGCGTGTTGGAGAGTTTCAAGAGCGACGAGGATGGCGTAAGGGTGGTTGAGATTGGGGATGTTGGGAGTTATCCGTGTGGTGGCACGCACGTATTGAAGTTGAAAGAGTGTGGGAAGATTGTGGTGAGGAATATTAAGCGGCAGAAGGGCATTAGCAAGATTGGATATGAGGTGCAGGACGCGTGAGATTTTGTAGAGGCTGGGATAGATGTGACACGCTTTAGATTCTTTTGACCGGCAATTCTGTTATGAAACAAACCAAAGAGTGAATGCCCTTCGTCTTGGTCACACAGCTATTGTTTGATTTGCCTCAAAAATGCTGCTACTGCTAGACACCGCCGAAGCTAGCCGTCGACGACCTCCGTCTGTTTGGCATGAAAATGTACTGTTTAGCCTCCAGGTAAGACCACTACTCGACCGGTGTCTTCGCGCGTGGGTCTGTGCAAATAGAATGGTAGACCTCGATGCATCGGTCCTGGCCATGTTAGGTGCACATGGAAAGAATTGCGCAGTTGCATCCTGCTGGGTGGTCCGAGGAATTCCCGCTCCAGCTCTTCGTAGCCAGGTTTGCTGCCTACCTGCCAAAAGTGCCGACATTTTGGTTCTTAAACGACCATTATCCCTAACGATTCTAAGGCTTCTAATTGTGCCACGAAGTGCCATGTGTACTCCCATGTTAATTGGTCACGTGGCGGATAATGCCGCTCGACATCCATATCTACAGGTGCTCCTGACGACCAATCGTATGTTTGAACAAGACGAATTCTGCGAATCTATTTCTATCGTTCAGGAAGAGTAGTCAAGTAGAATTGGCGAAACGTGAACAGATCCCAGAAGCAGAAGAAGCTCGTGCGGTACAGCACATTGATTGTTTCGGAGTAATTAGAAATCCTCACATCAGTGAAGGAAAGAATCCTTGATAGTAAGGTTGATCTCACATTCGGCGACATGACTGTAAGAATGGCGAAATGTCCCCGCCGGTCTGTTGCCCCTTATCCAGCATGCAGGTGTCGTTCGGCATGACGGCGGTACACCCATCAACGTGCCGGCAAACATAAGTCGATACCCAGCATTTTCGCTCTCCACACTTGAAATGACAGAGCTTTCTGTTCTCCTCGTCTGGTAGAACATGTATTGTCCAATCCGACAAAAGTTCAGCGTAGATCTTGTTCCCAAACTCCTGTGCTAGCTGTAACAGGCGAGACTTCTGCTGGTCAAAGACCCTTGTCTTCGTTGAAGTGAACAAGGATCGAAACTGCTGGGATAGAAAAGGTGTTCCGCTACGCGTAGCTTTCGGCGTGAATGCAATGGTCGAGACTGTCAGAGTGTGATTCGGCGTGCGGCGGCGCGGGCGAAGCTTCCTGCCGTCGAGTGTGAAATTCCTACTCTGCCTCCTCCAACAGCTCTTCTCTGGTTCGATCCTCTCGAGATACAGGGCACTCGGCTGGACATTGCTCGATGGAGCTCGAAGTGCCTACTCGTGCCCGCCATCTGCAGGTGCCGTTAACCGTACTAGCTGGAAATCTTGAAAGTCTCTCCTTCAAACGAGTCCTCCGCAAATCAGACATTGTTACGTGACAACTTCGTGTGTACTCCTACGAGCTAAGCGGCGATAAAAGTGAGAGGGGTGTGACGAGGTGCGAGTTGTTGCTCAGCGATGGAGCAGTAACGACTCGACAACGACCAACAACGACTGCTCATTAACGATAGGTGAGTGATAGAGTGGAGTCGATTGCGATGTGCAAGTATGGATGGGGTTACGAGGTGAACAAACAAGGTAAAGTAAGGAAACCTGGAAAGTCAGAGACGCCTGTCTGCCACAGGTGCACTTGCCTTTCGAGCTGGGAAGGAATGCATACGCATCATCAAGGAACAAGACTACGAAGGCTTAATCTTCTCGTTTGTACATTTTGGCTCGCATTCGTGGTATTTTGGTGGAAATGTAACCTGCTGATCTATTGTAGATAGATCCACCGCGGCCTAACCTGGTATCATATGCATCGCGTTCCCTGCCGCCCAACTTTTGCTCCAACTCCAATCCGACTTGTATCCTGGTCCTACTCGACATCCTTGGCCCCGTCTACTGCAGATACTGTGCCAGTGCTTGCTTCGTCGAATCATCCAGCCTTTCCTGTACAATGCTGACGATCCTCCCATTGTGCCGGGTGTTGGCATCTTTCAGGTAATTCGCTACCCATACCTTCACATCTGGGATCTCTGGGAAGGGATCGCGCGCTGGCTTCTTGCATGTATTGAGTTGGGTAAACCCGACACCGAAGCCAACCTCATCAACGTCTGCATCAGGGATGATGTCATCGGCAGCAGTCGGGACCGGCGGGTTGACGAGAAGCTCGATGAGACGCTGTGCGGTAAGCATCCAGCCCTTAGGGTATCGGTCGACGAATGCCTGCGAGTCTCCAAGCGTCTTCGTGAATGACACAACAGCGGTCTTGCGGTCCGTCGGGCGTGCTAACTTCTGGGTGTCCGGGAGGATGACGGTCAGATACATTGGCTTGAAGACACTGTCGTTAAAATTAGCACGTAGTTCGAAACTCTAGATAACATATTGCTTACTCGTGCTGGATTTGATCAGTGACATGAATGAAGAAATCAGTGCCGAGGCCCTTGTCTTGACGCGCAGACACGAAGTGATAGAAAGCGATGAAACGCTGTTGGAAGTTTTCGGTTTTCATGTTCGATAGCCTTTGCAGCATCAACTGCAGAATCGTGACGAAGTAGGGCTCCAACGCCTGTGGGGGTATGTAGGTGATGACAGCCTCGATCAACTCAAATGAGTAGCTCTCGTGTGCCTTGGTCGACACAAGCTTCTGGAATATTCCCAAAACTGGCTCAATCTGCTTGTCAGCCACAATATGCGTTGCATCGCGGGCGATCATGGCTGTCAGCAAACGGGAGAGCGCCGGCACATTACCGCGCTGTTCCCACAAGGAGCCTTGGAGGATGATGGTGAATAAGCTTCGGTAGTAGGAGGTCAGTTCACCCGAAGGATTAGCTTCTAGCAAGGCCGAGAAGAGTTGGAAGATGTAGGGAGTGAATTCCTCCACGCCCTCTTGTAAGCACGCTGCGAACGGCTCGTACAGCTTTTCCTCGAACAATTGCGGATGCTTGGGAGCACCGAAGCGGATGAGCGCGCCAATTCCCTCGAACAAGAAGTATTGAAAGCGGGGATTACTCGGGTTGTGTCTAATGACCTTGACGATGGCGATGAAGTTGTTTAGGATGTTGTCGCAAATGGGCAGCACACCATCGCGGATGAAGATGAGCACCCGCATGACGCACTTCATTAAGAACTCGTTCTCCTGGATCTTTTCCGGCTTTGAGTCCTTGGTGATGAGCTTGAATAGATGTGTTAACAAGTCTCGTGACGACCCTACAACATCACCCCGGGGGATGATGGGCTGCTTGTTGCTGTCGGTCATGAACAGTGCGCGCTCCACCGCAATAGAGGCATATGTGTGAATGACGTAGTTCTCGTTGCCGAGGTGGTTGACCAGGAGAGGAAAAGCAGCGCGCCAGAGATCGGGTGACAGCTGGCTTCGGAAAATGTACAGGAACTTGATCGCATCGACCTTCAAGATGGCTTCAGCACTTTCGGACTGCAAGTCGGCTGCGATATGCGTGGTGAAGAAGTCCAGGATGTTGACGTTCTCGTTGACGCTCATGATACCTTGAGCGGCGGTAGCTGTACCTTTGGCAGCTACCGCAGTGAAGAGATAGACTGCGGTGTCTTTCGACTTCCAGTTCTCCGAGGTATCCTTTGCGTAATTTTGCAAATACGCGTCGATGTAAGTTTGCGATGTTGTGGTGACGAGCCCTTCGAATCGCGACATGAGCTGGCGCAGGAAGTTTGTTGCTGCTCGCCGACGGGTATCGTTGTCTGACCCTTCCAGATCTCTCCGGATGAACTCGATTGGCTCGTCCTCAAACAGCTCTACATCGGATTCGCGAAGCGTCAAGTTCGGTAGAATGACCTTCTCGATGACCTGGACCAGCACAGTCTGGTTGTTGAAGTTCTCAGCGTGTTGCGTAGACGCGACAGACGTCAAGAATTGCAACGCTTTGCTGACGAGGATGTCGTACTTGGTCTCCAGCCCTACCGTCATCAGGAAATTCCATGTTGTCTCAATGAACTGCCCAAGCTGAGGGCCGAAGACGTCCTCGTACTTCTGGATGTAGAGCATGAGAGCCTCAAAGATACCAGCGCGAACGTATTCCAGAGGTCCCGATTCGGTGTCATCGTCCGTGCGAAGGGCCGCATTATCGTATGTGAGGTACTTGTGTAGGAGACCGGCGATGGTGCCAATGTGGTCCTCAAATACTGGCGGGAGATCCTGGCACGAGAGGTCGTAGAAGAGCTTCACGATGAGGTCGAGGGTCGTGAAAGCCTCCTTGAGGGCTGCAGGGTTGCCTTCCGAGGCAGTGATGAGCGCGTCCGTGTTCTCGAGCAATTGGAGGAATGGCGTGCTGAATTTGGAGAGGACGTGGTTGATCTCGGTGAAGAGGTCGTCGGAGCGGAAGAGGGGGCGCCAGCGCTTGAAGACGGAATGTGCGACCTGCAAGACACCGTTGTTCACTGTGGAGTTGTTGGGGGTGAGGCGCGAAATCAGGTCGTCCACCAGGGTATCCCACCGCTCCCAGAAGTCGCTCGCCGCGATGGCGCTGATGGCCTCGCCCAGCTGGGACTGCAGATTCGGTGGCACCGAGACCATGAGGCCTATCAGCTCGCGCTTGATGGCGACCACCTCGTCCTCTGGCAGCCTGTAGTTGCCATCCTCGTCGACCCAGTGGCGCTTTATGAAATTCTTGAAGTAGAGCGCGCTTGCGAGTCGAGTCGTCTGCGGGACCGAGTCCGAGGCGACGATGTGGAGGAGTGTGAGGGAAAAGCCGGGCTTCGTCTGTTCTTGCTGGATGGCCGCCTCCGCTGTCTATAGTCAGTATGAGGACGAGGAAAGTGAGGCGGCATCGGAGCGCAAATGGTGGAGATGCGGGGGAAGGAAATCTTTCTGCCTCTTTCGACCATGGCTGTACCCTCTTATAGCGTTATCGTAGGCAAGCGCCAGATCAAGGACGCCGTCAATCAGGTTTGGCATATGGCGGCATAAATCTCAATACATGAAATGAAGACTCTACACAGAAACACACTTGCCTTCCTTGTTGCGCCGGGGGTCTAAGCTGGCCTCGAGTAGCTGAGAGAGCGCGGAAATGTCAGCCATGGCGACGACAGAGTCCGTGTGTGGTTGGGAGTGAAGGAGGAAGAGTGGTAGATTTGTATGGATGTTTTGGCGATGTCCGGGTTGCTGTTTGGGCGAGCCCGCACTGTGGCGCTAGCGCGCAGCTTGAACCCTGCACCGAACCCCAGACGACCTCTACTAGCGTTGGTTGCTAGCATTTTGCGCCTCGGGCTGCCGCCGCTGGTCTGCCATCAGATGACGGCCGTTCTTCACATCTCCGCCGCCACCCCGTTCCTCACCATGGGCACCCGCCGAGTATAAGCCCTCCGACCCCCAGTACGCCCTCTCCCGCGCTCTCTCCTTTCCTCAGGCCCTGCAGCAAACGTACATGGGCAGCAACAACCCCGCCCGACTGCCGCGCCGAAGCACCCATGCCCGCGCTCTCGATGCGCGCCCGCTACTGCCACACTCCCTCTCTCCCCGTGCTGGCGCTGTAGTGCTGCAATCGACTGCGATACGCCACGGGCAGAGTCACCATCTGCGCGACTCCGCGACGTATGTCTCCGCCACTCGACAATGTCCCTCGCACGCCCGACCGACGCTCCTCCACCCAGGCCCTCTTCACAGCCTTTCGCACGCTGACGGGCGGCCGCCTCAAGAGCCCGACACCGCCGCCCTCGACGTCCTCTGCCACATGCACGCCCGCGCGCACTCCCTCGCTCGGCGCCCTCCGCTCTGTGTCCGTGTCGAGCCCCCACCCAGCCGACGGTAGCCTTCAGCGCATCAGCCAGGGCTCGCAGCGCAATGCACAGCCCGTGACGGGCGGCCCGCCGGAGCTGGTCGAGCTGGTTGCGCAGCTGGACAGCGAGCGGCCGTTTGCGGAAAGAGCAGCTGCGGTGGACAAGATATGCCAGATCCTCGAGGACTATCCCGTGCAGAATGTCCTTGGCCTGTGGTCGGCGGCCAGCGACATGCTCCTCCCTGAGCAGCCAGACGACGTCGCCGAGGTCGGCTACAAGCTTCTCAAGAGCTGCGTGTCGTGGCCGAAGCTCACCTCCATCGAGCGCAGCATCTTCTTCGACGCGGCCTCCCTGCGCAAGAACGACCGCCTCTTCGACTTGCGCCTTCAAGTCATAAACGCTCTGACCAAGCGGGGCCGGGATGTCGAGGCCTGCGAGTCAGCCATCGTGCCTTTTATAACCTCGTCACTGGAGACATGCTACCAGGCCAGTAGTGGCGCTGCGAAAGCGAGCAGGAAAGCGAATGGCAAGCGCAGTGTCGACAGTCCAGTCCCTGAAGCGAGGAATTTGGCTCGCATGTTTCAGTATGCCATCGATATCTGCAAGTTCAATGCCAAAATTTTCACCGACGAGGACCTCGAGCTCTTACTCAATCGCGTCATGGACATATGCCTCAGAACTAATTCCGAACCTGACATGGAAAACTGCATCAAGCTCTTTGATACCGTATTGACCTATGTCCATATCCCGGTAAAGTCACTGAGACCATGCGTCGAGGTCCTGTGCACTATCCATAGAATCGTTCGGCCTCTTCGGGAGCCGACGTGGAGTACACTGAGCAATTTGTTCAAGTCACACGTCGGAGGGGTCGCCGTCCTTTCTTTACTACACACTCTCCTCTACGGACCAACACATGAAGCTGAGGACGGGAAACACTCCAAATACTACAAAGGCAGCGTGCATGTGCTACGACAGCTTCTGCTCGACGATGGCCGCAGCGGTTTTCCCCCAATTCCCATAGCGTTGTTGTGCCCGGCGCTGAAAGCATCCATGGTAGTACCGGATCATTCGCAGGAGGAACTGGTCATAAAGCTGATCGACACCGTCCTAGCACAAGGCACTTTACGGGACCGTTTACTGGGCGAAACCGACGTGAGCGAACTGGTGTCTATCGTAAAAACATGTGTCGATCGCGACGATGAGCATCATCGAAAGGCCGGTGCTGGTGATACCACAGCTGACTCGGCGCCCAATGATCATGTCCGCCACGACAATATTTCCCGAAACGAGGAGGCTTCCTCGCCGGCATCAACAGCGCCTGCCAACGGAAACCTAGCCAATGGTCTTGTCAACGGACAACTTGCATCAACCCCCGGGTTCAACCGCCGCAACGTGGAAGATCCGATCTTTCAACTCTTTGTGAAGCTCGATGCCGCAAGCGATGTATTGGACTTTGTCCAGAGAGAAGCCATCATGGAGCTCTTCTTACATTTCTCCCACCGCCTTGGCGACTCTGCCACTGAAAAGCTGATTCGGTACTACGCCAATGAACGTTATCTGAATCCCGCACACAGTGACTGGCTCAAGATTTGTCGTACCATGGTAAACAGCATTCTCAAAGATGTCAGCAGGCCACGTCTACTTCGGATCGTCGCCATTCAGGCGCTGCGAGAGACCTATGACACGGTTGACCGGCTCTGCGCTCCAGAACTGGTTTCGCAGTGCGGAGACCTGCTTTTGAACAACATTCAGGTCGAGGATGATGTCGAGATTCTACATGAACTCGTCGACTTTGCAGTGCATGTGGCTGATAGAGCGGCCATTGCCGAATTCTCGAGGATTGTGCGATTGCTCCAAGCGCGATTAGACCAGCCGCGGCCGTCGAGCAACATGGGCCCACCTCAGTGGCCATCGCGTTCCTCTATGTTGAAGAGCGATGCGCGTTTCGGGTCGTCTTGCAACGTGATAGCTACCGCCTTCGTCCGCCTTTTCATCCGCAGTGTGTCGGGCGCTGCTCAAAAGACGCACATATTGTACGAAACGTTGCGCGGCATAGCTGGTAGCGAAAAGTACGAGAATGATGCACGTTTGGCATCGCTAAAGCTTCTGTTCCGGCTTCGCGCCGATTCACGACATGCACTTTCTGTAAGCGCATCATCAGAGGGTCAGCGGATTGCTGCCGAACTCTGCCGTACAGAGGAGACGGCTGTCATTGTTAGCACCGCAGACGAGACTTCAGTTGGCGAGCTCAACAAGGCAGACGATTCATCATCAGGTCGCGAGCAGAGAAAAACCTCGGGATCGAGCCCTCACTCGTCGCTCAATCGACACACTGGGCGCACAAATGCTTCAACTGGACGAGTGTCTCGGCCTATACCCCCATTATGGATGTATCCAGGTCCTAAGGGCTTACCAGAAGAGCCATCGTCAGAGCCAAGCAGGGTTGTTTTCTCGCACATCGACGCTAGCAAGTATCCTCTCGATGACAATGTGCTGGACATGGAGATTACACTATGGCTCGAGTTGATTATCTCTTTGCTTCAAAGACCCCCTGACTGGGAGATTTACAGCTACGTGCTGGTCCATCTAGGACCACAACTGTCAAATCAAGCTTTGGTGCGTAGCTGCGTTGTCCAATTGAGGATGCTTAGAAACGTTCTGTGTGAGCAAGTGCGCAACTCGAGTTTCCACGAACCACCCGTGCACACTCTCCTCAAGAAAGCAGACGTAGCCGTGTGCTTGTTCCACGTTTTGACCGTCATCATCAGTTACCATGAATATTTCGAGAAGAGCGAGGAAGACGATTTGGTCAAGGCCTTTCTACAGGGGATCGTGCAGTGGGACCGCACTTCAAAATGGTGCATACACGCATTATCGGTGTGTTGTTTCGAAGTCCCACTGTCTGTCAGCAAGTCGCTTGATAGTATTGTGCAGAAGCTGTCACAGATTGTCACGAAACCGGCCACCGCAATTCACATCCTTGAGTTCCTCACATCTTTGGCGCGGCTACCCGAGCTATACAAGAACTTCCGCGAAGACGAGTTCAAGCTTGTGTTTGGAGTGTGCTTTCGTTACCTGCAGCATATCCGGGATCAGCGCGAGCGCGCTGCTTACTCGTCGTCCTTGCAGACCGGACTGCGAAGCTTGCGCCATAGCGGCGCGTCGCGGGACTTTGCTGCGTCCCCAGATCACAACCCGAGAAGGCTGAAGCTCATCGAAGAAGATCTGCCTCAATATCTCTACTCTTTGGCTTATCACGTCATAACCTTTTGGTTCATGGCGCTGAAGATGGAGGACCGCCCGAAGCAGATACCCTGGATCACCAGGAATCTCTACTATACAGACAGCTCCGGACGCCAGATTATGGAGGAGCAGGGGCAAGTCATACTAGACATCATGAATATGGTGGCGTACACCGATCGTGATCAGACACTGAGGGACGAAAACTACGCCAAACCTGGTGATGGAGAAATTTGGAAGAAGACTTGGGTTGTAGGAAATTCTTTGGTTTCCATAGAGACAGCGGCACGAACTGGTGTATCACTGGTTACAACGCGCCGACCGGTATGCATCCCGCCGCTTTCGATACATAGATTGGCTGACATTCTTAGTGTGGAACACGGTTCCTGACGTTACGGCCGCTGCTTGCACCGCCGCCACGCCATCAAGTGCCGATCACGGTCGGCCTTGCCTCAGAGGCGTTCTACTCCTCGTCTTACATTGGCGTCTTGCCAGATGACATTTTCCAGACCTTCTACGCGTCGCTCGACTCGTCCAATCCACCTGTCCCGCTTCCCGACGATGATATGACACGCCGCGCGATCACTGCTTTCGACCGTATCGCTACAGTCGACGGCTACAAAGTGGGCGTCATCTACATTGGCGAAGGGCAGACGAAGGAACGAGACATTTTCATGAACAACATCGGCTCGCCAGCATACACAGCCTTCATCAGCGATCTAGGCACGCTTTGTCGCCTCAAAGACGCGAAATTCAATACGGGTGGACTCGACACGCGCGACGATGAAGATGGCGAGTTCACGTACTGCTGGCGGGACCGCTGCATGGAGCTGGTCTTCCACGTTACAACTATGATGCCAACGAACCCCGACGACGACATGACTTATCCGAACAAAAAGCGACATATTGGCAACGATCTTGTCAACATCATCTTCAACGACTCGGGTCTACCGTATAATTTTGATACATTCCCATCCGCGTTCAATTACGTGCATATTGTTATTTCACCGGAGTCTAGCGCAAGCTTTGTGGATCGCCGCGTGGACGCAGATCCTGATGGCAAGAACCGATACTACAAAGTGCAGGCCATCTCAAGAGCGGACTTCCCGGATATTTCGCCCGCGGTAGAAACTAAGATCTTATGCGGCAAACACCTTGCAGGGTACTGCCGTCTCATTGCCATCAATGCTTGTGTCTTTGCCAGTGTATGGTACCAGCGCGAGGGTGGTGAAAGCATATCATCATGGCGCAATCGACTTCGCGAGATTAAGCGGCTGCGGGAACGATATGGAGGCATCTCTGGCGATCAGCACTCAACCGCATCTCCGTCATCGCCCAGTATAAGCCAGACAATGTCGAGCCCCCCATCTCGAGATCAAAACGGAATTTCACCACTTCATCGCATGAGCATTGCGACACACATTACCGACAGTCGCAGCTCGATCAGCAGCTCCTCTCATGATCCCTGAAATCAAAGTGTATATCGACGGGCGCCTCGGTCTTCACGGTGTTTGAGGGTGTCAAAACTATACCCCTGGTCTTCTCAGTATCATCACATAAAAGTCAGTTCATTTCAATGGCGCACTTGGATATTTGCACTTGGCGGCGTTGGTTGGGAATTGAGCCCAGAAAAAGTTTTGCTTTTAAGTTAAGTAGTGTTGCAGACACCAAGGAGACCTGGAAAATTCATGTACATTAGTTTCGGACGTATATTCATGGCCTCTGAGCAATGACTACTTGTTGCTGCCATATTCAAACGTGTACATGTTGTGTAGACTGGCGGATTTGACGTCCCGTTATGGTTGACGAATCCCTGTCGACTGCCGACGTCAGCCGAAGTCGCAACTCAAGATCCGATTTAACATGTCTGCAACTCGATTCTTCACAACCACCACAAGATGGCAGCGCCGAGACTGCCATTTCTGTGGCCGATGCTGTTCAAGTCTCCAACTGGACAACGCACATCAGGTTTGCGACTCCTTAAACGCGGAGCGTCGTCAACGAGAACCCCGCGGAGGTCATGTCGCCAGTTCGCAACCACAGCCCACCAGCTGGAGGCGCCCCCCACGCAGCGCTATGGTAAGGCACACGAGCCAGCACCACATCTACGCGACTCGGAAACTGCGAATCCAACAGCGGACAAAGTTACGGAGCCACCCACAGAGAAGCCTGCCGCCACAGAGCCTCCGCACGAAGACGCCGAGGAAGATGACTCTCCACCGCCAACAACCACACCCTCTACGCCCTCCAAACCAAGCGCTCTAGACGAAACTGCTCCGCCCGTTCGCCCGCCCGACCCCCCAAAGACAGGGGAAGCCAAACCCCTCGACAGCGTACTCCATATGCCCTCCCCGCAAGACGAAGAATCGCATAAACCACCACACCTCAAAACGCCCCCTTACGTCCACCACTTCGACACTTACGGCCTTGTCCGCGAACTCTCCAAATCAACATACACGCCCGACCAATCTGTCACGCTGATGAAAGCCGTGCGCGGCATGCTCATGTCCAACATGGAACTCGCGCGCGAAGGCCTCGTCTCCAAATCCAACGTCGAGAACGAAACGTACTTGTTCCGCGCGGCGTGCAGCGAACTCAAGACGGAGATTGGGAATACCAGAAAAGGCGAGATTGAGCGCATGAGGACGGAGCGCGCGCAGTTGCAGCACGAGGTGGATATTCTTGGGCAGCGGTTGGGGCAGGAGACGGGCACGTTGAAGGATGAACTCAAGGGATTATTTGATGATCGGAAGATGGCGGTTAGGCAGGAGCAGAGGGGTATGGAGACGAAGGTATGTTTCTATTTCCTTGGTTTGGAATGTATGAATACAGGGCTAATGTTGTGTTGCAGATTCAGGAACTTAATTATAAAATCACCGTCGCGCTCAATTCGGATGCGCGCTCGGAAGTCGAGGGCTTGCGCTGGGTACTTACGCGACGTGCGGCGATTACCGTGGGTGTGTCGGCGTTTATGCTGTTTGTGGCGCTTAGGTATACGAGTTATGTGCAGCATCAGCAGCTGGAAGAGAGGAGGAAGAAGCCGCCGAAAAGAGATCCGCCGCCGGAAGAACAGAGTCAGGGCACGCAAACGACGTTTGATAGCCCTGCGGGACGGAGTGAGGCGCTTGGTGGTGAGCTGCTGGCGGGTGAGGGAGTATCACTTGGATAAATCAAGCTTGACAAGGAGAATCAATAAGGCGTGCCAACACAAATCGCACTGTGGAGATCATTGATGTTACTCAATACTACAACTTATGCTTCTTCTCCCCGCTCGCCATCTTCCTAAACTCCTCCTGCGGCACACCCTTCAAGAACCTGTCCATGCCTGCAAACACCTCCGCCACACCTTGACGATCCAACTGCTCCCTCGCTGGCGCCTGAATCAACTTCTTGATCCCAACCAACGACTCGCTGTTCAAATGGCTGCCCAGGCGATCATCCACCTCCTTGAGCACCTCCTGCAAGAACTTATCGCTGTTCTTCTTATCCCCCACGTCAATGACCTTGTTCACAAATCCCGTGTGCAGTAGATCCTCGATGCCGATGCGCTTCGACATGATGAGCGCTTCATTTGCCTTGCTGATTCCCAAACGCTGCACAAAGCCGATGGACGAGTTGCCTTCGCTCACAAGGCCCAGCGAGCTGAACGGCGTCAGGATGAAGGAATGTGGTGCCGCGTAGATGAAGTCGCTGAAGCCGATCAGTGCAGCGGAGAGACCGACGGCCGGACCATTCAGCGCAGTGACGAGGATCTTGGGATGCGAGTAAAACGCATGTGTGATGTGCAGGTTGTTCGCGACAAACGATCTCAGCAAAGATTGGCGCTCATCAATAGCGGTAGTGTCGTTGGCAACGGCGTTGGAAACGTCTGCGCCACTAGAACGGGTGTGTTAGTATCATGCTTTACATTACGGGTGGTAGGGGCAAGGTAATGAGGGAGTTGACGCACGCGGAGAAGTAGTGCCCTTTGCCTGTCAAGACGGTGATGAAGACTTCATCGTGCGATGCGACCTCGCGCATGGCGCGCGAGAGCTTGTAGTACAGTGGTCCATCGAGGGCGTTGAGCTTCTTGGGCACGTTGAGGGTGATGATGGCGACTTTGCCCTTGTATTCGACGAGGATGCCGTCGTCGGAGCTCATGACTGCTGTATTATGGAATGTGAAGCTGCTTCGAGATTTGCGAGGGAGTGTGAATTGTGGTTGAATTGTTTTGACTTCGAGATCAAGACGCGGTCATACTGCTCGGTCGAGTCGTTATGGGATGGAATTGAGCCGAGGTCTGACACGGTCCTGTGCTGAGGGGCCAAGGGAGTTGGTAATGAATGATTGCGCCATGGCAATGGTCGCTGTTACATTTGAGCTCGAGATGGTACTGCGTAAGACAGTGTAGTGAGATGTTAGATTGACGTAGATATTGGGAATGAGTTCTGCAATACATGCAGTCTGTGGTTGCATGTGTTGTTTCAATCCGGCAAGACGTGAAAGAGCAATCGATTGCGCTGCTTATCGATAGCGACAGCATGAATTCGGACGGTAGACGAACCATCGCCGAAACATCACCGGCCGTGATCTGCATTTCTTCGACCTCATCACTCCACAAGCCTCCGGAGCCCAAGCCCGTCGCAAACCCGCACATCAGAATTGGAGACCGCCAAGATGGGAGGACCAAATCTTGAAGTGTTCAAAGTAGGCGCAACCTCGACCCGTTACTACACTCAATCGCTGACAGACGTCACAGTTTGGGATGTACATCCTGTTCCCAATCAGCATCATGTATTACTTCGGCACGAACCTCGAGGGCAGATTCAACGTCCCAGACTTCTGGCCAAAACCAGGTCAAACGCACAAGATACCGTACGAGCGCGAGGAGATTGCGAAGGAGCTGGAGAGATTGAAGGCGAGGAATCTGGAAAATAAGCGGAGGAGAGAAGAGGAAGAGCGGAGGATGCGGGAGATGGGATTGAGCAAGGACGAATAAGTGAGAAGACAGGTCATGACACTCCACGAAGGTGTTTTTGCATGGACGGCGTTCAGAAACGAATTTGTACAACATTGTATGTTACGAATATGTACAACATGTCGGCTTGGAGGGGTATCATACAGCGACTTTGCCGCGCAACTCTTCCCACAGCTCGTCCGGTATGCCGTCGCCTCTCGACCAATTCATATACACGCCCTGTATGCCCTGCACTTCTTGCAGTTCGTCGAGGAAGTCGCTCAGCTTGGCCGCCACCTCCTCGCCCTCCACTGGCACCTTTGTGTCCTCGTTTGGATCGTAAATGATTTCGCTCTCTTCAACCTCCACTTCCAGTTGCTTTGCCAATGCCTCGGCGGTGGTCTTCGTCTGTGCTGGCTCCGTGAAGAGTACTATGCGGCCTTGATCATCCTCCACTACATCTAATGCACCCGCATCCAATGCAGGCTCTAGTATCTCGTCTACACCAAGACCTTCCTTTGGCCGCAGTATTATACGCCCTTTCTTTTCGAACATGTATCCGACCGTAGAAACTGTGCCTCCTGACTCCTTCACTATGAGTCGTAGGTCCGCCAATGCCCGCAGCTTGTTATCGGTCTGGCACTCTATGATTGTGGCGATCGAGGGCGGGAGGACAGCTTCCAGAAGAAGTGATTCGAGCGCTGCACCTGTGGCTGACAGGCCCTGTCCCCGCGCTATGGCGGCTTCGATTGAGGTTTTCGGGACGGCGTTCTTCTTCGCCGTTACTAGTGCGAGCGCGAGGCGTGGGTTCATGTCTGGATTGGGCCCGGCGAGCTTGACGGCAATGGTGATGTCGCGAGTGAGAAGCGATCGCTGTTTGCTCTTGCCGGCGTCGTTCTTCGCTTTGTCGTGCTTTATTGATGCCCATTTTCTGATCAGATTAGCATGGACAAGTCTCGTTGTGAAAATAGAGCAACGTACGAATGACCAGATGCAAGAGTCGGTGTGCTGCTCAAGCATCGCACCTGCCCTTGGACACGCACTTTCCCGGCGCGAAGGGTATGACGACAGGCACAATTGGTGGCGGCATCCAACGAAAGATTCGCGCGTATTGCGCGGTAAAATGGTGCTGCCATAGTGGTCACAATTCCCTTCAATTGTGTCGCAGTCGTTGAGACAAAAGTTCGTGATCAACACTTCGCCAAGCATCTCGGTGGTCCGCAACCACTCCTCCACCGCTCCACCTCGACATCTGGCAAGCTAACCCGCTACGACATGAACACCTCCCACGAGAAGCTCTGGTGACGTTACTAGGCCACGTGCCGCACAAAACCACCATGGCGGCTTCAGAAGAGCCCGCAACGAACGGCGACCCCACCAACCCAGAGCTCGACGTCAAGAAGCTCCATGCTCTCCCTTCCGAACAGCAAGACCTGTACTTGCTGACCTTCACCTCGGACCTCGCACGCCATGTAGCTTCTCTGGACGGGGACGGCGCTTCAGCGCATCAGATCTACATCAAGAAGGAGGTCTTCCAGATCATCAACCTGGCCTCCCCCGCGCCCACACGAGTCATTCGAAACAACTTGGGACGAACCATTGCCGGCATATTCGAGAAGGGAGACAGGAAATTACTGTTCGAGTCTATCAACGATTGCGTCAGTATCCTCAACAATGCGGGCAAGGGCGACAAGGAGATTCGGACAAAGCACGCCGCTGCACACTGCTTGGGAGCCATTTTCGAGGCTGCAGGAGATAGCGCCATTGGGCTTTCGCCGCTTGCTGCCACGTCGCTACTGCGACTTCTCAAGGTTGCGCAGAATCACACTGGACTCAGGGCGACATTGTTCAGGGCCGTAGGCAAGGTGTTCAAGGGTGTTGGACCCTCAGCAGACGAGGTCATCGCAAGAGATGCGTGGAAGCAAGCTCGTAATGCATGCAATGGCGAGAAGTCGATGCTTGTACAGACAGGAGCTCTGTTCTGTTTGGAACAGCTCATTCGTTACACGATGCTGTTTGACAACTCCAACGACTTCGACAAGCTGCAAAGTGTGGCATGGAAGACGATAGAGAGCGCTTCGGCCGCTGTCAGGCATGCAGTAGCATCTTGTATCAGCAGCGCGCTGGTCAAGAACTACTCGGAAAATGCTCCAGTGGAGCTCCCCATCATCACGAGATCCAAGACAGCGAAGAAGAAGACCAAGAAAAGCGCTGATGATGGCGACGACGAGATTATGGAGCGACCAGATTCTCCAGCGCCCAAGAAGTCGGCGACCAAGCTTTCCTTCACGATATCGACCTTGATGAAGATCCTGTCTCTGCGCTACTGTATGCATACGACTGGCAACCGAGGAAGAGCCGGTATTGCTGTGTGCTACATCAAGACCTTGCGAGGCCTCGGTGAGCAAGTTGTCGAGACCAAGTATGCAGACATTGCCCGCAGTCTTTTCAATGATGTCCTTAGCAACCCTACCATCACTCAGAATCGGTATCGCACTCTCAGCACACGGAAAAATGTTGCGATTATCCTGGAAACAGTCATCGGTCGCGACATGCTCGGGGAGTCGGGCCAGTTGAATGCTGTAAAGTTCCTCGTGAACGACATCTTGAAGGACTACCCGCAAGCGCTTAAAGAACGACCGGAGCCCTCTAAGCAGACCTTGATTGGAACGCTCAGCACTCTCTCATCGCTGCTGAATAGCCTGGGATCAGCTACCAATACATTCTCGGACTCCTGCCGGGACGCTCTTCTTCAGGTGCTGCAGCATCCAAGCTACACCGTGCAAGTGTATGCATCAGCGTGTCTCAGATCCTTCGTTCTTGCTTGCCCTCTGCAGCTTCTTCCCGCAGTCACGATATGTATGAACAGTGTCAATCGAGAGCTTGGTCTCCTCGGTGGCCCTAGACAGTCACCACGTAAATGTGTCGGCCTCGCAAATGGCCTTTCTGCCGTACTCAGCACATCAACATCACAGCCGCTTCATGGGTCCGTGGACGTGAACTCACGAGTTCTCTCTCAAGCCACAACGCTGTTGAAGTCCAGCAGTCAATCTGATCTGAGGGTGTCGTCCACGCAAATACAGGTCGCGTGGGTACTTATAGGAGGTCTGATGACTCTTGGCCCCAACTTTGTGAAGATTCACTTGTCGCAACTACTTCTACTCTGGAAGAACGCATTACCGAAGCCGCTGAACCGTGACAATATGGTGCAAAGAAACTTGTTCGAGTTGAGCTTCTTGACGCACGTTCGCGAATGTGCTCTTGGGTCGATTCTAACCTTCCTCGAGTTCAACAGCCGGCTGTTGACGCTCGATGTCACCAAAAGACTTGCGGCAATGCTTCAGAATACCACCATGTTCTTGAACACTCTTCCAGCTAAGAAGACCACAGACGACGTTTCACAACGCTTATCGCCCGCGTTGCAGCTGCACGATTTCGACCTCATGGTGCGAAGGAGGGTACTTCAATGCTACACCAAGCTCGTCGAACTTAGTCCGGCAAGCAGCGGGGAAGTGTTGCTGCAGACAAACCTACTGCCATTCGCCGTCGCATCGTTTGCCGAGCCTGACAATTACACCACGAGCTCCTTCAGTACGGCCATTGCAAGTGCTGCGGGCAGTTTTGAGAGCATCTGGGAAGTTGCTGACAATCACGGCTTTGGTGTCAACGGTATAGTGCGTGGCTACGATATTAAGCCACTTCCAGGGGAGCACGAGACAGGCTCGAAACACCATTGGGTCACGAGACATGGCCCTGAAGCGATCATTGACCGGGCAGTACGTCAGCATCAGACTCAATTGTAACTTTTGCTAATGTGAGATAGCTCCTTTCTCCAATCTGCGGTGCTCGCGAACACGACTCCATATCATTGTACATCGGCGCGGCCAACGATGCCTCGGACTTACCAGATCCTCCAGCTACTGAAGTTGTCAATGCTGCAACACAACTGTTTGCCATATGCCTGCCGTTGCAGACACCCAAGATTCAAGAGAGCATCTTGGAGCAGATGACTTCTTTCTTGTCAGCAAGTAGTTTGCAAAGGGACATAAACAGAAAGACTGCCATGATGGTGAACATGGCGTGCGCGTTACTTCTTACTCTCAAAGTGACCGTGAAGGAGACGCAGTCGGCCGCGGGCAACCTGAAAACCTCAGCGGTCGAGAAGGTCATGCAGGACCTGCTACATGTAAGTACTGTGCCTCTCCACCTTGTGTCTACTAACTGTTCCAGATCTTCATCGTTCTTCCCGATCCGTACCTTAGGAATATTGCTGGAGAGGCCCTTGGTCGGCTGTGCAACAGTTCTGGGCACCATCTAACCACGAATGAGGTCAATTACCTGGTCGATCAAATCGTAGCGAATCGAGAGCCGAATGCGCGATCCGGCTATGCCGTTGCACTCGGTTGCATTCATTCCCAGCTCGGTGGCATGGCGGCTGGTTTGCATCTGAAGAACATCCTTGGCATTCTCATGTCACTTAGCAATGATCCGCATCCGGTGGTTCACTTCTGGGCAATCGACAGCCTTTCTAGGGTCGCAGATTCTGCTGGATTGTCATTTTCTAGTTTTGTGACAAGCACGCTCGGTATGTTGGCGCAGCTTTACGCTGCAGACACACACAACGACGAGTCGGCGTCGCTGGCATCTTCCAACATCGAGATTGATCTGCCTACGCCTGCGGTCATCGCCCGCTGTATTGATAGCACTATCAATGTCCTTGGCCCTGATTTGCAGGATATGGCAAAGGCAAGGGACATGATCATGACCTTGATAGGCCGTTTCCAAACAGAGTCCGACAGTTTAATCCTGATCGAAAGTCTGCGCTGTCAGGAACACGTCTCGCTATACGCACCAGGTCATATGGAGTTTTCGGCATATGTCAAGCACCTGCAGCGGTCCATTGAAAGCAGCTCAATTCAGATCCGAGACATGGCCGTCGATGGGTTGCACAACCTCATGAGGCGGAACACTGATGAGGTACTCCGTGCTGGGGATCCTGGCTTGGAGGACCAGCTCTGGCATGTGCTCGACAGAGACCCCGACCATGAGGTCGTACGCAACATCCTCCGCAACTGGCTACACCAAACAGGCTTGTCAGACACGGCGTCATGGGTACAACGTTGCCATTCAGTTCTCACCAAGACCAAGAAGGTCGATACACAAGCCCAGGCAGAAGTGAAGCCGAAGGCCAGGGGAACAGATCTTCAAGACGAAGAAGTCGCAGGATTTGCGGCCGCGAACAATGCCCCGGGTGCAGACTCTGGTGATGGTACCCAGATCAGTCAAGAGCTGCTGAAGTGGCAAGTTCGCACCTTTGGTATGGATTGTTTGAGCGAGCTTGTCGCAATGATCAGTAAAGAAGCAGCCTTCCGCGAAGAGTCGCCTTGTGTGGGAGCATTGCAGCAAAGAATCGCCGACGTTGTCCGAATCGCATTCTCAGCATCCACCGCTGGTGTTGTGCAGCTGCGCATCAGAGGCTTGAAGATCATCGATCAAGTTCTCAAAGTAAGACTTATCCGTAAGGTCGATTGCATTCAGCTAATACCGCGCAGCTTTTCGGCAAGACTCCAGATCCCGACTTCCCAGAGGTCACTCTGCTGGAACAATACCAGGCACAGATTGGATCCGCCCTTACTCCAGCTTTCGCTGCAGACTCCTCACCAGAGCTCGCAGCAGAAGCAATTAACGTTTGCGCAACATTTATCGCCACGGGCATAGTAACGGACGTCGATCGCATGGGGCGTATTCTCAAGTTACTGGTCTCTGCGCTTGAGAACTTTTCAAGTAAGAGAGCTAGCAAAGTGATTCAGCGTATGACTAACAGCGACAGGCGACACGGAGACCGCTGCAATTGGTGACCTGAAAGGTCTGAGTTCAAACTCGCAAGTAATGGTCAAGATGGCTGTCTTCTCGGCCTGGGCAGAGCTACAAATTGCGAGCGCGGAGCAAACGTATCTTATCAATGTGCTCAAGCCTCACATTGCTAAGCTCACACCACTCTGGTTGGCATCACTGCGAGAGTATGCACGGCTGAGATTCGAGCCTGATATCTCGTCGTCGATGGGCTCGGCTTCGCTTTCTGGTAGCCTGGACACGATATATGCGGCTCTGAATCGCGAAACACTTCTCAAGGCAAGCATTTCACAGATTTTCGCAGATACCCAAATTCATGCTAATGATTGTAGTTCTACCAAGAGTCGTGGCTCAATTTAGTCGACGCCATCGCTAGTCTGATTGACGAAGATAGCGAGTTTGTCTTTGACGCTCTTGATGGCAAAACCGACTTGTCACAATCTTCATCAAACGGGAAAGCTGACCACATCAACTATCGCGACGAGCCAGTGGCGTTTTTCTTCGTTCTGTTTGGCCTGGCATTCGAAGCACTCGCGGGCCGACCAGGTGATCTGCAAGCATCGAAGGAGCAAATCTTGGAAATTTTGCAAGCACTCAAGAAAATCTTGCGACCATCTGTCTCTGGCCACGCCATCTACAGGGACGTGGTATTTTCGGAGTCTATGGACATGCTCGATCGCTTAGTATTGACCGAAGGACTCACTGTGCAGCGTGTCATTGTTGAGATTGCCAGGAACTTGTGCATTGGGCACCCGTCTGCAAGACGAGATCAGAGGTGAGCTCACCGAATAGGTGCTGAAAGCGGCTAGAACTGACCCTATGTAGCACCACGGGCGACGAGAATCTTTCGGAAGATGTCGAACAGCTGTTTGAATTGACCAAGATCATTGTGCTGGTCCTGTCGGGCTTGGTGCCTGGTCTGGAGGAAAGTAGCTCAAAAGGTACGCTCTTCATATGCATCAAACTCGGCGCTTAGCTGACAGCATACAGCTCGACACGAACTCAACGAAGAAGCGATTGCGCTTCTTACAACGGCACTGTCCGCTCTGGTCGATGCGGCGCAAGTCTTCCCATCCATCATCAAAGCCGACCTGCACGCATGTATACTACACATTTTCGCCACCATCTTTGGCACTGGCGCATGCCAAGCAACAGTCGTCCCGCAAGCGCTACCTATCTTCAAGCGCTTCGTCACAAGTCTTGCGCCACAGGCTGAAGCGACTGAGGACACAAGCAAGCAGCTGCGTGCGACCCTAACTCGGTTCCTCGCAATTATGAGGCACGCGCAGCAGCGCGAATTTGACGCCGCACTAGCTTGCGAGAAGAATACCATACTCGCCACTACCATACTTCTCAGCTCTGCGGCATCCGCATTCTCGCCTAGCGACCCGCTTGTTAAGCGCTTTGTTGAAGACTTGTTCGACTGCTTGAATGCACGATTGACTTCCAAGGTTGCAGCAGGCTGCTGCAGGTCACTACTTCTCTTACCCAAGAAAGGCGCTTTCGAAACAGGTTTCGCCTCACAAATGCTCCCACAGACTCTTTCATTCCTTGCAAATCCTTCCGATGTGGAAGGCCTCGAAGAGTCGCGCACCACGCTCGCGCAAACGTTGGTAGCGTTTATTTCCACGCTTCCAAAGCCGGATCAGCGGCAATTGGCGTCAAAGATCATCATCCCTGCTCTTCTTGCCCGCGCGCAGAAGGAGCCAAACACGAGTCAAGAGACGGCGGCGCGATTGCTAGAGCTCGCTGGCGCAGACCAAGCAGCGTTCAGAAGTGTAGTGGCGGGGCTGAATGCAGAGCAGAGGAGCTTTATCGAAAGCGTGTTGAAGAGTGGGCAGGGGCCGGCAAGGAGGGAGGTTCGGGACGATGAGGACGGCCAGCCGAAGATTG
Organism: Paraphoma chrysanthemicola; assembly: GCA_020744225.1. Taxonomy (NCBI): domain Eukaryota; kingdom Fungi; phylum Ascomycota; class Dothideomycetes; order Pleosporales; family Phaeosphaeriaceae; genus Paraphoma; species Paraphoma chrysanthemicola. The sequence goes on along the minus strand of JAGMWG010000010.1, from coordinate 26,587 downwards.
CGCTGAAGATGAACTTTGGGTCGTAGTGTGAGTAATGTCACACCTGCAGCTGTGCATAAATATTTGATGAGTGGAGTAATAACTATCTAACTTCGAGCCTGCGATCCTCTGTGGTACCTTCGCGATTCCGGGAGAGTATCTACTTAGTAGTGCAATGGCCCCATTCTACTATTGGGGAAAGACGTAGTAGCTATTCTACCTCCCTATCAAGGTGTTTCCGCTTGGCCGTACTCGGTGCTTCTCTTAAGTTCAAATCCCCGGCCGCGAAGACGTGCCGGCCAGATTCCGCTCTTCCCCGGAGCAAGGATGCCATTTGGATCGAGCGAGTCTTTGAGTTGTTCGTTGAACTTCATAGAGGCACCATTGCCCCAATTATACACGCTTGCGATCTGGTCCATGAAACACAGATGAGTGCGGTATTCACCGTAGCCCTAGATTCATGATGAGCAGACTTCTATGTTACTCTTGACCTTCGTCTCCAGCTGGACTTACCTCTTTCGCCGCATCATCAATCAACAGTTCTATACATCTGTGTGCCCTCTTGCGCTCTGCAGGATTGGTTTTATCAAACGTGAGGCATACTAGATAGAATGGTAAGCCGAATGCAATAGATGCGTTGCTCTGATGAGATGAACTTTGCAGGTATGCTTACCAATGTGATGAAGCTCCCGCCATCCGACTACAAAGGTCCCAATGTAATCGAAACCAAACTCTGTGAATCGCTTCCGGACCATTTGATACTGTTTATTGGCATCGACGCCCGTGGCAGGCGATATGGGCGAGAAGCCTAGCAGAGAGCCTTTCTCGCAAGTCCAGTTCAGCCAGCCTAGCTCGTAAGTATTGGGTATACCTTTGAGCGTTTCTTCGCGCATGTGGAGCACAGTCTGCTTGGCGCCTTCAGCGCGCGGCTTAGCGAATTCGTATTTAGCCTGGAATGGTGTCAGCGTGTAATTGATGACATAATTCAAGATTCGTAGAATCTTGGTTTTCGATACACTTACTCCAGGTATCTGCATGAAGGCTGCTTCCAGCGCGTGCCATTGGAGTTCACGCATGGGCTTCGGCCCATACATGGCACCATATACATTCCAGCGACCAACACCGATATCTTTCGCGATGGCGTCAATTTCCGAGTTCGTCAATACATTCTTAGATGAGGTGTAATGCGACTTTGGAGCGTAGACAGCCGCGTCGATCAGGGCGTTGCGGATTGTGGGGCCGTTTTGGATTACCATTTTGATGCGGAGCTCTCGTATGATCTCGACTATGGCGGGAAGATCATTGTCATGCTGAAACGAAAAGAGGTATGCTTCGTAACCCTAGCGAGTACTCAGTCATCTTAAACTTAGCTTGCCAGACATTGCTTACGCCAGGATCGGGCATGAGCCAGAACCCCATTTTCGTGACTATGCCAAAGTTGGACTGCGTGAAAAGTCCATCGGGATATGGTCCAAAACCTATTGATTATAAGAATGCATCGCTCGGGGGTTGATCAGGGCTCAGGTACCATATTGAAATGTTTGCCATGTGTTGCTGTCTGGTAAGGCACCCATTCCCGTCCGTAAAATCTCGCCCGAGGGTAGAACGACTTCCATCCCGCAATGCATGGAGAAGTGCTCTCCATAGGGTGTATAGCCTGCACCACGATCCAACGCATTTCCCATTACAGACCCGCCGCCTGTATGGTGGTCAGCTATGCCAGGTACCCGTCATGCTTGCCGAAGCTTACCGAGGTCGGGACTGTCTATCCATAGGTCTTTAAATCCATTCGTTTGTAGGTAATCGTAGAGTGCAAAGTACGATACGCCAGGCTCGACCAAGCAGGTACGGTCACGCGGGTTAACGTCTAGGACTTTGTTCATCCGTGCGCCCATGTCGAGAACAACGCTGCCGCGTAGTCTGGGCGCGGCTCCACCATAGCCTCAATCGGCTCCATTAGTATGTGGTATTTCACTGAAGTTGAAAACACTCACCGAGATTGCGGCCCATCGAAGTTGACCATAGAGGTATAAGGTACTTATTTGCCACCTTCACGATTTGCGAAACGTCTTCCACGCTGCCAGGTGACACAACGGCGCTTGCAAGAAACACGTCTTTCTCCAGCACGTAGAATAGATCATGCTCCTTGGGCAGGTTGAAGTAGTGTCCTTCTTCGTCGTTCTTCATCGATTTTGTGGTGTGCACTACAACGTTTTGATCGCCTACTACTGATGCTATTGCGTGAATAGCCTCACGGAAGTCACTCACAGAGACGTCCGGAGGTAGTACGAGGGCATCGTCGCTTATTGTGTGAAAATCATTAATGGAGGTCATGGTCGGGATCATGAAACTCTAGTCTGAACAATTGAACATCAGCGCAACACCGATGTTTGATACCAAGTATTGTAGTTTGCGTTTCGTTCTCATCATATACCTGACGACTGCATGTTAACCCCTCACGGTTCTGCTGTACCAATCGGGAAATTTCCACTGACGCCTCGCGAGTATCATGTGGTGAAGCTCCTCCAAGTTTCTCTTCGCTCACTGCCCAGGCGAGGGGACGCAGCATGTGGGGCGCTGAGTACTGCACTGGCAGTCTGCTCACTGCCCAGACCATCCCGAGGTGCTCCTGGCAAGTGGGGCTTTGACCCACATACCCAGGTAGTATCTCCCAGAACACAAAAAAACTCCCAAAACGCACCATGTAAGTAATAGCTAGGTAGTATCGAATTGGCCACAAGGAGGATTTGCAGAACGAAACACACGGCTGATTGCGTGTACAAGTCATGCTAAGCTATCGTATGAGTAGCTTTGGCAAGTGGAGCGTTTATATCTAGGGTCATAGAAACACGAGAACATTTTACTTGCATTCATTGCTTACGAATTGCTTGACACTTTGACTCCCTGCCGCCGGCATGACAAGGAAACGGAGGTGTAGCAACGCGAATCGCTTTTGGAAAACAGTGTCCCAGTTTACCGTTTTTAAGAATGTGTTGAAGGTTCGAGCGCCTCTTCCAACTGAGCTTGTCATTTCGCCAATAAAGACGAAGACACTTGCCGTGAAGACTGGCACTCCATTCGCGCCGAACATGATGCGCATACGTGATTGTGAGCTATATTTGTTGATAGTATTCCGTAATCTGCGGCTCATCCTGCGGAGATGGGGGTTTCGACCCGCAATCGGGCGGTAGGTAATAGGGATACGTTGAGTACTAAGCGACGAGTAACAATCGGTAGTGTTGAAGTTTTGCCCTGTGCGTCCTAGTATACCTATGCCAATCTATCGGTCACGCGCATTCATACTACGCCACTAGAGTAGGTTATGTCTACGATGTCTGAGCTGACTTTGTGCATATTGGAGAATCAGGGGCAAATTCACCCACAAGGCGTAGGAATCGCAGACGTTGCAGTATTGCGATAACAATAGCTACTTACTATCAGGTGCTATCTTGTTGGACTGTTCTTAGATGCTGCAACTATGCTGTGCAGCAATGTAGTGATGAGAATCCTACAGGCTGAAGTTATATGCGCCTCCGCGGAGTAAACATTCTACGCCGCCCTTATTAGTTTACCGAGCATAGTTCGTGGATCGGACACCATCCCGATATGCGCTAGTCGACTACGCATCAAATGGCCCGACTTGGAAGCACGGGAGTAGGCGGCGATGTATGTCGGTTTGCTTGTGACGCGCGCAAAATTTATGCAGGTTTTACATACAGTGCCATTAGCCCTGTCAGTGGTCACATCTGCGACCTTTGCGCAACGTTCAACGGGTTTTCTTCTCCCTTTGTCAACACGTACCTTGAGATGTTGTCCTAGTACATGTTAAGAGAACTTGTACTTGGTGAACTTATACTTACTAGCTTTCTTCGATCCTGCATCACTCTCTGTGGTACGCCCCGCTATCCGCTATAACCCAAGCATGTAGAACTTGGTGACATCATCGACTTCAAATCTGTGGTGATGACGAGCTCGTCTTCTCTCACATCAACATGGCGAGTAGTCCCTGTAAACTATATTTCATGATGTATTTATGATTAGAATAACATGGTGCTAAACTACTAAGTGATCCTTGTCTCTCATGTGTTGCTTAGCGGCTACCTCAGACCGAAACTTTTCTGGACACACTTTACAGGAAATTATTAGAGGCTGATGTCCTAGTGCCTTTTGATGTTGATAAGCTGCACTCAGTGCGAGAAACTCTTTATGGCATATCTGGCATGAGATATTAGCGGGCCAATGTTGCTTCTCTGTTCTATGCTGGTCCGCTGCTTGATCCGATCCGAACTCCTTCTCACATTTTCGACATTTACATCGGGGCCAGTGTTTCTTCTCCAGCGCGTGTTGATTCACTGCTTCTTTCTTTTGAAATGTCCTGCCACAGGTTTCGCATCCAAAGCGTGACCCGTGTCTTACGTCGTGATCCTGGCCAAGAGTCCGACCAACAAGAGGCGAAGCAGTAGCAGGCTCTCCTGTAGGTCTCTTTACCTCTTTTTGAGGCCCTGCCGCATCATCAGCGCTAATTTATCTCAGAAAGAAGCCAACTGCTAGACTAACCAACTGTCTTTTGGATCGCTTCTTCCACGGTGCGAGTGTCGGTTATCTCTGCTGCTGGGATCACTGAGAGCAGCTCCTTCGCATACGCAGCCGCAGTCCCGGCTGCGTATGCTTGCCACTGCTTGTTCTTGTGCGAGTCGGCGTAGTCGCACAAGCCGCGGATTACAAGACATGGGAAGCTATTCATTAGGCCCGCCGCTTCCATCTCGAAGCAGAGCACCCCGCCGAGCTCAGCGCTGACCTTGTCTCTTTCCGCCGCGCTCCGCATTACCTGGTTACCAGACGCGATTGTGCCGTGGTGTACCACCACCTGCTCGTTGTCGCGTAGGTGTCGAATTTCCTGTCTATCAACACTGCACCTGCCGCACGCTGGCCCTTCCTCGTGATCGTACAATGCCTCGAACAGAACGTCAGGCCCAGCGTTACTGCGCCGGAAATTGCTAATGCTCTCTAGCTTTGTGATGTGCTTGTCTAGTTTGCTTCGACCTCGCATCTCGTTCGCGTGTACTTGAGCTACTGCTGCTAGCAGCATCTGTGGCGGCGAGTTAAGCGCTCCTGTGCGCTTGAACCCGCTCGGAGTTGTCTTCCCAGCGTCGTATTGCACTACTCCAGCAAACGTTTCATGCGGCTGGCTAACCACTACATCCCCCAGCCGGATGTCTACGCCAGCGCTAGGGACGCCGCCGCCAATGCCCACCATGAGCCCGAAGCGGATGGCCTTGAAGGTCGCTCTCATCTGTGTTGCTACTGCCGCCGCGGGGTTGTTGCCAACGCGGCCCGCAGGGAGACATACCATCGCGATGTTGTGGCTACCTATCGACCCTAAGGCGTATAAGTTCTCGTCATTATCGGCTCGGTCGAGATTGTAGTGCTCTTCGTCGAGCATCTCCTGGGCAGCCGCCAGCTCGACAGGCAGCGCGCAAACCCATCCCACCGTGTACTCGCTACGGTTCAGCCGGCGCTGCATGGGCTGTCTTTAAGAGAAACGAGAGCTACTATGAGCAAGGCAAGAGCGTAGAAGAGGGGTGTCGCCTTGCAGAGAGAGATTAAGTGTCTGTGAAGCGATCATTTGGCACCGGCAGCCTTGCTGCAGTGCTCGTTCCTGCTCAGCCTTGTGCCTTGCATGGCGCGCTGCACGCAATAGGCTGACATCAAGCAGATGTCGGTCGCGGCAGGCTGAGGAATGGCCATGCAATCGGCGCAGCCGTAGACGCGCTGAGGGCCGTGGGGGCGGAAACGGCGCCAAGGCCTGCTGATTGGCCGTGTGCACATTGTCAGACATGGAACCGTGTTGTGCCTGTCTGCTCTTGGTGCGTGAGTGGCGTTCTCAGGTCATCATGAACGTACAACAATTCTTTCAGAAACCTTTGTGCCCTTGATTGTCAAGAATACAAACAATGAAATCTACCTAGGTATGTCTGTCCTGCAGTTATGTGAGCCATTTCCAAGCCTACATGTGGCTTGACATCAATCTTAGCGCATTCTGACGGGTTGGACGTTGGAGGTGAGGTAGCTAATTCACAGTTTTGATCTCAAATAGCTTTTGTCCGTGAAGTTCTGCCTAAGCTTTGCATTAGGATCTTCAGTCTCCTAAGCTACAATAATTGTTCTCAAGACCACTCACGGATAACTTGCGTAAGACTGATCGCACTGTTGGCTAACGCAGGACGATGTCTGTTCGACCGGCCAGCAGCTTATGCCAGAATTGTCGCGGCACCTCCAAATCTACCCGTTCCTACTCTCGAAGGTGTACAGGCGGTCCAACGGGTTCTTTAACTTTAGGGAATTCCTCAAAAAGACAGAGACCTTCAACCTTACCGTGCGTGAAAGCATTTATGGGAGTGAATGAATTGTGACTGATGTTGATGTCAGACACGTATCTTCGTGTCTTGGTCAAGTCTGTCTCTCACTCACTATCGACCCTTGGCTTTGAGGACTGCACGATGATGCATTAGACGGAAAGGCACGCTATCCACCCTTTCGATAACCTCAGAGTGTCGGTGGAGATGATAGAAGCCATGCAGCAACCAATCATCCATCCAAACCCAGCGAGAGTGAGCAGCTCAAGGCTTATGTGACAATCACAATGAGCGCCATTAGTGCACCTATCCTCAGACAAGGGTCTATAGCCACGATGCACTGCACATCCCATAGACCGTACTTAGCCGAATACCAGCATGGTCACGACATACAGAGACCAATGGGTATTGTCCCAGTCTTCGTCCCATGTTCCCAGCATCGGCTTCCCGCACATTAAACAAAGCCTGGGGGTTTCACACATTGATGTACGCGTGTTGAGCCCTAGCATAGTCAAGCGGCGCATTTTTCTCTTTAGATCCTCTCATGTTTAGCTTTACCAAGACCATAATTACCCCTGGTTCCTTTCTCATCATTCGTGTGAGTGGCGGTCCCCTTCACGGGTTTGCGCAAGACCTTCATGAAGGCATGATCAGGTTTCTTCGGGGTTGAAGGGGGCTCCGCGAAAGCCCGCGCCTAGTCTTCTGCATGACCCTCTTAGTTCAATACAAGGCATTGACATGACCTTTCATCGTTCTTCTTCAGCATTGGTCTTGTGAGGCTTCCCAGTCTGCTCAGAAGCCCTTGCATCCGCGGTTTGCAAGTGAGTTGAATTTCGGTGCGTCCAGTCAACCACGGCGGATGACGCAGACCTCTCTAGCGAACGAGCCTTTCTTAGTTCGCTCTACTGCACCTGTGTACTTGGCAGCTCCGATGGGACAACAGGTCCATGTTATTCGCAACTTCACTTATGGCCAGCGCAGATAGATGTAATTCCTGCTAGAGTAGCAAAGCCAACTTGAGTACAACATCACAGAGGCCCTTGATGTATTACAAAGGTTGTAATGCAGACATAAATACGCGCGAAGGTATTCAGGAATGTCCTACCTGAGATGTCAAAGTGCCGTACACGGTACAGCCTTGCATACATTCGCATTCAAGCCCCGCGGATGTGGCTGCCCCTGTCTTTTGAGGCTGAAAGCCTCGCCGACACCACAGGGGCATCTCTACCATGTTAGTGCAATACGATGGTCTGGATGCCCAAATTGTGCGACCATGACATGCGACTTTGCAGTTTTGGCGCTGCCGCTAGCTTATAGGCTGCGGTGCTTTCGTCAAAACAATAAGCCTGTGGAGTTGTGCCCTGACAGTCCACGATGACTGGGTGGTAGATGGTCCGTGTCGCCGACTGTCCTTTCGGTAGTGTCTCACTGCGTTTGGTTCTCCTTGTCCTTCTTTTTGGTTGACTTATAGCCATGGCAAGTTGTCGGTTTGGGTCCTCTGATCTGATCAGATCACCAGCATAGCCGGCGCTTTAGCTACCCCATCGTTTGGATTCGCTCCGACCAATTCTAGCGTCTTTGGAGTCAACAGAGCCTTTACATCTGCTAGTAAGTCACAGCTTATAATTACCAATAACCCACTAACAGATACAAGATGGTGCCATTTGCTCCTTTCCTACTCGTTTAGTCGGCACAGGCCAGACATCTACATATGCGATAACACCTCTTATTGTTACCACTTCTGGTGGTATTGGCAGAACGACCACTTGCAACTTTCTTGCACCGCCATCCATAATTCCGACATCACCAGCCTCTACTACTTATAGCAACATCGCTTGTCCGAGTATAACCAACATTGCATTCGCTCCAGGCACATATGCGCTCAGATTCAGCCAACCTCCCGTCAATGGAGTGCCCACCATCCGTTCTAGACTTTTCATCATCGCAACCCTCGTACAAGCATCGTACAACCAACGGGGATATCTACTATAACGGCTTCCACTACAGTTCCTGCTACGACCCGACAATCACGCTGCCCTCATCCACCACAACCTCAAATGTCGTTCCACTGGCAATTCCTTCATCTACCACGACCGAGACCATATTCACGTCGACTATTTTGGAGACACCTACGCCGGGTAGCTTACAATTCGCTGTGACGGCATCTTCGGTGACCGTCTTCAGCGATACCACATCAACGTCCTTTGTTCAATCGTGTCCTCCAAGCATTACACCGCCTGCAAGCCATTCGAGTACCGTTTCGAAAATTGAAAGTGCAAGCAGCTCATCGGACTCCCAAAGTTTGATCAGTTTCGGCAGTGGAGGCTGATTCAGCCAGCATTTTGGTCACTAACTTCTCCAGTACGCCATCTGCTGATGCCATCACGAGTGTCCCTTCAGCTAGCGACTCTGCAAGCAGTGAGCTAGGTGAGAGTACTTCAGATGCCCCTGTTTCCTCCACTAGAACTGCAAGCGTTCCAGCAGCCACTAGTCTGAAACCCACTCCTCCATTGAGCGTGTTTTAATCAGCTCTTTGAAACCCTCCCCAAGCAGTAGTTCCGATGTTTTTCGAACACTTTGCCATTGGCCAGTCCAACGGTTGCTCCTTCCCTTGATACATCAAGTCTCCCAGCTTTGATAGCCTCATCTAACTTATCCTCCATGATTGTCATCGGCAAGACGTTTTCCGCAACCGTTACACAGGAGTCCGCTTCCGCTACAGAGGGTCTGGATATCCTCGCAACACTTTCTTCTTCTCAAAGTGATGCGAGCACGCCAGTGTCCCTTTCCTCTCTCTACAGCACCCCAAGTAGCTTTCAACCTCCTAGCGCCACAAGAAGTTCGTTTCGGAAGCCATCACCACAACTTCTTTGGCAAACAGCCCTAACCGTTGATAATGCCCTTGTGGGCAGCTCGGAGCCAATTAGCATGACGTCCACCATGGCCGGTTCTGTTGGGTTGTCGCCAACAATCATCACGAGCGATGCCTCTTCTTTCAGTCCTTCAAGCAGCGCAGTACTCGCTAGCTCGTCCGGCTTCTCAGCAACAAGCGCATCGAGACCTGCAGCAAGATTGGACGCAATCACACCCGCAGCAAGAAACAAACCGCCTTCCGCCGACCTGGCGTCAACACTTCGTCATCGGCTCCTTCTGTTATGTCTACTAATTTGGAATTTTCATCCAACGCTCTCTTGAGTACTATACAAACCTCGGTCTCGGTCAGCGTCTCTATTGTCTCGACCTCTTACAGTGTGCCCCGGTCCCAGTCACAGGATCAAAGTAGGCACACGACATCAAGGCCTAGTCTGTTACTCCTGCTTTCCCATCCTTCCAGTACGGTCTCTCCTTTGATCAGTTTGAGTAGTAGCACGATATCATCACCAAGTGCTTCATCAACCTTATCCAGTGTTCTCGTATACGCATCGACTTCTTCTCTATCACAATCAAGTGCTGCCTCATCACACTCCAGCACTTCTTCATCTCAATCTAGTGCTCGAAGTACATCAGCCACCCTGACACACTCAACTAGCGCAAGCACTGTCACCTCGTCATTCGCGCTTTCCTCTACTCGTTCAATCACCTCGTTAGGCACAAGTAGCAGGACTGCGGCCACCCCGTTGTCCTCAGCCGGCGCTCCCGTCCCCCCACTCAAAGTATCGCAGACGCCAAGTGCGGTGGCAACACAGGCTATACTTGTAAGGGCTCCACCTTTGGAAATTGCTGCAGGTATGTTTAAGATGCTCTCTCCCAAACATGAACTGTCATTAATAATCACTTCAGTAGCCTATATGGCTGGTGCGGCTCCACCAAAGCTTACTGTGAGACGGGCTGTCAAAGCGCCCTTGGTGTCTGCACCGAAAGCACGACATCCACCTTTATCACGTCGATCCGCACGTTCTCATCCTCATCCTTATCGTCCAGACCCGAGACCAAAACATCCAGCTCAACGCTCTTCGCGAAGCCTTCTTGCTGCATTGTAGATAGAGAATAAGTATTCGGTGGGTAAAGCAAGGAAGCTGTATTCTCTAATGTAGTGATGGATATCCTGACAATGCCTGAGTGCCCCCTGTGTGAACGAATAAGACGTTTTGAGCTGAGCCTAATGCGCCTTCCCTTGCTAGACCAAGGAGACCGGCCATAGCTTTGCCTGTGTAAACTGGGTCGGTTAGGATGCCCTCGGCCTGTGCCAGAAGCTTAATCGCGTCTCTTGTCTCATCGTTGAGGTGGCCGTAGGCTCCACCATTAAAACGACCGTCAATCTCGAAGTCATTTTCCACGACGTCCTTTTCGTTCAAACCAACCAGCTTCGCCGTATTCTGCGCTGATTTGAGAACAAGCCCTGACGTTTGTTTTACTTCACAGCTTGTAGCTTGAATGCCGATGAGCCGTCAGGGTGTTTTCGTAACCTGCAGCAATTTGAATCCTGTTACCATACCACCTAGTGTCGAACCGCTTGCTGCTGAGACGATGATAACATCAAATGTTATGCCTATTTCCTTCTCCTGCTCGACTACCTCGTAAACCCATCTTGCGAATCCTAAGCCGCCCAACTCATGCAGACTCACGCCAGTAGGGATAAAGTACGGTGTACCTCCGTCAGCGCTGAGTCTCTCCATCTCCCGCTCTGCGGCAATTTCATACGCCAACCTTTTTTCGCCATCCTTACCTGCCTCTTCTGTATCATACTCCGTAGAGGGCTTCCAGTCTGCACCTAGAATACCGCTGATTTGTACATTCTCCACCGTGTCATACGCCACGCGATCCTGGCTTGACGGGTCTCCAAACTTCGGGTCCGGCGTAAGAACAGTCTGCAACCCGAACCTGTTTCCTGCGGCAGCAACCTGGCGCTGGCTGTTGCTTTGTACACCGCCTACGGTGACGAGATGCGTTACTCTTTTGGCAAGTGCATCAGCTAGGACGTATTCGAGTTTACGCACTTTGTTGCCGCCGTGTGCGAGAGCACTGTTGGCGTCTTCGTGTTTGATCCAGATAGCTGGGACTGATTGTGGCGCATTCGCTCCTTGCTCAAGGTGCTTGGTGAGGTTCCTGAGCGGCTCGATAGGCGTTGCCTGCTGGAACAGCAATGCTGCTCGTGGAATATCCGCGAAAGGCCGAGGGAGGTTGACTGCGAATGCCACCATGATGTTGTCGTTGCTGACAAAGTTCGTCTGATTGACGTTCCTGACCAGAGATGTCGGTTAGTTGCCGCCAACAGAAAGTTGTGTTGGTGTCTGTTGTTATAACTCGGTCAAATGATTTGAGACGTCGTGCTCGTGGTCGAATATAACGTAACCGTAAGGACCACAGAACTAGACCTGCATACAGTATTTAATTGCTGTGCATCAACATTTACGTAAGCCCAACCCTCGTAGACCCAGCCGGCAGTATACGCGGCATCGCAGTGTCAGGTAGCCGCGTTATATCACGTCATACGCTAGTAGCCGTGATATCGGCGTTTTTTCTGCTGCCGATGCAGCAGTCTAGTTCTCTCAAGGAACAGCAATCTCTAAGTACTCCACGGTACAAGGCTAAGAACAAACATCTGTTATTCCAATTACCAATAAACAGCAAATAGATTCAATAGCTTGATGGTCTGCATTTCTACGTAGATGGAACGCATATCTGATTTGCTGTGCGGACATAAGGCTAGGTGCTGCGCTCTTTCCCGACCTTTCCGTCGTAATACTCAGAGTCCGCAACAAGCAAATCAAGCAAGTCTAGAGTTGCTTGTTGCCAACGAGCTCACGAGTTGCTTGCGACTTGCTTGTTGGTGTTCTCGGGCGAGTTGCTTGCGAGTTGACAAGTCTTGTGCCAAGAGACACAATTTGGATTCAAATACTATAGTTCAATAACCCAGTCTTACATACTGTAGTCCTGTACGATAGCCTCGTCGCTACTATTACTCCCGTAGCTAGTATCCAAGCCAGATGACAAGACAAGCATTCGTCTGTGAAGCTAGATGCTCACCAGGTCAGCTGAGAGCTTCCACTATCCTTTTCACGCCTTCTGCAACGTCCACTGGCGATTGCGTGAATACCATTCTGAACCATCCTGGCTCTTCGGCACCCATTGCTTCACCACCAACCAAGAATACCTTCTTGTTGTTTATTACTTCTTGGACTATGTTAGCAATCTCCATACCGTCTTTGTCCCTGGCGCGTTCTGGATGTCGCTCGACGTATTTCTTGCCAAGATTCAACCAGACGAAGAATGCCGCTGTAGTTCCGGGCATGTGTTCAATGCCACCGTCTTGCAAAAGCCGGATGGCATATTCATATGCTATTGAAATCCGGCTGCGATTGACAGAGAGATATTCCTCAAGAAAGGTATGATCTGATATCACAGCGCGTAATGCGTTCTCGGCCAACGAAGACGGGGACGAGAAGTAAGCACAGGCTCGACACGCAGAAACCAGATCCGGATTGGCTTGAGAGACCATGACTCCAAGTCTGAGCCCGTTAGCCCCAAAGTCTTTAGAAGCACCCCACAGTACATGGACAAGACTGGGGTCAATTACTCCCTGCGTATTTATAGAGAGCACAGACACAAAGTCTGCAGGTTTTACTTCTGAAGAGTCGGCGGTGTTCTCCCAGGTCGAAAGAGCGTAGATCTCATCGATTATCAGATGAATGCTGTGCTTTTGGCAGAGTTCCATGAGCCTGACAATCGTCTGGCGGGTGTAGAAACGACCAAGCGGATTGTGCGGATGAGATAGCAGCAGTGCGCGGATCCTTACACCACGACTGTTCGATTCAAGGAGTGCGCGTTCATACTCTTCAACGCAGTTGAGGCCACAGGGATCGATACCGCCAAATGTTACAGGTACCACCTGGACGCCGGCTCGCAGCTGCATGGCGTTGATGAAAGCTCGATAGTAAGGACGGCCAAGAAGGATACCTTCGCCAGGGTCTGCCAGGTTCCAAGCACAATGTTCGACTGCAGAAGTGACGCCATTTGTGATCATGAGATGATCAACTTGAACTGGTTGAACAGGATGGAAATAATCGTTGAAGAACCCGGTGAGGGCATGGCGCAATGACTTCGAGCCGAACGGACCGTCTCCGTATGTCAAAGCACGTGCAGAGGCATCAATGAGCGATTTCGAGTTCAGAAAACCCCTGAGTTCTTTATGCATGAGGGTGTTCTCAGCAAGACCAAGTGGAACATAGCCTTCCGGGTTTTTCGTCTCATCCCAAACATCGGAGCATTTCCCCCAGACTATCTGTATTCGATAAGTAGCAGGAAGGGTCATGGCTATATACAGTACGCACCTTGTCGCCCAAACCGGCACTGTGTGTATGCACTCCTCGTGTGGAAAGTGGTGCGCGCATACTGCAGGCAAGATGATGTTAGTTTTGGCCGCAATCAAAAGATATTGCTACCTGGGGAGGCATTCGGCCTTACTCGGGATGATAAGGTAGTTTAATTGAAAGGGAAACGTCTCGCTAGAAGCGTTCCGAAAGTTTGCAAATATAGTTGTCGGTAACGTGACTGAATATCAGAAAGTAACGATTTTCCTGCCCTCAGCTTCCTGATGTCTCCCCGCCACTTCCCCGCTCCGCCACTTCCCCGCTCCGCCACTTCCCCGCTCTACCGCTCCGCCCCCGACTAGAGAGCAAAACACGGAACGCCGTGCTAGGCTCGGTCACTCGAAGAAGAATGATGACTACTAGTTATCTGAAAGTAAAAGACGATAGTCTAGGATGCTGTAAGCACACAATGATCCTTCGCTGTTTGATCGTTGTAGTCTGGTTGCTGCTATCTGCCGCCATTTCTGCTCACTATCTCCGAATATTGAGGTTTAGGTTAAACATAGTAACTGCGAATAAGGTCTGGAGTTAGATTTCGCGTGTATTTGCTAAGATAGGTGAAAAGCCCATGCGTGTAGTTATTCTTTATCGTGTTCTAGGTATCTAAGCTTCCGTTTTTAGGCACGCTGCGCAGCATGAGCACAGCATGAGCACAGCATGAAGCGGAGATTTTACTAGTAGAGCTCGGTTTCTGTCTACGACGTTTACATAAGACGCTCTAATTATCATGTTCTGTAGTAGATTTCCTTCTGCCATTTAATCATAGCTATCGAGAAGCTCGGACAGATTGGCGGGACAAATGGTATTCATGACTGTGGAATTAGCAATCCCGCCTGCCTTGAACTTGAGTGGTTTCTCGAGTGCTGCATGGACCACCATAAGGATATACTCCGAAGTTCGGGTGGCTTTGCTGGCGGCAAGAACATTTGGGCCGATACCATTCATCAGCGCATCGAGAAGATGTGGATGCACTTAGGCAACAATGGAGTTATTCGCTCGGACTTCCCCGTATCTCGTGCGAATACTCACAGCTCTGCCCTTATCGGTGATGACTTTAATGACTTCGGTGTTAAGTACAATCTGGCCCTCATAAGACTTAAAACATCGAACGAGAGAAGCGGTGAAAGCACTACTACCGCTCTTAGGGATAGCTTGGCCAAACCGTTCTAGCACGCCTATAGTGAGATATGCCATTAACTCAGTGCTAGTGGATTTTGGGTGTGCGAGTTGAGTTTCGGTAACGAAGCGGAGAATGGTGACTTTGATAACATCGTTCGTGAAAAATTTCTCTACTACGTGAAGCGAGCTGCCCTGCGATGCGTCGATGATATGTTAGCTAATTGGACTCTCGAGGATGGCGGCCGACATGTTAACTGGCGGCTCGAACATGGATGGTAAAAGTAGGTCGACAATGGCGCATGCGCGCTCCGCGAAAAGTTCCTATCCTTGCGCATTGGTAGGAGACAGTTTCGCAATTCCTTTGACTATGCGTCTTCGATACTAGTAAATTAGTAAAGCACTATCCTTCAAAATAATTGCATATGCTAGAACTAAAGAGATGTATTTAAGACTAAAGCGAGAGATTAATCTAAGTTCGTCGTTTTTAATTAGCAGAACTTACGACGATGACATCCTATTTTCTGGCCTCATCCTGAGTTAAATAACCTGCACTCGTAAAATCAGCGGTTATAATTAGAAATGAGTGATTGTAGAGATTATAGATAATTGCAGGAAGATTCAGGATAAGTTTAGGGTTTTTAATGTACTCCATGAAAGACGTAAATCATGTTTGTTAGGCCTAGGCCCGAAGATCTACTTACATTCGCCCGGGCTATTTGGGCCCTTCAATTTGGCTTGTAAGCACAAATCCACACGCTAACATCACCAAAAGAAAATTGGTAGACACGCACCTCGTTAGCTGGCGCAGTTCCAGAGTCTTACTCCACGCCCCGGATCCACATTCCGATGTAAGCACTAGGTTTCCATGCGGCCCCACATTGCGATCCCTCGAACAAGAATAAAGTTCATGAGCAAAATACCTGGACATTCTCCACTGACAGGCTCGGTTTTTCGCAATGAACTTCATCAACAAAATTATTGTTGTTACAGGCGCTGCCCGAGGGATTAGAAGTGAAGTCGCAAAAGAGTATGCTTCGCAAGGAGGTGTTGTTGTCCTCGTCGATGTCAATCGCAGCGAACTAGAGGTAACCACAGAATTCATACGCTCAGCAGGTCATAACGCTCATGCCTTTGCATGCGATGTGTCTTCTAACGAAGACGTCAACAAAATGGTTGAAGAGATCATTGAGAATATCGGTTTGCCGGACGTAGTTCACAACAACGCCGTTCTTGTACGCTCTGGAAGCGTCCTCGACCTTGCCTTTAACAACGCCAAACGTATGTTCAATATAAACGTCCTCAGCTACCTCCGTATGACCCAAAGCTTTGCACCCGCGATGATACCTCGAGGAAAAGGTAGATGGTTCGCAAATACCGTTTCACCCAACGGTCTAATGCCAGCAAATCCTGCCATCGCAAACCTAGCGTGCTACAGCATCTGCAAGGCTGCTAACATCTCATTAAGCCAGTCAGCCGCTATAACACTAAAGCCGCACAACATTGGCGTCTCGATTCTCTTTCCAGATATTGTGTATACCAAATCTGTTCACGAGTTGTCCAGGACTGCATCAGAGGAATTCACAGAGGGATTCGTCAACTTCCTCACTAAAACGGGTACCTATCCTACCGCCACGGCAAAGAAGTTAGTGCAAGAGCGTAAAAGAAAAAATATTCTTTGTCAATGCGTACCCAGGGTTTGAGGCACGGCTGAAGCAGTACGCAAAGTCCCTTTTAGATCCTAACGTAGACTACGACAATTAAAATTCGTTTGATCATCGGACTATGGTCAATCTTGGCATAAAAGACTCCTGAGATGTCTTCGTGTTTCACAGAGAACTAGTGTTCTTAACAGTCCAGGAATGTCCAAAGGCGCTCAAAATCTGAAGTCAGGTGCAACGCGAACAGGTGAGCAAATTGTGCTATGGTGCGCCGGTTCAGCACCATGATCATGGTATTGCTGATAGCAGTGGCCCTTATCGTGAAATAAACGAGAGCTGCTAGCTGGCGTGAATGTTCTGCATGTAATTTCACCCAATTTGAATCAACTAGTATGTCCCTTCGCTGTCTGAAAGGTACAAAGCCAAGAGGCTGGTCGAAGGCGAATGATCGGAATCAGGGGCGATTGCGCTGGAAAATCTAGATCTATCTTGCCCTCAGAATACGCGTGGCAGCTATGCCACATTCTATGAGCAATATCGCAGATCAACGATGAAGCGATTATGGAACCCGTCGATGTTGTAAATAGGTCTGCTCAAAGGCTACCGCGGCTGTGTACGCGCTACCGTAACGCCAAATCGGGTCAAAGTACCCATCTAGTGTCCACTGAGCCCTGCTTGACAGCATGTCTCTTAATGCCTTCCTTGTTTTTGACTCCTAGGCAGGCCTTTCGTTGTTCAGGCTGGTACTCGGTCTTTAATCACATTATTCGCATCTGCTCTAGTTGGATCTTGGAATTTTACGATTGCTAACGGCATTTCTTGTGCCAGTACTTTCAGACTATTGAGTCAAAGCAGGGTAGTCTATGTAGCCCTTTGGGGTCATTGGGGTGTACGCCAAATCCGCTTTGAAAAGGTTCGGTGTCATGCCTTTGCGTATAGAAGCGACGAGATCCGGTGTCGACGCAAAAGACCGCCCAAATCCGATCGCACACGCGAAATCTCGGAATTCCTCATCCACAGCTTGTTGGGCTGCCTCTCCGCTGTATCCGCCGGTCAAAATGATAGGGGCATCTTTTGTCCAATTGTCGAACACAAAGTCGAGAGGTCTATCTCGGTCAACATCCGTCCAATTGTCGACTTTTGAGGTTACAACGTGTAGATATGCCAACTTGAGGTCGCACAAGTTGGCAACCAAGTGAGAGAACTGTGCCTCAGGATTCATAGGTGTGATTGAGTGGTAAGTGCTCCAAGGGCTAATGCGGAAGCCCACTTTGTCTGCGCCGACGGCTTCGATGACAGCTTTAGTAACTTCAAGAGCGAAGTGAGAGCGGGCCTCAACCGAGCCGCCCCATCGATCAGCTCTGTTGTTGCATGATTCCTGGAGAAACTGATCGATGAGGTAACCGTTCGCACCATGAAGCTCAACACCATCAAAGCCCGCACATATGGCGTTGCGCGCGGTCGTGGCATGGTCGCGGATGGCGACCCATATCTCCTCCTCAAGCATAGGCCGTGGTAGTCGGTCGTTGTCGTCTGTGTCGATCTGGCTAGCGTTGGCTTCAAGTGGGATGTTACCGGAAGAGACTTTGGGGTATCCTTTGTCTGCCGTGCGCCCAGCGCAGCAAAGTTGCATGAATATATAGCAACCTCGGGAATGCACTTCGTCTACAATTTCCTTCCACATCTGCACCTGGTCTTGGCTCCAGCCACCAGCCCAGTGAGGTAATCCCACGAGAGTCTCGGAGACTGCAACACCTTCCGTGATAATAAAAGTGCCAGGTGTGTGCGATCGTTGACTCTAGTACGTCTTGGTGATCGGTAGTGGAGTGTGATTGTTGTGAGTGCGCATTCGCGTCATTGGAGCCATGACCATACGGTGCTGGAGATGGCATTTGCCAATGACGAGTGGCTGGAAGAGTCGAGAGGAGGAAGACATGATGATTGCAGCGGTGCTTCCTTTACCAAATAAGTTTTATATTAATTTTAAAGGCCGTCAAGATTTGCTACTTCATGAACTCAGATATCTCGACTGATTAATTGTAAGTAAGAGAGCTAGGGTCACAAATATAGATCGATAGGAGAGCAGAAAGTTTGAGTAGATCTACGACGGTCTGGCGTGCACTTGCGCAGACGAAGCGGAGGGGTTAATCGATTGATGACGGTGGTGCGGCTGGCTTGGAGTTGCTGGAGTCAAATTCGGGGTCGTTGGAGTCAAAATTGGAGTTGGTGGAGTCACATTTGGGCCGCGTTGGAGCTGATTTGTCATCCCAAGCCCCAATCAACCTTCCTGTGGAATGACGTAACATGACCTAAGCAGACTGAGACAATAAAGAGCGCCAGGGCATCCTCCCACTGAAGTCAACACACATTCCATCGCACAGAAAAGCCACAGCCAACATAAAATCAACCGAAATGTCTACTCAAATCAAGCCTCTCGTCCTCCACGCTCACGCAACCGGACCTAATCCCATTAAGATTGCCATTATACTTGAATCTCTCTCCATTCCGTACGATGTAAGAATGTGGGAATTTGGTGACGATCCGAACAATGGCGTCAAAGGTACTGCATTTCTAAAGATCAACGAGAACGGCCGTGTTCCTGCTCTTGAAGACCCGAACACAGGCGTTGTTAGCTGGGAGAGCGGTGCTTGTATTAATTACCTAAGGAGACAATACGACGTTGATGGTACAAAAGTTGGACCCAGGAGTGCGACTGGTGGGAAACCTAGTGCACAGGACGTGGTTGATTTCGAGAAGTGGGAGTACTTCCTGCTCACCACACTCGGACCGATGACTGGTCAAACGAACTGGTACCGGTACGTTGCCAGATGTCAATTTATGTGTGACTGTTGGCTAACAAACACTGTAGACACTACAATCCTGTGAAGAATGAAGATGCACTGCGTCGTTACACGGAACAAACAAGCAGGTGTTACGGTGTTTTGCATAGTCAGTTGGAAAAGACTGGTGGTCAGAGCGTGCTCCCAGGCGGTATAACTGCCGTTGACGCTCACTTCGAGCCGTGGGTGCGTCAACATAAGTACGCTGAGGTGTCCCTGAATGAGTACCCACTAGTCCAGAAGTGGCTTAAAAGAATGAACGACTTGCCTAATGTTAAGCAGGCATACGAGAAGATCCAGAATGCTTCAGACTAAACTGCAGCCTAGACGAGAGGATATAACAGAAGGAGCCTAATCTGCGTCTTTATATAGTTAGCGCACAATTTTTATAGAGGCTAAGAACTTTATTAAAGAAGAGGTCTGTCTTAACTCTAAGAGCCTAATCTAAATAACTTTCTACGCTTATTTTATTAAGTACTCTATATAAAGTCTAATATAGATTCTATAAAGAAGGTAACTTCTCTTCTTTACTTTTTGTAATAAGCTAAACTCTAATTAACGTAGTTTATAAGCAAGCGCCGCGTATAAGTAAGCGCTGCGCCTTACTACCTTTGCGCGTCTCTTTAAACTTAACGTATAATAACTCTATGCTACACAAGTTAAATAGTTTTAAAAGAAGAAGATATTTAGCTTGTAATCTTAGCTATTTAAGCTAAATAAATTTAAAGTAATCTAGTAGTATAGATAGAGTTAAGGTTAGACTTTTTTTTTATAATTCTTAAGCTTTTAAGATTTTTGTATAAACTATACTATATATTTATATATATATATAAGTCTTAGAAGCTAAACTTAAAAAAAAAAAAAAAAATAAACTTAAAAAAAATGCTAAGACTATTTCATTAACCTAGGTTAATAAAATAGTCTTAGTATTTAAAAAATTTAAGATTTTTAAGTTTTTAACTTAACTTTTATATATTACTATATACTAGGTTAATTTCTATAATATTATATTATTAATCTTATAATATAGCTTTATATTTACTACATAAAGAGTAAAAGTAGACTTAAGTTTAGAAAAAAAGTTTTAATTTTTTATATATCTATAAATAGAGAAAAGAAATAGAATAAGAATGCACTTACTAGCTAAAGCTAAAACTTAATAGTTATAGAGTTATAGACTATTAAAGAGAGAAGAAAGATTCTCTATACTAGGCTAAAAATGTATTATTATTATTAAGTTATATAAGTACTAAAACTAGACTCTAATAGTTAGTACTACTTACGTTCTTATATAATTTGAACTTAGCAGGAGAAAAGATCTGTATGCTGTCGCGAGACACTTAGATTACTAAATCTAACCTTTACTTTTCTACTTAGCGCGACGCGTTATAACTCTACCTCTAATTCCTATCTAGAAATAACAAATTGCTCTCTAATTTCTACTCTTTTCTCTCTCTTCTCTCTCTTCTCTTACTTACTATATTCTCTTTTTAATATTATAACTGCGCTCTCTACTTCCTGTTCTACGCACTCGCTTAAGTCTAACTAGAGCTTACCTTACTCTACTTAGCTCTCTTAGCTAGACTATACGTCTTGCTCTCTTTTTAGTACTCTCTTAAGAATACTCTCTAAGTCTAGTCTACTCTCTTTACCTACTTAGCCTAAGCCTAAAGACTTTACTGCTGTTAAGTTAGCCTTTACAGAGCTTTTTTCTATCTTTAACTGCCTATCTATCTCTCTGCACTAGCCTACCTCTCTACTATTCTTAGCTACTAAGCCTACTAGTGCACCTCTACCTAGCTCTCTACTTTAGGATACTACACTCGCTAGCGCGCCTACACCTACTACCTACTCCTAGGCTAGTACGCTTACTAGCGCGCTTACACCTACTGTTCTATTACCTTAGCCTATTAAGCCTACTAGCTTACCTATACCTACCTCTATAAGGCTTGCGCTCTAGGCTACTTTACCTACTAGTATTACGCTCTCTACTCTATATATAGCCTAGGTAGCGCGCTTTCTTAAGCTTATAATATATAAGCTAGCACTCTTCTACTTCTTTGTATATAGACAGTATAAGATTATACTTACAGAAAGTTACATTACATAGTACTTTAGTAGTCTAGATGTAAAAACAAAAATAGGCTAGCATAAATACTGTAAGAGAGATATCTAGTAATTATAATAGGTATAGTTAGCAGCATATAAGAGTATCTACCTAGTTAGTCTTACTAACGTTAAGAACCTAGCTTCTTAGAGGCCTCTAAGACTTAGTGCTATACCTATAGTTAACTCTTACTTTAACTTAGAGTATAGCTACTACTACAAGGTTAAGAATCTAGCTACTAACTACTACTACTACTTTCTGTATTACTAACAGTAGGCAATGCGTAAGTACTATACTAAATTCTATAGCTAAATCTTTATTAGCCGTAAAGGTAAGCTAAAGAGTAACTCTACTCTATCTTAGGCTCTGTCTTATAAGAAGAAAGTTTCCTGCTAGACTCTTACTTCCTAGAGCGTTAGCATAATTTCTTAGCGTATTAGCGCTACTTATAGCGCCTTACTAATAGTAGCTCTTTAGCTACTAGATAGTAGCGTGTAAGACGTAAACTCTAGAGTAGAAGAAGCTTACTAGTAGAATTCTAGCTAGAAGTGCTCGTAAGAAGGCACGCACTCCTTAGCCTTAGATCTACTAGATACTCTACCTAGCGCTCTAGAGATACTAGCAAATTAATAAGTAGTAATTAATACTTAGCTTAATTAATATAAGCAACGCGCTGTCTAAGCTTTAGCACTCCTATTAAACTGCTACCTAGTTAATATTTCTCTATAGCTAGAAAAGACTAGCTAGGTTTAGTACTTATAAGAGCATAACCTAGCTAATATAGCTACGCTAATAGCGCTGTCTACTTTAGCAGAGCTAGGCTTAGTTATGCTTCTTGCAGCCTTTAACGCTCTTATCTTAGACGCCTACGACTCTATTCTATCTAAAAAGGTAAACGTATTTACTCTGCATTGCGTTAATAGCTTTCTACCTAGTTAGTATTTTAGAAAGCCTCTATATACAAAGCTGCTAGAAGAGACTTATAAGCGCTACTAAGAAGTCTAGTATAAGCTGCTTAGCTTTGTCTATTAGTTAACTATTCTTAGTTAGTATTCTAGTCTTTACTATATACTTACTCTAGCGCAGCAGGAAGCTATTTAGTTACTTTATACTTAGCTAGCTACTATAAGCTCTTACTTATCTTTCTCTAAGTTCTAGCTGTAATAGTAAGCTCCTTTAATACTAGAGCGCTATAAGTAATTACGTAGAAGGCTATAGTATAGAGTACCTTAGATTAAGGCTAATAGTAAAGATAATAAGCTCCTCTTAGCCTATATGCCTTCGCCTAGCTACTCTCTTACTAGTTTTCTATTACTTACACTCTCTAGCCTAGCGTATAAGACACCTACTAAGATAGTAGAAGAATTGCTGCTCTTTCTAAATAAAGCTACTAGCAAGAAGTTAGCTTAATTAAAGAAAGAGAAGGCTGTCTAGAAGAAAGCTTACCTCTAGCTTTGTATTACTTTATTAGACTATAAGCTATAAGAAAAACTAACTAATAGCCTTATAGTTAGCTTCCTAGCTATAATAGAGATTAGAAGTAACTGCACTAGATTTAAAGACGCTTACTACTATACCTCTAAGCTGTCTAAGTTAGTAAAGATATTGCAGCTCTTACTTATATAACATACTGTTATAGAGTATAAGGTAGAGCAGTATAATTTACTATTTAAGCTGCTTAGCTAGATATAAGATTACTTTATAGTTTTTAGCAGCGCCTTACTAATAAATTAGATTCTAAACCTTCGTGCTTATAGCGCGCGCCTTCGCGACAACACTACTGCGCTAGGCAGTATTATCTAGTTAGACGATAGCTAGAAGCTGTCTTATAAAAAGCTAGAGCTTACTCTTTTCTAGCTCTAATAGTTTTTGTGTAACTAGGTTTAAGAAGTCTAAGAGTAGCTTTATACGCTATTACTTATTTCTACTAGAGCTCTAGAGGAACGTAGCAGCTATATACTAGTAATTAATTTACTAGACTTAAAAGATAACTCTACTAAGAACAAACTAGGCTATAGCTTCTTAGATAACCTACGTAATACTAAAGCGCTCGCTGTAGATAATAACTAACGCTTTCTGTTAAGTAAGATCTAGAATAATAGCTAGTTAGCTAAACGCTTCTTTAAGACTCTCTAGTTAACTACCTTTAACCTAGACGCTGTTAAGCACTATATTAAGCTTGTGTATACATTCTTACGTTAACTTTTACTACTTATCTATATAACTAGTAGATAGCTAGTGCACAGTACAGAATTATTAACTATACGCTAGCGTAATAGTAACTATACTAGCATTTAAAATATTTTCTTAGAGAATAGTATAGTTAGCTTTATAACTTCCTACTACAAGAATTACTTACAGACTAGCGCTACGCGTATTATCTACTACTTTCTACTGTAAGATATAGGTAAGTTACTAGTATACTACCTATAGTTAGTAGCTCCTTTTCTAGAGCAATTACACCTTCTTAACTCTAGTATACTCTTCTTAGAGCCTCTTAGATTCTATCTCTAGCTTATAACTATTAATTCTCTAGTAAGGTCTAAATAGTAAGTAGTTAGACTAGCTAGTAGTATAGTTAAGTAGAAGGCTAAGCAGCTAGAGCTGTTGCAGGCAGTTACTGCAGATAGAGAGAAACTCTAGAAGAGCACTTAGCTAGGTTTAGTTATTAAAGAGAAGCTTAGGCAAGGCCTTAAGATAACTACTAGTATTCTGTATTAGTAACATGTTGCTATTATAATATTACGCTAGCACCTACCTAAGAGTAAGAAGTTTAGGCAGAACTACAGTATTAAGAAAACTAGTACTACTATAAACTTACAGACTGTGCACTCTACTAAGATAGCTAGCTGTATATATACGCGTAATATTTAGATAGCTTCTTTCTAGGTTAAGAATTTGTGCACAGAATTCTAAGAGCTAAGTTAGCACTAGTATACGTATATTAGGTTTAGCGTTATACTACTGCTGCGTAAGACTAAATAGTTTATTTAGTTGCGTAAAAGAATAGCTAAGAAGTTTATCTAAGTAAGTATCTAAGTAAGTATAGTTTAATTACGTAAGGAGTTAGAGCACGAATTAAATAAGTAGATGTGCTATAAAGGAATAGTGCGCAGCTAAAAGAAGCGCAGGCTAGTTAGACCTCTAGCTAGTAGTGTAAGGTTAAGTATTAATATAGACTAATAGCACTTCTAATTACTAGTTGTATAGGCTAGCTAGATAATTTAGCTAGTTAGTTTAGCTAATTAATTTTAGCTAATTAATTTTACTAGTTAGTTTAGCTAGAGCGTATTTAATAGTTAGTTTCTTAGTTATTTAGCTAGGTAAGCTAGTAAGATAAGTCTCTGTATTTTTCTCTTTATTAGCTAAATTCTTTTCTCTATAAAATTAAATAGTAATATGTAATATATTTAACTCTACTTCTTACTATTAGAGTGTAATAGTACTATTAGAACTAGAATAGCTAGCTTAATAGGTTATTATAAGATCTAAGCTAGGTAGTTTAGAGTAAGATTTATAAGGCTAGAGTAGAAAGGTAGCTAAAGTAAGTTGCCTAGAGTTAAGTAAATTTTGTCTCCTAATATCTCTACTACCTAAATAGAAGTCTTTATATAGCTAGACTCTTATTATATTACGCAGTAGGAGTAGGAATAGAGAGAGTAGAGATGCTTACTTACTCTTAGATGTAAATTCTAATTTTAAAACTTAACTACTACTCTACCTAAATAAATTTTCTTACTACTACTTATTACCTAAAACTCTCTAGTATTAATAAAGTAAAAGAAGATTACTAAAAGAATATATTAACTAAGTTTAGGCTAAGTTAAAAGAGTAGTTAGAGAGTTGCTTACTATAACCGTGTTTAGTAACGCTTAATTCGCCTACGTAAGCTTTACTAACTACGCTAATAATAGTACTCTTACTTAGTATAAGCGCACTATTATTAATGTAGTTAAAAGCACTAGCGCTAGTAAATTAAGTATTATAGACGCTATAAGTGTTAGCTATAGTTGTAAATAGCTAACAGAGTTTATAGAGATTAATATACCTTAGTTATATATTACTCTCTTAAACTCTAGCTTCTAAACTTTAGTCTTAATAAATCTCTCTATTACTATACTTTACTTAGTCTTTAAAAGAGTATAAGTATTAGAGAAAAAAAAACTATATAGTGTTAGTAAAGCACTAGGGTAGGAGTGTAAGAGAGGTACTTACTATATATTAGAGAATACTTAGGCTACTATACTAACTGTACACTCTAGTTTAGTATAACCTGTTATTTTGTTAGTATACGTATATAATAAGAGAGTATATAAAAGCCTACTTATAGATTATCTTAGGTAAGCTACTATAATGCAGCTAGCTTACTAAAAAGATTCTATAGTGTAAGTTAGCTTAAACTAATATCTAACTTACTAGAGCTAGTTCTACTAACTCTACTCTCTAACTCTCTAAATTAAAAATAATACTAACTATACTACTATTCTCCTGCTAAAGCGTAGCTATTTACTATTCTTCTACTAAAGAGTAGCTATATAATAAGTCTAGGCTAATTAGACCTAGCTATATTTCTAAGTTAAAATGTAATTATAAAGGTTTAAGAGTAAAGAAAGTAACTTAGCTAGAGCTAAAGCACTTATATAAGTATAAAAAAGATAGTCTCTAGCTAGAGGCTAGAGCTACATTTCTTATAAAATCTTTAAGAATCTAATAGAAGCTTATACTAATAGTAAACGAGTTTACTAGTTAAGAGTTCTAATTAATATAGGCCTTAATTGCATTAGAAAGTAGGCTTTATTTATTAGTAGATAATTCTTCTAGCGCTAAACTCTATAGAATTTTTCTATACAGCCTGTAAAGGCCTTATAATAATAGACTTAGTAGAGATAAAGGTAATCTCTTTACGCCTAAGAGAACAGCTTATAGTTAGTTAGGTAAAGAGTAGTAGTAATAACTTATAAAGTTCTCTATTGCCTAACGCGTATACGTTTACGTCTTTAACTAGATTATAATCCCTTAGCTTTTATTACGTTCTCTAACACTCTAGAAGATACTAGCTTTAATTTGCTTAGTAAAGAGACTTTAACTAAACGCTGTATAGAGTCTAGCTATAACTAATTTACTTACAATTAATAGTAATACTAGATATAACTATAGAACTAGGCTAAAAGCCTTAGAAGATAAGATTATCTTACTCTAAACTAGATTAAGAGGCGCT